>CM066329.1:289851041-291051041 GCA_033807585.1 Hydrophis major | reverse complement strand
TTATTTTTTCAACATTTTAAATGTTTTCTCCTGCTTTTAATTCATTATAATCTGCCTAGAGTCACCTCTAGGTGAGATGGGCCACATATAAGTTGTATAAACAAACTAACAAATAAATAATCCTAAATAACTGAAATGTTATTCAACTCACATTTCACCTCCCCATCAGTTAAGTTATATCACAAGCATAAGCCTGACATTTTCTTCCACAGTAAGAACATGGGGCTGTTTACCCTGGGTGTAGGGTACTGAAAAACTACGATTCCTTATCAGAATGATATGAACAGTGTACAGAGAAAAAATAGTATTGATATGTTCTTAAAATAAACACTGTGGTATCTATTCTGAAGACTATTTTGTAGAATTTCGTCCCAAACATGAAACAATAACATCAGAAAAATTTAATCCATGGAAGCAAGAGAATTAAAAAAACACCCCATATTGTCATATCCCAAAGGCAAAAGTGTCATTCTCTAATGATCAAATGGGGAAACAATTCCTATCATCCTGAGTTAGGCAAAAGCATGCATTTGCTGCACTGATTCATTGAGAGAACAGGCAATGAATAAATGAGAATTTATGAACTAAAGCACCACATTGAAAACCATAAGTAGGAGAGATGCTAACATCATGTAATATTTTTACATCATGTGTACGATAGCATGAAAAAAAAATCTGAGTTGACAAATGCAGAAGGCATGTATGCAGCATTTGACTCCCACAAAAATACTGCTAATGATGTTTGGGTAACGAAATGTATGCAAGAAAACAACCAATTTCAGAGAGCACCAAGGACCCCTCATTTCAACCCTGAGCTACAAATATTCTCCTCTATTAATTAAAAATACTGTCATAATGCAAGCCATGTTAAAAGCTGTGGAATTTCAGACAAACCTAAATTTAATTGGTGGAATCCATCTTATCTTAATCCACAATTCAGGAGGTAGAAGGATGGAATTCTTTTAGAAAGCAAAGGAATCCATTACAGGAGTTATTTTTAATGTTCATTATTTTGTCCATACAAAAGAAAGGAAATGCAAACCTAGTATTATCCAGGAACTATGTGCACAACCCTCTTATAAATAACTACACATACATTAGGTATATTTTCAAGTTCATTTGTCAAGTAGAAAAATGGAAGGCTTACATCCATAGCTCGAAGGTGTACAGTTGCAGCTCTATATTCAACATCAAGTCTGCCCTTGTGAAAAGTAGCTACTGTGTTCTCTAGCACCAAATTTGTTTTGTCTTCATTAAGGGCCATACAACTCTGCAGAAAATAAATACAAATATTGATTAGAAAAGTTTGCAAATTAGGAAAGTTTTCAAACTTCAGAAATTTAGAAATTCCTATTACATTACCCCACATCATATGAAATTTGATCCAATGTAGTTATTCATGATTGTTTATTGTTTAGATTCAACTTACCATATCAGTGAAACAAGTGTAACTCTTACTTTGTTTTCTTTTCTCAACTGAAATTGTCCCACTTAACACTTCTTTAAAAGTAAAACTTTCTCTCCCTCATGAATGCATCTGAGTACTCAAGCAAAATATTTCCCCCCCCCAATCAATGACCCTCAAATCAAATAATATTTTTCATTTCCCGAGCCCAGCCCAAAATTACACTTGTCAAGGACAAGAATGCAAACAAACAAAAAAAAAAAAAAGTGGGGGGGGGGGGAGAATGAGCTCTAAAAAGGAAACTTCCAGAAAGAATATTCAGGGAGCTTTTGAGGTGTTTGTTTTGGGTCTTTGAGTCAGTGACTTCTGCTGACTGCCTGGACTAGTCCTGTAATTTCTATGTAAGGTCTTTTAGAAGTTGTTTGTCATTCCCTCCTTCAAAGGGCTGAGAGAGGAGGCACTAGCCCAAGGTCACTCAACTGGCTTGTGCCTAAGATGGGACTAGAACTCAAGATCTCCTGATTTCTAGCCTGATGTCTTCACAACTAGTCCAAACTGGTTCTTGGTTTATATGTGCTATGTGTTACAGCAGAAGTTACGTAATTATCTGGCAATTCTAGAAGCTAAAGCCCTACTTTACACTGAATTTGGACTACAGTTAACTTTTGGACACATTTTTAAAGAATGAATTACATTTACCCAGAAACAGGAATATATTTAGGAATCCTTCCTTCCTCTTTATAAATCATAAGAAAAAACAATGCTAATAGTACACCTATGTTATCGTCACCTGTCATATCTGAAACCATCTTATTTTCCTTTTCCCCCTTGTCATTCTCTTTTTAGATATTAATAACCGATTATTCCTATCCATCCAATGAAACAGGTTGCATTAGGAAAAGGAGAGAGCAGCTGAGTTTACAGTCTGTTGTTCATTAAAAAAAAAATCAATACACTTTTAAGAAATTTGAAAAAGAAGCAGGAAGGCTCATTCTCAGTCTACACTCCATATTGTAAGGAAGAGCCATAGATTATTTGTAGAGTACATGCTACGTGTGTTGAACTTCCAGTTTCTCCAGGCAAAGCTGCAATAAGTATAGCCTACAATCAGGGAGAATGCTGGACCAAAAGCAGTGCCAATATTGGTTTAAATGGTTTCATTCTTTAGATTATAGAATTGGCTGCAAAAGTTGTGGGTGCTCCAACACTGCAAGTTTTTAAGAAGATATTGGGCAACCATTTGTCTGAAATGTTATAGGGTTTGTTGCCTGAGCAGGAGGTTGGACTAGAACAGATTTCCCCAACCTTTTTCAGCTTTGAAGACCGGCAGGGGGGGGAAGGGAGAGGAAGGTTATGTGCATGCAACTCTATTTGTGTGAGCGGTGCATATGCGTGCCTGCCACTCACACAAATGGAGCACACACACATACATGCTCACCCATCACTTCTGCATTTCTATTCCAAAGAGGCTCAAGGCCCGGTAGTGTGCCTAGGATTAGGACCCCAGGACTAGAATACTTCCAAGATTCCTTCCAACTTTGTTATTCTGTTATTTTCTGTTCTAGAATAGGGTTGGAAGGAACTTTGAAGGCCTTCTAGTCCAACCTTCTGCCCATGGCAGGGGATCCTGTATCATTCCAGATGAATGGCTGTCCAGCCTCTTCTTGAAAATCTCCAGTGATGGAGCACCCAGAACTTCCAGGAGAAAGCCATTATGAGGCAGCTTCCTATAGTTTTACCACAAGACTTGTGCTAGGCTGAAATCAGTGTCAAGAACAGAAGACTGTTTTATTTGCTGAGGATATTTAGTCTGACAGCTACTTAGTTTTGGTCAGGCAAAGTAATTCTTCTCTTACCAAATTGCAAAGCCACTCAAACATCATCCTGCAACATAGGTCTCAGTGGGCAAATTCTTAACATCTGTGCTGTTGTAATACAAATATCAGAGTTCAGATCAACAGCAGGATTTATCCATCTGAACTGAGTTCACTTAATAATTATCACATGAAAATTAACATGATGAATCACACAGTGAATGTCCATCATTAATCAAAACATTTGTGTTATTGAATGCCACTCAATGTAATTTGAGTGTACAATGTAAAAGAGCAACAAAGATGATTAGGAGGACTGGTTGTTATAAAGAATGGCTGCTGGAACTGGGTATGTCTAGTCTGATGAAAAGAAGGACAAGGGGAGACATGATAGCAGTCTTCCAATATCTCAGGGGCTGCCACAAAGAAGAGGGAGTCAAGCTATTCTCCAAAGCCCCTGAGGGCAGGGCAAGAAGCAATGGGTGGAAACTAATTAAGGAGAGAAGCAACATAGAACTAAGGAGAAATTTCCTGACAGTTAGAACAATTAGTAAGTGAAACAACTTGCTTCCAGAAGTTGGAATGCTCAAACACTGGAAGTTTTAAAAAAGATGTTGGATAACCATTTATCTGAAATGGTATAGCGTTTCCTGCCTAGGCAGGGGGTTAGACTAGAAGACCTCCAAGGTCCCTTCCAACTGTTTTCTATTCTATTCTATTCCTTCTAAGGGGAAAGCAGTCAGTGACAGGAATTTAAGATATGAAACACTATTAATATTAACAGTTAAATGTTATCCAAATTCAATGCAAGTGCCAACTACCACATATTTTTTGTGACAGAGGAATGAAAAAGGATAATTCATAATTTAAATGTTGTATAATATACAGTTGGATTAAGAGTATCTCTTCATTTTTAGAAACTGTTTTTACCTTTATTAGATGCATAAAATCAATCACAAGTTTCACTTTCTGAGTATTAAGTTTCTTAATTTTAGCATTTGCTTGCTCAGATTCTTCTTCCAGATTGATGCCATCTTGTTCCATCTGTCTTAAGCTGTATAAAAAAGATTTATGAGCAATGTTTTGAGAATAATTATTATACTCTTAGTTCAACATTATAAAAATATGTTTCAGGAATATTTTGGAAAATTAGAAAACAAGATAGCTATTTTGAAAATAGAAAATCATCATCATCATCATTGAAATATGCTGTAAATGTGTCCCCAAACTCTCAAAGTTTAATTTAACACTATCTGCTATAAGACATCCTTGTCTCAGCTTTCTCAAACTGTATTTAGTTGAATGGATACACAATGTCAGGCTCAGGATAATTATTACAGCAAAGAAATTCTAAAAAAATAAAATTACACACTATATTACCTACAAAGTTAATTACCCCAACAGTTAAAATCCCAAGGATCATTGCTATTTAGATAGTCTTCAACTTACAAACCTGTAGTTTTCCACAAGTGTGTTGGTGGCAGCAGAAGCTCCTAAACTGGATCCTGGATTTACAACAAAGCAACTAGAAACTGCAGGATAGGGCATTTGCAACCAGTCCCCAGAAACTAGAGGGAGTCCTCTTGTTGCTGTGGGCTGGCTGCAAATGCGGTGTTGCAAATACTCCATGTCTAAATGCTGCTGGGGTTTTGGGATAGACCTTTTTTAGCCAGCCTCTTTCAAAGTGAAAGGGCTGCCTGCTTGGATTTTGGCCCTGTGCTGGACAGAGTCCCTTTGGCAGGCAGCTCTTTGAGTCATGATGCTTCATTTAATGATCACTTCAGTCAACAACCAACATTTTCAGTCTAAACTGTGGTTGTAATTCAAGGACTATCTGTAAGCATTGTATGGGGAAGGTTGGATGGAGAGAGACTTCAAGCAAAAATAAGAGTGTATTTCAGTCTTCTTGGAGGATTTTGTTTTCCAATAAAGGAAACAGAGCTACTGTTCTATCTATTCATTATCATAAAATTGTGGCAGTCTCCTCTTTTCCTGGAAGGCATATTACATAGGATAAGAACTAGATGTTTTGGTTTTGCTTTCTAAATTCTATTTTTCTATCTAGATTTTAAAGTAATTTTATATAATATTTAAAATCCATACCTATCATTTTTCATACTAATTTTTGATTCTAATTGCTTCCTTTTATTTTTTCGTTCCAAGAGTTCCTTTTTCTCTTGACGGAGTTGGTTGTCTTTGCATTCGAAGCGTTTCTGCTTCTCAGAGAGTAATGCCATTTGAGAATCCAATGATTGCAACTGCTTGTTAACTTCCTGTAATAAGTAGCATAAAAGAAACATCCCATTTTACTGTGCAATCTTACTAAGGATGCTTGCTCTGACTGCTTTACTCTCGTGTTCAATCAAGTAACAATTTACTATTTGGATTCAAATAAACAGATCTGCGCGCGCGCACACACACACTCACACACACACACAGAGTGTGTTTTGAACAGAAACTTTTCTATTAACAATACAATTGTGTAGCCAATCTAAATTAAGCCCCACTGAGTTCAATGTCCTTTAGGAATTAATCCTAACTGTTTAGAAATGCAACTTTAGCCTATTCATTTGTTGATCTAGTGCGGGGGTGTCAAACTCAAAGCCCAGGGGCTGGATCCAGTCCACAGGGTGCTTAGATCTGATCTGCAGAGCTGCCCTGGAAACAGCGATGGACCAGCCTGCAGTGCCTCTGCCAGCAAAAACAGAGCTTGGGAGGACTGCGTGTGGCCCTCCCAAACTCCATTTTTGCTGGCAGATGGTTGCAGGAGGCCGTCGCAACCAAAAACAAAGCTCGGGATCCTGTTTTCTCTGGCAGAGCACTCAGATCACCACAGGTGCCGACACAAATGTTGTCAAACTGGCCACACCCCACCCCGGCCTCCAAGGTCAAACACAACCCTGATGTGGCTCTCAATGAAATTGAGTTTGACACCCCCGATCTCGTGAATTAACTTCCTGCATAAATCACTTTTTGGAACATGTGTTACTTAAATTTCACTAAAACCTTTTCACTTACATATTATCTTACGTAAGGAATAAGGTAGATCATTTTTCAATTATTATACATTCTTGATAATCTTAAGAATTTCAATAATCTATTAATTTGAGGAATCCGTAGTGCACTCTGAGCTTGATTGTTGGCTTAAGAATGTTTCATTACCTGATTAGAGAACATCATCACCCTTGATCTACATATATTCTAGTACAGGACTCTTCAAACTTGACCACTTAAAGACTTGTGGACTTCAACTCCCAGAATTCTCTCTCCTGTCATGTTAGCTCAGGAATTCCGGGAGTTGAAGTCCACAAGTCTTAAACTTGCTAAGTTTGAAGGGCCTTGTTCTAGTAGAATCAATTTAATTATTTTACTATCAATTTATCAACATTCCTTGTTTTAAAAACCTTGTTTTAAAAACCTTTAAAATGGATATACACACACACTATCTCCTCTACTATATCTCTAGGCTCTCCAAGATTCTCAAATGAAATTCTACCCTGACTATTATAAATAAGCTTTTTAAGAAATACAAATTAGTGTACAACAATAAGTTTAAGTGAGAAAGAACAAGATGGATTTAAAATCTAAAATTCATAACCCAGATTGCCAATATATTTTCAAAACAATAATTACTAGAAGTCATAGGTTGTAATGATTTGATTCGTACAAAGGTGAAAGAAATACTGCTAGTAACTGAATGAAAAAAAGAAGGATCAAGCATGGCAGCACTTTTCCAAATTTAAGTGTGAAAACAGAGACAAAGCGAATAGATCAGCACATTTATTTATTTACAAAGGAGTGATATTTGAACCTAGACAGTTGTTAGGTCTCTCTCTGTTATTTTCAGGACAAAGGCGTGAGTGAACATGAAAAATAAGCTAGTTTTTTTTTTTTAAAAAAAAATTCAATTTTATCCTTTATTTCAAATAGACAAAAAAAGGTTTTAATGATAGGATTTTTGGCAACGTGCATGAGCACTAGGTCCACTGAACTTCTTGGACTCACAATGTCGAGGATCAGCAACTAACAAGGTCCTATCATACTGGATGAGGATATCCTGTATTTCCTTCTTAGAAGCTTCATCAATGTATTTCTGGTAATAAGCCACCAGTGCTTTGGAAATAGATTGCCAAATTGCCTATATCTGGGCCACATGACCCCCACCCTTCACACGGACTCTATGTCAACTCCTGCAAAGCACTCTTTGCCCAAAAGAAGTACTGGTTCAAGCAGAAATAAAATAAATAACAAAAATAAGCTAGTTTAAAGTTATCTCATTCTGAAAATATTTTTTCAATTATCCTGAGAGAATTTGTATGTTGCATGTTTTATCGTTCTTCATTGTAGCACATGATTTTATCATGGCTAGTACGATTTTAAATTTTATGCATCTTTCTATGGTTTGTCATGCTATATCATTATATACTGAATATGTATCTTTACTTATTGTGTCTATTCTGGATGTGCCATCATTTTCAATAGCAAGATATAACTAGCCTTTTCTATAGTGGTGCATTTTCTGAAACTCTGCTCAGAAAAGTTGTAGACTCAGTCCACGTATGAAAAGATTAAACATTTGCCATTAGAAAGAGAATTAATTACTACTGCTAATAATAAATAGTAAAACTATTATTATTATTTTTTTAAAATGCTCCATAATATAGATATAAAAAAAACAGAAAAACTGCTAAGGACAAAGACATTTTAGAATGAAAAACACCCAAAACTTCAAATAAAAAGGGAATCTTGTTTCTTGAAGCACTATAGAAATTAACTTACATTTTTTTTTATCTTCTAACTGTCTTCTTTTATCTGCATCCACTGTAACAGTAAGATATTGTGCTGGCTTCAGTGATATGTTAGTAGAAACAGACTGATTTGTGTATCGGGATATTTTTACTGTGTACTTTTCTTCTGCTGTGTAGATTTGCTTAAGTTTTGTTTCCTTTATTACCTGTACATGAAACAAGTGACAAAATGAATACAACAGGAAGTAGAGAAGTTATCTACAGCTCCAGGATGTCTAGCTGCTGCCAGCTAAGGAACTTCCTGGCAAGCTGAAAGGAGATGGATTGGTATCTTTCTTTGTTACTCTCTTAATGTTTGGTCAATAAAATCTTCTTTGGCATTTCACCAGGGCTCACTATTGTTTTTGTCTCTCAGTTGGCAATAGAGGTGTTCAAGGATATATCTTACCCTTTCAATCATATTCCTAGTCTTCTCTGTTCCTACAGGAACCTCATAAATATGATATTGATAACAAAGATAATTCATCACAGGGAGGGGAGCATCAAATAACTCCCTTAAGTAAGAGCAAAATCCGTAGCGGCTGGAAAAAAAAGAAAGAGAAACAGGTAGACAGCTTTTCTGTTAC
Organism: Hydrophis major; assembly: GCA_033807585.1. Classification (NCBI taxonomy): domain Eukaryota; kingdom Metazoa; phylum Chordata; class Lepidosauria; order Squamata; family Elapidae; genus Hydrophis; species Hydrophis major. The sequence goes on along the minus strand of CM066329.1, from coordinate 291,042,448 downwards.
TGTTAATACACATATTCCCTGAGTGATGAAACAGAGATGGAAATGTGTGGACAGGAAGGAACTTAAATTTACTAAAATAAAAATTAAGTTTATGCAGTACAAAAATCAAATTGTGCAATTTTGTCAGGTTATAATTGTACCATAGCCAATTGTGTTGATTTTTCTAATCAAATAAGTTGACTCTATTTACAAGTTAAAAACTATATTATGAAGTAAAAAAAACATTCTTTAATTAAAAAAAAAACAGTAGAAAAGTAGGCATATGCCATTCTTGGAGTACTTATAGACAAGTGAAGAGAGCCAGTTGGGTGACTTTGGGACAGTCACTCACTATCAGCCCAATCCACCTCACTGAGTTGCTGTTGTGGGGAAAATAGAAGGAGGAAGATGTCCTGGATATGTTCAACATCTTATATTACTTGTAAAAATAATAAAAATGGGATACAAACAAATAAGTAGACACAAAAACTATAAAAGATAAAACCACCAAATCAAGCAATGTATAATACTTTTATATAGTAGCATGCATTAATTTATGTAATATCTGATTTTAACATAGGGCTGTAATACTTACTACAGTTCTTCAATTGGTTTTGGGGGTCTTTTTTCAGCAAATGATTCACTAGGTGCACATACAGCATTAACTCTTAGTTTGCAATTATCCCGCATCTACAATAGGTTGCACCAATAAAGAAAATGTGAATTCATTTATCTTACAATGATAAATTTGGTTATTATTAGAGTACATTCCCCTCTGATAACATTCCCTTCTGAATTTAACTAAGGATATTCTTTCTGCATTGCCACTGTACACAGGCAGTCCTTGATTACCACTTACTTCATTTAGCAACTATTTGAAGTTGTACTGGTGTAAAAACAACAAGCTTTGCGACCAATCCTCGCCTTTGCGATAGTCACAGCACCCTCCCAGGCTCAATTTCTACTTGTGCTTCATACCTGACCTCTGGCAAGCAGAGTTAATAAAGATTGTTGAAGTGAAGCCCAAGTCACAGTCATGTAATGTCTTGCTTAATGACCATGGGGATTCATTTAACAACCAAAACAGCAGTGAGGTCATAAGTCACGGCCACAAGATATTTAACATAGCAATCATGACATTTAGTGACACAGTTGCTGGTACCCATTGTGGTCGTTAAGTAAAGAGTAGCCATATAAGATAATTAAATTCCTACATTCTATTTATATTTTTTCTTTCTTTTCAAAAGGTAAGGTTATTAACCAAGAATTGTTCACAAGTATTTGCAACTTGAAACAAAGCCAGCAATGATTAAATATCCATTTAAAAATCTACTGCAATCTTAAAATTCGTAAAAGCACATGATGTAGGAAACAGGTTCTACTTTATTCTATGTTAAATGAATCATGCCAAGAAATGCATCCAATTCTGATTGCAAACATTGTAGAGGTGTAAAGGAATGGAATAGGTTACTCTAGAGACAGTGGACTCTATTAATGTGTGTTGACAGTATTGAAAAGAAACTATATTTTGCACTGGATTTGTTATTAGAACAAAGTTGGTGGATGGCTTCTTTTATATTGCTGCACAACTCCCAGGTATCTCTCATTACTGTTCACCCAGCTGGTGATCCTGGTAGTGTCTATCTTATGTCCTTTGAATTATTTATCGGCCACTCAAAGCATGATGATTATTCTAAACAAGAAATAGGTATGCTCCATCAAGTTAAGAGTGAGGAAACTATCTCTCTCTCTCCCTCTCACCCCCTCCCTTCCTCTCCAATCTTAGAGCTATTATAATGCCATACAGTTAATGACATACAGTGCTTGGTGCCAGTTTCTAATCATGTGAATTTTTTTTACCTCTTTTAAAAATAATTCCATATCTTCCTTCATTTCAAACACAAAGGCCTTCATGTCATTAGCAGAAATGTGATTTTCTACATATTTAGCGTGTTTATTATCTTTCATATTTATCTGTATAAGAAGAAACTACAGTTACAAAAAGAATTGCAGTTAAAAACATCCAAAAGCCTGGATTTTTTAATAATATACACCATTCCTTCAACATAATATGCTGCTATAGAACAATCATTCATTACTGTAAAAGACTACATGCATATCTATACAACTTTGGCCATACAGAGCAGAAAGTCAACTTGGAGGGCCTTGAAAAAACAGTGCAACCTCTTCTTCCAAAAGATCTATACTAAGCAGTAGTCATTAAAGAAAATTGTTAAACTTCATATATATTGTAACCATGAATGCAAACAATCCACTCCCCTCCGAACCACTCAACAGGTTATAATTTGTGAACATATTATTATTATCTTCATGTAATAAGCATGTATAAAATTAAATAAATAGAGCCTCGGGTAGCAACCAAATCGGGTGGCAAACAAAAAATCCACCCAATTTTTGAATTGTGTCATGATTCAAAAATCAGGTGGCAAACAAAATCGGCATGGAAAGATTGCCTTTCTGCCCCAATTTCCCCTTCAGTGCCATTTTTTTAACTGTGCACATGCGCAATCAGTCGTGCTTCCAGACACAATCAAATCAGGTCGCAAACGGAGTCCGGGAATGGATTACAATTGCGACCTGAGGCTCCACTGTAATCAAAAATGTTAACCTGTCATGACATTTTTTAGAATGCTCTTTATAACACAGGCATACAATTGTACTTAAAGTTCATGCGACAAATTATATCGACACAGCTAACTTAAGACGTCAAAATACACACATCCTAGTTGATAATACAATAATGAATTGTTTGGGAAAGGTTTTAAAAATAAGATTATAACGGAAATAATGATTAAATTTTAGTAATAACACTGAAGTGGGTCAGCTTACTGAAAGCAAGAGAGGGTCACAGACGCTTTTTTTAAATCGGTGTCTATTCTTTCTTAGCCACATAAGAGCACTGTGTGTATCTTGGAATCTCCCTTTCAGCTTCTCTTCCTTTATATTCATCAGATTTTCAAATTGAGTAATGCGATCTTCTATATCTGTAATTTTAATAACCCTGATATATTTACTGTAATATATGATTACAAATATAGCCTCCCTCCCATTTTACTGTGTATTGTGAAAGCATACTTAATTTGATACTTTTCTGCTCTTCTAACAGAGGTTAAAGTTTGTAAAAACAATGGAGACTTATGAACTATTCCTATGAAATTATCCAACAAGAGTTGCTGAATTTTCATCAGAAAACAAATGTATAACTGCTATTCAAAAGATGCCTAAGAATCTAGCTCTCATAGCAATAGGACCCTTTTCCTCAACACCAATCATTCTATTAGTATAAGTTATAACTAGAGAATAAGACAAAATACAAAGATGTTTTTACATGCTTATATAAACCAAATTCCCCAAAGTTATTCCCCAACATCTAGCAAGTCTTAGAATTTCTAAGAATATTCCATAAAGAAGTATAATGTGAAAAATTAGATGTTAAAGATATTCAGACAGAAATGCTTGGTTGGTACCAAGAAGCAAAGTTTAGCAAATAAACTGCTTGGATCCTGCCATGGAACAGGTAAGAAAAGAGAAACATCACATCTTCCCTCTGGACAGAGTAGGTAAATTGTCAGTTATCAATGTTTATTTGTTTGGAACTCAGGTTGTATGAATGGCAAAAATATACTTTAGCATCTTTACCTTTTCTTTCTTTTAGCAAGTTCTCCCTTTCCTTACGGAGATCGTTTAATTCACCATCAATATTTGCCTTCTCTTCCTCCAACTGTCTAAGGTTGGCATTAAGAGAATTCATTAAAGGCTGAATGTTCTCAGCATTCTCTGTGTTTTCAAGCTCACTGGTCCAGTCTTCTATCATCTTACGAGTATTTTGTATTCTCCTCTGGCGATCCATTTCTGCCTCTCGTTTCATCCTTAAAGCTAGTTTAATATCTTCAATCTAAAAAATGCAAAGAAATATTCTCCAGAAATGCCAATAAAAAAGTAAGTTTCCATTATAAAATCTCCAAGAAAAATGGCAAAACACTTGTTGTTTTAATTACAGTACTCTTGCAACCACAATGAAAGTTGTTCTGTCGCTCAATTCCAAAATTTCAAATCTGGGTGATCCCAAACTTTTTATTTTGCACAGTAGAGGTAAAGTAAACAAAACAGGCTGGCATATATGACTATGGGAAATGATATAGCCAAATATTCAAAGGAAGCATTGGTGTTATAGAATTCCAAGGTGCCCACCTCTTATCTAATTGTGAACTGTGGTCTTGAAGGGAAACAACTCACAAACAACTGGAGGTCTGGATGCAAACATTTTTTTGGTTAATCAGGCTTAAACTGGAAAAGGAGCAGCATTGTCAAAACCTGCTCCAACTTTGCTAGGGTACAGTCACAGTGGACTTGGTCTAGGGCACAGGTGTCAAACTTGTGGTGTCACGTTGCTGTCATGTGTTTTACACATTTTTTTCTTCACTGAGCTGGGGTGGCATGGCCTGCATGTGACGCATCCGACCCACGGGCTGCCAGTTTGATACCCCTGATCTAGGAAATCAAGAAATCCCGATATATAAACTCTGCCTGCACCAGTCCACAGTAAGCTTGCCAAGACAAGGAAGAATAGAGGCTAGAGCGAGTTGACCGCATTAGAGAGTTCTTTGCCTGGGTGATATACATAAACTCATTTTATGAGGGCATTGTATTACTTTTTAAGATCCCTGAAGTACTTGTAAAAGTAAAATATGTAGTGATTATCATAGTAAAATCTAACATTTATATTCTTGAATGTTGTGACAAGACTGAATGATTAATACTGCAGACTGCCATTTATATAATGAGACTCCTCTTCTTCCCACTTCAGCTCCTTAGGTTGGTTTGGGTGATAGGTGAAATTGGAGAGGAACACGAACCTATTCAGTCAGCAGAACGATGCTACTATAGATGATGTCCCTTTAAAAGCCACTCATTCAGTGACTGTTCAAAATTACAATGGCGCTAAACAAAGGAACTTACAATGCTTCCTATCCCTCACCCTCCCTCCCTCTATATATAAAATATCTGATCCATTGGTCACTCATCTTACCACAGGGGTTGCACTTCTCACGGCATCCTTGCAGTTAAGTGTTTGCAATGAACTCACAGTTATGAAAATTGCTATGTCCTGTGTCTGTCATTTGTGATCTTCTCTCCTGGCTTCCAACAAGCAAACTCATTTGGGAAGCTGGCAGGAGGTTACAAATGGTGATCACAAATAGTATCACACAGGATTCACCTAATGATGGCAACTGGAACTGCCACCATAAGCTGGCGTGGTCACATGACACATTGCTTAGCAATGGAGTTGCCAGTCCCAATTACCAGTGTTAAGTGAGAATTACTTGCAACTACAAGTCAAAGTCTTACTTGCTTGTCTTTTTTCTCCAAAGCATCCTGTTGCTGTTTACATTTCTGAGATGTTTCTTTGATTGCTGCAATCTATAGAAGATAATTTTATGTTAGCAGTGTGTTCTAGTGAATTTACTAACTAATATAGCACCAGGGAGCATGAGCATAATCTGAACACACTATAGTACAATATATACTTTATTCTGCATAGCTCTTTATAGTTCATGGAGAATAATCACCATTTGATACAAAGCTGTAAACTATTATTGTTGAGTTTATCAACTGCAATTTGAACAGCTGAAGTCTTAAGTCTTAAGTCATTTTAGGGATTCAACCTAAACTGGAAATATTTATTAAGAACAGAGTTTCTATTTTGGTAATAGGTACAGCTACTGGACTGAGACCAAACTTCTGTTTTCTTCACATTCAGTACTGTACTGTACTGCATCATAGACTTCCACAAGCAGGAAAATAACAGTGAATGCTTTAAAAAGAATGGTTGGCAGAAGTTTACATGCATTTGTTCAAGATTCTGAGTTTTCAACCAGCACACTAATACTAAAAATAGAAATTAGTTAACTGTCCTAAGTTATATTTGCTCCAGATGCAGAACAATGACATTGGTATGGAACAGAAAACTTATACCTCAGGATAAGACCTCTATCTTATTTAAAGAGCAGACCTTTTGGTTTGCTGAATTAGAGATTCAGTCAATCTATGATTTTCAAGTCCCAAGGCCGTAGGACACATTTGGTGGTTTAAATTCTGCTAAAGCTAGTTATTACTTTATTAGCAATGTTCAAATATTGTGATTAATTAAAGATTATCAACTGACATCCAGTGGAGAGATTAATATCTGATCCAAAATGCCTTCCCCATAGTGCATTAGTCTTGAAATGGAGGCTTGTTGGAAAGTTAAATTGCATGAAATCTTTTCTTCTATGATTTTAACCCAATTACCTCTGACAGTTTTTAATCAACTGTTTCAATTTTAAATTTCATGACTACAGGCTACATTCCTATAACTTTTCTATGTACATTAATCATTTTGTCTTCTCTAAGATTTCATGCAAACGTGATACAATGACTCTAAAAACATACCTTTTCTTTGATTTTGTCTTCCAGTTTTGCACATTGTTTGTCAGCTTCTCTCATCTCATGAATCATAGGAGCCTGGCTCTGTCTCAATGTTTTTAATTCTTCTTTCTGTCTATCTCGGGTTTTTTTAGCCTCTTCATACAGTTTCCGTGTTTCTTCATATATCTATAAAGCAATGACTGCCATGCATTAAATATCCATGGATTTCTCAAACAAGCTAAAGGAAACAATGTAGCATTATGTATTATAATTTTAATGTAGCATAAGTATTATGGTTTTAATTTGGGAATTATAATTGCAAAGGTATTTTTCTTACTTTTTTTAAACAACAGCAGACTGATGCTATACAAATCACATTAAATTTTATGTAGCTAATCGAATTCTGGGCTCTCAGACCTTTTTATAGTATTCAATAGTGTGTATTTAAATAAGCATATCTCAATTTGTATGAATGTTTCAGTCAAGTTTTAAAATATTATAGAAAATGGAACACTATGACTTTAAAATTGTGTCCAGGCTATTTAAAATGCAAACAGCATGATGTTTTCCTTGAATTAAAAAAACCCTAATACAATCAGAATTAAAGCAGATAGTGGGTTAATGTGTTTTGGCTTGCCACAATAGAGAGTCACCTCACTTTTACAACATATTAGTCTAGAAAAAACGACAGAGAGAATCCATACTAAAAACATAGTAAAGAACATCAGGTTGCAGGATGAAAACAAAACCTTAGCTCAATTCCAAGAAAAGAAGTATTTTAGGAGCTACATATTAGAGGCAAATTGGGGGACGGGAGAAGAAAGTGATTTTTTCATAATTTCATTTTGAAAATGTTACTATTTTTACAATTTATTCTGCATTTGATAATCATGGAAATTACCAAAAAGGCATATTTAAAACACTTACCAACAGCTTGCAACCTCCCTTGTTACCTTGAGCAGACATTTGTTAGACAAAAATACAGATTACAGATATTTGACATTTGATCAGTTTCCCCATTTCACTCCAACACTTTCTTGCTATATTAGCCTTGCTTTTGTGCATGTGTATGGCAATGTGTATTTGTGTTTAAAAATACATTTTCAAATCTCTATAAAAATTAGGAACTTACCACCCATGGCCTTTTCTTCTCCAGCATTGCAATTGAATCTAGATGATGCTGACGTTCATGATATCGCTCCACATCTTGCTTATATCTTTCATTCTTTTGCTTCATTTTTTCTAGATTGCTATTTTTTTCTATGCATAAATTCTGTCAGCACAGATATTGCAAATTATTTACATGATTAAAATAACATAGGTAATTCTCAGGTTATTGTTGTTCTACCATCTACTACATTCAATTATGTACATGAGAAGAACATAATTAATATTATTACAAATGGGAATTTTATCTCCAGAAATAGAACTTATTCTGCAATGTGCAGGTTAAAAATAGAAAGGTCAATGGATTGTAGTCACATAAATGATCACTATTGTAGATTGTAATCAATTATCTGCTCTCAATTTCCACCTGCTGAATGGGAAAGGCAATTTTTAACAATTTTCCCTCCATTTGGAAGAGTCCTCCATTTCTTACTAACATTGATGGAAATCTTCACTGGACAAATGACCATTCAACAAAGGGACATCACTTGATACAAAACCCAATATAACTTTGGATATAATGCAGAAATATTCATCATAAATAGAATTTCTGGTCTTTGCTTTGAATCAGCTCAGATCTATATAAATGCATTAATAGAAGCCAAATATTTATTAAATGAAAATGTTCAATCAATAATATGATGTATGCAGGTAGTCCTCAATTTACAACCACAACTGAGCCCAAAATGTTCATTGCTCAGAAGGCAGTTGTTAAATGCGTTTTGCTATGGTTGTTCATCATAATTAGAATTTCCCTGCAGGAAAAGTTACAAATGGTGATCAGAGGACGCCAGGCCAGTGCAACTGTTATAAATACATGCCAGTTGCCAAGTGCCTGAATTTTGAACATGTGACCATGGGGATAGTGCAATGGTTGTAAGTGTTTTTTCAGTGCTGTTGTAATTTCAAACAATCATTAAACAAATGGTTGAAAATTGAGGAATACCTGTTTTCTACTTAAATACTATATTGATCATTATGTTAACAATTGTTATTCTATTTGGCAACATTACTAATAAGAACTATGATTAATAATGGTGTATGTAATTTACATTTCAGTTTAATTTTTTTTAATTGGGAAAAATGACTATTTTTTTTAGTCTATGAAATAAATACTAAATAAATAGAAAATAGTTTTTACAAGCCTTTCATAATCTATTGAAGTAAATAGCTGTTTAATAATTATCAAAATAATAGCAAAATGATATTTCAATAAAATAGTTGTAACTAATATAAAATATAAAAATCTAATAATCATGATTTCCAACTGTCCAATGTACTTGTTTAAATAGCAATAGCACTTAGACTTATATACCGCTTCATACTGCTTTTACAACCCTCTCTAAACTGTTTAGAGTCAGCATATTGTCTCCAACAATCTGGGTCCTCATTTTCCCACCTCAGAAGGATAGAAGGTTGAATTAATCTTGAGCTGGTAAGAATCAAACTGCCAAACTGCTTGCAGCCAGCAGTCAGCAGAATTAGCCTGCAGTACTGCATTCTAATCACTGCGCCACCACTACATATATGCATCAAATTTCAAGTAATCATAGGAATCACTAGGAAACCAACTTCCCAGTAAATTAATGCAAAACATATAACAGATCGATCCATATATATTGGCAGTTGAAAAAAATGTTATACAGTTTTGCTGTACTGCAAGACATTTTGAAAGCGTTATTGTAAGATAAAACAAAAATACTATAAACAAATAGTAGTATAATGGTATTATATATTCCCGGACATTTACTCACTACTTATTCCCAGGGACTCAGGTGTAAAGAAATTTTTTTTTAAGTTTTTCTGAAGACTTACCAGTTTTTTTTTCTTATTTGATAATACAGATTTAAAAGGTTTTTTTTTTTTTTTTGCAAACTAATTATTTATCTCATCAAATATATATCTTGTATTCTGTTTATTTGTGGGTATATTTTATTTTATTCTTTATTCTTATATTTATTCTTTTATATTTTTGTCATTTTTTGTTATAAAATATAACAAGCGGGGGGGAAAAAAGAAAAGTCTTTCTGAGGAACAAGGACAGAATCAGCAATCATTAAAGAAACTTCAATTGTTTGGGTTTTTTTAATCTCAGGTAATTAAAAAAACATAAAAGCTAGAAATAAGATTCACAATAAGCAAAGTATAAAGGAAAGCTACAAGAAACAAAGCCAATAAGCCAAGATAACAGCATTCCTTCTCTTGAGTAGTCATAAAATATTCTCAATAAAAAGGCAATTTATCTTGTACATTCTTAGAATGCAACAAACCCAATATTTTTCTTTAAAATTGTAAAGCTTACACAATACATATCTTACTTCAAGTTCTCGCTCTCTCTGCCTGAAGTTTTTGAGATCACAGTGAAATTTGTACATCTCTGGTGGACCAATAGATTTCTCTGTAGCTTCAAGCAACTCAATTTTGGACAATTTTGCAAATTCTCCAACTTTATCCTGCAAAGCAGATGTGCAGTATTTTATGTTATAAAGGCACTGAATTATATTTTACATTAAAAGACATGACCTTTGAACTAATATAAATATCCAGTATTTTTATCTCTTCCTGACTAGTAGCCATCACATAGCAGTTCCAGTAGGCTCCAGACAACTTTGGCATCTATATGTTAACACATTCACCTCAAACAAGGCTTTTGAACACTGAAAATGTTGATTCTCTAGCTTACCAACAGAACATATTCTATCACCAAAATATACTTCCCACACAGCTTTGGAATGCTGGAATCAGAGACAAAGCAGCAAAGATCATGGCCAGAATAGTTTCAACTGCTACAGATGGTCCTATGGTTTTCCCTGAAATAGCAGCGTATTTCACATATAGGCAAGTCACTCAGCTGAGAGTGTTAAATAACTGTATGCACAGTAATTAATTTCACACTTCTCAGAGCGCACAAGATTGTACACAAGAGAGGAGGGTGGAGCTGGCGTCACGACGATACGGCATGCAATCTTGGAGGTCTCAGATCGCTGTCAATATCTTTGCTCCTCGACGGTCCAATTGGATCTAAACCGTCCCGAAGAGACAGTGAATGTAAAGACCACATCCTGTCGATCCCAGGAATACTGCAAAGTCCCTGGTAGATCCAGGAGAAGCTCTTTTTGCCAGCGGCAAAGAGACAGCCATTAAAGCTGCTGAAGTTGGGACAGCTCCGAAACGAAAGAGAATGGAAAGAGAAAGTGTGCCAGTTTGGTGAGAACTTTTTTTTTATTTTAAGATTTGAAAGGAAACCCTAAGGAAAAGAATCTGTAAAAGTTTTGACAGAAGTGATTAAACAGCTATTTTAAACAGGAATGTCAAAGTAATATTTTTATTTATTGTTTCTTTTCATTGCTGGATTTTCTACACGATTTTATATTTTGAAACTGGACTGTTTTTTTTTTCTTTCACCTATTCTTTCTCTCCTTTTTGACTTTATAATATTATAGGCTAGAGACTCCCTTTTAGTCATCTTTTTAAATATCTTTTTCCCTTTTTAACTAATTTTTATTATATTTTATTTGGAAAAGGAGGGGGAAAGTGAAAGCAAAAGGAACTTTGTAACACTGCCAACTAGAGGCTTGGAAATATTCTATTTCTTTTTCTTGACCAGACAAAGCTGAGAAAGAACTGAGACTTCTTTTCAAGGACATTGCTATTTGATAAGATAGAGGGAAGAGCATGGGACAATATTATTGCAGGTGCTCTTCTGGGTTTCTATCAACAGCTGGAGTCTGGTGTTGAAGCTTATCAAAAAAAAGGTGATAAGACTCTTAGAGAAGATATTAGAGAAGAAAAGGATATAAAAAGAATGAAAATTAAAAAGGAAGAATTTAAGTTGCAAGCATTCGCAGATGATCTGGTTTTCATTTTAGAAGACCCACTAGAAACAGCATCAAAATTGATAGAAAAGATAGAAGCATATGGAAAGGTGGCTGGTTTGAAAATAAAGATAAGACAAAGATCTTGACCAAGAATATGCTATCAAGACAAAAGGAAGAACTGGCAGATCTACTGAAAATCCAGGTCACAAATAAGATCAAGTACTTGAGGATACATTTGACAGCAAGATGCAGTACACTAAAAGAGAATAATTATATCAAACTTAAGCAGCAGATAGCACTAGATTTGGCGAAATGGAAAATATACAGCTGTCATTAATAGGGAGAATATCAACAATCAAGATGAATGTATTACCCAGATTTTTATATTTGCTCCAAACAATTCCAATTAGGCTTGGAAAAGATTACTTTGAAGATTTAAATAAAATTGTGTTGAAATATATATGGCAAAGTAAGAAAGCGAGAATAAAGTTAAAACTTTTGCAAGATGCCAGAATAAGAAGAGAATTTGGTTTGCCTAATTGGGAGTTGTATTACCAAGCTACAAATTTGGGTTAAGGAATGGATAACATTAAGAAATACTAGATTGCTGACATTAGAAGGACATGATCTGTTGTTGGGGTGGCATGCTTTTCTATGGTATAAAGGAACTAAAACACAGAGGTATTTTAGAAGACATTATATACGGGAGTCTGTGGTTAAACTGGGAGAAGACTAAAAGGCAATGTTATTTGAAAATTCCAGTCTGGCTATCGACTATTCAAGCATTTTCTTATCCTATAAGATATAAAAAGGAACAAACAGTTAGATATGGTGAAATACTGAATGGAAAGGGTGAACTTAAATCTATACAAAAAATTAGAGGAACAAGGTATAAAGATGAATTGGTTTTCATATGCGCAAATACATTCAAGGTATGATAAAGACTCTAAAACAGAAGGTTTCTATGATAAACTGACTGATTTAGATAAGATTTTGACAGGTACTAATGAAAAGGTGATTCAAAAATTGTATCGATATTTATTAGAAATTAAACTAGAAGAACAAGTTCAAGAAACAATGATTGCTTGGGGGAAGAATTTTGGATATAGGATTGATCTAGAGAAATGGCAAAAACTGTTGTCCCCAAATTATAAAATGACAATGTCAACAGCATATAAAGAAAATTTGTATAAGATGTTTTACAGGTGGCATTTCCCCCCAACAAGAATAGCAAAAATGTTCAAGAACAAATCTGAAAAATGTTGGAAATGTCATCAGACATCTGGCTCATATTACCACATGTGGTGGACTTGTGCGGATGCCAAAAAATATTGGACTAAAATCCACACACGGTTGGAAAAAAAAAATCACAAAAAAGCATATAGACTTGAAACCAGAGATATTTTTATTGGGAATTTTACCTGAAATATACTGTAAAGAATTGAAATATTTGATTGTAAAATGTATTAATAGCGGCTAGGATTGTATTTGCTAAAAACTGGAAAAATGACAAAATACCATCACAGGAGGAAATCATTAAGAAAATATTGGAATGTGCTGAAATGAGTAGATTGACATTTGAAATTAGAGAATATGATAATAAACAATTTTATAAAATTTGGGGTCTATTCTATCAATGGTTAGACAATAAAACATGGTAATGAAATATGTAGTTTCTTAGAAAATAATAAATATATAAAGAGGTATTCTTTTCTTATTATATCTACAAAAGGATTGTAGGATAGATTTGAGATGATAATATGAACTGTCATAAAACAAATTAAGTAAAATATGATTATTCCATAAATCATGAATGAATAAAAGTATAGTCAAATGATTAATAATGATATTAATGTATTTAATACTTGATTGAGAATACGAGAATATATACAATGTAATTGTAATTGAAGACTACGAAATGGAAGCACAAAACAATTTGTAAACCAACCGGCACACTGTATGTATATATATGGAAGATGGTTTTATGTTTTTATGGTTTGTTTGTCTATGTTCGTCTTAAAAACCAATTAAAAAATTTTTTTTTAAAAAAAAAGACTGTACCCAAGACATATCTACTGCTGAGTTTCATTGTCCAAGAATTTTCCATTTACGGTAGTACCATTCAGAGAAAATATTTCAGTTATGCTAATATAAATGAGAGAAATCTAATAAATCATAGAACCATAAGTTGGAAGGGGCCATTTATGTGATTCAATTCTCTATTGATGCAGGGATTTAAAACAATTAAAAAAGAAGGCTATTCAATTTCGGCTTGAGAACACCCAGTAACTAGTAACTAGTTTATCTAATTGATTTCCTTGTCAAACATTACGATGATTTTTCCTAACGTTTAGTCATAATCCACTTTCTTGTCATTTAAATCAATTATCATGTCATGCACACAATGGAATGAAAGAAGTGATACTATAAAGATTATTATTTTCATAATTTATCCTATTACATCTAATAGCTAATTATCAGGTAGCAAGCATTTATCTTGCACAAGATTTCTCATGTCATTTATTATTTCATTTATTGAAACTATTAATATTTGTATTTTCTTTAAAATGAAAATTATTCATACCTGTGGAAGAAACTGGCATAAATTGCCCACTTGAATATTTAAAGCAGATACTTGTTCCTCTACCATTTTGAGAGTGCTGGGGGTTTTATTAAGAAACCAAATTGACTGGTTGTTTGATACAGACATTTCTCGTGTGATTACAACATTGTTCGGCACCTTATACCTAATGGTCAGAAAATAATTGTTACATCTTACTTTAGCCTATGGTAATATTTAGCACTATATATGTACTACTAAAATAAACATGTATATCTTAATGTTACACTTTCTCAACAATTTCTCAATAACATTATTTTTCAAGTGCAGGTAGTCCTCGATTAACTACAACTGAGCTCAAAATTTCAATTTCTAAGTGAGACATTTTAAAGCTAGTTTAACAACATTTCTTGCCACAGTTGTTCGTGAATCACTGCAGTTAAGTTGGTAATATGACTGTTAAGTGAATCTGGCTTCCACACTGACTTTGCTAATCAGAAGGTTTCAATAGGTGTTCACATGACCCCAGGACACTGCAACTGTCATAAATATGAGTCAGTTGCCAAGTGTCTGAATTTTAATCACATGACTAGGAGGATGCTGCAATGGTCGCAAGTGTGAAAAACAGTCATAAGTCACTTTTTTCAGTGCCACAGTAACTTCAAATAGTCACAAAAAAACTTGTCAATTTGAATACTACCTGTACACATGTGAAAATGGGCATATAAACAAGTCTCATTACTCACACCTCAATTTCAACTGTTCCTTTATTGCAACCTCGCTTCACATAATGACCAACCTGAACAAAAGGAAAAGATACACAGAGATCCTTAATTTATAAGTACTGCATATCATTGCATATTATGAAATACTTAAGTAGAGTTGTTTAATACAAATTGGGATAGGAAACCAGTGAAATGAAAAAAGAATGCAAAGAGTAAGTATAAAGAGGTATCATTTTTGGTTACTTAAACTCAACATTCTAGCAGTGCTTAGCTCTCTAACTCATGACAGAAATCATAACTGCCAGTATAGTGCAGTAAAAAGAGCAGAATTTGCTGTTTAGTCACTTTTGAAATCATTACAGTTAAAACTATCCAGCAGATGCAATACAGTATTGGCATAACAAAGGAGAGAGGCAAATTAAAGAGTAGTACCAATGAACAAACTATACTGACGGACAACAAAACATTCCAGAGGTTAAAGTTGTTTAGGAGAATAAGTAGACAAAATAAACCAGGCTGTCTCTTGGTTCTGTTAATCAAATTATATTCTAATAGGAACAAGAAAGCAGGCTGCCTTTGTTGTGGCAACTGTCCTCTAGAATAGGAACTCCCTTGAGATTCAGATGACCTCCCCCCCCCCCATTTAATGACTTTTAACAGCGCATTAAAAACATGGTTTTGTCACTTGGTTTAGATTAAGTAGGGATCCTTTTTATCTGTTTCATTTCTGCTGATAGCAAAAAAGAGTTGGTTGTTTTATACCCCAATGCTATATTTTGGGTTAAATGTGATTAATAAATATGAAAATCAATTCTAAAAAAGAGTACATTAAGGTTCTCATACAAAGGACCATCATTTATTTGCTATGTATTATATGGAAATTATTTTTAAAAACCTAAAGATATATATCCTAAAAGAAGTCCAAATGATATCATATGATTCCAAACAGAAGCAAACCAAATCCTCACCTTGTCAGCTCGTCCTATAAAGGAAGGTTTTCCTGCCAATCCAAGACATATCGCACATACAATGCTTGATTTACCTGTCCCATTAGCTCCCACTATCATATTTAGGTGAGGACCTGGAAACACCACACAGTTATCATAGGTTCTGAAAAGCAATATTTAAAAGAAATGTTGATAAGGAAGTTATTTGTAAAGATAAAAAGGAGAAGTTATGCCCTCAATAATTCATTTTTTTCCAATTGTTTCACTACTGTTTTGAATGCTCGTCAAAACAGAAAGGCAAGGTATAAAGCAAAGAAAGAAGCTAACAAATAGATATTGTATTTAAGTTCATCTGACTTTAAATTTTAACTCCAAAACAGAGAAAAATAAAATCCTATGCCAGTTTATCAAAGGACAAAGAAATTAATGTGTCTTAACTGAAACAAGAATTCTATCTAAAGCCAACTTGTAATGCTAGTATTTTAACCATCAAAAGTTTGCAATACCTTCTATAGAGGTGGGAGTTATATCCATGTCCTTTATGGAAAAAGACAAGTATAGTAATACTTATATGGTATGAAGAAAGTAAACAAGGAGTTTTTCAGTGCAAATAATTTATCAATTCACTCTCATAGTATAACACTGACCACACACTTGGGCAACTTTAATTAAGGTTGTCAGTCAATCATTATGGCTAATTATTAGCTCCAGTACCAGGGGCAATATGCTTCTCAATACTAATTACTGAGAAACAAGAGCAGAAAACAGGTATTATTTGGCCTTGATTACAGTGAATATTTGCTTGGCTAGTGTAGGATGAACATGTTTATGTGAACTTCTAATCTGACTCAGCAGGGATCTTTCATAAATACTTGCAAATTAAGGCATCAATGACCAAATAATAAATATCAATATAGAAATAGCACACATTTATTTAATATAGTAGCTGTGCAGCCGTCCCAGGGTATTCAATATTATTCACTACCAAAGCAACATTTACTGGATTTCAGCTTTTCAGCTCATTGCATGCATGTTTATTTAGTAACCACACCAAAACTAAAAGACCATAGGTCTGTCTAATTTGCACAGGAATATCAATTCAATGCTTACTTATATGAAAGCCCATCTTTTTGAATTGAATTGAAGTCTGGATTCCCCAATCTTCTCCCTTTCAAATATCGTGGCTTAAAACTGCTTTCACTTCCATCCAATACAACTAGCCGTGCTGGTTTCAAGTGAAAGAAATTATAATGAATAACTATCAGATAGATGTTGGTTTGGAAAATGCTGTTTTAAGTAAAGGGTCGGAGACTTTTTAGCTAGTCTATGTCTAGTCTAGTCTCTTATGGCTAGTCTAGAGAAAAGAAAGAGTGGGGGGTGTATGTGTGACATGATAGCAGTATTTGAGGAACTGTCACAGAGAAGAGAGGGTCAAGTTATTTTCCAGAACTTCAGAAGGCAAGCCAAGAAACAATGGATGGAAAATAATCAAGCAGAGAAGCAACCTGGGATTAAGGTGTGTGTGTGTGTGTGTGTGTGTGTGTAAACATTTCTAACAGAGATAACAATCAACCAGTGGGAAAAATTGCCTCCACAAGTTGCGGGTGCTTCATCACTGGAGATTTTTAAGAAGACAGCCACTTGTCCAAAATGGTAAGGGATCTCCTGCTTGAGCAGGGGTTGGACTAGAACAGGGGTCTCCCACCTTGACAACTTTAAGACTTGTGGACTTCAACTCCCAGAATTCCTCAGCCAGCTTGCTGGCTGAGGAATTCTGGGAGTTGAAGTCCACAAGTCTTAAAGTTGCCAAGGTGGGAGACCCCCTGGATTAGAAGACTTCCAAGCTCCCTCCCTGAGGGAAGTTGAGAGTAATGCAGTTGTAGAGAGGGCCAATGGGACATGACCCGACAGGTGGCAAGAGGAAATCAGAAACCATAGGCTGCCTACTACCCACAGCATCTCTATTCGACTCCAAGTAATTACTCCCTTTCCGTTTAAAAGCAATGGGACATCCCTCGAACGCTCTTAGGATCTGAGGTAAAGTGTAACGAAGATGAACCCGATTTTTAGTTCACTCTATTGTCATTGCACCTCGTAAAACGAAATCAAACACCATCTTCAGTGCACATCATGACCATGAAAACAAACACAAACACACGTCCTTTCCCCTCCACACACTGAACCGAAACCCCCCCCCACACACACACACACTGCACCAAGGCTGCACTATACAGCAGAATTCAAAAGAGCTCCTGCCCTGGGATAAGAAGCTGTTTTTCGGCCTATTTGTCCTTGTTTTTTATTATGCTGTACCGTCTGCCAGATGGTAATAGTTCCAAAGGGGGGGAAAAAAAGGTTCCCAGGATGAGATGGATCTTTGAGAATGGTTTTTTTTTTTTTCCTTTTTTTGGGCGATGGGGCAACTACTGCTGATAACAAAAGAAGGCATTAAGGCCCTCTCGGATTTAGAGTAAGCAAGCCTGAGACAGCCCGGGCAAAACACCATCCAGGGATACCCCCAAAGAAACCCCCGAAGGCCACCACGAACCCTCTGGTCATGGGGGGGGGCGAAGTTATCCCTCTTAGCCTTGAAAGAGGCCAGGCCCACTGCACCTCATTCCGCCCCTCGCCTCCCACGCCCCCCCCCTTATCGGCCAGCCATACAGCCGCTGCCCGTGTGCCTTTCGCGCTCACAGAAAGTTTTCCATGGAGATTCTCACGATAGCGCCCTCGACGAACGATGGACCCGCGCTTCGATCGCCCGATCGCGACTGGCTTTCCCTCGAGGTTCGTTTATTAGAGCGAGTCCTGCCGTCGCTGCTCCCCGCCGCCTCATTATCTTCAGATTTACGCTTGGCAGAGGCCGCCATCTTTGCCGCCTCCCACAACAACTAATGCGAATTCTAAGATGGGCAAGGCGAGCGACAGTGCGCGCTCGATTCCCATTGGTTGCTCTAACCTCTCGTTAGGCTGCCGGCGGATGTGATTGGTTACGACCATCCTCCTTCCCGTTAGAAGAAAAGAGTACACGATTTCCTCTTTTTTCCCTGTCGCATACCGGCCGGGGAGGAAGCGCGGGAGATCTTAATGTCTATTGGATGGTGAGGAAAAAAAGGGCGGAAACGAGCGTTTTCATTGGGCGCGAGAAGCAGTGGGGCGTTTCTCTGTGAAACCTTGAGCTATCTGGAAGCTATTCAATTACCTATTATTGTTCCTTAATAACTTGCAGTAGACATTTTTAAGTACATTACGAATTAGTGTTAGTAGATTTGGACGGCAGAAACTTGCCCTCCTGCTACCTTAGCGCTCGTCCACAATTTATGCGAGGGAGAATTTTTGGCCCGCTTAGAAAAAGCCTCTCCCTGATAAACTAAAAGTAGTTGCTGGCGGTGGCTATGAAAGGAGGTAGGTGCGCTAGTTGGGAGCAAGAAAAAAATGAGTATCCCGTAAAAAATTGACAAATAATACCTTGTTTCTAAACCAACCCGTGTCAGTGTAGAATAGGATTGCAAATCACAATTATCAATGAATGTTACAGAAGTAACTATGGCAGAGGTTGGGTTTGAACCAAGCATCACATGATATTTATGTGATCCTTATCTATCCAAGGACTTCTTTGCTTTTGTTTTTTTTTATTCTCTTAGACAGCTTAAGGATAAGTTCAGGCAACTTGGCTTTCCATAAGAAAGTGCATTGTTTTTCCTCAGCGTCATGTCCTCCAGATTTGTAAACTATTGTGGCACTGGTTAATTGGGATTATATTCTAAAATATTTAGACCAGAGGTTTCCAACTTTGGCAACTTTTTAAGACTTATGAATTTCAAATCCCAGAATTCTCCAGCCAACATGAAACAAGATCATGTGTGGGGAGATAAGAAAGGTGAATCAATCTTTTGATAGGAAAAAAAGGGAGTAAAAATAATGGTAGAAAAAATGGCTTTTTGCTCCCTCTCCTTTTTTCCCCTATCAGAAGTTCAGTTCACTTCCTTTATTTCCCTGCACGTGTGCTTATCTTACTTTAGAGTGGAGGTTGCAAGTCACGATTAAAACTAGCCTTAGTTTTTCAGGTGCCGTTAAGCTTAAATTCTAGTAAGAATAATAACAATGCCTTGTAAGAATAATAACAATGCCTTGATTGTGGTCAGTCCTATAAGCATATTAAGGCAGAAAGGAATGAAAAATATTAGTAAGCTCCTATCTTGATCATGGAGTGTTTTTTGCTTCTATCTTTGCCCATTTTTGTTTGAGTTAATGATGTTATGTCTACCTGGATTGAATGGGCTCCAAAGGTTAGTGATAAAAGTGAATTATTTTTGGCACCTACCCTTACATACTTTTGTTTATAAATCACTTAATTCTATCCATCGGTGCTTTCCATTATTTCAATAGCCACATTTATTTGTGTGCAGCAAGAGGAAAGCGTTACACAGAAAAAGGTATCTAGCTCTTATAAATTCACTTAATTAGTGGAATGCCAAGGCCATTTGACTCCAGACAACTCTTACATAATAAAAGGAATAAAAACAAAGAAGATAATGAGAGCTTCTCAACCCCTGAAAGAAGGGAACACAACACCCCAAAACACCCCAAGAGTAAAACAATGGGATAAACAGCCCTCCTACCTCCAAACCTGGGACCAGAGCCAAGTTTTCAATGATTTTGAAAACAGCATCATGGTAAGTTGGAAAGATGTCTTTTCTAAATTACAAATGCTGTAACAGAAGTAACTTTCTAAGTTCTGATAGATCACATTGATTAATTGAAGGAGCCCATCCATTCTGCCAATCAAGAGTCAGACAGAATGGGAATGCTCCAGATCTCTTCAGTTAAACGTGTATCTAATGTCTTTTCTGTTATGGTGCCTTAGGATAAATTTAGATTCTGAAATGACTAGGATGTGGCACTTAACAGGAAATTTGCTAAAACCAATGGTACAGTATTCATAAAAGTGTAAAAATGAGCAAGATGGCAGATATCACACTATGATGCAAGCTCTGCCCTTTTATATGTATAATGTGGAAAGGATGAGATTTGTATTTTTCACTGTTATCACAGATGGTACTGATCCAATTCAGTTCAATCTTTATTATAGTCATGGACTAAAACAAGGTACTGATCCACATGTATATGATCCATTATATACCCCCCGGCCTCTGTGTGTGTGTGCGTGTGTGTGTACATGCGGATGTGCTACACTATAGCAAATAGACACTGTCAGGGGTGGGATTCAAATTTTTTAACAACCGGTTCTATGGGCGTGGCTTGGTGGTCATGTGACTGGGTGGACATGGCTTGGTCATATTATTGGCTGGGTGTTGCCAATATCACTCACATCAAGGCATGCATCTCCTCGCCTGGCCTCTCATGACTGTGGGGATGTTGCAACAGTCGTAAGTGTGAAAAATGGTCATAAGTCACTTTTTTCAGTGCCATTGTAACTTTGAATGGTCACTCCACATAAGCAAAGTACCAGCAAAGGAGGGGGAAAAAAACTCCAGAGAAGTTCCTGAGACAGGAAGTTAGTCCTGCCAAGAATGTAATAAGGATTAACGGAAAGGCAGTTTCTGTAAACAACACCAGAATGTTTCCTTCCTGCCTTCCTTACAGGATTAGGCCAGTAATTTCTTCTAACAACCGGTTCTCTGAACTGCTTAGAATGTTAACAACCAGTTCTAGCGAATAGGTGCGAACTGGTAGAATCCCACCCCTGGACACGGTTCACTCGCTATTCTTTTCAAAAATCAGAACATACAGGATTTTTGCAAATTCATAATTTATTAAACTAGAGGGTGTTATTTTTGAAGTCTCCACTAGATGTCAGGAGAATATCACAGGCAAGAAAGAAATGTATCAACAATTAACTATTAACTTCCTATTTCTCCTTGGAACTGCTGGGATTGTCCAGAGGATGGGTGGAGCTTCAGTCTCTGCTTATTGTAGGCTGAGCTTGATTTCTGAGGAACGCTTCTCCCTCCATCACGTGGCTTGCCGTCTCGTTCCCCAGTTTATGCTCAGCCTTCGAGCAGAGTAGGCTGTGTGTTTGCGTGCTCTTGGCCGTTGCTGGATTCCCCTCATTCACCCCCTTTTTCTACCTATTCAGGTTGTATACAACCCTTATTCTTTTCTATCTCCTTAGCCCTGCGCAGCTGGTTCCTTCATTGGCTTGGTTTCCTGGAAGGGTTCCCCCCCCCAGGGGTTGCCAAGGGGTAGGCTCAAAACTTTGCACTGCCTCCCCCACCCTTTTTTTTCCTCAGCTTTTCTGCCGTGTAAAAATTGTTTAAAAGGCTCCGTTTCGTTCCACCACCACCCCGAGCTCCGTTTGTATTTTTTCATAGTATTTAAGGTTTTTTTGGCTCTATCCTCTGTGGGCTTCCCTAGGGACCCTCTGATTGTTACCGGGATCCTCCTGGCCTTGCCAGGTTAATCTCCACAAGATCTGTTAGTGGCGTCCGCCATTTTGAAGCTCGCCTCGTGGCCGGGCGCCATTTTGGAGTTCATTCTTCGTCTCACTGAGTGCCTATTCAAAACAGCAGGTCTGTTAGGCCTGCCGAGTTTTTTTTTTTTTTTTTTTAATTGTTTTTGCAGTTGGAGGTTTTTTCTCCTCCTCCCCCTGTTGGCTCTCACCGCAACCAGCTGTAGCGGCTGCAGTTATTTCCACCACTCCCGCCCGGTTGTTGCCTGGGTCGGCAGTTGGTTTAGGCCCGGTTTTGCCCTTAAGGCCCTTGATCTGAGACCTTGCAAGGTCGTTTTCTTCAAGTTCTTCCTAGGTCTTGACTTCAAAAAAGAAAAAAGAAAAAAGGAGAAAATAACAGAGTGGGAGGGAAATAATCATACGGAGCAAAGAATCCTATTGATTCAAGTCAATAATATTCGGGGGAAAGTGTGTCAGTGTATAAAGGAACTCCCAGGGCTCCCGGCCTTCGTTGTAGGTCAACCCCTAAGCGCCTCAGATTTGTACCCCTAATTATCTGGAATGGCAGAGAGCAATCCCTCAAAGGGGCCTTCCTTGAAGGCCAAGGCAAAGACCCACCACCTACGCAGTCAGGCTAAGGAGCCCACCAAAGCCTCTCAAAAGGACACTTTAAGACGTCACAAGGCTCTAGAAAGAGAAATTGACAGACGTGCTGGACAGACAGGCTCAGTGCCTCCAGCACCTGCCACTCCTTCCACCTCCACCCTCCCTCCCCCTCCTGTGGCTTTTTCCTCCCTATCCAGGCACAGCTCGCCCTCTCAAGGGCATCAAGCCCCGGGTACACCAAGCAGGCGAACTCCTGAAGCCACCTTCACGCCCACGGCCGCTGGCCTGCGCCAAGAGGAACCTCTCATTCAGGCGGTTCCGGAGCAGCTCAGAGTCTGGATGGAGATGGCCATTCGACAGGGAATTGCAGAAGGGATGCAGCAGATGACCAGACCGGGGTTGCCTCTGCAGGCCACCGAATCTGTAAGATCATTCTCTCTTATGCCTCCACAAGGGGAGGTTTGCCCTTCAGTCAGGGAGGATGAGGAGGAAGTGGAAGGGGACCTAGATTTAGACAGGGAGGGGGAGAAACAATATGACCTGGGGTCCTTACCATACGACGAGCCTCTTCCGGACTCTGACCCATCAGAGGCGGAAATGTCCGAGGACAAAGGTCTCTCTCCGGACCAGCCCGCCTTTGTAGGTCTCTTTAAGCCCCAGCTTTTTAAATCCCTCCTCTACAAGGCTAGGAACATCTCGGGCCTCACAGCCCAGACCCCCTCTGATCCCATTCCCGTAGTTTCGGAGGAACAGGAGGACTCCATGTTCAAACAACCGGTAGTGGAGGCCGAGGTCATCCCTACCCCCCCCCTTATTCCTGGATCTGGTGTCCAAGCAACTGTCCTCTTCAGTTGCTCCCCTGTCCCCCTCGGCCAATGATAAAAGGTTCTTCAACCTCGACCCAGAGCTCTCGACCTTGCTGAGTACCCCGGAGGTTGATGAGCCTGTCGTAGGTCTGACCTCTTCCTCCGCCCTCAGTGACCCTTTAGAGGCCCTCAAACCAGAGGACAAGCGGTCAGAGCTCGCATTAAGGCGAGCTCACCAGTCGGACGCTTGGGCAATCAGGTCGGCTACGGCCGCTTCTTTTTTTCTTCTTCCATTCGCTGGCTTTGCCAGCTTAAGCAACATGTCCCGACCTCCAATATCCGCGCCCATCAACACATCGCCAAAATAACGGCCGCTGCTGAGTTTTCAGCTGATGCCACTTTTCACTCCGTAAAATTCTCCTCCCGTGCCATTTCCTCCCATGTCTCGGCCCGCCGCCTGCTCTGGCTAAAACCCTGGCAGGCAGATCTTAAGCACAAGGTCAAGCTAGCTTCCGCACCCATAGCCGGAAATAAGTTGTTCGGTACTTCCTTGGACCCACTCCTAGTCGAGGGAAGGAATAAAAAGAAATTCCTTCCTTCTCTTTCCCGCAAGTCTGATTCCAGACCTCTGCAGCCCTATCGGAGAGCCTCCTTTCATCCCTATCACCAACCCTTTCCTCCCAGACACCAAGGGTCCTCCTCCTTTGGTTCGGGTCAGTCCCAGGACAGATCCGACCCCTTCAACAGGCACAGAAGAGGCGGAAACTTCAGGAGGCCCTTTCGTGGCTCTAGCAGCAGGCCCTTCCGCCGCTCCAAATAAGCCTCCTGACATTATTCCCGTTGGCAGGTGACTTAAAGCCTTCGCCTGTCAATGGGATTCATCCACTTCAGATGCTTGGGTCAGGGATACAGTCAGGTTTGACCTTGCCCTCGAGTTTCTCTCCCTCCCCCCCTGATTTTTACATTTCATGTCCCCGCTCCAACAACCCTTCCAAACGTAACCTCATGGAGGAGGCAATTCGACACCTACTGGACATTCAGGCTATCCAGCCTGTTCCTCCATCCCAAAGGGGACAGGGTTTTTATTCACGTTTATTCGTGGTGCCCAAACACTCAGGGGGATGGAGGGCTATTTTGGACTTAAAGCGTTTAAACCGTCACTTAGTGTACCGTAGATTCAAAATGAACACACTTCAATCCATCCTTTTGGGAGTTCGGCAGGGAGATTGGTTGTCTTCTATAGACCTCTCTGAGGCGTATTTACACATCCCAATTCGACCCTCCCATTCTAAATTTCTCCGTTTCAGCTACAATAACCTACACTTTCAGTACGTGGCCCTTCCATTCAGGTTAGCCTCGGCCCCCAGGACCTTCACCAAGGTTCTGGCCACTCTGGCTGCCCACCTCAGATCCATCCCGGTACGGCTCCATTGTTACCTGGATGATATTCTCATCCTCTCCCCTTCCAGGGAACAGGCTATCAGGGATATCCATACTACCCTCACCTCCCTCCAAGAACACGGGTTCCTCATAAATTGGAAGAAAAGCCAACTGGCCCCCGCCACTAGACTACCCCACCTAGGAACCATAATTGATACAGTCATGGGGAGAGTGTTCATCTCCCCAGAAAGGATACTCAGCATCCAACAATCAGTCAGGTTCATCAGACGACACAGGAAGGTCTCTCTCCTTGATCTATCCAAGTTATTAGGTAAAATGATCTCTTGTGTTCCCGTTATTCCCTGGGCCCGTTTCCACTCCAGATCCCTCCAGTGGTTCCTGCTTCCGTATCAAAGAGCTGGGACAAGCAACTCAAGGAGCAAGGTCAAGGTCTCACCAAGGGTTCTCACCTCCCTCTTCTGGTGGAGCAAGGCGTCAATCAACAAGGGCTGCCTCCTCAAGGAGCCTCCAAGACTTATCGTCACCACAGACGCCAGTCTGTCAGGATGGGGCGCCCACCTTCTCTCCCTTACAGCTCAGGGCAGATGGTCACCGTCAGAGAGGCTGCGCAACATAAACTGGTTAGAGCTTCACGCCATCCACCTGGCCCTCCACAGCTTCCTACATCATATTCAGGGCAGCCATGTCCTCATTCTCACCGACAACATAACAGCAAAGGCACATGTCAACAGACAGGGGGGCACTCAGTCCTCAAGTCTAATGAGGGAGACCGAGCGCCTCTGTCGGTGGGCAGAGTCTCACCTCCTTTCACTCAGGGCAGACCACATTTCAGGCACCCACAACACCAGGGCAGATTGGTTGAGCAGGGCCACCATAGACCAGGCGGAATGGCGCCTCCACCCAGACCTGTTCAGGGAGGCGACAACAATATTTGGCCTGCCAGTGGTAGACCTGTTTGCCTCCCCCAGCAATACCCAACTTCCACGGTTCATCTCCAGATTCCCGTCTCTCAGGACGGAGAACCACAATGCCCTCCTATGCCCGTGGCCCTCGGGCCTTCTTTATGCCTTCCCCCCTTTGGCTCTGGTGCCAAGAGTTCTCCAGAAGGTCCTTCAAGAAAGGGCGGAATTGCTTCTGGTAGCTCCTTATTGGCCCCGTCGCTCCTGGTTTGCGGACCTCCGCAGCCTATCAGTAGCTCCACCTTGGAGGATCCCAGCAGACAGGATCTCTCTGTCTCAAGGCCCCCTTCACCCAGACCCCCAATGGCTACAGCTAGCCGTCTGGAGATTGAGCGGAAACGTCTAAAAAGGGAGAATTTCTCCACGGAGGTCATCAACACCATTTTAGCAGCCAGGCGTCCTTCTTCCAGAAGGATTTACGATGCCACTTGGAACAGTTTCCGCAAATGGTGTGCCAATCTCCACATTGATCCATCAAACCCATCGGTAGCAAAAGTCCTCGATTTTCTCCAGGAGGGTCTCGGTAAAGGTCTCTCCCCCAACACTCTAAGGCGTCAGGTAGCAGCCCTATCCACCGTAATTTCCTGTGAGGGCGCTAATTCCCTCTCTCACCATCACTGCATCCGGGCATTTCTAAAAGGCGCCTCAAACTTACGACCTCCGTCCCTTCACCGATACCCAACATGGGATCTCAACGAGGTCTTGACCTCCCTCACCAAACCTCCCTTTGAACCCCTTAGAGAAGTTTCCCTCCAGTTCCTATCCTACAAGGTAGTTTTCCTGGTGGCGATTACTTCGGCCCGAAGGATTTCAGAGATCGCTGCTCTGTCAGTCAGGAAAGACCTGTGCGTCTTCCACTCTGACCGAGTAGTACTTAGACTTGATCCTTCCTTTCTACCAAAAATTAATTCTATTTTCCATAGGGCTCAGGACCTTATCCTCCCCAATTTTTGCCCCAGGCCAACTCATGAAAAGGAACAGCTTTGGCACACCTTAGATGTTAGGTGGGCCTTGCGGATTTATATTAAACGTACTCAGATCTTCCGCAAATCCAAGGCCCTGTTCATTTCCTTTCAACCAAAGTCACAGGGGCTCAAGGTTCCCTCTACTACAATAGGCTGCTGGATAAGGGCGGCCATTTCTGGGGTATACCAGGCTCAGGCACTCCCAGTGCCCAGGGGTATCATGGCTCACTCTACCAGGAGTGCGGCTACATCGGCTTCCTGGGCTACACAGGCCCCTATATTCGACATTTGCCAGGCCGCAACATGGTCCTCCCCGTTGCCTTTTATTAGGCATTACAGGATTGATAAGTATGCCGCGGCGGAGGCGTCTTTCGGTAGAAGGGTCCTCCAGAGGGTGCTCAGGGATCCCGAGGACTCGTCAAACCAGACGGTGTCCCTCCCGTAGGACAAGCCCCAGCTTTGGTATGTCCCATCCTCTGGACAATCCGAGCAGTTCCAAGGAGAATGGGCGTTGGTTCTTACCTGACACGCCGTTTCTCTTGGACTGGGAGGATTGTCCAGCCCCTCCCTTTTCCTTTCACCGTCTGGGGGGGGGGTTCTCGTTTCGGCCAAGGCATTTTAAGTCTAGCAAAAGGGACAGCATGAATGCCTGTGTCTTTCTTCTCTTCTTCGCATAAACTGGGGAACGAGACGGCAAGCCACGTGATGGAGGGAGGAGCGTTCCTCAGAAATCAAGCTCAGCCTACAATAAGCAGAGACTGAAGCTCCACCCATCCTCTGGACAATCCTCCCAGGTAAGAACGTGTAAGGCGTGTCAGGTAAGAACCAACGCCCATTTTGACCAAAAAAATACTGACAGCCAGTAATAAATGATGTAAAAAATGTGATTCTATTTAAATGTGTAATGCATAAAATAAAATTATTAAAAACAGTGCAGTGAAAGGTATTTATAAAACTACTGTACTAACAATATTTTGTGAAACAAAACAATAGGTAAATGGATATCTATCTGAATTGGATATAAAAGATCTAGGTTTTGCATCCAATAATGTTAATTCACTGCTTGGATGCATGGTACAGGCACACTGTATTCTTTTCTATGGACTTTATGTAGATTGCAGATTCCAAAGAATTATTGGAGATTTTAGAAAAATTCTAGAGATTTTGAAAAATCTGGAGGAAATGTTAGGTGTTAGTGTAATAATCCCAGTACAGTAGAACCTCTGGTCATGACCATAATTTGTTCCATAACTTTGCAATTTTTTCATCTTCTAATGCTTCATCTTCAGGAATTTCTGGGTCAGGGTTCATGTTTGATCACCACCCGAGTATGTGTTTGTGACCAGATTCAAAAATTTTGTGAATGTTTTGGTTGGAACCCAATTTGGTTGTTTCAGAAGCGTTCATGACCAAAGTTTTTACTATACTTGACATGACACTCATTCAACAGCATAATGAGCAAAGCTCAGGCAGGCTTACATTCCTAGGAAGATGTTATACAGATAATATACAGATCATTCTTGCAATCATTTGAAAGGCCCCTTCTCCAAATCGCACAATTTGGAGAAGGAGCGTCTGCACAGTTGTGAGAATTGGGCCCATTTGCTGAATGAAATTAGGTGATCTCTGTAGAAGGCCACACCTTCTATCAGCTGGGCATGTCTGTCAGAAAAACAACACAAAGATAAGTGGACCCAAGAGCAGTGGGTGGGGAAGGGCTCGGCAATTCAGCGTTAGATGGGGGGAAAAGGCCTAGACCTCCATCCTGCAGCAGGTTTCCACACGCCTCTGGGCACCAAGCTCCCCAAGCCTCCCACACCACAAAGTACTCCATGCTCTACTTAGTGTTCCATCAAATTACTTAACCGCCGCTACTATGAAAGCCAGTATTGTGACCATTGGGCAAAGTGATTATGTAGGTATTTTGCTTAACTATTTCTTTACTTAATGATTGAGATTCTAGTCCCAATTGTGGCTGTAAATTAAGAAATACTTTAGTCTGGATTTCATATGAATAGCAACAGAAAGCCAGGTACATAATATTAATGGAATTGTTTATTACAGCAATTGGCAAGTTATGTTACATTAGAGACCTTTTTTTTTTTCAAATACATTTCATAGCTAGCTAATTGAAGCAGTCTGGTCTGGCAGTTTCCACTGTTGGATGATTGTGGAAAAAAACATCAAATTTATTTTAAAAAATAGTACATTTCTGGCCACAGGTGGAGTTAAAGTGAATTAAAAACACATTTTATTAGATCAATTAAAATGATAGAAAAAGCATTTGTTCACACATATACATACATGAAATGCATGTCCCTCTATGCCTATCACACACTCAACATTCAAATGGATATCATTTGTTTCAAACAGGAATATAATTTGTGGATAAATGTAACTTAAAGTCATTCTTGACAAGTCTATCAAACCATTAATATATTAAAAAATAAAATTGCATTCCAAACAGTTTCCTCATATATATGTTGTTCAATATTGGTGTACTGTATTATATTTTATAGAACACTTACATAGATTTTATCTGTCAGCTGCAGCCTGGATAAACAAATTCATTATGACAATTATTAGCAAAAAAACAGTACAATAATTAAAATATCTTATTGGTGAGATCCTTAAATTGCAAAACTAGGCACATCATCTGGGAGTCACTTTCACTGAGCTCAGTGCCATGAATTTCTGAGTGGACATGCATAGGATTCCATGATATTTGGCACAACCAAAAAGGTTCCAACAGATATTAGTCTTCCTAAACAATAATAGAAACAGTTGCAAACAACATATAAAATCTTAATAATGTTTATATATTTCTTTGTTATTTCAGAATTTTTAATTACATCCATTATTTGCCAACAAGGCATTCACTGAATGCAGACTTTGTAAACACAATGACAGATTGTGTCCATTTTACTTTATATATTTGTATGGCTGAAAATCCTTCTTTAAAAATCTATATTGATTATTGCAAATTTGGTACAAATTCAATAGCTCCTTATAATCATTGATGTCACATGCAAAAAAAAAATACATAAAACAAAGTGAAAGAAACCCTGAGTCAAAAATTTCATAAGCAAGGCACTAAATCTTTCCTCAGCTCTTCCTGTGCCTTTGTGTCTTTTACAAAATAATCCAGTAGTTATCTTTAAATTTGATAGTAGGGACAAGTTTGTGCAGTTTGTACTGTAGAGAAGGCACCGGTATTCCATCAGCTTCTGCAGATTTCAGTACTCTATTTCATTGAAATCAGCAGAATATCCTGATGATTGTAGTATTGTTTCTTCCATTTCTAAGAGGACAAAAAGAATATTAGAAACATCTGCATATTACTTTACATTTGAGTCATTTTGAGCTGTGCTAAGATACAGGGAGGATAGTCTGAAGCCTAGCTATCCTTTCTTTCATGAGTATTAAAGTATAATGAAAGAGCTTTAGCTCAAGAATGGTTTTGTGGGACTTCTGAAAAATATAACAATAATTGTAAATCTAGAAAGAAACACTTCAACAGTTGTCTCATTTTAAAATTGTATACTTTATTATGTGTGTGTGTGTATGTATGTATGTATGTATGTATATGCATGCATGCAGTATTATAAGACTTGCAAGAAGCAAATGTAACTCAAATGCTAGGGAAAATTCAATCAAGTTAAGTTTACCTTTACAAGGTCCTTTCTGAAATGAAATGTCATCTATAGCAGTGTCACTTCTTATTGATATTCCACGAATTGCTTCAAATATAATCTGCATTTTAAAAAAAAATCACAATTGATGAAGTAGAAGAAAGCTATTAAATGAATATCTCTCCTTTAAAAATGCAATGTTTCTTCTCATATGTTTTCATTTATTTTTAATTTGAGGAGAAAAGGAAAGTTGTTCTTTATCTTCCTGGCAAGCCACATGGTAGCAGAAGCAAGGTTTCAGGGCAGAAGTGTCATCTTATACACCAAAACAATGATTTTCCACATTCTTCGTAATCTCTGCCTTGTTCAGCAAGGAATAACTTCACTGGAAGAGCCTCTATCTGTGCCTTCAGTAGCTGGATGTAAAAGCTCCACCAGCCTTATGTTTACTTAGAGGCCTGAAGGCCACTACTCCAGATTGAGAACAAATGTATACATATATTTTTTAGAAGAATTTACTTTTAGAAGCAAGAATTTTGATTGCATCAAAATATATTCTTCCTCCAACAGAATAAATTTCCTTTCCCTCTTCGTGTCCTTTTTCAAATGTATTCTGGGTAGTTGAAAGATGGTTCATGAGCACAGATCTGAACACATTTGGACTAAACCACATTTCGCTGTTTTCTGAAATAAATGTATAACTGTTGCTTTGACCTTTATATTCCTGCATCTCTTCCTTCATATTATTATATGTAACTGAAATTCAAACTCTATAACATTAGATCTACACATTTAAATTATCTAAAACTGGATAGAGAGAGATATAGTAAGTACTATGAGCAAGTAACCAATTGAAATTGTTTGCTAGATTTGAGAGTAGATGGATAAAAATGACAGAGACCAGTTGGCGTTGTGGCGGGAATAGTCTGGAAATAGTGGAGCTCCATGAAAGCAGCCGGTATCTGCATGCCGGGAGACCCTATGGATTCAAAGGGGTGGTGAAGGAAGGAGAGGTGCTTTGTCGACCACGAGGAAACCGCAATTTCCTCATTAGGTACAAAGAAAGCTCTCCCGAACGGCAGCAGGGACGATGGCCATTTTTGGCAAGTCATAAGCTGCGACAACTGGGACAATAAGATTTGTGCTGGAGTGGTATATGGACAGAGCATTGAAACTGGGTGAGACAACTTCCTTTATTTTAGAGATCTAATCCAAGTTTAAAGAATTTTAAAAAATAATCTCCAAACATTAAGAAAGCAGCGATTGGATACCTGGAGAAAAATTAAAAACTCAGAGGTGAAAGACATATCTAATGGAAGCTTTAAAACATAGAAAGCCTGGAAAAAGATTTAATAACATTTTGAAAAGTGATTATTGGAAGAAATTGCTTTTCTTGTTTTCATCTTCTTGTTTTTTGTAACACTGTTTAGTGTTGCATTTGGAGCAGGGGAGTCAACTACTGGAGGAAGAAGATTACTGCAGCGTGGGAACTCAAGTGAAAGTGATAATTGTTCAATATACACAAAGAAAGGAAGAGAAAGTAAATAACATCTGGAAGGCCACTTAATTTGATTCTATTTCAGTATAGGCAATTGGATGTTTGGAAGTATCTAGTGAACTTTTTGAAGATTTTTAAGACAAACTGAATTGCAAATAACTAAAACCCTGTTGAAGCTGTTTACTGGAAGGTGGATTTGAAAGACTTGAGGATGCTTGGTGGGAAGATTTGGATTAGTAATAATATTTGATAGAACATCCTATGAGGCAAAAGAAGAAAGGTGATAGAAGAAAAAGAAAGAAAAAAGAAGAAAAGATAAATAAAACTTTAAAATTTGGATAATTGGGAAGTGTAAACTGAAATATTAAGATTGTAAATTATCAATTTATAGTTTTTTAAGGACTTTAAATTTAGGGGACTTGGAGGTACAATTCTGGGATTGACTAAATTTTATTAATAATTGGCTTCTGTGGAGTTTTTAGATATTGGGACACTGGAATCTTGGTATATTGAGTAATTTTTAATATATTAAACTTTACAAAATGACTCAACAGGAGACAATAAAGTTGTATGAACAAATGTTAGTGATGCTTAAAAGTATTTATGAAAATGACAAAAAATCATAAGGAGATGATGAGATTGTTCAAAGATAAAGATGTGAATGTAGAAGACTGTCAACAAGTGGTAGAAAAAGATAAACATAATATTCAGAAAACAGATGAGAAATTAGAAGAAGTGGTGAAGGAGAAAAATCAAAATAAGTTACAAGGAGACAAAAACACTAGACAGTAACAAGTTACTGTCACAATAGGTAATAGAATCAGTGAGAATCAAATCAATAAGAATCAAATAGATAATTCTTTAAGAATGTACAATAGAACAGAGGAAAAAAAGGAAGATCTGCCAAAAATAATGAAAGGGTTATGGATGGGTATTCAAATGGTGCAGCAGAAGGAGACAAAGGGATATGGCAGAGGGATTATTCAGTCTATGCAAAAATATTAGAAAGAAACACAAGATTCCAAAAGAGAAATATAAAAGAGTTGTCTAAAAGTCAATAAATGATGAAATTCTAAAAATACTAAGAGATGATGGATAGTGATAAAATATCTTTCAATACAATGACTGTATTAAAAATTAATAGAAAGTATAAATTGGGAAAATAGTAGTAAACATATTGACTTATAATATATTATAACCACAAATATATTAAGGTTAAGAAGTGGAAGACTGTCAGCCTTCAAGATCTTCTACCTTTGCTTTGCATCTTTCGGCTGCCATAAGTAACGGGGGGGGAGGGGGGAAAAATATGGGAAGTGAGCTGGAGGTGGTACAAACTAGTATTGTATAAACTGAGGAGGGGGAAGAGTGCATTCTTGCTTAGGTTTCTATTTCTTGCTTAGCTTTCTTTTCTCTGCGCAGCTGCAAACCTGTATCAAAGTATGCCAAGGTCAACGGACAGAAACTTCATCATCACCTGAAGATGTCCACATGAAGATATTCACAACTTTTAATTTGAAGAACCATTTGAACTATCTGGGGTGGGAACATTTCCATCACTTTGTATCTGTGATTTACACGCCTATTTCCTCAGATTCAGAATTCTCTTGTTGCTACCACATCATTTCCAGTAAAAGATACCTTTTCTCTAATTAAAAGAGTCTAAGTATTTCTTTCTTGGATTTTGAATGGTGCACCAGCTGACAGAAGACTATGATTAGGTATATTTAAATGTATTATTATTGTTAACTCTGTAAAAAAATATATTGAAACTTATAGTCTTTGAGGACTATAAATTCAGGGGACCTAGCAATATAATCCTTGGACTGATTAATTTTTTTAAATAATTGGTTTTATTGGTGTTTGTAGAAAATTGAGATATTGGAATTATGGTGGAACACTGAGTAATATTTAAAATATTAAAATATTAGTGATTCAGTAAAGGACCACAAACACATTGTGTGAAGAAATGTTATTGATGTTTAAATATAATTATGGAGAAAGTGATAAAGAATAATAAGGAGAGAATGGTATTGTTTAAAGACAAAGGTGTGGATGTGGAAAAACCCCAACAAATGGGCAGGGGGGGGGGAATGAATACAAATTGGGAAAATAGTATTATATACACTGATATATAAAAGAATTCATTATAAATACAATGTGCATATTAAGGTTAGAAGTTTGAAGACAAAGATTATGTATATTTAATTGTATTATTAATGTTAGCATTGTGTAAAAAGTATATATTGAGTATATATAGAGAGGGGGGGAGGAAGAAGAGAGATTTTTAGATTTGTGAAGTGTAAAGGATAAATGATCTATAGAATTTCTCCTTTTTTGTATATAATTTTTAGACTGCTTGAAAAATGGTTATACAGTGAAGGGTGGAGTATTTCACAAACATCAGTATCACCTTCCTAAGTAAGGGCAAAAACATCATATAGCATCTATGAGAATATCTACACAAATTTCTTCTAAATATAATTTCTAAAGCAAATGCTCCATCAAATTAAATAAGAACCTTAGGGAAAAAAAATACATGAGAATTTTTGTGCAATAACGTCTGACACAGCTACTATTTTTAATGAGAGACAGGCTTATTTTAGTTGCTTATACATCAGTTTAAATTCAATTAATTCAAGACTATCCAGTGCTATTTTAAACTGGCATGCTTCAGTTTCATTTTTTCCTTACAGATCTTGGATAATTCATGACTGTTACTAGCATTTAACAAACTTGTCAACTGGAAAAAATTTTGGGCCATAAATTAAACAGATACTGATTCATATAAAGGAATTGTTAACTTACCTGATGAGATTTATCACATGTATATTCTATTAGGCCCCTTAACCATGAGATGCTTTGTTCACCACGTCTTCTCCAGATGAGGATCTCCTTTTTAGAACCATGCATTTTCAAATAAACATTTAACAGTCCGGTCCCACGTCCATACATATGATAAAAAAATATAAGACACTGATGTCCAAATGTCTTTCGTAATAACCTTGAAATCAGTTGTGCCTTCTGTCCATAGATCATATTAGACGCTTCTATATACATGTAATGTCCTTCAAAAAGAAATATATGAAAGTATATTTTAAGAGATTTTATAATTCATATAGAGTGATTTAGATGTCTGAATTTTACTAGAAACAACAAATTCCTTTCCATCACTTTTGAGAGTTTTTTTACACCTCAAAAGTACACATATTTCCAACATTTATTAAATGATTTGTCTATCTTGGCAGTTATTGATCTTTTCCAGTATGAATTAACTTCTCTCAAATCTTACCCAAATTTATCGGAAAGTCTGGAAAAAAATACATAACAATTATCTTATTTATTGAAGAACGTTCAGGATAAGATTTTTTTAGCATAAACATTTTACAAATGAATAGAGGGTTTTTAAGCACGGTAATCCTGATCTGTATGTTTAATAGAAAAGAATAAGCATCAAGTGTTCTCATTTATCTTGGAATAAAAACTATTCTTATTTGATATTCCATTATATTATTTAGGTCACTTATCACCATTTAATCTATAACTTACCTACCCCGGTAGTATGGTCTCCTGTTGGACCAGTGTAAGATGTAGGAGTTGGACTTCTCCTCCTATGCCAACCATGCCGATTTCTTGGTTGCAGAGTAAATGCACACTCATTTTTTTCAAAGGTACATTCTCCAGGAAAATCAGGTGGCATATCTACCAAACACATACAGTAAAATGCAGTTATGTTTAAGTATATCTAAATATATCTAATTGACCTGCATAAAACTCCTGGTATGGATAAGGCTATCAGTTTTATTCAACTGGACTTACAGCATAGAAACTGCTTTTCTATCTGAATTTGTTAATTTGATGTCCCCCTACTCAATTTTTAAGAAAAAACAAACTACATTACATTTTCTGCTTTCAAAAAATTCCAGGCAGATATTACTTTTCTAAGTAAATATGATTTTTCATTTAAAATAGATTTTATAAGTAATAACATATAATTAGTTGCATGTTTTACAATTTGGCTTGATATTGCCAATATCAAAAAAGTTACCAATAGAAAACCATGTAACTATTCATGGTTTAGTTAATTCAAATTTCACTGCAATCCCTTGAGTTTACTCATGATTTATTAATTATTAAAATGGAGACAAATATAGTTTTTTAAAACTTAAATTATATCTCCATCCACTATGGAATGGTGTGTATACAGAATAGAATAGAATAACAGAGTTGGAAGGGACCGTAGAGGTCTTCTAGTCCAACCCCCTGCCTAGGCAGGAAACGCTATATCATTTCAGATAAATGGTTATCCAACATCTTTTTAAAAACATCCAGTGTTGGAGCATTCGCAACTTCTGGAGGCAAGTTGTTCCATTGATTAATTGTTCTAACTGTCAGGAAATTTTTCCTTAGTTCTAAGTTGCTCCTCTCCTTGATTAGAAATACAGAACAGATGACTAATATCAGAAGGTATACATCATTTTCAATAAATATACATACTATGGATTTGAAATGTAATTAATTTTACCAGCACTATGACAGCTTCCCAAATTCACTGATATATCATCTAGTGCCACTATTCCACAATCCCAAAAGTTTCTACACCAGCTCAGAAACACCACCTGAAATTTGCAGAAAAATACAATCTTAATTTTTTCAAGCCCATTTCCCCCAAAATGCTCTTTTAATCAGTTGAATTCTATAAAGCATTTGAAAGAGATGCTTTATAAAGCATATCAAATATTTGCACACATATTCCTTGAATTGCTTCAACATCCTTTGAAAGTTGCTTCAAAGGATATCAGTACATATGGGGATGCATTCACTTTACTCATGATCTCAAACGAAATGTTCTCAATCTATGTACATATCATAGACAGACAAAAGTTGAAGCTAACATTTTCCCAATATTTGTGGGAAAAATGTTTTGCTTACTATAACTAATTTATAAACAATCTCTAATGCTCTGAACACACAGAGCAACCAATTTGTATTTCTTGCATCATTTTGTCAGTTACATATAAAGAAAATATAAGTATAAAAGATTGCTAACTTGCTGTGTTTCTGGTTACTTCCATTTTAGCACAAATCTGAATTAAACAGCAATTTGGCTTATTCAGATTTTTCATTAATGAAACAGCTAAGAAATTCCTAGCTAATTCTATAGTATTACTAGAACTTGAAACATGTAATTTAGAAATGAATATTTATATTTGAGGTTATTGTTTCAAATTATATTTGTTCTGTAGATGAAATAAGTATATAAATAATTGAAGTAGAAATATTATTCAGGCATTTGATACTTTCTTCAACAGAACACAATACTACTCTCAGAGCTTGGTTGTTTGCTTGCAAACGTTTCATTACATGACCATGGTAGATTTTTATTTTTATTTTCAAATGGCAGCTAGTGGAATTTTTCTGAGTATTGCCAGGAGGATCTTTCAATTCCCTACCATCTAGGTCCAATAATAACCTTCAATCAGAGTAACTAATGCAGTGGTGGGATTTAAATTTTTTTACTACTGGTTCTGTGGGCATGGCTTGGTGGGCGTGGCAGAGGAAGGATACTGTAAAATCTCCAGTCAGAAGTGGTATTTGCCAGTTTTCTGAACTACTCAAAATTTCTGCTACCAGCTCTCCAGAACTGGTCAGAACCTGCTGAATGCCACCTCTGAACCAATGCCATTCCATTCCATGACCAGGGCCGAATCCTTACTGGTAGAGATCTAGACTAGATAATCTGCTTTTCTTAAGGAAGGGGCTTCTTCAGGAAAGAGCTGTACTCATAACATCCCCATAGCAGATGATACATAGATTTACCTCTTCTCTCTCTCTCTCTCTCTCTCTCTCTCTCTCAAACCAAAACTTAGAAAGAAATGTCTAAAATAGAGTTAAAACACCACTAAAAGTAATTACAATAGCAAATTTATCTGGTTAAAAGCATTATGGAAACAAATTGGTTTCCAGCCAGAACTGTACATAGAAATGATATTAAAGATCTTTTACAAAAATTTGTAAAATTGTTTCACAACTTATGTTGTTAGTTGCGAAGTCATGTCTGACACATCGTGACCCCATGGGCAACATTCTTCCAGGCCTTCCTGTCCTCTACCATCCTCCAGAGTCCATTTAAGGTCACGCCTACTACTTCAGTGACTCCATCCAGCTATCTCTGTCATCCTCTTCTATTGCCCTAAATTTTTCCCAGTCTTAGGCTCTTCTCCAGTGAGTCCTTCCTTCTCATTAGGTGGCCAAAGTATTTGAGTTTCATTTTCAGGATCTGGCCTTCCAAAGAGCAGTCAGGGTTGATCTCCTCTAGGACTTGAATGCCTTGCAGTCCAAGGGACTCGCAGGAGTCTTTTCCAGCACCATAATTCAAAGGCCTCAATTCTTTGGTGCTCAGCCTTTCTTATGGTCCAACTTTCACAGCCATACATTGCAATTGGGAAAACACAGCTTTGATTATATGCAGTTTTGTTGGCAGGGTGATGTCTCAACTTTATTATTATTCACAACTTTATTAGTTATTATATTATTGTTTCTGCAGAATGCAACATTGTTCAAACATGGCTGAAATGTAGGGTCCTTGGTACTCTCTGAACTTGGTTTTCTTGCAGATATTTTATTACTAAACTAGTTAAGTTTACTTATCAGTTAACTAGTTTGGTAATGAAATGCCTGCAAGAAAATCACTAAGCACAGAAAATACCAAGGAGCCTACAGTTCAACTCCAAGCTACAAATATTCTCTTTTAGTCAATGGCTGAAATTTCATAAGCAACTCAGTATTTCAATGATTTAATGTCCTTTTTATACTTTATAGTTTCTAGGGAAAAAAATCCCTGAATTCTAGAAAAAGCACAATATAGTAAGGAGCGTGTTTTTATACTAGGATCTTGTTACAACCTGAGAAATATAATAAAAAATAATATAAATAATATAATAAATACAATAAAAAATAATATAAATTATATAAATAATATAATATATATTTTGTTTTAAGTTTATTGCATTTTATTTAATTACACAAAGCAATCAGACAAATATTCTAAAATAGTGTTTTTCAAGTAGCTCATTAATGTTAGTGGCTAATTTCTTCTATATAAAATATTGTAATATCAGTAATTGGCTTAGAGAGCTAATTTCAAATAGATACTCCAGAATGTACTCATCCCTGGAAACCAAGTCTTTCATTATTATGCTTTACAGCTTTTCCAGCTGAAATGACAATGACTAAATATTAAATATTTCTTATTTGAGGAAAAATGCAGAGTAAATTACGTTATCAAAAAGAGTTTCTGATGGCTGAAATTTTTAAATTAGAGAAGCTGTAAAAGGAAGTAATGGAGAGATCTGATTCTCTTATGCTTTGTGACATTCAAGGATGGCCAAGACTCAACTTGGCTGCTGAGGGTGTTTACTATTTCTATAGACACTTGGAAAGGAAAAATCAAAGTTGCATAAAATCA
Organism: Hydrophis major; assembly: GCA_033807585.1. Taxonomy (NCBI): domain Eukaryota; kingdom Metazoa; phylum Chordata; class Lepidosauria; order Squamata; family Elapidae; genus Hydrophis; species Hydrophis major. The sequence goes on along the minus strand of CM066329.1, from coordinate 291,003,076 downwards.
GTTGCAGGGAAGATGAAGTAAATGCTGGTTGTGATCTACCAGTAGTTTGCTATACCATGGACTGCTATAAAGATTCTAAACTTAGAATCTTTTGATCCGGAATATATATTCCCAGATAATATAAGCAAACAGTATATTGACAGCCATGGAAGTAGCTATTCATTTTACTCTCTATGCATACAAAACACATTATTAATACATTTGTCACAATTGGCATTAATATTTTAAATTTGCTTTCCATTTGGGTTAAAATGATTAAAACAAGATTCTCTCTGGTACAGTTTAAAAATGTGATAAACCTACTAATATTTTCAGTATGAATGGCATACTTGCATATGAACTGAACTTCAGGTGAAGTAAGTGTAATATGTGGCTACATGAGGTTACCTTCAAATGTTCCATTTATAATATGTGGTCCCAAATTATATACAGTCTTGTTAATCAACAGAAGTTTCAAATGCGCCTGGTATGAATAGGTATGTCACAAAAAATAATCATAATGTGATTTTAGTATTGCATACTATTCAGTGGCTAGGTGCAGCATTTCCACTGATATTTTTGTCATTCAAACTGCTAGCAGGATTTAAGCTCTAATTTACCGGTAACTAAATAAATCTAAACAAAAATGCTACAACTCTTCTTTCCAGAAATGGATAACACCATACAAATTAAAACTTGGATTTTTGTTTAATTGCTTTTTTCTCTGTTCAACCTCCTGCCACACAAACCATATAGTGATTGCTCTTCTATCTGTGGTCATATTCCCATCTGTCAGGATAATTTTGCTGTCTCTTCCTGGAAAAGACAGAAGATGAACAAATCCTTTTGCCTTTTTTTTCCACAGAGGAGTCATTCTGACTCATGTAGGAGAATCTGAAAATAACAGTATCTGAGACAGAAAACGTTGATGGTTACCTTGCAAGGCATGGGCTTTCTGAAGGGGATTTCAGCTTGAGTCCAGACTCTTTGGGGAATTTCTGAGACAGACCAGATTTTTTCTTGAACAATATGGTTTTCTTCAAAGATATAAACAGCCAGGGAATCTCTCATTTTGAAAAAACCAAACAAAGCATAATAAAATCTCAGACAATATTGTAAGTTTTCTGGCAGAGTTGGACTATATAAGCGGCCAATATATCCAGGTTGCGATGTAAACTTTGTATTTGCCAGCAAATAGAAACCTGTAATGCAATGCAATGTTTAAATCATTTCAAGCAATTTACTCCTCCTGGGATATTTCTAGGTATTTTATTGGACTTCCACTGGCATGTCTGCAAGCTAGGGCTGCTATATACAGTAAGACCATGTCCCTAAAGAGCTATTTTGTACAAAAATATCTTAAATAATATTTCCAGGCTTGGATATTTTTAGTTGCTATTTTCCAGTTGTTACAGAGGTTTATACATTATCTTTACAGTAAAAGAAAACATTTTTTACCCAATTTTTAAGTCTAATTTTATTCCAAAGCTATTTTATCCTAACTATAGTAATGATAATTAGGTAATGGGGTTACATATACAGATAATCATCTTCATCTTATGACCACAATTGAGCCCAACATTTTTGCTGCTAAGCAAAGCAATTAAGTGATCGTTGTCCCATTCCATGATCTTTTGCCACAATTGTTACACAAATCACTACAGTTATTATGTAGTCATTAACTGAATCTGGTTTTCCCCCATTGACTTTGCTTGTCGGAAGCTGGCTGAAAAGGTTACAAGCAGTGATCACATGTCTGGGGACAGTGCAGCTTTCATAAGTACATGATAGTTGCAAAACGCCTAAATTTTTATCATGTGACCATGGAATGATGGTTCAGTGCTTAAAGATGCTGAGCTTGTCAATTGAAGAGCTGACAGCCCAGATTCAAGACTCAAACTCCGCACAATGGAGTGAGCTCCTCATTACTTGTCCCCAGTTCAAAAGCATCCAAATGCAAGTAGATTAATAGGTACCACTATGGTGGGAAGGTAACAGTGTTACATGCGCCTTTGGCTATAATCATGCTGGCCACATGACTATGGAAATTGTCTTCTGACAACACTGGCTCCCTCAGCCAAGAAATGGAGATGAGCACCATGCCCCAGAATTTAGACTAAGAGGGAAACCTTTACCTTTTCCCCATGGGGATGCATAATGGTCATAAGTGTGAAAACTATCATAAATCACTTTTTCCAGTGGCATTGTAACTTCAAACAGTCACTAAATAAATGACTGCTAGTCAAGGACTGCCTGTAATTTAATTTTCCTGCCTGGATTTTTCAGTGAACAGACCATTAAAAAACAAACAACCCCCCCTTTTCCGAAATTCATTTTTAGATCTTCAGACATACATATCACTTTTGCACAGAACTAGATATCAATATATGTATATGGGTCTGGCTGAACCTGTTTCATATAATACTGCTATGTCATTTATCATATTAATGCCTTGATTTGAAATGAAGCAATTCACCACAATTGTTCTTTTAACAGAAAGGCTATTTTGGAGGTGAACCGGAACATCAGACTTTGCAGTTTGGCCAGTAGCTCTTTGTCTAGTGAACTTATACCTCAGGCTTATATCATTCCCTCCCCACCACTCCTTCCCTATTTGTTAGCATCTGATCACTGATAGTAGGAGGGGGGAGCCCCATGTGTGAAAACTCTTTAAACTGAGATCTTGTTTTAGAGATTTCTGAAATAATACTTCATCTAAATTTATATGAAGCTGGTACTAGGTGATCCAGGTTTCATAATGTTTGCACAGTTACATTTATCTCTTCATATGATCTGAAGTCACATACATATTCTTATACCAAAGCAGAATAACTGAATAAATCCCAGGATTCCTACTTCAAGTTTTTTATTTAAGGCTCTTTCTCTGGGACTCTCATAAGGTTTTTTTTCACATCCTGTAGTAGCTCAAGCCTGTCAAGAAATTTCTGAAATGTCCGGATATCCCTCAAAACTTCAGGAGATTTGGATTGAATTCAGCATGTTGAAGAAGTTAATGTACCCACCCTATATATCTTCCAATAAATATGTTTACTTACCTGTCCCAGTAGTGTGGTCACCCGGTCTATATGCATTAGGCTTCACTTTTATCCTGCTCCAACCAGAACCATCCTTGTAATCTTGATAAAAATGGCAAAAATTCTCCTCAAAAGTGCAACTTGCCTGTAAGGGACTGAAGGAAGTGGCTAAGGATAACAGATCAAATGGAAGAGCATTAAAACTGCATACTTGAAAGAGTAAGCTGATAAGTACTAGCAAAATCAGTAAGAAGGAATCAATCTGTTTGTCCATTAATAGCAGTTATGGATAGTAACACTGAATAAAACATATCCAAAAGAGAATTAAGGATTCCACAGAACCAAAAGATTTCCTTCTACCCACATAGTCACACATAAATACAAGGCTACAAAAGGAAATGACTCAGATAATTCTATTTTCAGTTAAAGTAACTTGCATTCTCCAGTGGAAATAATTTGTATCAAATAAAAAGTTAGATAATAATCATGGAAGATGTACAATGAGTCTATATTCAGTATCTATTATTACCTCAGTAATAATATTCCCACCAGTAATATTCAATTGTTTAGAAAAAGCAATTTTTAAAATGCTACTTTCCTTAACATATACATCTGCTGCACAACTTGTTCATTTTTTTATGTACTTAACATTACTGAAATACATCTTTATTCATCATTTGTCAGATGCAAAGTATTTTAGTCATAATTTCTGAGATGAAAACACTATGAATTATACACTACGTTTATACTGTATACAGGCTATGTTTATACTGTATACAGTATACAGTTTATACTGTAATGAGCTCCACTTTGTGAATTGTGTCATTTTGCTTTAAAAGATATATCTTTCTTCAATATCTTAATTCAATTTCAGTAAGAAGATGGGGCATACAAAGGTCCGTTAAACCTATGACAATCTAAGTATGTATACTGAAACAGAATTGTAGACTTAAAAAGAAGACTACAACATACAGATGGCTAGAGATACAGTTTATGAGTAGCTATATCCATTCAAAAAAGTTCATCAATAATTTGTTCAGGTAACGCTTGTGTTGTGTGATTGTTCCTCATTATTTATAGGTTGTTGTTTTCTTATGGATCTTTCCTATGTTTTTCACCAGTAATGGGGAAAATATGTGCATAACATCTTTTTATTGATAAAGTCCTGTACGTGGGCAGAACTCTTTTTACTCAATAACAATTGATGCCCTAGTGTTTAGCTGTCTTTCTGTCTATCTTGTATGCTACCCATATTGCCTAAATCGACTATATCATAAGAGGGATATTACCAATGCTTGTTGATGTTGAAGATTTATTGGGTTGTCTTAATGTGTAATAGCAATTAAATTACTATTTGACAAAGAAAAATGTGTATTATGCAATATATTCATGTTCACTTAAAATATAAATTAAGCTGGGAAACCTGTACCTGTTTGATTGCTACAGAAAACTGGGGAGAAAGAAATGTCATCAAGAGCCAGATATCCTCCTTTGGCACTGCTAAAAGCAACTTCAAAAATAACCTGCAAAAATATCCATAGTTAGACTATTATTATAAAAAATGTTATTTTGGTGATCACATATTTTGAAGAAGCAAATTCAATCATTCCCAGCTAACCCTTATTTATATACATAGGAAAAAGCCTGAAGTCATATTTTTCTCAAATCATTAATGTTTATGACTCAAATAATTTAGTTAAAATGATATCAAGGGGAGAAAAAAGAATTAAAAACACGTATATGTGTATGTGATTAAAGTTACAATCTCGCACTCATTTACCTAGGAGCATATGACTGTAACTTTAACATCATATTATAAGGGGGAAGCTTTATGATATCTCTGCTGTTACTCGTCCTTATCCCAGAAACTTGGGATGTGCAGAAACAAACTCAACTTTACAACCCTTATTGTTCACTTGCTAAACACATACATTCATGTTGTTAGAACTATCTATTTTCCACTATCTACAAATAAGAAGTAGTGATTGGCAACACGTATTTGTATTTGTCAAAGAAATGTGCACTGCCTCACATGCCATTTTCCTACATCTTTTTTACATCTTTTTTTAAGTGCCATCTTATAAGAATCCTCAAAGGAGTTTAATTAAAGGAAATAATTTATAATGAGAAAAATCATTACTCCATACCATTCTTAAAATAAATAAAATAATGTTAAGCCCCTACTATATTAAAAGCACGCTCTAGTTTAGTATAACATTACAAATTCTATACATAGTCCTAGATTTATGTCCATTTGTTCAGCAACCCAGGGCCTTTCCCATTCTTCAGGGGAATCTTCTTTAATGACAGCAACAACTTATGACCATAATTCTGAGTTCAATTGTGGTCAGAAGTCAAGAACTAACTGTAATATGCAAAGATACAGGCCTGTTGTTTTTATACCCTTACCTCCATTGGATATGGGGCACTGAAGTCAACTTCACCTAACAGCCAATCATTACTCGTTGGTCTATCTTCTTTCCAAAGCTCCTCATAAAAGCCATTTACATCTCTTGTATAAATAGTAAAAACAATGCCACTTTCCTGCTGTACTTGATAATAAAAAGATAAACAGCCTGACATTGGAGTTAGTGTCTTAGGTGAAACGAGTTGAGCTACTTCCTGAAAGTGCTTGACGTAGAGAGAATCCACATACATGTAATGACCTACAGGAGAAAATAGCATAATTGTACATTGTTTTAGAAAATTTTGTACAAAGACATGATAACAATGAGCTCCTCAGAAGCAATATTCTCAGAATATTTGCTCCTCTGATTTAATATGTTAGAATCAGTGTATCTGCAACTTTCAGCACTTGGATTATCAACTTTACTCTGGTTGCTTGATATGAACATATCACAATTAAAATGTATCCTTTTTGGCTTATGTGATAAGAACTGGCATACTCAAAAGATTAAAAAAGATTAAAAATTAAAAAGATTTTAATTAATAAATGTAGAGTTTTGAAATTAGAGTATCTAAATGTTTTAGCCAAAGCTATACAGTATGTTCCCAAAAAAGTGGTAGCAAAAAAATGTTTACTGATATACAGATAACAAATAATCAGAGTTGGAAGGGACCTTGGTTGGACCATCTAGTCCAACCCCCCCACCCAAGTGGGAGACCCTACACCATTTCTGACAGGTGGCAGTCCAATCTCTTCTTGAAAGTCTCAAGTGATGGCGCTCCCACAACTTCCGAGGGCAAGCTGTTCCATTGGTTTGATTGTTCTCGCTGTCAGAAAGCTTCTCCTTATTTCCAGGTTAATTTCTCCTTATTTCCAGGTTAAATATTAAGTATATACAATATAACATTAAAGGATATCTCAGTCAGTTATGTAAGGTTTAATCCTAAATAAATGAATATAATAAACCTAGTAAACCTAAATTTATTATAATTACATGAAACACATGCAGATTTAGATGCATATATTAATTCTAATGTTTTAGTGATGCCAAATCAGTACTGAAACTGCATGTCAGATATCTTTCAAATTGCAGCATATGGAAAAGACTCCTTTCATACTTTGCATCTCAAGCAGAGAAAAATACTAAAAAAACAGTCAGCCTGACATGAAGAGGAGAAAAAGATCAAAGTATACATATTAAAAAGGGGTATGACAGAATGCTAAGATGATGCTTCATTGTTTTTGTGTTGGTTTGTGAGGTTTGATGCCAAGCAGAAGTTCTACAATAGTAACAAGAGCTAATGTTTTTAAACCACTAGCTTCACTTATTAGTCTTTTCCCATTTGGATTATGAAAAATTATTGGCTTGACATCTGATACCACTTTTATGGTTCTGGCAAATTTCTGATTTCCCATGAACTCCCAGCACAGATTTTATGTTTACTGTAATTTGTTCAGTACATCTTTGTTATCCTCTTTTAGAACTAGCAATCAGCCTAAAGTCTAAGCAAAATTATATGGGACAATATATATGCTAACCCTTATTTAAAGTTAACCCAAAGATTATTTAGAAATTTCTGGATGCCGAATATGCAAAACTAAAAAAAAGTATACCAATGACCATAAAAACTGCAACTTTATGTAAGTAATATGTCTTTTTTAAAAATAGGTCAGCTTATTTTATTTATTTATTTATTTTTATTTATTTGATTTCTGTAGCTGCTCATCTCAGCAAACAACTCTAGATAGCTCAAATTCAGAAATACACATTGCAATTAAAAATCTTAAAGACAGTAAAAAAATAATAACAGTAAAAAAGTTAAAACATCTAATTTGAGTATATATCAAGCAAGATATCTGGCCTGAACAATATGTAGCACCCCAAGGCCATTCTAATCTCCAGAGTGAGAATATTCCACAGAATAGGAACTGCAGCAGATAAAGTTTGTCTTCTAGTCCCTGTCACGCAACATTTTTTGTCTGATGGGATCTGTAGCATGCCCATCCTATTTGATCTAATTGGATGGGTAGAAACTCTTGGAAAAAGGTGATCCTTCAAGCACCCTCTTCCCAAGCCATGTAGGGCTTTATATCAGTACCTTGAATTGCATCTGGAAACATAATGGTAACTACTACAGTTCATGTAGGAGTGGCATTATATGTGTCATATACCTGTCACTAGTTATTACCCATGTGACTGCATTCTGCACCAGTTGAAATTTCTAAATGGTCTTGAAGAGCAGCCCCAGTGTAGAGGCTGTTACTTTCCTCAAATCTGGAGATTACAAGGGTATGGGTTACTAGGAGCAAGGCTTCCTGATCCAGGTGTGGATGCAACTGGCACGCCAACTGAAGGTGTACAAAGGCTGTCCTGACCACAGCTACCACCTGCTCTTCAAGTAGGAGCTGTGAGTCCAGGAGGACCCCCAAATTCCACATTGGGTCTGTTTGGGGCACGACTGCCCCACCAAAAACCAAAGATGGAAGATCCTTGTCTCTGGCAGATTCAAATATTCACAATCACTCTGTCTTGCAAGGGTTGAGTTGGAGTCTGCTTCGCCCCATTTAGTCCCCAACAGTCCTGGAATAGGACATCCAGGGCATCACTCAAGAGGATTGGGGTAGAGTATAGTGCTGGGTATCATCCACATACTGATATCTCAACTCAAACCAACAGATCATCTCACCCAGCAGCCTTGTGTAAATGTTAAATAGAAGGAGAGGGAACCCAAAAGTAACCCACAAAGTAAGGGCCATGGGCTAGATCTCTCTCCCTTCTATCAACACTGACTGGAACTGGCCCTATAAGAAGTAGAACCAACACAGTATAGTGATGTCTACTACCAGTTCCCAGAGCTGGTCCAGGTATTGAATATTGCTGAGGTTAAGAAGAGACAGGATGGATGCACTACCTCCATCCCGCTTCTGCCAGGGTCAACCATGCGTGCTATCAATGCCATCTCAATCCCAAACTATGGCCTGAACCCTGACTGAAAGGGGTCTAGAATAATCTGCCTTATCCAGGGTTCTCTTCAGCTGCCATGCAACCCCTCTCTCCATCACCTTCCGTAGAAATGGGAAGTTGGAAACTGGATGGAAACTGTCCAGGCTATCTAGGTCAGGCAATAGTTCTTTAAGGAGAGGGCACATTACTAACTTTTTAAGAATTGGTGGGACCTAATAATGTGCCTGTAGTATAATAGTTTATCTGTTCTAGTTTCACAAAACAAGCTTCTTTTAAATCTCCTTACTTTCACATATTTCTAGTTTTAAGGAATCCATCACAATATCAATTGGTACCCCTTTCATTTGTTGATGTAACTGAAAAGTCCATGCCTGTGATTATTATTTGTTAATGAGTACAGGTAGTCCTTGACTTATGACCACAATTGAATCCAAAAGTTTGGAGTTTTCCTCATTTTATGACCTTTTTTGCCACAGTTAAATGAATCACTGCAGTTTTTAGGTTAGTAACAAGGTTGGTAAATAAATTTGACTTCCCCATTGACTTTGCTTGACAAAATATCCCAATAGGTGATCACATGACCCCAGGACACTGCAACTATCATAAATGAAGAGTCAATTGCCAAGTGTCTGAATTCTGATCATGTAGCTGCAACAGTCATGAGTGTGAAAAATGGTCACTTTTTCAGTGCCATTGTAACTTTAAACAGTCAATAAATGAATGGTTGCAAATTGAGGACTTTCAATTTGCTGTAGTGTATATCGCAGAAAATCATCTTCATGCACCAGCATCTGTAGGGAGGCGCTAGAGAGCATGAACTGATGCCAGGTACATTGTGACATGAAGAATCACAACACCCAAAGGAGAAAGGTCACATTGCTTTTGTGGTTTTAAAGGAAGCAGCAAATTTTTGTAGATTCTGCTAAATTAATTCATTTAAAAAATTACATTTGTTTATAGAAATGGAACCAGGCTTCAGTTATGGAAATAAAATATACTTTTCTCTTTGTTTCAGAGATAAAACTCCACTGTATTAGTGTGAAAAGCTATCTAAGACTTTTGAGGTACAATTCTCATAAGAAATGTTTTAATATTAAGGTTCCAAAGCTTATAGATTCAGATACCCAGCAACACAGTATAATATATTACTAAATGAAATCTATTCAGATTGGGGGGGAAACTATTAATTGCCAAAACAATCCACTTTGTTTTAATGAGATCTTAACTATAGAAGCTACAATTTATCTGGCCAATTATGTTTGTCTATTTGATCCTTTGAAAATATTTCAGAAGTTGTGAATATTCCATATTTGACTTTTCTATACTAGACCATCAGAAGACAATTGAGAATGATTCTCTCATCTATACTGATATCATTTAATGACCTATTCTTAATAAAGTAATTTCAGTAATGCAGAAATATATAAATGCATTTCTACAGGTTTTTTCTGACCCCTTCTCCTTTACTAGCTTGGCTCTTATGAATTCTTATTAATATACTTATACTAAAATGGTAAAAACATTTTGCTTGTTTTAAAAATGTTCCCAAATTCTATGGTACACAGTGGGTCCTGGCCTTTCCAATTTTCCAGAAATAAAAAACAATGTAATCAGAGATGAACTATCTTTTTTATCAAAAGACTACATGGAATGAGCAATGTCTGGTGAATGAGCAAAATTAATTCTTGCCTTCCACAGCTGCTCTGTTTTTAAAGTGCATCTGTTGCACTCAGCTTTTCCAGTGCACAAATATAACACATTGTGGTTTAACATCTTCTCAAAGGTCTCTAATTTAAAAGTTTAAGAACTCAACTCATCCAATTTGAAAATAAATAAATAAATCCAAACCCTAAATTGGATTTTTACCAGAAATATAATTTCTTTGTTATTCAAAAGTTTTCTTTCATTCCTTTCCTGAGCATTGTTCCTACTCTGGGACATTCTTTCATTAGAAAATCTCCATGGAGATCTATGTTTTCCAACTTAGTTGTAGTTGACTGTCCTTGCATATTACAAGCTTTGAAGAAGTTGTTTTGCAGATTACTTTTATGTGGGTTTTATCAGTTTATTTCAATCATAATTGTGATCTTTGTATAATGCCGAAAAACTCTTATGATGAAAACATACATTGTTTTGGTACTTCTAAGAAGAAACCAAATGAATTAGATGCATTTTAATTCTCTGAAAAGAATTATTTCTATTGTTTCTTCCTTTTATTATATGTTTTATTATCTTATAAACGGATATGGATGTGTCCTTCATGGAAAGGGATCCCCTGAAAGCTCCCATTTAAAAAGGGGAAGGGAGGAAAGGAATATACTTTTTAATTATTTTTCTTTGGTAGCCCTTCTAGAAAGAGGGGGCTGAAGACTGGAAAAGCATACAGCAAATGAACTTAGAAGCACATTCCAACCTTATTTTTAAAAAGATCGTAGCTAAGCTAGTGGAGCTTTTGCCTGCAAAAAACTTTATTTGGAGAATGTGATAGATGACACTTAGCCCATGTACATGTTTAATTGGGGAAACTGATTTATGGCACACCCAGGAGGGAAGTGGGAAGCAGGGTCACAGTTGACTGTAATTACATATCAACTCATAAAATATTTCTATAGTCTTTTTAGAGTTGCCAACAGAAAGGGAGGGGGGGAGCAGTGCAGCAGCTTGCAAGACTAAAACTGCATTCCACAAATGTTTTCAAAGATAGTAACTAGGTGACTAAGTTTCTGCCATGCAAAATTCTAACTGGAGAGCATGATTGATGACTCTTGGCTATGGATGTGTTCCATTGGAGAATATGAATTATGATACACCCAGGGGTAGAGGGAAAAACCAGGGTCAAGGGTGACAATGAATTATGTGTCTCAGAGTTGGCTACACCCAAGCAGTGATGGCATGTTAACTCCCAATAAATCCTCCTTAAGTTTTGGAAGTTTGGCTCGAGACTCATGATTTAAATGAGGGTAACTGCCGGAATCCTGACAGAATTGGCTTCATATAGGTCATGCCAGTATGTCACTCCTAATGAATTCATTGAAGTTTTTTGAAGTTTGACTCAAGGCTCATGATTTAATTAGGGCGATCACTGGAATCCTGATAGCTCAATCTTCTCCAGAAGATATTCTAATGCTTCAACATAGCATCTGACCATAGTTCTGGGAAATGCATGAATTCATGAATATATTTTTTCTCTTCCAGCATTGGAAAATTATTCAAAGAAAGTTTGTGCAAAGACCTCAGACCTATTTATTTAACTCACATCTCACCAAACAAGGAACCTTTCCCAGAAGATGACAATTAAAGTTTTATCTTTTTTAAAAAATGGTTAAATTGGGCCACTCAAAAAAATTGAATCAAACTTAGCTTTCGAAAAACTTACATCTCTGATATTTAGATTGGATAAAGAGAATTGTGTGATACAAAAAGAAAAAAATCTAACTGATTTCCACAGGACTCAAAAAGATAATTCAAATGTGTTATGCCAGAATAGATAGATGAGCTTCACATCTGAATAATTAAAAAAAATTCAATAAACATAGGTTTAAATAAATTATATAATACTCTGAATAATATGCTTCGACAATGTAGTTACTTTAAGATAACAAGGTAAATTATTATTATTTTTTTAATAACCTGGATATTCAAGAGCTGGTATGAAGTTTTATTAATTTTTTTCTCTAGGTTTTCTATGTGAGCATAGCTGAGAAAACTATACAGAAATTATTTTTGGAACAATGCCTGGATTTAATTTAATAAATAATTCACACCATACAAATGTAAACTGAATACCATAAATGAAATATAAAAGCAAGCCTGAAAGCACTTAGTGCAAAAATGTAGGTCATAATTTGTTTTGACCAAAACATGGTAAAACATTACATGAGAGAACAATTATGAAAAGCTGAACCTTTGTGTTTTCTGCCTCCCTGCCTCTCCCAACACACACAAAGAATGCCCCATGTCAAAATTGCCATTACCAAATTCTATTTACAATTTTTCCTCCAATCTATTTTTAAAACATGCATATTTAAAACTACATGATTATAAAACATTCATTCATGGTGCTATTGTATTCTAATGAGAGAACTTGGAACATAGAATTGAGAACACAAATAAGAAAATTTGGAATTATTTTTAATTAAAAGTTACAAATACCTTCGATCTTGCTGTCTTTCAAAATAAATAAGTCTTTCTTGCTTACCAAATTCATTCCTAAAGGTATGGTCTTTTGGAAGGATAGACTGTGAATTTCCTATGTTTCCACCACCAACAAACCAATTAACATTTGGATTCCAGTGGTTCATAAAACCACAAAGATGATTTTCTTCAAAATCACATTCTGCAGTTGAAAAGAATATCAAAGCACATAAATATCCGTGGTTTGACACCCATGACTATCTATTTAGTCAGCTACAATCAGTTCAAATTTCTGTTTAAAATGTACTGTCAATGTTCAGAATAATATAAGCTTTAATCCTATTTGTTACCACCATCATGCAGCGAGCCATTCAACAGAACAAGAAAGGGAAGTGTAAAGCAGGAATTGGTGAACTTTTATATCTTAAATCGAGAGTCTCTAATCCCCAGGCCAGAGACAAGCACCAGTCAGTGGCCCACCAGGAACTGGGCACAGAAGCGAGTGAAGCCCAGGGATAGGATTCAAATTTTTTAACAACCGGTTCTGTGGGCGTAGCTTAGTTGGTGGGTGTGGCTTGGTGGTCATGTTATTGGCTGGGCATGGCCAACTCAATATCACTCATATCAAGGCACGCATCTCCTCCCCTGGCCTCTCATGCCTGTGGGATGCTGCAACAGTCATAAATGTGAAAAACAGTCATAAGTCACTTTTTTTCAGTGCCATTGTAACTTTGAATGGTCACTCCACACAAGCAAAGTACCAGCAAAGAAGGGGGGGAAATTCCAGAGAAGTTCCAGAGACAGGAAGTCGAGTCCTTCCAAGAATGTAATAAGGGTTAATGGAGAGGTAGTTCCTGTAAGCAACACCAGAATGTTTCCTTCCTGCCTTCCTTACAGGATTAGGCCAATAATTTCTTCTTACAACCGGTTCTCCGAACTGCTTAGAATGTTAACAACTGGTTCTAGCGAATAGGTGCAAACTGGTAGAATCTCACCCCTGGTGAAGCCCCATTTGTGCACATGCGGATCCAGGCAGCATGTGAAACCACACCCCTCCATAAAGTCTATGGCTTCCAGAAATTTGAATTAAAATTCAATACTTGTGGAATGTCCTTGACTGGAATATCATCACTCTGAATCTCTAAGTCAAGCAGAAGTGGCTGCAGAATGATATACCAAGAATATTCTCCAACACCTGAGTGCATGTAGCCTGTCTTTGAATCTTTCTGAGGACCAATAATGTCCTGCAGAACTCTGGGTTTTCCTTGGCTAGTCCTCATAGCCTTACATTCAATGACACAGAAGATATTAACAACTATACAAAATATGTTCTACAGAACCTAAAAAGCACATTTCAGTGTTAATTCATTTTAATCTATGAATAGCTGCACGCCAGTGGTGAGGCAACATGTTCTTTTTCATAGCTGCCTTTTGCCTTAAGTTCTGACTGAGCAATAAAGATTTCTAAAGATTTGGAAACCTGGGCAGCATATTATAATTAGTCTATTATAATTATTCAAAAATACACCACTTGTCAGGTTAGAATTAATAAAATATATTTCAATATAATATTAAATTTCTCTTAACTAATACTCTTATGACAATAGATTCCCAATTACATTCTTGTGCTACTTATACACAATTATTAAAATAACTACTTACCTATACAGTAGCCAGTTGAAATTTTGATTTCAAAAATTGCTATGCTGGCAAAAGTTTCTGTTCCCAGTACAACTTCCAATACAATCTGTAAAACAAGCATAAAAATAGAGTGAGAGTAAGCACTGTGTTTCAATAAACTGGTTTTAGAAAATAAATAGCTTAAATAACACTGGTCTACAAGAAGAAGCCTCGGAAATAAAAGTTGCTTAATTTTGCCAGAATTGGGGTCACTAATAAAGGAAAATTAAGTCCTGAGTATTAATTGGCTCCAAGTTCCAAGATACAGCTTCAGGTCAAAATTGCATCAAAATAATTCAAAATTATGAGGGAGGTGTACAATTATATTCCATATTTTTTCTGTAAAATGTGATATTAGCAATGGGAATGGTGCCACACCAATCATTATAAATATATGTTTTTATCGATACCAATAACTTTCCATTCATTTATGGGTTTTTTCATGTAACATTTTCATGTTTTTTGTATGAAAAATTGACAAGCTCCAAGATCAGATTAAATGACAAGGTTCCATCTTTTTGGTGAATTGCAGTAGGATCATCCCTGGGGAGATTCCAGCAGTAATCGGCAAGCAAGGATGGACACCATTTCCTTTGGTATCTTTTCTCCATGCCTGCAATATCCTGGTAGAATCTCTCCCCATGCTCATCACTCACTGCCCCACAGTTCAAAGGGAAATAGTATAAATGCAAGTGTAAGAAGTGAATTTTCAGTGACATGTTTGCATCAAGTGCTTTATAGGACCTAAGCAAATTTTCCACTTGTTTTTCATAATCATCTGCCTTGCTGTTCTCAAAGTGAAGATAAATTTATACACTTCCATGTGGTACCCTTTTCATTGTTCTACTGTACTTTGTCAAGAAAGGCATCATGATCATAAGACACTTCCCTCCCTTGTAGGCAAATATACTCACCTGTGTATAAATCTTTATTGTTAAATATCTTGAAAACTTTAGCCAACCAGCACCTTTATCACCTTTCTAATTCATCTAATCAAAATATGTCAAATTAACACATTTTATCTCAAAGGTCAATAATTTCCCAAAATTTGGAGATCAGTGTACCACTGGATTTGGATTACCTTTCTCTTACCTTTCTTACAATAGCCTCTAGAATATTAGTCTGAACATCAGTCTTTCAGAGCAGTGCTTAATATCTAAGTTCGTAGAAAATATCTCTAAATATATGTTCAGATTGAGTGAAAAAAAGTGGTTATGCCTACTTAGTTATATGGAAGTAAGAGTATGTCAGGAACAATACATGATGCATTGGAATGGGTTATGAAATACATGCAATGATAGAAAATAGAATCATGAATATATGGTTGCTGAATGAATGTGGACTGAGTATAAAACTGAACACCCAATACAAAAGAAATTGACAAGTGTTGTGGTTCGCTGGCAGCCTGTGCAGATGGCAGTGGAATTGTATGGTGGGGAAGAAAGGGGAGCAGTCAGGGAGTCTGGAGAGGACTCGGATGAGGGTCCTACATCCAATGCAGAGATGGAGCCAGGACCATCTGGGAGTGGGATGCTGACTCCGGAGCCTCCTGAGTCTCACAGCAGCAAGGCCGAGGAACAAGGGGAGCCTGTTCCCAGTGCACGTGTGTGCAGAGCTGCTAAAGGCAAGAGCAGCTGAGACAAAAGGGGCAGTAAGACTTGGAGGTGATTGCCCCTCCCATAAGGTATAAAGGACAGGCAAAGGTGATGAAACCTTTGTAGGAAGCAAAGTCATTCGTTCTGTTCGGATTTATCCTTGAAGCTCTGTGTGGACTTTGTACTTCGGTTGGTTTTTTATAATTCATTTGACACTCTAGTTGTTGGCAGCAATTCAAAGGAAAAAATGGTGGGTGCTTATCTCGAAGGACTGTTTGGGATTTATTGCCGGCCGGGAATGAAATAATTCCCAGCATTGAAATAAAACAAGAGTTGTTTTATCTAAGCGTGTACTTAATTACGGTCTTGGGAAGCCTTGGTCAGAACAACAAGATTTGGTCAAATAGAGAAAGAACATAGATTCTTTTTCATTTCCTGCACATGCAGGGTCGGCTCCCCCTCTCCCCATCTCCAATCAACTGACCATTGATCCATTGGTTATCAATAGGAAATGACCAGTTTCTTGCTGGAGCCTGATGCCATGGGCATCAGAAAATGATTGGCCCAAAGTCATGAGTCAGAGTCAGCTTTCATGTCTAAGGTGGGACTAAAACACAGTCCAGTTTCTAGTCTGATGCCTTAATCACACCAAACACAGTCCACAGTCCAGTTTCTAGTCTGATGCCTTAATCACACCAAACTGGCTCTCCCTATGAAAAATAAGAAAGTAATGACTGGGTGAAATTAATGAAATATTCAAATAAAGGTGAAAAGTTTAAATATTTTTAGATGTATGAACAAAAATTTAAATATTTTTAGATGTATGAAGTATTATAAGGATGCAGGGGAAGCAAAGATGATTTGTAAAGACAGCAAGGTTTTAAATATAATGTATAGTGTCTGGATTTGGTGCAAACCAAACATGTTTGTTATATTTGCTTTTCCCTTATCTTAATATTTTCATTATCCCACTCCCCACTTTTAATAACATTGCTGTTTTTAAATTTAATAACATTACTGTTTTTAAAAGGGTGATAGATTTGTATGCATGTCTGTTCACAAAACTATATGAAGAAAGATCAAAGTGAAAATGAATATTGTACTCTAGAGAATAAACAATTTTCCATGATTATTTTTTTTAAAGATTACTACAATTATCTGGTTTTGCTAAGAAAAGTCTAAAATATAGAGCAATTATCTTTTCTGACATGTTTTGTGGTACAATCAATCCGTAAAGACAGCAGGTTTGCCTCTGATTTACATATTAATTAGAACATCTGATATGTTATCAAAGTGGATGTTTGGATATTCAGTATCCCTTCACAAATAATAAAAATTGTTCCAAATATTTATGTTTCATAAGAAAAGAGATAAACATATATGAAAAGTTTTAGTTATTTCCATTTATCTACAGTTGTGTGTATGCGTGTGTGTGTGTATGTGTGTGTATGTAAACGAATGCAAGTACTTGTTTCAGATGCTTACCTTGAATTTGTCTGTCCTATTTTTTACATCTATACTGGCTATGAGCCAGCTCTCTGAATGTTCTGTGGTTGTCCAAAGCAAATGATCAAGGCTTTCACCTTCCACTCTTATATATAGGTTTAAGATAATAGAATCTAGTGGTAATTCTGAAGCTGATGCAATCTGATATATAAGTCGAACACAACTCCACTTTCCTGTGTATAGTTCAGGGCTGAGCAATACAGCGGTGTCACCACTTGTTCTTCGTGAGGTATCCACAGAAATGTAATGACCTGAAAATGTACAATGATTGGATTGGAATAAGAAAACATGCCTTACTGATACTTAGCACTCTTAAATGCAATCAACCTCACCCAACATGGCCACTAATTAAACTGAAGGGAAATTGCCTCCTGTCCTTTTGCTTCAAATGAAGGATGTGTAGAAATCCAAAATATCTGAAAATTATATTGCAGAAGGGTTGATGATTAAAATATACTTTGCTGTACCTTTCCCTTCTCTGTAAAACTGAATAGATTTACAAGCTGCTTTTTAATTTATTATTATTTAAAATAATTAAGATTTAAAGAAGTAATAATATTTTTAATATATGTTTTTCATAAACAACCTGAATGATTAAAATTGCTCATGCATTTATTATGTATATACTTAATTAAAGTTTCTCAATTTTAAAAAAATATTTTACAACTTTTGAATATATAATAATATTTAGGTTTCACAAAACTAGGTACTGAGGATCTGTTTGCATAATATTGAACTAGTAAGGTTTTATTTTAATTCTGAAGTGCAAGTTGGATTTTGACACTATTATCTTTTTTCATTATTTATTAAATATCAATGTATACATGACATGAAGCATCTCCTGACTGCCATGATTTAATTATAATGGCAAATAATAAATTCTTGATCCCCAGACCAAACCTTTCCAAAGCAGTACCCAATAAACTTAAAACCCCAAAAAGATGAAAATAATAACATAAAAGGTAAACAAATGTGTACTTGCCTCTCAAATAGTATTACCCAGCACAATATAACTATAACATCCCAGCATTTTTTTGTTTCTACAAAATGTAGGCAGATCATAGAAATGTATGCCCCTGTCTTTACTTTGTATTGTGCTTTAAGATGTGTGACATTATAGGTGTGTTGGTTGTAGATGTGAACAAGCCTGTATGTCTGTATTTGCAAATATAAAAGAAGGATGCATAGGCTGACAGGAAACCTGAGACAGCTGTGTTTGGATGGAATTGAGACTCTAAAACAAAGATAATTAAGACATTGAAAGGATAACACCAATATATGAAGCAGTGTATCAACATTCAAGGAAGTCTGTTGTCAAGGGCAGAAAGGTATGTATAAGTATATGGTATTTTTGGATTTCAATTTCTTTTTATTATTCATGCCTTCATTTCTTCGGCTTACTATTTCTTACTCTCCAAAAGGGAACATTTGATTGTTCTTTGTATACATATCTTATACGTATAGAAAGTATAATATAGAAAAATTGTCATGCCAACTATTATTCATGTCAACAAATTGTCAAATATATTGATTCCAAATAGTAATTAAAAATAGATTTTGAAGAAAGCCATTTTACAAGTTCTTAAAACGTAATTAAATTATAGCTTACTTTCAATGGTCTTTCAGATAAAAAAAAAAGAATACTGCATCTATTTCTAGGAAAGCTACTGAGGGCAAACATTCTATTTGTTTGCAAAATAAATCACTGTGGTAATATAAATTTGCAAAAGTAAATCAAGATCAACTTTGAATCTGACCTGAAACAATTGGTATAAAACTGAAACAAACATCTTATGTAACTTTGGGGGGGAGTTTGTACTTTATACTGAAAATACATGTTCATAACTTGTTTTTTCCTGTGCATTGTATGCTCATTTGACTTGTTTTTAAAGATTCTTTAAATTAAAGCAAATAAATGGTGGGAAAACACTTGATTGAAGAAGTGGAAGTATTAGGAACATTAGTGGAGAAGTAATGATATAAATGTTGAAGTACCAAATTTTAAGAAAAATTAAGTGTAGTAAAACTTCAAAGAAGGGGATTATAATACACCTAAACCTATGATAAATAGACTGCCATTGCACCAAAATCTAATGAGAAAAAACGTTCAGGATGGATATGAGTTCCTAAAGGAGGTACCAGAAATAAAATTCCAAACAATTCCAGTGTGGAAAAAATTGACAATAGAAAGAGGCAGCACTGTGGCTACACAAAGGGTGGGAGGGGGGAGGGGGAGATTCTTCATTTTTGCATTATTTTTGTAAAATAAATGATGACATGGTATAATATGCCATGTTCTTGTTCATCTGAGGTTGTATTTATCTACTTTTAAGAACTGCTGAGGACCAATAATTAGTATTATGTCCTACACGTAAAACCATACAACACAAAGAGGGTGTATTTTCTCTTTCATATGACTGTACATACATGCATGCATGCATATATACATGATATATACATGTGAATTATTGTTTTAACACATTCTACACTTTTTAGAGTTATTTGAGATGACTTATACATTGAACAAATAGACAGAGAAAAACACATTTCTTCTTTAAAAGGGAAAATTACAGTCTAGGCAATTTGACAATAATACTGGAAAAAATGCAAATTATAAAAGTACATTTGAAAAAAATGTACTAATTATCACAAAGTCAGGATTGATTTGTCAAAAAACGATTTGCCAGACTAACTAACTCATTTTTTAAACTTCCTTTTTAGACTATATTAAGACTTCAACAATACATTTAACAAAGTTTTCTATACCATGTTGATAAGCAACCTGATGAAATGGGCACAGGATGACATGGCAATTAAATAGATACAATGCTGCCTGAAAATCATACTCTAAAAATGTCTATCAGGGATTCCTCATCAAAATGGAAGGAGATTAAACTCAATGCCACAAAGACGAAGTCCTGATTCTGTATTCTTCAAACACAGAAAAAGTTAGTGGTTAAGGCACCAGGAGCAGGAGACCATGAATTCAAGTTCTACCTTAGCCATAAAAGCCAACTGAGTGACTTTGGACCAGTCACTCTCTGTCAAGGCCAACCCACCTCACAGGGTTATTGTAGGAAAAATAGGAGAAGGTGTAGAAAGTGTATTGGATATGTTCACTGCCTTGGATTATTTGTAAAAATAATAAAGGTGGGATTTAAATAAATAAACAAAGAAATAAAAAAAATATTATTAATGGCTTGGAAGAAAAAGAGAGGAAAATGTTTTTATCTTTGCAGCAATGCTTTTGGGACCCACAGAGGACCACTAGGTGTGATAAATGGGTTTTATTATTTGCCATGCTACTATGGCAGCCATCTTGTGAAGAGCAAGGCTTTAGTTATTCTCTTTTTAAGAATTTACTCAGTGCTGCCAACTCTCATGCAATCAGAGTGAGACTCACGCAATTCAACCAATTTTGACTGTCTCACTCTGATAAACGAAATCTCACGCTAAACCCCCAAAATGGAATGTACAAAAATAAATATATCTCTACATTCTCTGATATTCCGAATATCGATATGCCCAAGCCCAAAGTTTCGAGAAGTGAAGCCTCCGATCCTGGGCGGCTTCAGAGGGCGAACAGAGCATGCGCGAGAGGACGTTGCCCGCATTGATTTCTGTACCGGGGTGAGGAGAGAATTCCACGCTGCAGGAAGCGGTTGTTCGTTTCCGCTCTAGGATGTCACAACTCTCTGGGCTTATCCCTTGCGCTGCACTCTGCTCTGGCAGGCGGAGATGAGAGAGACGAACTCTCTATCCCCCATGAAGTACGACTACAGGGCATCCCTGGGCCTTTCTCGAGAGCTGAGCTCCTCCGTGTCCCATCATCCCCTCCCCGCACCCGTCTGGTCTCAAGGCCGCTGGGATTGGGGCGCAAAGGCGCGTCCCTCTCCGGCCTCCCTCTCGCAAGGGGAGCTGCCATGGCTGGCCGGGACCACCAGGGGGCGCCCTCCGCAGGCGGCCTGCGAGCCTGAAGAAAGGGACTGAGCATGAGCGTCTGCCTCTTGCGCGCCTCGGCTTCTCTCGCTCCCCAGCCTGATGGGAAGTCCCTGGAGAGGGAGGGGGAAGAGGGAGGGAGGGCTCCTTCCCGGGTACATTGTGTCCCTCCCCCCGCCCTTTGCACCTAGATATGCGCCCCCCCCCAGCCTCCCCTGGGTCCAAGAGGCTGCAAGAGGGTCTGGTAGGGAGGAGCCTCTCCAGGAAGGGGGTCCCGCCAGAGGGCAGGCTGGAGCAGGGCGGGGGGGCTCGCAAGGAGGGGGGGGTTCCTGTCCCCTCCGAGCCCCAATCGCAGCCGGTGCAGGAGTTTCTCTCTTTTTAGGCTTCTTTCCCCACTTGATGCCAGGAACGTTTGGATGCTCTTTGGGAGCCCCCGGGAAGGAATCTCGCCTTGAGGGGTCTCCCCACAAATGCCAAGCAAAGGGGGGGAGTGGCCACTGTCCTCTCCTCTCCTCCCCCAGACAATCCAGGACTTCCCTGCAGGGGAGCAGCTGATGGCAGCATTGCTGGGGGTCCCATGCACAGACTGGGAGGGGGGCGTTTGGGGAGTGAAGGACACCAGCCTCCCCCCCCATTCTGTGTGTGTGTGTGTGTCCATCTGCCTGCCTGGCCCTTTCCGACCCTTCAGCTGGACTGTGAGGCTGGTGGGTCCAAGACTTAGCCTGGATCCCCCTCCCCTCCGCAGGTGGGAGGCCCAGAGGGTGGGAGAGGGCTGGGAAGGGCCGTTTCTGCCCAGCTCCAAGGCTGGGAACCCTGGCAAGGCCCCCTCCACCCCCGGGGCCATGTGAGGGAGGCTTCTGTGGCCCTGAAGAGGCAGCCTGGAGGGGCCGGATCCCAGGCACTTGGGACGCCCCTCTCAGCCAGGGACCCTGGAGGAGGAGGAGAGCCAGAGCAGCCCAAAGGGACGGAGCAGATGGGCAGAGGCCCAAGAATGTGGACCCTTTCCGGCCAAGATGGTCAGTGAACTGCATTATTAATATCTTACAAATCCGGTTCAAGTACATTGGTGCTGCTTGCATGTATGTATGTATGTATATGTCCAAATCATGACTAAAGTATGCATCAGATTGCACCATTTAAAATGTAAAATTGTCAAAGCTCCCTACTGTGGAAGGGGGGACACCCCCCTTCCACACCATCCCCCCCTCGGTCACTTCGCTCCCTCGGGCTTGGTCGCTCCGCTCCCTCGCAGTGTCTCACTCCGAACTATCACTCAAGGTTGGCAGCCCTGTTTACTCACCACATATTGTCAAAATTCCAACTGTTCTCTCAATTACAAAATGTTGCCCATCTATCTCTGCATTTATATTTGATCTACTGTTAAAAATTAAATACCATTAATTATGTTTATGTTAATTTCAGAAGCTACCAACTACAGTATCTTGTGGTCTTACTATAATTTTATTAAGCGGGTTCCTGAAAATGGTAGATAGTCAATAAAACATGATAGCAGAAGAAGAACTGTGAAAGACTAAGCTAAAGACTCATTTACTTCAGCAGTTTTTTCCCCACAGTAGCCACAGACAGGATGCTCACAAACAGGATAAGTGAGTAAATCATTCTGCCTACTCATGTTCTTCAAGAATTGGCATTTACTTCTGCTAGAGGAAGAAATTTATAACCAAAGAATTATCTCAATACTTTTAAAATAACAAGTTGGTGGCCATAATTATATTTTGTGGTAAGAAATTCTACTGTTTAACTTTGCATTTTGTAGCATTCATCTGTTTTGAATCCCCACCATTCAGCTTAATTGGATGGTGCTGGACAGTAGTATTTAGTCAAACCAGCAAATTTCTCTGCCCATTTCCTCCACCTGCATGATAATCTCCTCTTACTTGCCTTTTTACCAAACTAAAATGGAAGCATTGGTATCTTTTCCTCATCTTTTCTTCAGCCTATGCACCTAACTAATCACTTTGGCTAATGTTTTTTGCATGTTACTCAGTTATGCAATATCCTTTTATTATGCAAGATCCTACACATTTCCATACAGCCAGAGAAGTCTTGTGTCCGAGAAGGTGTCATAAAGTTATCTGAATAATGTTTGGCAAAATATTGAAACTTCAGAAATCTCCATATACCTACTAAAATATATTCATCAATACTAAAGTTTATATCATTACACGATCCTTACTTAATATAAACTGATTTCTACTGAATCCTAATTCTGGAAGTTCTTAGTCATTTTATTAACAGTAGAGTTTCAAAATCTCCTCTTGTTTTCTGGCATATGTTTACTGGCTCTGCCATGATTTTTCATACTCAATTTCACATCAGAACAATTAAGATTATTTTTAGCTGAAGGTGGAATGGATAAAATCAATTTTCTAAAGCATTTACTTACTTAAAGAAGTGAGTTTACAATAAAATAGTGAAAATATTTTTATAATCATGAAAATTGACGAAATGAATTTTCCATTTAATTCCATTATTTTATGTAAACCAGTTTACACACAATTACTTAAATCCAGTTAAGTCAGTTGATGAATGCATTGTAAAATAAAGGGGTTACAAATAATAGCTGTTGTTCCATCATCATTATATTAATGAGAAAGTTTGAATTTATTATGCAGGTGCATAATTTCTCTTAAGTGAAATGTATATGTTTTCTAAGTGGAATGTGTTGAAGAAAATAAAAGTTACAATTTGTTACTTGATATAGTTCACATTTACTTTATCTTAAGTGTTAAGTCAGAATTGTTATGACAGTAAATTCTATTTTAAAAAGGACCTTTTGTTACAATTGTCTTATATGGTCATGACGAGAAGATTAAGAGTACTTATGGTTAGCAATTATGTAAAAGTGATCTGTTTTCAAAGCTTTTTTCCTAACTGCTCATTCATCATTTTGCATATGTTTGTATGTGGGTGGCAGAATGTCTAATGTTACAATTTTCAGACACCAGATTTATAAAATGCCTGAGGTCTTTCCTTTCTAACACTGTTTTTAAGGAGTTTTGTTCACTTGTCCATGGGTGTGTGTGTGAAGGGGAGAGATAGGATCTAAATCTATCTAAATAAAAAGCTTTTGTCCATCCACTACATCTCAGGCATTTCAAATCAAATAATTGTGCTGGCTTCCCTCTACTTGTAACACAATATTTCCTATAAATATGTTAATCTCCCTCATTGGCCACCTGGTTGCTAACACTCTGAGGAATTTGATCTGCCCACCTCCTATTGGTCACTTTAGACTTCTCTGGGCATGCTGCCTACTTATGGCCACAGAGCGTTGTCCTCCATGATCATTTTGGCTTGAAATACCCGCTCCACTTATAAGAAAACAAAAAAATTCTTATGGATTTAAAGTAGGTAAGTTTACTGCAATGAGCAAGCAATTAGCTATATAATCTTGAAAAGTAATTAGGCATGCCTTGGCCCTTGTCTTTGTGCACATTAAAGCAGAACCTCCCTATTGCCTTTGATCTATTTTGATCTATTTTCTTACCAAGTCTTGGTTTAAGGGGAGGATACTAACTACTTATTTGATACCACAAAAATGTCTATCTGTTCTTGTTTTAAAAATTGTTGGAAACATCCAAATGTCATTTCCAGACTCAGAGACCAGCCCAAGTACATGGACCAACCAGCCCAAGAAATCAACCCCACAGAATGTCTAAAACAAACCTTTTTATTGAGACTAGCTGAAATAAAAGATTCTTGCAAGTCTAATTTATCCTGTATTTCCTTATACTTCAGTGAATGAGGAAGATATCTTTCTGACTGCTTACAAATGCTATCTGTCTATGGGAGGCCTTAAAATGTTTTTCAACTTTGTAACAGATCTTGCATATCTTCATCAAGGTTATCTTCCTTACTCTTTACAGAGAATTCCTTTACAAGACTGGGACAGTCAACTTTTGCAGCAGACATGTATCTGCACACTGTCCTAATACTCCATTCCCATATGCTTGTCACGTCTGTGCTTTATAGAATTAGACCAGCGGCCCCCAACCTTTCGGGCACAAGGGACCGGTTCCATGTAGACAGGTTTCTCCATGCTATGATTTTGCATACTGCCTGTATCCCTTGGGGCTTTGCTTGTTTGCATGGCCTTGTTTCTAGCATGCTGCAGCCTGGTGCCAGTCCATGGGCTGGGGGTTGGGAACACTTGCTTTAGACACAAAGGTGTACCTGTTTTTGAAACACAGATTTAATATTCTATTAAACAATTATTGGGTGCATCTTCATAAATTGCCCAACTGATGTACCAGAGGGTGCAGGAGGAGTACAAGTTAAAGTCAGAGGAACTACCCAAACATTCATGTCACATACTTTCCTTTATCTGCGCTTACACTCTGTTAGATCTGGAGCGTGGGCGCAAGGAACGGAGACGAGGCATTGAATAGTGACTCCAACTCTTTATTAGTGACTTCAGGACAGAGCGGAAATACTGGGGCAGCAGTAACTCCTTTTATAGAGCTGGCTGCTGTCACAATAACCAATTATTTGAGTTTGCCACGCTGGTAGCGTCCAATCAGCGGCGACCTGCTCTCAGCCAATCAGATCAGCCAGAAACGGCCAATCACAATCCGCTGTTCGCGGGACAATCAGAACTGCAGGATTACGAGCCTGCTGTGGAAACAAAACTATTAGGATTTTAAATTAAAGCATTTGCTTAGTTCATAACACCCCTCCCCCCTAGGTTCCGTCTGAGGGGTGGGGTGATGTATTCTTGCAGGTAGGCAGGTCGTTTCACCTGTCTACCTGATCTGCGTTGTTCCACCAGTCCTTGCCCTGACTCTGGTCTCGGTGGGCTGCTTGTTGAGCTTGTTGGCAAAGATGTTCCGCCCTCTCCGCTGGGTGACTCGGGGTTGTCATCTCTGCTTCCGTTAAGGCTGTCCTCCAGATCCCTTGGATTTGCTGCTGTCGCAGTGCTGCTCTGTGCTGAGGCGATCGTCTGGCCCGGCTCTCCTTCAGAAGATGAATATCCCCAGGTTGGTTGTGCTGATTGCTGGTTTTCAAGTACTGGGTCATATGCTAGTTCTTCTCCGGCCCCTTTGATTTCCCTTCCCCCCCAGGTTTGAGGTTCAGGGTTTGTAACGGGGGTAGGTGCCAGCCTGTAGCACAGTTGATCGATATGGCGCTTCCACATTTTTCCATCAGCAGTTTGTAAACAGTAGGAACGTGGGCCCGTAAGTTGAGTTATGGTAGCGGGGACCCACAATGGGTCACCGGAAAAGTTTTTTGCAAAAACTGGGTCGCCTACCTTGAAGGTGCGATACCTGCTGCTGGACCCCACGGGCTTTTCCGGTGTGTAGGTAGGGTGCAGGTAGGGTGAGCAAAGTCTCCGACTCATCAGTTCGGCCGGGGTTCTGTTTGTGGTGCTGTTTGGGGTAATATGTTGGAGGAGAAGCATCCTGGTCACCTTGTCGTCGATGTCCCCTTGCTTGTGTAAAGTTTTCTTTATGAATTGGACCATTCACTCAGCTCTGCCATTGGCCGCAGGATGAGCTGGCGATGTCAAAGCATGGCGTATCCCTCGCTCTGCCAGGTACTGTTCGAATGCCAGAGCGGTGAATTGGGGGCCATTATCTGAAACTAGGACATCTGGCAACCCATGCGTAGTGAATAGTCTATTTAGTTTTTTAGCGACGGCTTCTTTGGTGGTGCTCTTCATTTTGTGGACCTCCAGCCAGTTGGAGTAGGCATCCACTGCTATAAGAAATGTATGCCCCTTGGTAGATCCCACAAAATCGATGTGGATACGGGACCAGGGACCTCGGGGTACTTCCCATTCAGTTGGTGGTGTTTTGGTGGAGCTGAACGAGTTTCCTGACACTTGCTGCAAGTGGCCACCCAGGTTTCTATTGCCTTATTTATACCTGGCCACCAAGCGTAGCTCCTCGCTAGTGCCTTCATTCGCACGATGCCCAGATGGCCATCGTGCAATAGTTTTAGAACTTTATGCTGTAGTCTCTCTGGGATGACGACTCTGTCTCCCCACAAGACACATCCCTTTTGGGACAAAAGTTCTGTCTGCTGGTTTTTGAAAGGCTTGAAGGTGTCGTTTGGTTCGTTGTCAGGCCAACCTCTTTCCACCCAGCTGAGGACTCGTGCCAAACAAGGATCCTTCCTTGTTTCTGAGGTGATGTCTTGTGCAGTCAGCGGTGGTGAAGGAAGAGTTTCGATTCGTAGCATAGCAAGGGTTGGAGCTGGGTCGTCTATGACTTCTAGTAATGGAGAACGGCTCATAGCATCAGCGTGGGGAATGGCTTTCCCCGGGCGGTGTAGCAGTTGGTAGTCGTATGCGGCTACCAAACTCTGACCAACATGTCATTCTTGGTGATAAGATGTGGGGAGTTGGTTTGTCTCCTGCTAAAATGCCAAGTAATGGTTTGTGGTTGGTAATTATGGAGAAAGACCTTCCATATATCCGCAAGGCCGATGTCTCCGCCATAATCTTGTTCTGGGTCGTGGGGTCTTTTAGGCCCAGAACAATTCGACCTCTCATGGCTTCCTCGAGGTTTGCGAAGCCACAGAGTCCCCCTAGGTTTCTGGTCAGTGATGAAGTCTCCAATACTTTCGCCTTCCTGCTGGTCCCTCTGGTAAAACTTGTGTCTCCTAATGAGTGTTGGCACCGCTGGTGCATAATGAGCCCATAGGATTGGGGCGAGGTTGTCCCAGTCCATTGTCTTGACTTCTGCTGGTTTCGCAAGTGCCTTTGCCATTTTAAAAACGGCGGGCCCGTAATGGGTCAGAAATACAGCTCGTTTCTTGCCAGGCGTAGCATCTTTCAAATTGTTGGTCTCCAGGAACATCTGGAACCTGTCCATATACGAGTCCCAGTCTTCGTTAGTCGGGTCAAATGGAGCGGGTGGTATAGCGCTGCTGGTCATTCTGCCGCTTTTTGGTGCACTCTCAGCCACGTGCTCTGTTAGCGTTCGGTGAGTGTTCAGTCAGCTCTATCGACTCCGCATCCCACCTTCGTCGCCAGTGTTAGATCTGGAGCATGGGCGCAAGGAACGGAGACGAGACATCGAATAGTGACTCCAACTCTTTATTAGTGACTTCAGGACAGAGTGGAAATACTGGGGCAACAGCAGCTCCTTCTATAGAGCTGGCTGCTGTCACAATAACCAATGATTTGAGTTTGCCACACTGGTAGCGTCCAATCAGCGGCGACCTGCTGTCAGCCAATCAGATTTGCCAGAAACGGCCAATCACAATCCGCTGTTCGCGGGCCAATCAGAAGTGCAGGATTACGAGCCTGCTGTGGAAACAAAACTATTAGGATTTTAAACTAAAGCGTTTGCTTAGTTCGTAACACACTCTGTCAGCTGGCTTATCCATGGTCATCTTTTCAGAAGAGCACTAGACACATGTTAGCCCAATTGATAGGTCACAGCACACAGGAGGGATTGCAGGGAATATCATGAGTGCTCCCTCCTTTTTTACCCTATTCCCCCCCTTTCTGGCAACTTATTAGGCAAGTCAGGAGTAAGCTGCTATTCTAACTATCTGCCTAAATTCACCCAACCCCTCTATCTATGTTTGGAATAGTGACTGATAGTTATTTTTCCACCAGTAACAAATTGGAAGGGTAATAAAGCCAGGGAATCCACCAATCTCTTTTCTTTATTTGGCTACAATGAGTATGTAAAGTTAGCATATTTTGATAACTTATTACAGTAGCAGAACATGAATCAGCAATGGGGGAAACACAATCTATATCATCATAGATTTTTGCTCATTGAAGGACAGGTAAATAGCACTTTTAATGCAGCAGTGAGAAAGAGCTCTAAGAAAACATTGGAATAATGTTGAATCACATGTTATACAGTCGTGGCTTTGCTCAAATTAGAGCAAATTATCTTGGACATAATGAGGTTTACTTTAAGTTCAAATTTTGCATTTTTAAATGTACTTTTTCTCATGGCATATATTGTTACTTCTACATTATATGTAGAGACATTACAATTAGCCAGAAATGAGTTGCAATGAAGGCACCACACAACACATAAATTAGGTTTTGTAAATAGCTAGTGGGGTAACAGAAACAATGAACTTCGAAGTGGACTGACAATGGTGTCATCTAATGGTCTGAAAAAATTGAAGGAACAAAATGTATAATTTCTAAAGAAAAGTTGTATAAGAACAACTTATGAATCACTAAAAGTTGCATGCTATTGCAGAGCAGCAAATCTGTGCACAATTGTTTAGGAGTAATCCCCAGTGAAGTCTGCCTGATTTATTTCTAAGTAACCATACACAGAACTGAATTTATGAACTCTACAGATATATTTATGAATTCATTAGGTGAGTGTTTATGTACCCTATTCTATTTAATGCACATAGAACTCTGGGCATGTTATTGCTGGCACTCAAACTAGAAGTTCTGAGCATTGCTGATATTACAGATAGAATAGCATATTGCATAACAATATCCAGAGACACTCTGAACTGTTTATGATTGTGGTGACATGCAGATATGTGTGTGTGTGTGCGTATATATATACACACACACACACACACAAACGCACGCACACACATATACACATATATACACACACATATATATATACATATACATATACACATACACATACGCACATACATACATGTATACACATACATACATACATACATATATATATATAGTGCCCTGATCAATGTACACTTGAGGACCTCATGGCAGCCTTAAGTATGCCTTATTTTAATTGTGATGCTTCTGACACGAATAAACAACAAGCTTAGAGTATTGCATAAACCTACCATTGCGGCTTGTAACCTATGAGTCCTAATTTAATCTGGTATATGAGTAGAACCACTTGTTTATATGTTTAGGATCTAGACCTGAAAGATCTTACTGAGGAAAAATACAACATGGCATACTCCTCCATCTATTTACAGAAGCAAGTGGGACTGATAATCAAATCTTAAAGATAGTTTTCAGCTTTCAAGGACAATTGGGCACGGGATTGCTTAAGTCAGTGAGGTCATGAAATGTCAACTTCCTGGGGCATGGGAAGCAGTCCCAGAGCCTCATGCTTCAGGGTGCAAAGAGTCAAAAGGACATAGATGGGGTAGGGAAATAGTTGGGTGGGTGGAGAGTTGGAGGCAGTCTCTTACTTTACTGAAGCTCACGACTGGGAAGACTGAATAGCTTCAGTTGTGGTGGGTACTCATTTGACAAGCCATAAATCTTGGTTAACAGCTACAATGGAGAGTGCTGAGATTGCTGTGTTTAATGTGTGTATATTCCAGCCATTAAAAATTGTGTGTGTAATGGAATTCTTTTCTCAGAGTACACACAGAAATATTTTATATTATCCAAATATATTCAAAATATAATTGTTAAATTACTTGCTTTCAGATGATTCGGTCAAGGAAAATATATTTTATCATCTTTACTAGCTTTGTCTCTTGAAATAAAACCTTGGATTAATCAATTTAAACACTGAAGTTTGGGAAGAAAAATATTTTTTATTCATAAATATTTTCTTGTTCCTAAGCATCTGGCAAGGGAAGCAAGAACATACTCAACATGCTTTATCAAACCTATCATGCACCGTCTTCAAAGAAAAATATGCATAACATTTTCTTCTGGAATCATTTTTAATGTCTGGTTCTATTAGAAAATGTTGTCCTACACCTAACTCCCATTGTACTCTTGTCTACTGGAAGTAACTTTGATGCTACTAAGGGTCTTTTAATTTTCTTGTGTTGAAAATAAACATCCCTTGATAAGTACTGTTATATGCTGATTTGGCAATTTGGTTATATAGCAACACTTATAAATACTAAGAATAAAATGCATAAAATACATAAAAATAAAAATATCTACTTATAACTTGCATGTGTTAGAATGTTCTACAATTAATTGACGCAAATTATTAAATTGAAAGGAGCACTGGTCCATGACTAATTTGATGATTCTAAGAAAACTATGACACAATTATCTCCATATCGGGATCCTAAAAATTCACATGGAAACCATCCTCTGCATCTACAGTTTGTGATAGTTGCCAAACGCCCCCCCCCCCAAAAAAAAAAATATTTTAAACACTAATTCCACAACTGAATAAGATTTGTCCAGATTTTATATCTCAGAACTAGATCTTGTTTTTTTACTAGTTGGTAGTCTTGTCAGCATTTACTGCACTAGCTTTAAATGCAGCATTTGTACCGTTTCCTTTTTCTAATGTTATTTCTGTTTGCAGCTGCCATGTCTGATTTACCGTTACAGTAACCTGGTTTAGGGCCTGTACCCAGCCAATTTAGTTTGATTCATCTGAGCTGGTTGACAACTTTTTCCTACAGAATTGCCAACACTGTACCAGGGCCAGGAGTTGAGAGATTCTTTTCAAGAGTTTGTTTTTCCTCCTCCCTTCATTGGTTAGGAGGATGCGCTTATTACAGTTACTGTCTGCATTTGTACAACACGTTAAATATGATCATTTTAATTTGGATTTACTGAATTGACCACCTTTCTCAGTTCACACTATAAGCTGAATCTAATGGTTGGATTCTCACAGAAACCTTACAAGGTCAAAACTAATCACAACCACTTGTGTGATTACTGATGGGCGCAATCAATGGCAAAAGTAAAGTCAAACTTTCTTCTATTCATAACAGGAGTGTACACTAAAGAAAAGGCCTACTTCCTCTATAGACTCACCCTCCACAAAATTATTGCAAGAATTATTTGTTCCATAATTTAGATAGCATATGTTTCTCAAAAGATGATGCATAACAGTCAAGTGGATTAATGCATCTCCATAAAGAAAAGTGCAACATTATTGGGAATAAAATGACATGTACAAAATTTTGGCAATGTGAGCTACTGGTTTTTTTTATTATACTGCTTTCCCTATCTAATTCTATTGCCCAGATTCTATGTAAAAATACCAAAAGCTGCCAATCAAGTTTGGTAAAAGTCCTAAAACTTGAAAACTTTTCTTCTGAAAAGGACTAAATTAGCTCTACCTCTTTATAAAATAAAACCCTTATTCCCCTTGTCAGCTCCATTAGCAGGATCATGCTAGTTTCCTGCTGTCATCATGGATTCATAAATTTCCAGAGCAAGAGTCCCAACTAAATATTATCCTTTTGGCAGAATTGTAACGAGATACAATAATGTAATGATTAAATAACATAGCTAAAAAACTGTGATGCCTTATCTCTTCCACCATAGTAACCACTTACAGAAATTGTGTGAGGCACAAATATGGTTTTCCCCTCCCCGGGTTTTTTTTTTTCTTCCAGTACTTTAGAATATTTTTACTAAAAAGAAAATATTCCAAAATATTCCTGAAGTAACTAAAAGGAAGACTCAAGTTGCTTTTATTTTACCAATGCAGAACTATACATTTTAAATAACCATTTTTACTGAACTGTTGCAATGGAAATCATAACTTTTATGATTTATGAATTTCCTGATATACCAAACCACTTAAAGAAGATCGGAGATTATATTTTATATAAAGATTTGTCAACAGAAGACAGCAAATTTGGTGAGAAAAGGCGCTTGCTTTGCCTCCAAAGTAATCCATCTAAATCTTTCTAACCTATATTTGCCAAATCAAACATATCAAAAAATAACCGCATACTCCTACAGAAACATATTTTTAAAAAGCTGACAATATGCATTCATGGTAAGATAGGCAAACAGTGAAGGGTTCCAGAGGCAAAGTTATAATACTGTATAGGAGAAATTATCTTTTTCTACCAGATTATGCTGCTTTTTACAAAGACAGATACTAAGATTTCCAAAGAGATTTTTACTCTTACACTGAACTCATGAAAATATGCTAATCTTAAAGGATTGTTACAAATATAGGGCCAATATTTTAAGATAGTCTGTGCAAGTTCCTTTGACTCAATACGAATCTGACAGAGCTTTCAACAATTGGAATCAGTAAGGCATTTGACAAAGCAGACCACAACCGTCCTGGTAAGATAGAAAATATGGGATAGACAACATCACCACCAGATGGATTCAAAACTGGCTGACAAATCACAATGTGTAGCCCTCAATGGAACTCCATCTACATGGAGAGAAGTATGCAATGGCGTACCCCAAGGCTCTATCTTAGGTCCAGTATATCTTCATAATCTATGAAGATGACAGCATAGAAGATTATATTTGCAGATGATACCAAGCTTGGAGAAAAAGCCAATACTGTAGAAGCTAGGGTCAAGTTCCAGAAGGACTTAAACAGACTTGAAAACTAGGCCCTATCCAATAAAATTCAATTCAGAACAGTAACAGTGAGAAGAATTTAGGAGATCTAGTTGATAACCATCTAAGTATGGGCCAGCAGTGTGCTGCAGTTGCCAAAAAAGCCAATAGAGAGCTAGACTGCATCAACAGAGGAATATTATCAAGATCACATGAAGTAGTACTGCTATATATTGCTTTTGTAAGACCATACTTGGAATACTTCATCCAGTTTTGGTCACCATGATATAAAAAAGATACTAAGACTCTAGAAAAAGTGCAGAAAAAAGCAACAAAAGTGATTGGGCTAGTGAAGAGAAGGACTGGGGTGACATAACAGTCTTCCAATATTTGAGGGCCTGTCATAAAGAAGAGGGGGTCAACCTTAAGCATTAGTGCACTGATATACAAACTTATCTATCACTGGGGAAAAAATGCCTAAGTGCATCTATATTCTGTAAGTTAACGTCAAACTGTTCATTTTAAAAGGCTGGTCAAAATTATTCTATGTTAGCAAACTTGACATTAATACTTCTCTCCAAATGACAGATAAACTCTCTTTTTTAGAAACATTTCAATGCCATTAAGTGTACTACATACTAACATCTTAAACATTTCACTACTTATCAACTTTTAAGAAATAAATATGATATGACCACAATGCCTATTCTGCAACACTTACTTAGCATCTTGTTCCTAGATCAGATTGGCACCTACCAAATTAAACTACTACCTAAAAAGGAAAACAGAACAAAGTTGTATAAACTGAGCCAAACTGCACTCGGTGATTTCACTGACCTAATGTAGCACAGGTTTAAACAGTATAATTCCATTCGGTATGTGAATGTTGAGAAGGAGAAAGGCTTTCAGATATATTGTACATATTCACTGGCTAAATATAAAACATAAGTAAATCACTGAAGAACACAACCTCCTCCCCATCTGTAATTGATGTCCCTCTGGTGTAAGGGGAACTTTTCTGAACATGAATGGGAAGTAATTAGGCACTGTATTATTTGCATAGTGCCCCATTATTGAAAATTAAACTGGAAAGTCTTTGATTTCTTCTTTAAAAAAGAAAAGGCTATACTACAAAAATTTTAGAAGTATTTCAGAATCTTATAAAAGTGAGTTTCTATTATGCTATTCTTAAGCATCTTTGCTGTTCTTATGAACTCCAGTAAATGTTCAGGGTGACGCAGCATTCTTTCACTGAAAAAAGAAAAATAAGTTTTCCATATATTCACCTCACAAGAGAAATATTCTGCTCAAAGTGATTTTCAATCTAAAGACAATTTTTGAATCAAATGTTTTCAAGAATTCTTTAGAAGCAAAGAACGATTTATGGCAATTCTAATTATGAAAAACAATGGTTATAATAAGAAATACTGACAGCTCTTACTTATGAAATGAATTAATAATCTAACTACTTTATCCAAGTCAGGTTAATAAATCAATTCTAAAAGCACCCCCCTCCAAATTGTGAATGACAGAAGCTTAACTGTACCAAATCAAAACAGCTAATACAAGAAATACTGCAGCACAAAATGCTACTCAAAAGTACACAAAACTCTTTATTTTCCCAAAACAAAAATATATTTAATAGTCTGTGAGGTTGATTTAACCGGATTATTGTGCTATTCACCACATACTGTACAGCTGTTCTATGATTCATTGATACTATTCAAGCACAAATCTTCAGGCCAGTCACTAGAATAGCAGCAATAAATCTAACTAACCAAAGATGTTACTAAATTCAAAATATCATATAGTTTCTAGAAAAATAAAATAATATTTTTATTCTTTTCCATGTCCAAAAATTTTAAATGAGTGAACTCAAGGTTGAAATGGATATTACTCTTATTTCTAAACAATCATATCATCCCTATATTACACCACATCTTATACCATAAAACATCACCATATACTAAGGAATGCAACATATGTTATCTTTTGGACTATGTACACACAAACCTTATTAGATCACTGTTAATAATGCTACCAAAATTACTGTTTCTTCACCATCACCTAACTGAAGTTGATCGTCTGAGTGAAAAGATAAAAATGCCTCTTGGAGTTCAGTAAGCCCCATAGCTTACTGAATAGCTGAACACAACATACAGTCTGTAAGTTACCCACATGTGCTGTAGAGTAATTATAGGCACAATGTAGCCAGAAGTATGTTTTAATGCAGGCACAGTATAATACATAGAGCAATCATCTCTAATATCATATATGTGGACCAATGCCTGGAATTCCACAGCCAGTAGGATTATTGCTGTGAATTTAGATAGCTGCAGTCCATACAATTCAGAAAGTTCCTTGGCAGTGAATCAAATTATTCAATTCTGAAGCACATTAAGGTCATCATGAGTCAATTTTTCAAGAATATGAAAAATCTCTCTTAATCACTTCAAACAAAAACTCCATCAAATGTAGAATCCATTTCCAACAATAGTCCATCATATGCTCCCAGAAAATAAACAAACTAAAAGACTCAAGGTCCATCCCACCCCTGAAAGGACCTAACGGCAAAGACGACACCATCGAAGCAAACCTCTTTAACACATTATTTGGCTCAGTATTTGTAAACAGCAACGGATCAAGCCCAGTACTTCCTAGTCAAACCACAGACAACTACAGTGATCTAATACATATCCATTTTACAGAAGACATTGTTGAAAAAGCATTGCGCAATCTAAAACCATCACTATCTATTGGACCGGATGGAATATGTGCCTCCTTCTTAAAAAAGCTATCCACTACCATAGCTGAACCTCTAAGCATAATCTTTGAAAAATCTTTCAGGACCAGCTCCTTGCCAAACCTATGGTCACAAGCCACAGTCATCCCCATCTTCAAAAAAGTTGAAAATTACAGACCAATTTCCTTATGCTGTGTCACCTGTAAAGTCAGGGAATCAATTATTAACCAATCCATTATCCACCACTTAAAGGCAAACAACCTACTCTCCAATAAAAAATTTGGTTTCAGAAAAAAATATCCTGTAATCTGCAACTCTTACACTGTAAAAACATATGGATTACACAACTCGATCAGGGCAAAGCAATAGACGCAATCTACATAGACTTCTGTAAAGCCTTTGATTCAGTGGTACTACTACTAAAACTAAAATCTTATGGTATCTCTGGACACCTACATAACTGGATAGAAGCATTCCTGTCAAACAGACAACAAATGGTCAGAATTGGGAGCATCCTATCAAATTCTGTACCTGTCAACAGTGGTGTCCTCCAAGGCAGTGTTTTAGGACCAACTCTCTTCATACTCTATATAAATGACCTCTGTGATCATATTAAGAGCAACTGCGTTCTCTTCACTGATGATGTAAAGCTATTCAACACCACAGACAATACTACTACCCTCCAAAAAGACCTTGACTGTGTATCAGAATGGTCAAACAAATGGCAACTTCAAATCTCAACAAATAAATGCTCTGTCTTACATATTGGCGGAAAAAAAATCAAAAAATAAAATACAAGCTAAATAGTCAAGACCTTGTTGAGGATCCAAACTTTGTCAAGGACCTTGGAGTACTCATTTCAAATGATCTAAGTGCTAGAGCCCACTGTAACTACGTAGCCAAAAAGGCATTAAGAGTTGTTAATCTAATCCTACGTTGCTTCTTCACTACTAACCAGAGCATACAAAATATTTGCTAGACCTATACTTGAATACAGCTCATCAGTCTGGAACCCATATCATGTATCTGATATTAACTCAATTGAAAAAGTCCAGAAATATTTCACAAGAAGAGTTCTCCACTCCTCTACTCATTGCAGAATACCTAATACCACTAGACTTGAAATTCTAGATCTAGAAAACTAGAACTATGCCGCCTCCGGTCCGATCTAAATATAGTATATAAAATCATACATTGCAATGTCTTACCTGCAAATGAATACTTCAGCTTCAATCATAACAATACAAGAGCACACA
The DNA here is from genome assembly GCA_033807585.1 of Hydrophis major. Taxonomy (NCBI): domain Eukaryota; kingdom Metazoa; phylum Chordata; class Lepidosauria; order Squamata; family Elapidae; genus Hydrophis; species Hydrophis major. The sequence goes on along the minus strand of CM066329.1, from coordinate 290,965,650 downwards.
ATAGATACAAACTCAAGGTTAACTGCACCAAACTTGACTGCAGAAAATACGACTTCAGCAACAGAGTGGTCAATGTCTGGAATACTCTACCTGACTCTGTGGTTTCTTCCCCAAACCTCAAAAACTTTAATCTTAGACTGTCTACTATTGACCTCACTCCCTTCCTAAGAGGCCTGTAGGGGGCATGCATAAGTGCACCAATTGTGGCCTACTGTCCCTGTCCTTTTGTTTTTTATTTTTTTTATAAGTATCTATCTCATGTATTCAAAACTATATTTATTCTTATACCTGTATCTTGTAAGCAATTGACAAATCAAATAAAATGTAAAATGTAAATGTAAAAAATGACAAGGAGTTATTCTACATTGTTTAAAAGCCAAAACATAGCCTTTCAAAAAACATGCCACTTACCTTTTTAATTTTATGAGTTTTTAGACATCCAGATATTAACAGAATAACAGGGTTGAAAGATACCTTGGAGGTCTTGCGTATTTATAGTAGAAGCAATCTTCTTCAATACTCTATGGCCCTCTTAATTAAAAGATCAGATTCCCCAAATATTGCCTTTCTGCTAGTTTTTTCTGAATTTTCATTTGCCTCTAATATAATGAATACAAATTATCATACAACTAATGTATTGGACTTCCATTTTTTGGAAAGGAAAGTAGCACTTCCTTACAGTATCTTATTTTTAAATATTAAGCACTTTATGAATTTCTTATTTATCTGAGATTTGAATCTTTATGAGATCTAGATTATCATTTATTTGGAGCAAGGCTTTTCTCAGGAGCCTTAGTATTTTAGAATACCATTACGTAGAATGCCTATTAATGTTCTTAGAATGTTTCCTTTCAGAAGCCACTGAAAAGCTTTCCTATTCCATACAGCTTTTTCCAAATTAATCCTCTTCTTCAAATTTTTGTTCTCTGACTTTAATTTTTCCATTTATTTTATAGAATATTTCAACTGGCTTTAACTTATATAGTTATAAATCAAAATTATAAAATGACAATGTCAACAGCATATAAAGAAAACTTGTATAAGATATTTTACAGGTGGCACTTTCCCCCGACAAGAATAGCAAGAATGTTTAAGAACAAATCTGAAAAATGCTGGAAATGTCATCAGATACCCGGTTCATATTTACCATATGTGGTGGACTTGTGAGGACGCTAGAAAACATTGGACTATAATTCGCATGTGGTTGGAAAAAATGACAAAGAAACACATAGACTTGAAACCAGAGATCTTCTTATTGGGAATTTTACCTGATATATATAGTAAAGATTTGAAGTACCTGATTGTAAATGTATTAACAGCAACTAGGATTGTATTTGCTAAAAATTGGAAGAATGAGAAAATACCATTACAGGAAGAAATTATTAAGAAAATATTGGAATGTGCTGAGATGAGTAGATTGACATTTGAAATTAGAGAGCAAGAGGATAAACAATTTTATGAAATTTGGGATCTTTTTTATCAATGGTTAGGTGATAAAATACGATAATAGAATATTTAGAATGCTAGACAGTAAGGAATATCTTTATTTTGCTATTTTGCTATTATTTTGTTATTTGACATTGTATTTATGAAGAGTTTTTTAGGATTGATTTGATATGATTATATGATTTGTTATAGAGTAAACTGGTTTAAAGTATTGTTAGCTCATAAAGCATGAATGATTAAAAATATAGTCAAAAACTTCTTTTTTTAGTGATATTAGGATATATAAGTTTGGATTGACAATATGAGTTGTTATGTAACATAATTGTAATTGAGACTACAGAATGAATGCACAAAAATGATGAACCAACTGACACACTGGATGTACATATGAGAGTTGATGTTTTTATGTTTTGTTTGTCTTGTTTGTTTGTAGAAAATTAATAAAATCTTTTTCAAAAAAAAACTTATATAGTTATAAATCAACTGCCGGAATCTTCACACCTCAGCTGTTTCTTTAATAATTTGTAATCTGTCAAAGATAAGCTTCTATGTGGAGGTACATATATGCATGTAGGGTTCCTTTCCTGTGGGAGAACAATATGTATTAGTTTTCTGAATGTTGTCCCTCTGGAAGGATATGTACTTATATATACTAATTCCATGTGATCTCTAGGTCCTATAAACAATAACAATAATTACATGTTAGCAAGATCTGTGGCCTGTGAAATATCAGCAGAACACCCCTAAAAGACTGTTTTCAGTCTAAGAAGGAAATATATGAATATTGCAAATCAAATAAGAAACTGGCAATGTTAATACCTGGCTTCTAAATAGAGAAGCGCTGGTGGCTGCCAAGAATAAGACAAATTCCTGTTGAATATTAAGAAATTTTAATCATAAGAACAATTCAGTATTAGAACTGGTTACCAAGGGAACAGTGAACTAGATGTGTGCAAGCAAAGGAGGCTGAACAGCTATGTGTTACGAATACTTTGGATTGCTGCAAGGATCACAGGGTTGAATTCAATGGTCCAAATGTCCCATTCAATCAGTGGCTTCCACAGGAGGATGGTAAAAACTAGCAGTATGGACAGAACATCAGAATACAAGGCCAGCATAACAACCAATTTATTACAAAAATGACCCAGAGGGGAGAAGAAATCATATACTAGATCTGATTCTTGTCTTAGAGTGGTAATAATATGGAGTTGGGAGATGCTACTATCAATCCCTTTTCAGTTTACCACAGCATCCCAACCCATCCCCCACAGGAAGATTAAACCTATTCAATCAGTCCCTCTGACTTCCAGACACCTCTCCGTTCCAATTAGGTTTTGGAAGAAACAAGGGATTGTCCTTGATACTGAGGCTTAGAATGAGGCAGCATGGAGGCTTTAGACTGGATTGTGCCATCTCAGCCTACAACAGACCACAACGTGCCCTTGGTTTACTGAGGATCTCTCTGCTGGATAAAGTAACAGAAGATACGCCTAGGGAGCCATTGGAGGAAATCTAGGAGCAAGTCTCAGCATCCTTTAAAGCTTATGGCAAAAATACCTTATGTTTCTCTGATGTGGCTAATTTTGCTTTTGATCCAAACCACTCCTGGTTTGTCAAGCCTCCAGACTGGTAGCACATGCCTGAAAGAGGCGAAATAGGTACTGGTTTGTCTCTCCTCAAAAGAACAGCTTTGGATCAGGCAGAGCTGGACTATTTTCATCTAGATTCCAATCTTCTTTCTTTAAGGGTTTTTTTTTTTTTTTTTTTTGAGAAGGTAGTTAACTGACAGGTCCAAAGTGTGCTGAAGGAAGTAGATTATCTGGACCCCTTGCAGTCAGGTTTCAGACTAGGATACAGTAATAAGCAGCTTTGATTGTGCTTAATTACTTCTGGTTGTCTCAGGATGGGGGAAGTGTATTCATCCTGGTCCTCCTAGATCTCTTAGCAGTTTTTAACAACATTGACCATAGTATACTTTTGGACTAGCTGAGAGCTTTGGGGAGCTGTTTTGTAACTTTTGTTCTCCTTCACAGGGCTGATTCCAGGGGTGGGATTCAAATTTTTTAACAACCGGTGCTGTGGGCACAGCTAGGTGGGCGTGACCATGTGACTCAGTGGGGTGTGGCTTCTTTTTTTTGCAGCACCCCCCTCCTTTTTTTGCCTCAGGGAAGCCTCCTGGGCAAAGCAATAAGACAGCAAGGGGAATCCCAGCACAGCTGATCGTCCTCTCCTTCCTTCTTTCCTTCCTCCTGGGCAAAGCAGTAAGACAGTGAGGGAGATCCCGGCACAGCTGATCATTGGAACAGCTGATCATCCTCTCCTTCCTTCCTCCTCCTCTCCTTCCTTCCTCCTCATCTCCTCCCTTCTTTCCTTCCTCCTGGTCAAAGAAGTAAGACAGTGAGGGAGATCCCGGCACAGCTGATCATTGGAACAGCTGATCATCCTCTCCTTCCTTCCTTCCTCCTCTCCTTCCTTCCTCCTCCTCTCCTTCCTTCCTTCCTTCCTCCTGGGCAAAGCAGTAAGACAGTGAGGGAGATCCCGGCACAGCTGATCATTGGAACAGCTGATTGTCCTCTCCTTCCTTCCTCCTCCTCTCCTTCCTTCCTTCCTTCCTTCCTTCCTCCTGGTCAAAGAAGTAAGACAGTGAGGGAGATCCCGGCACAGCTGATCATTGGAACAGCTGATTGTCCTCTCCTTCCTTCCTCTTTCTCTCTTTCCTTCCTTCTTCCTGGGCAAAGCAGTAAGACAGTGAGGGGGATCCCAGCACAGTTAATCATCAGAACAGCTGATCATCAGGAGGGAACAAAAAGAAAAACCTTAAGACTGGGTGGGAGAGAACGCAGTCAGCGTTGTTGCGCATGCGTGATAAGGGCTGGCTGGGTGGGGCAGGGTGGGCAGAGAGTGGCAGGGCCAGCCAGGGGCACAATTTACCGATTCTCTGAACTGTGCAGAATCATAACAACCGGTTCTATAGGACTGGTCCGAACTGGTAGAATCCCATCCCTGACTGATTCCCATTGGTGATGATGGGAAGAGGAAGGGTCTAGAATAGATGTAGACCCTACTATGTGGGGTACTTCAAGGGTCTCCCCTCTGCTTTTTAAAATCCACTGGTGGAAGAAGTCACCTGTGAGCATGGGATACAGCAATTGTATTACATTCGATGGATAGACTAACCTAGCAAATAGAAAATTGTGCTTTGAAAAAAACTCAAACAAATATGCAGGATGAATAGGTAGTATAAGAATAGATGGATAAATGGTAGTCCTAGACCTGGGCTAAGTGACTTAGACTCAACTTGCTGAAAAACTTTATAATATGATTCTCTGAGCCAAAATAGAAAGATAACACAACTTTCCTCAATAACTTTGTTTCTTACCTTGACATATACACTGCTTGCACAGAAACATCTTCTAGCTTTGATAAAAACTAGAGAACACCAAAGGGAGAATGTGGTCTTGAAGCCTTTTCCAGTAGCATTTGCAAAAACTAGAAGAGATTTATGTGGACTGATGTACATAGAGAAATTGTTTTCAGTTTTGTAAGTATAGGTGATGCTGAGAAGAGGCTCTGAAGCAGACAAAAAAAAAGGCAACATGGTTGCTCTGAGGTCCTCTGCCCCTATGCACTTAAAGAAGAAAATTACCTTCCTTTTACATTTTGATTCTACCAGTTCCATGAATGAATGAGTTTGTTTCTTCACAACATTTAGATGGCCACCTAATTCTTAAGAGTCTGACTCTGGATGACATACAAAATAATTAAGGTTTTAGAGAAGGGATCTGGAATGTATTCTTTGTCAAAATGTGTGAAAAGGCAAATATCCTGGGAAGAAGGCATTCTATACTATAACCTTGTCCTATGTCATGTAGAGCTTTATAGGTGACAACTAAGACCTTCAAATGCATTAAAGGCCTATAAGGAGCAGGTCTAGCTTATTGAGTGAAAGTATTATACAAGTATAACAAGAACTATCCATAATTACCCATGACACGAATTCTGGACCAACTGAAGCTTAAGAATGGTAGTCAAGGACAGTCTTATGCACAGTAAGTTGCAATCCATTTAAGAGATGAATAAGATATGAGTGACCTTGAGCAGGTCCCTGAACCCAGAAATGGACATAAGGGAAAAGCCACTTGGCCTTTTCATGCAGGAGCTGTGAGACAAGGAACACCCCCAAATTACAAGCAGCTCAGTGTTTTTAGGATCTGTGGGGCCCAAAACACATAACCACTTGCTCTTGGTAAAGTTCATTGAGGCAGCCAAGTCAAGCAATATACAATTCAGTATAAGCATATTGATTGTCAGATCCTCCTGGGGAAGCTTTCCAGAATCTAGGCTTTTTATAATATTTTTATGTCAATGTATCCTAAAGTGTGGCCCAAGGACCCTCACCCAACACATTCTCAACACAAATCAAAATTATTTGTCAGATATTCAAGATAGCTGCAAAAAAAATTTTTCTTCTGATTCTTCTGTTTGTTAAAAGATTATTTTTTCATGGAAAATGTTTAATGGGTTTAATACTGTTATTTCGGTAAATACTGAACATGCATGTCAATGTTTAAAAGGTATTATTTATATAATCCATACAAACAAAATTTATTTTGGGGTGATCCATAATTTTTAAAAGTGAGAAGGGGTCCTGAGGACAGAAAGTTTAAGAAATGTTGCATTATATAATCTCCTCTCCCATCTATTAAACAGGACACACACAAAATGTGGAACATTCTTTATTCACAGATATTCTTTATCAGACAGATGCAAGACATCCTGTCTGCTACAAACATATCAGCATCTCTGCTTGAGACAGTGATAAAATGCTTAACTACCATGTTTCTCCAACAATACGGCCTCCACCAATAGGAAGGCCCAGCATGATTTCTTGGCATGAGGTGAAATTAAGCCCCGCCCCCCAAAATTTAGGCCTATTCAAACTATGCTTTTCCCCACCATTTCTCACATCGTTCGTTAGAACTACATGAGGTGAAGAGAAATGGGGGGGGGGAAGGGCGGGGGAGATAGGGAGAAAACTTGCCTTTAGGAGTGCCCTGCAGGTAGCCTAGGCTAGGCTAGGCTAGAATACCCCAATAGCCGATAGAAGCTCCCTGAAGGCAGAGTCCCCAGTTGCTTCAGGGTGTGGCATGGCTACCCGTGTCCCCTTACCTTTAGGGCAGTCTCTTTTGGGCGATGGTAGCTCCCCAAGTGCAGTCACCAGCCACTTCGATCGGCCGGTAGAAGTGGCCTCGGGGTGAATGCGCATACACATTCCCCTTGCCATGAGGCTGCTTCTACCGGCGATCGAAGTGGCTGGTGACTGCATTTGGGGAGCTTCCATTGCCCAAAAGAGACTGCCTCAAGGCGATGGGACACGGGCAGCCACACCACGCCCTGAAACGGCTGGGGACTCTGCCTTTGGGGAGCTTTAGTTGGCCGATAGAAACGGCCTCACGGCGAGGTACATGCGTATGGGCCGCTCTAGTTGGGGGAGGAAATTAAGTCACCCCTGAAAAGACAGCCTAGCCGTTTTTTCAGGGGTCAAAAAAAATAAGGCCCAGCCTTATACGGTACTTATAGGCAGACCCCCACATAATGTCTAGAATAATTTAAATTCAAGTAATTAAGTCAGTCAGTAAAAGTATTTGTGTAGAGTATGGAGTGTGTGTGTGTGTGTGTGTGTGTGTGCTTTTTTTCTTTTAATTTGGCCTGCAACTAAGTCTGTAGATGGAAATCCAGCAGCCTTTTAAACATCTAAAAACTAAGCAAAAGATAATACAGCTTTAATTATGTGATTTGAGAAGAGATGACCCTAGGAAAAACCTCTTTCTTACCTTCCTCATTCAAAATCCATGTGAGAGGGGTGATGTCTGTTTCATAGCCACAAGTGCTGTCTTCAAAGGCACAAGAGCCAGCAGAGTATGACTCAAGGGCTCTGGCTAACTGCAAAACTAAAGAAGACAAAGCTGGTTTAGTTTTCAACAAAAAAGAGATTGGATCCGCTGTGAAAACTGTGCACTTCTGCAGTAGAAGCAATAAAAAAAACTGCAGTAGCTGTCCCAACAGTTACCAAGACTGCCTCCCAGTGACACAGATGTAACACGATTGCAGCAGATTCCAATACAAATTTTATCTCATTTGCCCCTCTAAAAATCTATTACAAGACCCAGTAACTGCATGCTTCATGCACCTGCTTTTCTGTCAATGTCCTCTATTATGCCTTTCTCTATCACCCATGACCCCAATCCATTTTCCAGGGCAAAAGCTGTCTTGATCCAACGGGGGTGGGTGGGAGGAAAAGATAGGAACACTTTAAAAAAAAAAAAAAATCTGGGAAATGCAATATCCTAAAATAAGTTCAGCTTCCAAATGCACCTCTTAAGAGATCTGAAGATGCTTCTCCTAGAATGAAGAAGTCACCAATACAGACTTTACTACATAATTAATTAACACTTTTTTTTTTTGGATTAAAACAGAGACCAGGTTATGAGACACGTGAGAGCTACGCTGTGTTTCTATGACACACCCATTTTTGTGTGTGAACGGTCCTCTCTCTCTATGCAATTATCACTTTCTCTGCCTCAACAGTTAGTTGTCTCTGGATCTTTTCTCCTAGTAATCTAATAACGCCTCACAATAAGTTTCCGTCCATCTGTCAGACTACGGTTCCTAAAGCTTCTGCTCCAATTGATTTTCCCGGCTCTTCGTTTTCGCCGCAAAGCCACCCCCAACACGCACCCCAGCCCGAAAGCTGTTCCAGGTGCAGGAACCGAGCCGTCGCCTCCTCTCTTCTCTCTCTCCCCCCCCCGCCTCCGCCGCCTTACATTACCTTGCACGGCGAGAAGGCAGCGCAAGTTCATCGCGGCGCCAGAAGTGAGCAGGCCAGGAGGACAAAGCGCCGTGAGGCTAATCTCCCGCTTCGAGGAGCCGAAGGCGCCGCGCGCAATGCCAACTGAGAGCCTGAGAAGCCCCGAGCAGCCGAGTCAAAGCAGCAACCTTGGGGGGGGGGGGGGTAGAAGGGAGGAGAGGGAGGGTCTGAGCTTGGACAGCCTCGGAGGCAGCCCGCCAGCTCCGGCGGAGGGAGCGAGGGAGGGGCTGCTCGAAGCAACAGAAGGAGAAGATCCCTGAGGGAAGCCCCCGCTGGTCTCCGCACGGAGTCAAGGCTTCTCCTCCTCTTCCCTCAGCCATGGGCAACAGCTTCCCAGGGACGCGCGGGCGGGAATCCGCTCGGCTCGAAGAATCCACTCCCAGTTGCTAAGGAGAGCCTCGAGGCGGCGGGGGCCGGTGGACTTTCTGTGCTCCGCACCAGGGGATGGAGCCGTCGGAAGGTGGGCGGCTGGGCTTCAAACGCTGGTGCTCCTGGGTGTGAAGCCCGGGTGGGGGGGTGGAGAAGCCGTATGCCAACTTTGAGGAACTCTGGCAATACCCATGTCAAGACTTGGCATAAAGTCCTTCTTTCCTCTCATTAGGGCATGCAGTTTGATGATGGATCTATTGGGGGGGGGGAACTGAGGAGGAGAAGGACATAAGTCCACAAGGCTTAAAGTTGCCAAGTTTGGGGACCCCTGATCTAGAGTCATAAGTGGCACTGACCAAAATCCAAGATATGGCATTTCAGGCTTCCTAAAATCACTGTACAAGTAGTCCTTGACTTACAACACTTTACTTAAGTGACCGTTCAATCTTACAACAGGGCTGGAAAATGTGACTTATGGCTGTTTTTTTTTCACACTTGTGACCATTTCTGCATCCACATGGTCATGGGATCAAAATTCAGACACTTGACAACTAGCTCATATTGATGAGGGTTGCAGTGTCCTAGAGATCATCTGATCCCTTTTTGTGACCTTCTGACAAAGTCAATGCAGAAGCCAGATTCACTTAACCACCATGTTGTTATAAATTAACAACTGCAGGGATTCGCTTCACTCTGGCAAGAAAAGGTCATAAAATGGGCAACACTCACTTAACAAATGTCTTGCTTACTTAGCAACAGAAATTTTGGGCTCAGTTGTGGTCATAATTCGAGAACTACCCGTATCTCAGGGAAGCAATTATTGAGAAAGGAATATAGACCAGAGATGTCCAAACCTGGGAACTTTTAAGACTTTCTGGATGGGGAATTTGGTGAGGTATGAAGTCCACAGGTCTTAAAGTTGTCAAGATTGGACAGCCTGATATAGCTTATTTAAACTGCAAAAGAGCTTAGCTAGAATTTATTTCCTTTTAAAACAATTCCTCAGAAATTTGTTTTTCTTAAATTACATTCTTATAACCAGCTCAGCAAGTATGTGAATGAGCCACACAGTGTAGGTAGGTAATTCTATCATGGTTTGGTTTCTGTCATCATTTTTACCAAGCTCTGGGATTCCTCCCTTCTTCAAACAGAAACAAATTTGTATGTGTGCAGCATGCTTCTGCATATACGAGTTATTAACCAAATTGCAGGTTCCTGCCTTCACTGCCACTCACTTGGAATACTGCAATTCGCTCTGCGTGGGGCTGCCCTTAAAAACAAGAAACTGATGGGCTAAAACAGTGGCCCCCAATCTTTTTTGTACCACAGCCCAGTACCAAATGTACAAAATGATCCACGGACCGATAATGTGAGACTCCACCGCCATCGGGACGGCTCTTCGTTCGAAGCCGCCCCCCCCTTCGACAAAACTAAGGCACGAGGATTCCTTCAGCACCCAAACGGCGCTTTCCAACCGACGACTGACAAACGCATCTGGAAGCACTTTCTCAAGTGCCATCAAAACAAGATGGCGGCACCCAAGCAAAATAGGCGGCCTGATACAAAATGATCCACAGACCGGTATTGGTCTGGGGCCCGGTGGTTAGGGACCCCTGGACTAAAATATAGTAGCCCAGGTTAGCCAGGACTTTCTAGCAGGAACCCATTATGACAATGCAGAGTGCTCAGGAGTTGGCTTCTAGGTGCATAACCTCTGAAGTTCCCTTCCTGCCCTGGATTGCTATGCTGCTTCAAAGTATCCTCTGAAGTTACCAGCTGTTTGTGGTCCTTCCTTCCTCTCCTTTTTCCCTCCTTCCTGCCCTCCACCATCTCCCTCTCTTTTTTAAAATAATGCTTTATTGATTTTTTTCCATTTATACATAATACCAATAGTTATTAAACAGCGCTGTGACATTATATATACATTTATGTGTTCTATCAAAACTTACATAATACTTTCATACCCTCTTATTTATTATATACATTATTTACATTTTCTATTCTTATATCTATGATCAATCCAAATAAACTATGTTTCCCATACTGCATTGTATTCGGTGTCTGTTTTCCCTTTTAATTCCATAGTTAATTTATCCATTTCCGTACACTCTAACATTTTTTTTGTTACTAAGCCTTCAGGTGGTATGGAATTTTCCTTCCAGTACTCAAGTTTCTCTTCAGATTGTATAAATCTTTCGCCTCCATCCATATCTCATTCACTTTCCCTTCCCTTTTTCTTTCTTTCTTTCTTTCTTTCTTTCTTTCTTTCTTTCTTTCTTTCTTTCTTTCTTTCTTTCTTTCTTTCTTTCTTTCTTCCTTCCTTCCTTCCTTCCTTCCTTCCTTCCTTCCTTTTCTTTCTCTTCCTCTTTCCCCCTTGGATGAAGCCGAAGTACTTACCTCCCCCCCTGCTCTTTCCTTCCCTTACTTATTTACCCCCTCCCCTTCTCCTAAAAAAACATTTGGCTTTCCTACAGCCATTTGGTTGCAGCCTCTTCCCCAAACCTCACCACCAAGATTTCACTGTGGCTTATGGCTACTGGCATTGGCAGTTAGCTGATGGGTTGGCGGCTAACTGTCCCGGGCAGAGAAAAACCCAGAATGAACCATGCTTCGGCAAATTGGCAGCGCTCAAGTGGGTGGGACAAAGAGGCCGTGGCCCATTGCCCAGGGCTAATGGGCAGGGGCATGTCAGCACAGGAGAAAAGTCAGAGGAGAATCCCCTGAGGAACACCAGTGGAGAAGGAGGTGCGGCCACCAGAGTCACCATATTGCCCTCAACAATCTGAGTTCTCATTTTACCCACCTCAAAAGGATAGAAGGCTGAGTCAACCTTGAGCCAGTGAGAATCGAACTGCCAAATTGCTATCAGCTGGCAGTCAGCCGAAATAGCCTGTAATACTGCATTCTAACCACTGTGCAGAATACACAATTGTAATGAAGAATTCCTTGGAAGAGATAGGATATTTTTTAAATAAAAAATTAAGATAGAAAGACTGACAGGCATTTCTCCGATTTCATCAGGAGAGTTGTAGCTTTAATTTGTTAAGTGCACCCATACTCAGTTTAGGGTTTGCAGGATAGATCTTAAAGAATGAGAACACCAAGGGAGACACTAAGAAGGCAACCAACTTTTTCTAGAAAGTTTATTAAGAAATGAGGTAATACATTAGAAATAAGCAGGAATTTCCTGATAGTGAAAGCAATTAAGCATTGGAACAGCTTATCTCCTAGAATTTTGGGTGTTCCATCATTGAGAGTTTTCAAGAAAAGATTGGAGAACTATTTGTATCAGATGGTATGAGGACCTCTGCCTTGGGCAGAGGGCTGGATTAGAAGACCTCTAGGATCCTTTCTAACCCTATGTTTCTAAAATCATATAAAATTGTCTCTGAATATATTTCTGGCAATGGGGGACCTTCTCCTAGTCAGTTGAATAAGCCCAAATGGTGAGAACAGTTTCCAGAATTCAAGTCACAGAGCGGTTGCTTTCTTTGAGCAAGCTGTATAGCCCTGCAATCTCTTTTCCCATCCACCCCCAGAGTTGTTCAATTTAGGCATCAGCAAAGGAAGATTAGATACTAATTAATTAGGACTGATTATGTTACTTGCTTTGGTAATGAAATGTCTGCAAGACAACCACAAAGCTCAGAGATGCCAACAACTCCGCATACTAATGAAGATTAAATGTCTAGCAGGCGCTGAGTACCTGCTATAACAAAACAGGAAAATATTTATCTTTGGGGTTAGCACTGAAAATTATCTCATGGTTTGCAAGAATAAATAGGAAGAGTTAGCTTGTCTAAGCAGCTTGTCTTCCAGGTGTTAATTGAAAAATGCAGGTCAATCATAGGACAAGTGTTAAGCTAGAACAAAAAGAGGGATAGTGCAAAAGCCCAGAAACAACAATGCAAGCAAAGAATGAAGCCAAGAAAGCAGAACACAAAAGCAGAATACTGTAAAATATAGACCCAGGCACAAAAGAGGCACAAATAAATGATACTTGAAACCTTAAATATATAATCAATCTCTTACCAAAATTCTTTCTATAGCCATGCACAGAATATGGGAAATACAGAGAACCTAATTCTGTAATCCAAATATGACATCATAGGCACCACTGAAATTTGTGGGATGATATTCTTGATTGGTAAACATCATGGAAAGGCTTCAATTTATTCAAAAGGAATTGATCCAAGACAAAGAGTATGGATGTTGGAGGGAGGGAGGGAGGGAGAGAGAGAGAGAGAGAGAGAAAGAATGTATCTATAAAGGGGAAGGTCATGATATATTACAGAAATGCAGCAGGTTTGCAAAAAGAAGGGAGCACATTACGTGGAGGAATGGACGGACAAGCGACATTACAGAACAGAATCATGGCAAATAGGAGAGATTTAGGATAGCCATTCATCCCTCAAATCTCACAGGATATTGTGATGGAATGTAGTCTGGATTCCTTGGGAGGAGGGGCTGCATTCCAGAGGACCAAGAGATAGCAAAGTTTAGATAATTTTGTTAGGAGAAAGACAAGATAGCTCCTTCCAAGAAGTTCTCAGAGTATAATATATTAGTGATGCAGATAGTTGCTTTAGTTTGGCAAGATTTCTGCTTATAGGGGTGAAACAATTGCTTAGAAGCTGCTTAGAAGTACTTTCTTAGGTACTTCTGCCTAGAAGCACCTCTCCATGCCTTTCTTGGTTTTGGAGCCAACAGGTATATCTGTTTCATTAGTGTAGTATAGGTTTAGTCTAGCAAGATCCTGTCTATATGATGTAAGTAAGTAAAGAACCTTGGCTGGATTGTGTTGCAGTACATCATTCTTGACTACACCTGACATACAAACACGGGGGAGGGGGGGGAATGAATGCATGTAAATCCTTTTGAAAATATTTGGTAAAGAATCCAGTAAAGAATCTTTCTGCATGAGGTGGCTCTTCTTTCAATAAAGCAATAAGAAAAGTGATTATGGGTGAGTTCAATTATCCTGACATCTGCTGGGACCCTAATTTTACCAAGAGTCAGTTGCCCAATGAATTCCCTTGGTCTACTTGTGGATAATTCCATGTGTTACCTCAATACTGATGTTCAGGGTTTTTGTTCTACCTCACCAACGCCACTGCAGTTTTGTTGGAAAAGGCTGCACAGTGAAGTGTTGTCCTATTATGCTTGGCCTAGTCATGCTTCCTAGAGCCTGCCAAATGGTTGTTTTTGGTCTCTTAGGTATTCAGTTTAATAGAAGGCAATGTCTGGGAAAATGCATCTGTCTTCCCCATTTCAATTATACTGTACATTTCTTCCCCAGCTAAATAATCATAGCTTGGACAGCAAAGAGACAAGCAAGCTCAGCCGGTCAAGACAGGAGAGTTAAGCTTTCTATTCACAGACATAGAAATGATGGCGGAAGTTAAATGTACAATATATTCTTCATCTTCTACCTCTTGAAGGAGTCAAAATAAAAACAAAATTTAAAAAAACCTATCTTTATAAAAATATTTGGCAAGAGAAATCAGCAATATAACTGTTCTCCATAAAATGAGACAAAGTATATGCTACGAATACATTTCTGAATCACTGTAGGTTCATGGGACAGCTATGTGCATTTGTCTATATATGTGCAGAAGCAGCCTTCAAAGCATTGTTGTATCTGTATTAAAAGAGCTGGTTTGGTGTGGTGGTGAAGGCATCAAGTTAGAAACTCGGAGACTGAGTTCTAGTACTGCCTTAACCACAAAGCCAGCAGGGTGATTTTGGATCAATTACCCTTTCTTACCCCTAGGAAGGAAATAATGGCAAACTGCTCACCAAAAAATGTAGCCAATAAAAGTGCATGAACCATCTATGTCAGGGGTGTTAAGTTCTGCGCATGGGCTCAAGGAACGGAGACGAAATGGTGAACAGTGAACTTCAACTCTTTATTATACATTCTGAACAGAGCAAAACCCTAGAGCAAAAGCAGCCCTTTTATAGGCAAGCTGCTGCTCTAGTAACCAATAGGAAACGTGGAGTGTTAACCCCCTTAACCAATGAGAGCAGCTCGTTAACAGCCAATCAGATTCTCCTGAACGGACCAATCCAATATTGCTATTATCGGCCAATCAGAAGTGCAGGGCTAGAACCCTACTATTTTCTAAAGCTTTTGATAAACTTTATTTTGAGGATTTTATTAGTTCACAACAAGGGGTGTCAAACTGGTGGCCCCAGGCCGGATACATCACACATAAGCCACACCTACCCCAGCTTCACGAAGGGGAGAAATGTCACGATACATTATGTGACAGCAACATGACACAGCAAGTTTGACACCCATGATCTACATAGTTGTCATGAAGCAAAACCAACTCAAAGGCACTCCAAAAGAGTATAGTGATTGTCTACTCCTGAAATAGCCTGCATTACCTCAATATATATCTGCATAGAAAATAATATTTTTTTTATTCAGGGAAACCTTTTTCCGCTTGGTAGAACAAATGACCCAGCATGGGAACACAAAATGGATAAGGTTCAAAAAATTGGATTGTTTTGTGGAGACTCAAATTTCTAAATAGATGCCATCAGCCTTGCAAAAGCAAAAGACACCCCAAGTTACTGTAGTCTATGGGGGGTATGCCCTGAGTTTTGGAGAGAGCCTATGGGTTGCCATGAATACAAGGTTTAGTGCATCTATTTGGTCCCTTAAACTCAAACACCGGTGCCACAAAATTGTTCTACCTTGGCCAGATGAGGTTTGCATTTAGAGGATTTCAATTTCAAGTTCCAGACCTCATGAAACATATGTATATTTAGTGCTGCATATGAGTGTTCTTTTATTCACATCCATTCTCAGTATTTAAAACTGGTTTTTAAACCAGCCACTGCCCTCTGCATTGCTCAAATTTTAAGGATAATGCATGATGTTGATCTTTCTGCTCCATTGCCCAATTTATGATCAGGCAGAATAAAATAATCCTTAAACATATTAAATCTGAGCTGCAAAAATCTGGACAACCACTCGATGGCAGCAAAGACATAAAGAAACCTCTTGTGACTCTCTCTCCAATTACTATTTATTGGGATTTTTGAGCCAGATGAAGTAGCTCTAACATATTAAGAGTGTTGTGTTTCTGAACTATATTTTTCCAACTTGATGGTGGAAGTTGGATTCAAGTTACAGTATAATGTGAATTGCTTGATGAATATTAAATATGCTGAATCCCCTAAAATATATCAAGGCTAAAAGTCACATACATAAGTACAAAGAAAGCTGAATAAAAGAATAATTTTTTCTTGTTTGGGAATGATAAAAGAAATTAATTTTCCATACGATATACCTGTTCACAAAAGAGATGCTGTACTAATAAAATTGGACTGAATTAAATTTGGAAAACATGCACAGGGAATTTCATTATTAAATTCTACAATGTGATAATCCATCTGACCTGCAACTAATTCCAAAAGCCTGAAATCCCCAGCCTGCTTTTCAATCACATTGTCCTCACTTACTAAAAATTGCAGAGACTTTCCTCTTGCTTTCAGTTCTCCACATGCAAGCCTGCTCCTTGCAGGCCACATCTTCATCCATTTACTCTTCCTAAATTAGCTGCCAGCCAAATAATCTGAAAATGTCCGCCAGAGAATACTCATTCTGTCTGCATCAAGCATAAGTGTATCCTGTCTCCATCAGATTCTAGCAATCCTGGAAGGGAGTGTAGGAAGTTAGCACCCACCCCTCTCCTAGAAAATTGAAATATCCTAGGAAATATTAAAAAAGGCAGAATATTTCCCCTAAAAAGAGTAGTAACTCAGAAGCAGAAACTCACCTCAGAAGCAGAAACTCACCCCCACCTTTGTTAATGGGTGGGCCATTAAGGCCTGGGCCAGAATACTTTACATAACAAAGATCTCCAGATAAAGCTATAGCAATTGCCAAAAGCCCTTTCAGTTCATCATCCAGCAAGGCTCAACCAAGCCTGGAAATCAGGACAGCCTACAGAGTTGCCCCTGCATGGCCCCATGGGAGTCTGACATCCAATCAGAATACAAGCTCCAATTCAAATCCCAACAAAACCCAGGCACTCTCAGCGCCTCAGTCTCTTTTTCTTGACTTCTTCCCTCACCTTAAAGCATGCGATCATCCTTCCTTTTCACTCTGGAGCTCCAGGCCATGCGTCCTGTCCACCATTAAACCTTCCAAACAGCCTCCATGTTTCCAGTGTCTTTTTCCCCACTTGGAACTGAACCCAGAAGGATAATTCTTCCAACAGGAGAAAAAAAATTAACAGTAATTAATTGGATTCATTCTCTGCACACATATAATCCATGCATTTACATCCATGTGTTTTTGTGGATTTCCATGATGGTTTGCAAAGCATTAATAAAATAATTAGTCTTATGGGAAAGTACAGATTCCTCCCTAATGATGGCACTGTGGCAGGCCATCCAAGGAACATGCAGCCTATCTACCAAAGATACTGAAGATCATAGATGCTCATAGAAATAAGAATTTAACCTTGAGGTTATTTTTAAAAAATGCTTATTGCCAAAGAGAACTTAAATATTTCAGAATGTACAGCATATTCTGACACTTTTGTAGCCAGAGATGTGTGTTCCATTGAAAAGTATCAATTGATATCAGTTGCAAAAGTGGAATCTTCTGCCTAAGTGATAGACTTTATTAACCATTCATAACCAGCCACCGTTCCGAGATGATCCTACAATGTCTTATGAAGAAGTACAGCTTGTACAAATACATGCCTTCTACGTGACACTACACAAGCAGGAGCTGAACTAGACAGAGGCTTTTCCAGCACCTTTCTGCAAATAATAAAAAGCCTGCTTTGTTTCTCATCATCTTCTGCAGCATTGGAATGGATTCAAATATGATCTAACATGTAAGAAGGCCAAAACGGAATCAGCTGCAAATTGAAACCTAAACTGCAAGACCCAGAATCATTCAAGTATTAGATAACCAAGTGAGATCAAAATTCTAACTCTTGTAAACAGACAGCAAATGAAAACTATAATGTCATACTTATTTTAATAAATAATCCTAATTCATGATTGTAGCATTATATTTTCAAAAGCATTGTACTGTCTCTATATAACTAGCATATTAATACTTTTGGAATTGAAGTACTTGTGCAGATTTCTATCCCTAAGGATGCTGGCTTGATTTCATGGGATCTTGAAATTTCTAGGTATACTGTGATATCCAATTTTTCGTAGTGTTCTCCACAGTAACTGGAGTAGTGGATAGTATCTACAATCTTGTTTCTACTAAATTAACATATTGAATAGCTTCACAGTTACATGTTGTTTATTAGGACTATAAAAACAAAGTGCATGGCAATCACATTATTTAATCCTGTGCATGTTCTTTTTTTAACTGGAAGCAGTACAGTATTTCCTCAAAGACAAAATGTTAGAAATTAAGGCTGGGGAGAGGAAAATATATGGTAGCAGTATCAATGCCCAGTCTTGAAGAAAAATATATTGACTACATGACAGATGGAAAATAAAACATGTTTGACATTCACTGGAGAAGCAAGAACAAGGTATTTCCTAGTAGTCAAAATGTCTGGAGAACGGCCTAGACTGTTCCAAATGAAAGAATCAAGCAGATGTCAGACACAAAAGACAAGAAAGTTGCAGGAATCTAAGCAGCAGACATAAGAGCAATAACTGTAGTGATTGTTCTGTCCTTAATTTACATACTCGAAATCCCCGTGCTTTGATTGGCTAAAGCGCGGGGATTTCTGATTGGCCAGGCGAGCCGCGCTGATTGGCCCGTTTTAGGTCTCCCGCGATTGGCTCACTCCAAGAGCGGGAGACTTGAATCGCTGCCATTGGCCGCGGCCGCCGCAGCGAAAAGGATAAAAGCCGCGGGCTTTTTCCTTTTCACTGGTTCGGTTCACAACTGTTAAATAAAGAGCTTGAAACGTAGTCACTGACTCCTGGCGTCTTTTTGCGGACATGACACTGGCGACGAGGGTGGGATCCCGACCCTGAACCGAACCCCGTGTCCAACAAGAGCCAGTTTCAGCACCGAAATGGCGAAAATAGCACCGCCCGCCCCCTTCAATCCCGCCACCGAGGACTGGGAATCGTTCTCAGACCGTTTCCGCATGTACCTCGAGTGCACCGGAATGAAGGACGCCCCGGGCCCACTAAAACGCGCCGTTTTTCGAAAACTTCCGGTTTACGTGGCTTCGGGGCAGCAGGAATTCGCGACAGCTCGCGATTCCTGCTGGGCTAGCCGTCGAGGTACCCCCGATCCAGATGGGTCAGGGGGATATGGCTGCCCTGTAGGGACAGCTGAAGATAGAGGGGAGTCGGAAAGGGAAGTGGGGGCATCGCAGACCCCCCCTTTCTCCAGGAAAACCCCTTTTTCCCAAGGCGGTGGAGCGGCGGTCAGCAATGGCCGCCACGAAGAAGCCAGCAACCGGGTAAGAACTGTGCTGGAGGAAGTGTGAAGAGTGAAAGTTCTGTCTGAGCCGGGTCAAGTAACAACTTTCAAATTGCCTGGAATTGAGCTGTTTGTTGCTGGAGGATACATTGTATCCCTAAGAAGAGCGAAAAACGGCGGAGAAGCTGTTAAAGGGAATTTTTTTTTTTTTTTTACTCTCCCACCCCATGGAAAAAGCAGAAATATTTGGATATATTAGACATTGAAAGTGGATTGTTTTGAAAGCTAAGATAAGAGACAAAGGGATTTTTGGACATTGAAAAATGTGAGAAATTGGAAAATCTCTGCTGGAGGTATGGATTTTTGATTATTAAAATTCTCATTGCAAGTGGGAAGGGAGAAAAAAAAAATTGGAGCAGAAGCTGAAAAAGGAGGAGATTGATTAGAACGTCTTTGTGGATCCCAAAAGAAGATATATGGTAATTGGACCTCTTTGATTAAAAATTAATTCAGAAAGAGAAAGAGAAGAAGGAAGAAAAGTATTAACTTTTGGAACTTTTTTTCTTTTTTTAATTGCTTTTGATTGTCTTTGATTAAAAATTCTTGTGGTTGTTTTGGAAAAAGTTTCCCTTTTCATAATGGCATCGTCTGTGGATGAACTAGAGATTGAATATCAAAAATATAAAAAAAAAGATACTTTGGGCGCTTTGTTTCAATTCTTAGAAATGGCGTTATGTTCCTTTGAAAAGTTGATTACGCAGCAGAAGGACTGGGACAAGGAAGAAGAGGAAGAAGAAGCCATCTTTGATGAATAATGGGTCCCTTCTGGAAAGGAGGACAAAAAGGATAAGAAAAAGGGGATTTTAAGAATTATAAAAACAACCAAAAGAGAGAAAAATGAGCGAAAAGATGGAGGCAAGGTTAGAAAGCAAAGGAAAAGGAGCAAGAAAAGCGAAGAGAAAAAACAAAGGGGTAGAAAGGGCAAGGAGAAGAATAAGCAAGAGAGAAAGGGGGGGAGGAGAAGCCTTAATGTGGGGAAGCAAGACCTAAGGAAAAAAAGTTTATTTAGAGATAATGGGTGAATTTAATTTAGATTAAAAGAGGGATTCTGGAGGGTATATAAGAGTGTGTTTTTATATGTATATTTAGAATATAAAATTTATTATGTAATTTTAGAATTTTTTTTTTTTTTAAACAGAATCCCAAGAAAGATTGCTATATGTAGTATTTCTAAGTTAGGGTAATGAGTTATAGATGTTACTCCAATTGGTGTACAGGAGAAGTATAGTAAAAGAAAAAAAAGATGAATGGATAATTGGAAATAGAACAGACAAAGAATGTTATTGAAAATGGTAATAAGATATGGAAGGATATATATGCTTTTTTTTTTGGATTTTGTGTATTGATAAAAGGCAATAAAATTTTAATTAATAAATAATTTGGATGGAAAAGAGAAGTAGGGACAAGATATGAAGTTAATATTATATGAAATATTGATATTATAATCTGGAAATGTTATGCTTTATTGGTCTATTATTATTATTTTTTCTTAGAAAAGAATTTATAAGCTGCTATGCCTTGATTTTTTGTGCATTGTTTTTATAAAACTGATAAAAATGGTTTATATATATATATATAAAAAAGAAAATGATAATAAGATTTGGAAGGAGATATGGGTTGAATATGATGTTTGAATTTGTGTCTGTGTAAAGAGTTTTAACCCGGGAACAGACAACCTTCAGAAAAGATCTTTTAGTTTTGTTTATGTTTTGTGTTTGTATGTTTGTGTACTGTGCTTATGGTAAAACTAACAAAATTTGTTTTTTATAAAAAAAAAAAAAAAGGAAAGAATCAATAAAACCTTGGAGGAATGCTAGACGAGAATAATTTATACAAGCCAGAAAGAAAAGAATATGATGACTATAAAATGGATAAATATGGAAGAGAAATGAAATTGAATAGGAGAAAAGAGAAAAATGAGAAACTTGCTGAAAGATGTTTGTGTGTCCATATGGAGATGGGATAAATTGGAATTATGCTGTATAAAAATAATGTTTTGTTTGACTTGTAAGGATTTACAATGTTAAGAGGTTTTATGTGTTTATGTATTTAATGGTTAATGATGTGTTGTTTTATCTTTAAAATTAATAAAAATTTGTTTCAAAAAAAAATAAAACGCGCCGTTTTCCTCACCCATTGCGGAACCGAGGTATTCCAGATGGCCAAAGCATTGGCCAAGCCAGCCGACGCAACCGCCATGGACTGGGACGTCCTCGAACCTATCCTGCGGTGCCATTACGCCCCCGAGGTCCCCATCCTGATCCGGCGCAACGAATTTTACCGGCGCGACCAGAAACCGGGCGAAAAACTGAGCGATTTCGTCGCCGAGCTGAGGCGCCTAGGTGGACTCTGCGAATTCGAAGGTCTGAACAGCCTCCTAAGAGACCGATTCGTACTCGGCCTATGGGACCCTGCACTCCAGAGCCGGCTTATGGCTAAGGGCGACATCAGCCTAGCAGACGCCCTGACCGCAGCCGCAGCAGCAGAAGCAACCCGCACTTCCGCTGACAGCATGCGAAAATCAGACGCGAAGAGCGGAAACATCAACCCGGCAAGGTCGGCCGACCCAAAAAACGAATCAACCGCACACTACGGAGAATTCCAGTCTGCATCCAGCACGTCAGAAGACGGGGAGGACATACATTGCGTGCAGACGGGGCGCGGCGACCAAAGAAATCGAAGAGGTCGTAGGTCGAGGATCAACTGTGCCGGATGCGGCGGCGACCGCCCCAGATCAGAATGCCGATTTTTTGACTCTATCTGTAGGCATTGTGAAAAAAGGGGACACATCGCTCGGGTTTGCCGCCAAAAGAAGACTCGCAGCCCTCCCAGATGGGACCAACACGAGCGTAAGAGGGAAAGCCCACCGCCCAGGACCAGAGATCGCCAACCGGACGGCCGGTGGGACCGAATCCAGCGACCCTCAAGAGGCGGCGACAGTCGGCGCAAGGAAGAAACCCACCAGACGGTGACCATCGGCCACGCCATCTCCGACGGCGCCAGAAAGGTACACGTAGAAGTCCACATTGAAGGCCAACCATGCAAGATGGAAGTGGACTCCGGGTCCTACCTCTCCATGATTGCATGGCACGAGATAAAACGGTTAGTGCCCACCCTCCATAAGAGGAACATTAATGCCCAAAAAATCATTATAAAAGACTACCAGGAAAACCGCGTCCCGGTAGTGGGCACCAAGAACTTTAATGTAACTTATAAGGGTCGCACCGAACAACTCCCACTCACAATCGTCGATCGCGACCGCCCAAGCCTGCTGGGTTTACAATGGTTCGCCCCGCTCGACATCGCGCTAACAGGAGTCAACCACGTCGCCGACGACGGCTGGGAACAGCGGCTAGCCCAAGAGTTCCGGGAGGTCTTCGACGGAAGCCTGGGCAAGTACCAGGGGCCCCTTATCTCATTTGACCTAGACCCTAGGGTTCCCCCCAAGAGGCTAAAACCTAGGCGGGTGCCATTCGCCCTAAAACCTAAGATTGACGAGCAGATTGACAAGCTCGTCAAACAGGGGGTGCTACAGCCGATAGACCATGCCCGATGGGAGACCCCTATAGTGACCCCAGTCAAACCAGACGGGTCCGTGAGAATTTGTGGGGACTATAAGGCCACCCTAAATGGTGCGTTGCAACAAAGCGCCTACCCTGTCCCAATCGTGCAACACCTACTGCACTCACTGGGAGGGGGCAGGGTCTTTGCCAAGCTCGACCTCGCCCAAGCATATCAACAGTTGCCGGTCGACGAAAAAACAGCGGAAGCCCAGACCATCGTTACCCATCGGGGGGCCTTCAAGTGCAACCGACTCCAGTTCGGAGTCAGCGTGGCACCAGGCATCTTTCAGAGCCTGATGGAACGTTTACTGCAGGGCATCAAGGGGGTGGTGCCCTATTTTGATGACGTATTAGTGGCGGCGCCAAACGAAGCCGAATTAGAAAACCGACTCAGGGAGGTCTTAACAAAATTTAAAGTAACAGGACTTAAAGTAAAACGAGAAAAATGCCAACTATGCACAGAGCGAGTGGAATTCTTGGGCTACCTTCTAGACCGGCATGGCATTCACCCTACAATTAAAAAAGTGAAAGCCATCAAAGAAGCCCCCACCCCAAGGTCTAAAACGGAACTACAGGCTTTCTTAGGCTTGCTGAATTTTTATAATGTTTTCCTACCCCAAAAGGCTACGGCGGCGGAGCCTTTGCATAGGCTCCTGGATAAGGCGGCAACCTGGACTTGGGGGAGACGAGAGCAAGCCGCCTTCCAAAAAACCAAAGACCTTCTCACCTCCGACGCCGTCCTGATTCAATTCAGCGAAACCTTGCCCTTGGTTGTCACTTGCGACGCATCACCTTTCGGCGTCGGCGCTGTCCTCAGCCATACCCTCCCCGACAAAAGAGAAGCACCCATCGCTTTCTTTTCCAGGACTCTAACTAAACCGGAGCGGAACTATAGCCAGCTGGACAAAGAAGCTTTGGCTATAGTTGCCGCCGTTAAGTGATTCCACGAATACCTTTACGGCCGCCCGTTTACCATTGTGACAGATCATAAGCCGTTGCTGGGCATCCTCACAGGAAACCGAGCCACCCCGAACATTTTATCACCCCGGATGACAAGGTGGTCCGAGTTCCTGGCAGCCTACAGCTACGAACTGTTACACAAGCCGGGTAAGAAAATTTCGCACGCGGACGCTTTAAGCCGCTCGCCTTTACCAGACTCTGATCCTGACCCAGCACCAACGACAAACACCCTTAACATCGAAAACCTGCCCAACCTACCCATTACCGCCTCAGACATTGCCCGGGAAACTGTTAAGGACAGGCGTCTGGCGCGAATTTTACATTGGGTGGAAAAAGGTTGGCCTGAAAGGGACAATGACGAATCCGTTAAGACATTCAGAAACTGCCAGACTGAACTCTCGCTGCTTAAGGGGTGTATTTTGTGGGGTGACAGGGTGGTCATCCCGGACAGGTTGCAAGGGAAGGTCTTAGAGATGTTGCATGAGGGGCATCCTGGCATTGTCAGAACTAAAGCCCTGGCCAGAAGTTACGCTTGGTGGCCAGGGATGGACAAGCAGATAGAGGCATGGGTAGCTAAGTGCCAACGATGCCAGGAGACCAGACCAAGCCCACCCGCAGCACCCATCCTGGAGTGGGAAACACCAAGGGGGCCCTGGTCCAGAATCCATTTAGACTTTGCCAGTCCCACGAATGGGCATACCTTTCTAATAACAGTTGACGCTTACTCCAACTGGTTGGAGGTAAGCAACATGAAATCTACCACCACGGAGGCCGTCATCAAAGAACTTTGCAAACTCTTTGCAACACACGGCCTCCCAGACATCGTCATCTCCGACAACGGGCCCCAATTTACCTCCCTCGACTTCGAGAGATTCCTGGCAGAGAGGGGCATCCGCCACACATTAACAGCACCGGCGCATCCGGCGGCGAACGGTAGGGCGGAACGGATGGTTCAATTTACCAAAAAAACCATCCGGAAAATGGACCACGGGGAGATCAACGACAAAATAAATAAACTCCTCTTTATACAACACATCACCCCGAACACCACTACCAACAAAAGCCCAGCCGAGTTACTAATGGGTAGGAAGCTGAGGTCCCCACTCGACAGGTTACACCCAACATATAACCCGGAGCGGCCCCCAGACTCCAGTACAAAATACCGAACATTCGCACCCGGCGACTTAGTGTACGCGAAAAACCTGACGGGGGACCCCCTATGGATCCCAGCCGTCATCACCCAGATCACAGGCCCACGATCATACCGGCTCCAAACCACTGATGGGCGAGCCTGGAAACGGCACATTGACCAGCTCAGGTCACGAACAGCAACAGAACTCAACCCCCAAAATCCGAACCAAGGGGGGAGGGAATACCCGAATAAGCAAACGCAAGAAAAAATAAACCAGCAGTACTTACCGGAGCTCAGCCATCGCGATTCCCCACCGGAGAAGAACCACCTAGCCAGCTCAACCAACTCGGAGAAACCAAGCGGGAGCGGCGAAACCCATAGCTCAACCAACCCGGAAGGCCCAGGTGGGAGCCACGGAGAAGGAACCGGCCCGATCACCCAACCGGTTCGCACAGAAGAGGGAGCAGCCAAGAACATGACCGCTCCGGACGAAATACAGCTTGCAACTGAGTTGCGCAGGTCAAGTAGGACTAGACGGAGCCCCGCCTACCTACGTGACTATGCAACGTAAGGACTATACCAAGAGGGGAGGGGTGTTCTGTCCTTAATTTACATACTCGAAATCCCCGCGCTTTGATTGGCTAAAGCGCGGGGATTTCTGATTGGCCAGGCGAGCCGCGCTGATTGGCCCGTTTTAGGTCTCCCGCGATTGGCTCACTCCAAGAGCGGGAGACTTGAATCGCTGCCATTGGCCGCGGCCGCCGCAGCGAAAAGGATAAAAGCCGCGGGCTTTTTCCTTTTCGCTGGTTCGGTTCACAACTGTTAAATAAAGAGCTTGAAACGTAGTCACCGACTCCTGGCGTCTTTTTGCGGACACGACAGTGATGGTAAGAAGATGCAGTAGTACAGACAGCCATTCTTTTTCCACCTATAAGATAGATTCTTTGTGCTCACATTTAAAACAAGCTTTACAGATTGTTTTACCATTTCATAACCACTTTTACTTTTGAGCCTCTTATCTGTATTTTTAAAAACAGATTAAAAGCTGTTTTCTACCCCAACGTCTAAAGAGGGAGGATGAGGATGAGCAGCCAACACTAAAGATGATGCTTCACTTAAGATATTTTTGGCAGTCAATCGAGTTCTGAGTCAGACATTGGTAAGATGTGCTATCAAACTGTTGAAAGTTAAAACTCACCCCTCTCCTAGGAAAATGAAATATTTAGGATATACTAAAAAGACAGAATATTTCCCCTAAAATGAAAAGGAGAAACTCAGAGGCAGAAACTCACCCCACCCCCAACCTTTGCTAATGGGCCTTTACTCTGGCCTGGGCCAGTCTATTTTACATAACAAAGATCTACTCCAGGTAGAGCTGTAATAGGAATTGCCCAAAGCCCTTTCATTACATCTTCATCCAGTAAGGCTCAACCAAGCCTGGGACTCAGGGCAGCCTACAGAGTTGCCCCTGGAGGGCCCCATGGGAGTCTGACAACCAATCAGAATACAAACTCAAATTCAGATCTCAACAGGGGGCATAAAACCCAGGGACTCTCAGCATCCCTTTCTCCTTCTTTTCCTTCACCCAACATCTTGAAGCATGTGATCATCCTTTTCACTTTGAAGCTCCAAGCCATGTCCACCATTAAACCATCTTTCCAAACAGCCTCCATGTTTCCAGTGTCTTTTTCCCCACTTAGAACTGAACCCAGAAGGATATTTCTTCCAACAAGACCATCTCTAGATGTTCTGCTATTTACACATCTTGTCCTTTGAAAATTAGGGGAAACTGAACTTTTTGAACCTTGCCATCAGCTATCCAGTTCCAGGTGTCTGTCCACTGTCGCTCTGGGAGTTTCTGATAGACTGAAAGCAATTCAGTCTGGGATGTTTTCTTTTTCCTTAGTAACTTTCTTCAAATCCCTTAGTGGCTATAAGCTGGATACCAATACTAGCCTAAGAAAGATGCCTACAAGACTAGCGCATTTTGAGAATGGTCTAGTAGTGATTAAGGCATCAGGCTAGAAACCAGGAAACTATACAAGTTCAAGTTCTAATCCTGCTTAGGCAAGACTTTGTTATCAGCCCTAGGAAGAAGCCAATGACAAACTACTTCCAAAAGTGTTGTGAAGAAAACCTAAGGGACTAATTTAAGCAGTCTCCAGGAGCCAAGATGACCTCAGAGGCACATTCACACAAATATAGCAAGAGAGACAATTAATAAAGCTACTTGGAACTTTGGAGATCCTTGTAGCTCAGAAAAAAATGAAAACTATAAAA
Source organism: Hydrophis major (assembly GCA_033807585.1). NCBI lineage: Eukaryota > Metazoa > Chordata > Lepidosauria > Squamata > Elapidae > Hydrophis > Hydrophis major. The sequence goes on along the minus strand of CM066329.1, from coordinate 290,938,594 downwards.
TATTCATCTTTAAAATGGTGTCGTGATTTTGATACACTTGGGTATGTCAAGGGTGAATAATCCTGCTTCCATTACTTCAGACATACCCAGAGGTTACATGAGGCTGCAGGCACAATGGTTGGGGTATATAGCAAAAAATACCCAACCCTTTGCCTTCTCAGTAGTTCTCTAAGGTTCTCACAGCTGAATGAAGCACAGATGGGATTTGTTTCCTGCAATGCCATTCAGTTTTTCTGAAGACAGCTACCACACACCCCCTGGCTCCCAGCTCATGTTTCATTCAACATGGGGAAAAAAATCTGCTATGTATGTCTTTGGAAAAGAGGGCGGTCACCTTTTCAGCTTATTTTATGAAGGGTCAAGAGGAACAGCTAGCTTAATAAAGAGCACTGAAATTTCTGGTGGGGGAAGGAATAAAAAAAACGAATGGTTGAATGTATATTCTCATGCCTTAGGCAGTGGCTAGTCAAATTAAATACTAATTACAAGAGGTGTGAATTCCAGTTCCAATTTGCACCCTCCCTCATAATAATGGGAACAACATGAGTACCTTCTGACCCACTGCTGGTTTGAAAGAGGTGCATTTGTTGGGTAGAGGTTTGTCAACATTCTGTACAGTTCATGGATACAAGTTCATCGTCTGTGAACTGTCCTTAAATATCACATTTCGGTGCTTACTATGTTACAGAGCCCCTGATTATGACATCGAACATGCAAACAAGCTAAATACACTACTAACATGGGCAGCATCCTGCCCACACGCTTTTATCTTCCTTGTTGACTTCAATCTACCTCATATTAACTGGACCGTTCACTAATGTACAACTGAACCCACACGTGCAACCTTCTACAATGCAATAACAAATCTGGGATTGGAACAACTAGTAACCAACAACACTAGACTTAACAATTGCCTTGATCTCATCTTCTGCAATAGTTTGAATTCAATTTACGGAATACAAATTAAAGAACTCTTTTCCAACAGTGACCACAACATGATTGACTTTTGTCTCAACATACATCCACACAAAAATCATCACAACGATGTAATCCCCAATTATAACTTCAAAAACGGCAACTATGATCTTATAAACAACGATCTCTTATCCCTTGATTGGCCATCTCTACTCTCTGGATGCAATACTGTAGAAGACCATTACAACATATTTTTACTTGAAGTCAAAAGAGTCATCAAACTATATGTACCATGAACAACTCCCAAAATCAGAAAAAACAAATTATCCAAAACAATAAGGAAGCTTCAATCCAAAAAGAAATCACTTTGGCGGAAAAATAAATCTGGTCACGTTGTCAACTTCAAAAGCCGATACAAAAAGTTATACCACCAGATAAAAACTGAATGCACCAATTATCACATTAAACAAGAAGAAAACCTTGTACGCACCAATTCCACCTGCCCTTTCTACAATGTTGTAAACCACAAACTAAAAGACTCAAGGTCCATCCCACCCCTGAAAGGACCTAATGGTAAAGACTGCAATGATGACACTATTAAAGCCAACTTCTTTAACATATTCTTTGGCTTAGTATTTGTAAACAACAATGGATCATGCCCAGTATTTCCTAGTTGGACCACAGACAACTACAATGATCTAATACATATCGATTTTACAGAAGAGATTGTTGAAAAAGCACTACGCAATCTAAAACCATCTCTATCTATTGGACCAGACGGAATATGTGCCTACTTCTTTAAAAAGCTACCCACTGCCATAGCCGAACCTCTAAGCATAATCTTTGAAAAGTCTTTCAGGACCAGCTCCTTGCCAAAACTATGGTCACAAGCCACAGTCATCCCTATCTTCAAAAAGGGAGACCCCAGCCTAGTTGAAAATTACAGACCAATGCTGCGTCACCTGTAAAGTCATGGAATTAATTATTAACCAATCTATCATCATCCACTTAGAAATAAACAACCTACTCTCTTATAAACAATTTGGTTTTAGGAAAAAAAACTATCATGTAATCTGCAACTCTTACACTGCAAAAACATATGGACTACACAACTCGATCAGGGCAAAGCAATAGACGCAATCTACATAGACTTCTGTAAAGCCTTTGATTCAGTGGTACATGACAAACTACTCCTAAAACTAAAATCTTACGGTATCTCTGGACACCTGCATAACTGGATAGAAGCATTCCTGTCAAACAGATAACAAATGGTCAAAATTGGGAGCGCCCTATCAAATTCTGTACCTGTCAACAATGGTGTCCTCCAAGGCAGTGTTCTAGGACCAACTCTTTTCATACTCTATATAAATGACCTCTGTGATCATATCAAGAGCAACTGTGTTCTCTTAGCTGATGATGTAAAGCTATTCAACACCACAGACAATACTGCTACCCTTCAAAAAGACCTTGACTATGTATCAGAATGGTCAAACAAATGGCAACTTCAAATCTCAACAAATAAATGCTCTGTCCTACATATTGGCAAAAAAAAATCAGAAAATAAAATGCAGGCTGAATAGTCAAGACCTTGTTGAGGATCCAAACTCTGTCAAGGATCTTGGAGTACTCATCTCAAATGACTTAAGTGCTAGAGCCCACTATAACTACATAGCCAAAAAGGCATTAAGAGTTGTTAATCTAATCCTACGTTGCTTCTTCTCTGGTAATATTGCACTACTAACCAGAGCATACAAAACATTTGCTAGACCAATACTCGAATACAGCTCATCAGTCTGGAACTCACATTACATATCTGTAATGTAATATTAACACAGTTGAGAAAGTCCAGCAATATTTCACAAGAAGAGTTCTCCACTCCTCTACTCATTGCAGAATACCTTATGCCTCCAGAATTTCTAGACCTAGAAAACCTAGAACTACGCCGCCTTCAGTCCGATCTAAGTATAGTATATAAAATCATACATTGCAATGTCCTACCCATCAATGAATACTTCAGCTTCAACCATAACAACACAAGAACAAATAATAGATACAAACTCAAGGTTAATTACACCAAACTTGATTGCAGGAAATACGACTTCAACAACAGAGTAGTCAATGTCTGGAATACTCTACTTGATTCTGTGGTTTTTTTCCCCAAATCCCCAAAAGTTTAACCTTAGACTGTCTATTATTGACCTCATCCCTTTCCTAAGAGGTCTGTAGAGGGTGTGAATAAGCGCACCAACGTGCCTACCGTCCCTGTCCTATTGTTTCTGTTCTGTACCTTCATTTGCATTCTTGAAACCCCGTGTTTTGATTGGTCAAAGTGCGGGGTGTTCTGATTGGCCCGCTGAGAATCTCCCGCGATTGGCGGATAAGAATCGTGGGAGATTCAAAGTGGTGCCATTGGCCGCGGCCGCAGCGGCTTGAGAATAAAAAGCCGCAAGTTTTCCCTTGGAGCCAGATCAGTTCCGGGGGCCTAATAAAGAGCTGAAATCACAGTCACTGCCTCCTGGTCTCCTTGCCAAACGGACACGACACTGGCAACGAAGATGGGATACCAAGGTTGAACCCCATCGAGCACGTGTCCCCTGGAAGCAAGACCGACGAAATGGCCAGCATCGCTCTGCCCGCGCCCTTCAACCCTGCTAGCGAGGACTGGGAATCCTACACGGACAAATTCCTCATGTTCCTCAAATGCAGCAACATGAAGGACGCCACCGGGCCAAAAAAACGAGCCATTTTCCTGACACACTGCGGGCCCGCAGTGTTCAAGATGGCAAAAGCCCTCGCGAAACCCGCCGACGTCAAAGCGATGGACTGGGACGACCTCGAGCCCTTGCTCCGAAACCACTACGCCCCTGCCATGCCCACCCTCATCAGGCGGCACAACTTCTACTGGCGGGACCAGAGACCGGGTGAAAGCATCAGCAACTTTGTTGCCGAGTTGTGGAACGTAGGAGGCATGTGCGGATTCTCCGACATGGACAAGGCCCTACGGGACCGAGTTGTGCTCAGACTTCGGGATCCAGTCCTCCAGAGCCGACTGATGGACAAAGGCAACATCGCCTTCGCCGACGCCATCGCTGAAGCCACCGCAGCCGAGGCTACCCAGAAATCGGCAAACCGCATGGGGAGATCGGACGCCAGGGACCATACCGCGACCACCAACTCAGGACGGGCGACCGAGGCCCAACTGGAAGCAAGTCACCGCGAGACCACCATCCACCATGGCTAATTCCACTCCGCCTCCGACACCTCGGACGAGGAGGAGGAAATCCACCGGCTCCAGGCGGGACGCAACCAGCGCAATTGGCAGGGTCGTAAGTCGGGGACCGCGTGTGCCGGTTGCAGAGACGACCACCCGAGATCGGAGTGCCGTTTCTTCGATGCAGTCTGCCGGCATTGCGACAAAAAGGGCCACATCGCCCGCGTCTGCCGACTAAAGAAAGCCTACAGCCCCAGACGGCGGGACCACAGCGAGCGGAGATGGGACAACATCCCCCCCAGAGCCAGAGATCGCCCAGCTGACAGCCGATGGGACTGGAGCAGGTGAACCCGACGAGGCGGAGAGACCCAGCGGAAGGAGGAAACCCACCAGACGGTCATCATTGGCCACGCATCAATCACCGACGCCCGAAAAGTCTACGTGGAGGTAGGCATCGAAGGCAAGCCATGCAGGATGGAGGTGGATTCCGGATCCTACCTCTCCATGGTCGCTTGGCAAGAAATCAAACGCTTGGTGCCTACCATCCACAAGAAGGGACTGGAGAACCAGAGACTAATCATCAAAGACTACCAGGGAAACCGCATCCCAATAGTCGGAACCGGACAATTCGAACATTTAAGGGCCGCACGGCAAAGCTTCCCCTAACAATCGTGGACCAAGACCGGCCCAGCCTTTTGGGACTGCAATGGTTCGCGCCGCTTGGCATCGAAGTCACGGGCATCAACCACATCGCCGAGACCGATTGGGAGCAGCAACTGGCACGGGACTTCCAGGAAGTGTTCGACGGCACCCTAGGCAAGTACCGAGGGCCCCCCATCTCCTTCAGCCTAGACCCTAACATTCCCCTGAGACGCCTAAAACCACGGCGGGTACCTTTTGCACTCCGGCCAAAAATTGACGAGCAAATTGACAAGCTCGTCAAGCAAGGGATCCTACAACCAATTGATCATGGCCGGTGGGAGACCCCAATAGTCACCCCAGTCAAGCCCGATGGGTCGGTGAAAATCTGTGGGGACTATAAGGCCACCCTAAATTGCGCCTTGCAACAAAGCGCCTACCCCGTCCCAGTAGTGCAGCACCTTCTACACTCACTGGGGGGAGGCAAGGTTTTTGCGAAGCTTGACCTGGCCCAAGCATACCAACAGCTGCCGGTCGATGCAGAAACCGTGGAGGCGCAAACCATAGTCACCCACCGGGGAGCTTTCCGATGTAACCGACTCCAGTTTGGAGTCAGCGTGGCGCCTGGAATTTTCCAGAGCCTCATGGAGAGACTCTTGCAGGGCATCAAGGGGGTGGTGCCCTACTTCAATGATATGCTGTATCGGCAACCAACCAGCGAGAACTAGAGGGTCGGCTAAGGGAGGTGTTAACCAAATTCAAGGAAACCAGGCTAAAAGTGAAGAAGGAAAAGTGCCAACTTTATACAGAGCGGGTCAAGTTCCTGGGATACCTCGTAGACCGGCACGGCATCCACCCCACTGAAACTAAAATCAGAGCCATTAAGGAGGCTCCCACACCCAGGACTAAAACAGAACTGCAGGCGTTTCTGGGACTGTTTAATTTTTACAATGTTTTCCTGCCCCAGAAGGTGACTGCAGCGGAGCCTTTGCACAGGCTCTTGGACAAGGCGGCTACCTGGACTTGAGGAAAACACGAGGAAGCCGCCTTCAGGAGAACCAAGGACCTGCTCACCTCGGATGCCGTCCTCATCCAATACAATGAGACCCTACCACTCGCCGTCACATGCGACGCCTCATCCTTCAGCGTCGGTGCCATCCTCAGCCACACAATCCCGGATGGAAGAGAAGCGCCCATCGCCTTCTTCTCCAGGACACTCACCAAACCAGAGCGGAACTATAGCCAGCTGGACAAGGAGGCCCTAGACATCGTCGCAGCAGTGAAGAGTTTCCACGAGTACCTCTATGGCCACACCTTCACAATCATCACAGACCACAAGCTCTTGCTGGGCATCCTGGCAGGAAACCGGGCCACCCCGAACATTTTATCTCCCAGGATGACAAGGTGGTCCGAATTCCTTGCCGCCTACAGCTACCGGCTCACACACCGACCTGGTAAGACAATTACATATGCAGACGCTTTGAGCCGCTCACCGCTACCCGACCTAGACACCGACCCAACACCCACAACAAGCACCCTCAGCATAGAGACTCTGCCCGATCTACCCATAACCGCATCAGACATTGCCCGAGAAACCAATAAAGACAAACGTCTGGCGCGGGTGTTACATTGGGTAGAGAAAGGGTAGCTGGAAAAGGACAACGACGAAGCATTCAAAACATTCCAGAACTGGCAAACAGAACTTTCGCTGCAAAAAGGGTGTGTACTGTAGGGGGATAGGATGGTTATCCCGGAAAAACTGCAAGGGAAGGTATTGGGGTTGTTACACGAGGGGCACCCGGGCATAGTTAGAATGAAAGCCCTGGCCAGAAGTTACGCTTGGTGGCCAGGGATGGATAAGCAAATTGAGGCCTGGGTGGCAAGGTGTCAACGCTGCCAAGAAACCAGACTGAGCCCTCCCGTGGCACTGATCCTGGAATGGGAAACCTCCAGGGGACCCTGGTCTAGGGTCCACATAGACTTTGCCGGGCCCACCAAGGGACATACATTCCTAGTAACCGTAGATGCTTCCTCCAACTGGCTGGAGGTAAGCAACATGAAATCCACCACCACAGAGGCCGTAACCAAGGAACTTTGCAAACTATTCACAACCCACGGCCTCCCGGATGTCATCGTGTCGGACAACGGGCCCCAATTCACCTCGCTGGAATTTGAAAAATTCCTAGCAGAATGGGGCATACGACATGCACTGACAGCTTCGGTGCATCTGGTGGCAAATGGAAGGGCGGAACGGATGATTCAATTCACAAAAAAAAAAACCATCCAGAAAATTGAACATGGGGAAATCCAAGACAAAATAAATAAAATGCTTTTTATCCAACATATAACCCTGAACACAACAACGAACAAAAGCCCGGCAGAGCTACTGATGGGGAGGAAAATAAGGACCCCACTCGACAGACTGCACCCCACATACAACTCTGCAAAAAACCCCAAACTCCTCCAGCAAGCACCGGTCTTTTGCTCCAGGCGACGCCGTCTACGCAAAAAACCTAACCGGAGACCCACTATGGGTACCAGCAACCATAACCCAACTGACAGGTCCCCACTCGTACTGGCTGCAAACAGCCGACGGACGAGCGTGGAAACGCCACATCGATCAAATAAGATCGAAAACAGCCACAAGAAACACAACCGACATGCAACCAGTCACAGAAAATCCCCTTAACACAAGCCAAGAGGGGAGGGAATACCCCGGGAACCAAAACCCAGAAGAAAACCAACCATACTCACCAGCAAGCAGCCAGCTCGAAGCCTCACCAGGGAGAAGCAGCCAGGCCAGCTCGACCAGCCCAGAAAGACCGGATGGGAGCGGCGAGAACCGCAGCTCAACCAGCCCGGGTAGACCGGGAGGGAGCTGCGACAAGCGGCCCGGCAAGGCCTACCAGGCGGTTCCATCGACGAGGCCGAGAGACACAGAGAACCCGACTGAACCGGCCAGGAGCCAACCAACGACTGACCTGCGCAGGTCCAGTAGGCAAGTGCGGAGCTCCGCCTACTTACGGGACTACGTTATGTAGGACCAAACCAAGAGGGGAGGGGTGTTCTGTACCTTCATTTGCATTCTTGAAACCCCGCATTTTGATTGGTCAAAGCGCGGGGTGATCTGATTGGTTTAGCGAGCCGCGCTGATTGGCCCGCTGAGAATCTCCCACGATTGGCGGATACAAATCGCGGGAGATTCAAAGAGGTGCCATTGGCCGCGGCCGCTGCAGCTTGAGAATAAAAAGCCGCAAGTTTTCCCTTGAAGCCAGATCAGTTCCGGGGGCCTAATAAAGGGCTAAAATCACAGTCACTGCCTCCTAGTCTCCTTGCCGAACGGACACGACAGTTTCTTTTATATATTTTTTTATTTTTCTTATATGTATCCATGTATTCATAACTATGTTTTTACTTATACCTATTATCTTGTAAGCAATTGACAAATGAATGAATAAATAAATAAATAAAGTTTGTTGCACTAGTTTCTTGCGTGTTGCTTCACTTCTTTTCAAGCAAGCAGAAGAACTGGGAGTTTGGTTTAAAGTGGGGATGTCCAATCTTGGCAATTTTAGGATTGTGGACTTCAACTCCCAGAATTATCCAGTCAAAGTTGCAAAGATTAGACACTCCTGGTTTAGAGTATATTGGGAATGAGTTGAAAATCAAAATTTGAATTATAGTTTTATGTGGTACAATTCGCTACTGCATAAAAATCTGAATTATTGACCTAGGTTAAAGTTAGGCTCCGTGTACTTCTGCTAAGGCATAAACCCCAATCAAACAGAAGAACTTAGTTCTGTGCAACCATGCATAGGATTTAAGTGGGACTAGGCAGCTTTTCATGGTATTATGAAGATCTGTTCATTTGGCCAAATTTACTCTTAAATTACTCCCAGATGGAAAGGAAGACTCAGAGGTATTTTTAGAGAAGCTTTTTAGACAGCTGGACTGACTTTCCCTAGACTGCCATATAGCAAGCTGAATTGTTCCAGAAGGAATCAGTCAGGAATTTACAACGATAGATTTACACGTTCTCCATTTGGCAATATTTATTTATCAAACAAGTGGGCATATACTTCTTTCTAAACATATATTTACCATCTCATTGATGCAGCAATAGCTATTTTTCAATATCCAGTGTTATAACTACTGCCACCTCCACCAGCTTCAGTAAATTACAGACCAGGTCAGATGACTAACAAATGAGGTTACATATTTGTAAATATTTCCTAAATAGAAACTGGAGGTAAAAATTTCCAGTTTCTAATTTTGAGCTCATCTCCTAACATTCCAGCAAAATGTTTTTGCGGTTGTTGTAGCTATCTTGTGAACTTGTGAGGTTCTGTTGTGACACCATTTTGTGACAATATCTGTGACCCCCCCACCCAAAAAAAAATCCTTATTTGCAGTATTCCTGATAAACCATTATTTGGATGAGCCTTAAGCACCCATTCCCATGCCTCGCTCTTAAACATTCATTTTTGTTTTCATCCGTGTTTTATTCTTTTGTGTAAATCTACGTGATTAATCTTAATTATAGCTTATATAGGTAGGATAAGCAATATGTTGCACTCCCAATGCTTTTGATCTCCACTCACAGCAGCATGGCCCATGACATTCTAAAGAGGCCAACAGGAGCAGAGCAGACCTCAGTTTTTGTCTAGATCAGAGATGTCAAACTCAAAGCCTGTGGGCCAGATCCAGCCTGTGGGATGCTTAAATCTGTCCCGCAAAGCCACCCTGGAAACAGCGAAGGACCAGCCTGCGATGCCTCTGCCAGCAAAAATGGGCTTCCAATCTCTGTTTTCGGCTGGGAGGGCCTCCTGTAACCCTCTGCCAGCGAATATGGCTCGAGAGGGCCATGCGTTTTTGCTGGCAGAGAGTTGCAGGAGGCTGTCCCAGCCGAAAACAGAGATCGGGAACCCGTTTTTGCTGGCAGAGCTCTTAGGCCACTGCAGGCACCCCTGACACAAGTGACATCAAGCTGGCCATGCCCCCCCTGGGCCCCCCCCCAGCCTCCTCCGAGGTCAAACACAACTCTGATGCTGCCCTCAATGAAATTGATTTTGACATCCCTGGTCTATATCATCAGCCATCTTGTTGGTGAAATGTGTTACAGTGGTCCAAAGAAAAATATTTTGGTGTTGGAAGAGGTGAATTAACATGAACTATAAAGACAATGTACTATTGTAATTGAAGCTAGAATCACAGTTATAAGTCATTGCAGATATTAAGTCAATGTCCAATCTTTTGGCATTATTTTACAGTGGTCATTAAGCAAAGGCCACAGTCATTAATTGAATCCATTCTACCCAATTAATGTTTTTAGCCAGAAACTGGAAGTAAATGTTGGAAACTAGCAAAAGTTTATGTCTATGGGACACTGCAAATGGACGTAAATGCAGACCAGTTGCCAAGTGTCCAAAATAGGAACACATGTTTATTGAAGGGGTGATTGTCAGAACTGTGAAACTGAGTTGTAAATAGTTGTAAAAAATGTAAATCATAATTTTCAAACTGTTTCTAAGGCACCAGTCATAAGTCAAAGACTACTATAGTGTGGCCTTGGTACCCCACCCTAACCTGAATGCAGACTGGAGTTGGTTTAGATGTCCCTGTAGTTGCAGAGCCTCCTGCTCAACAACCTCAAAAAGGGAAATGGATCAATAATTATTCAACACGCTTGGGTTGAGTAATGGCTTCCTGAGGAGGAGTCAGGCCACTCTTCTTTCACACACAACCCAGCCCATCTCCCAAGGATGCATTAACTATTGCTCTCAGCTAAATACCTGCCACCTTTCTGGAGGCTTTCACCAACCAGTAAGGGGCCAGTGGTCTAATCTACAGCTGGCAGAGATGAGATCAGGAAGGGCTCCGTCTACTTTTTCAGGACTAAGAGACTCAAAATTATTCCAAGTAGCCTTGTCAGACAGGGCTTCCATCACCTCTGCTGGTTCTAACTTTAGGTAAATTCAGAGAACTTTATTCTGCACTGAATGAACTCTTACAGTACCCTGTTCAATATTTTTCCAGTCCCATCTTCCCTAGAAAGCCTAAAAATCGTTAAGGGGCAGCAATCCAAATATGCAATAAAAACAGAGAAATATTGACATTTGGTACTGCTGTTGCCATACACAATTCCTTTAATATTACAAGTTGGTCTTTCAGAGTCTATAGAATGTGAAAAATAACTTTGGCTACCTGATACTCTTCAAATATTTTGTTTCAGGTCAAAATGCATATCTTCCAAAAAAATTTTTATATAGCTTTAATTTCTCACTGGAGAATCAGTAAACTGCCAAAAAGTCAAATTCATCAGTTTTAATAGTGCTTTTTAAAAATATTGTTCCTCTTTTTGAATCCTTCCATGGAAACTATATTCTTCATTCTTCTTAGTATTTGCAGTACTTTGTAAACACTTATTTAAATTTATTATTTTATCATAGAAAATAAAATACAAAACCGTAAAACAAACAAACTTAAAGAGAACAAAAATATATATTCAATCCTAACAACTACAAAGAAAAAAATAGTGTACAAAAAAGGAGAAAAAAGTGGTCAATTAAATTTAACATTTAAGGGATATATATATATATATATACACACACACACACATACACACATTCATCATCTTCAGGCTTGGTCTTCAGCTCTGTGCTTCTCAGAGTGATGTGAGCTTGCAGCTGCTTCTTCCTTTTAACTGCTAGTGGGGGTGTGACTTGTTTGGGTGGGGGCTTGGCTGTGTTCTGATTGGGTGGGGGGTTGGCTGTGTTCTGATTGGCTGGAGGCGTGTTCTGTTTAGGTGGGGGCTTGGTTGTGCTCAGGTTAGTCTTAGTTGCTGGGGGATTTGAGCTGGTGAGCTGTGATCTTGCTGTTTGGTTTCGAGTTCTTGGTCATGCTGCATCTTCATAGTGGGGGTCAGTTCGCTTCATGTATGGCTCAGAGGGGTTTGAAGTGGGTATTGATGCAGCTGCAGTGCGGCTTCTGGTCCGTGGTCGTGTCTCATCTTCTGTATGGGTGTGAGTCTCCTTTCTACGTGGAAGTGTGGTGGTGGCATCTTGTGTGGCTCTCAGGAGTGTGGGTCTATTGTCATTCTTAATGTTAGGTACTCGTGTGTTCATGAGGGCGGGTTTCCAATTGGCTAATAGGTGGGAGGTATCATCTTGTTTATTCATGCTGTGTGGGCGTTTTTCTATCTCTATGGCTTCTCTGATTATTCTGCTGCTGAAGTGTTCGGTTTTGGTGATAGTTCTGGTATTTTTAAAGTCAATCTCATGTTCTGTGGCTTTGAGGTGTTGGACCAGGGAAGAGGTTGGTTCTTCCTTTTTGATTGAGTTCTTATGATCTTCAATGCGTGCACTTATTCTTCTGTTAGTTTGTCCAATGTATGTGGTGGGGCAGGCAGTGCAAGGGATTTCGTATACTCCTTGATTTTCTAACTCGATTCTGTCCTTAGGGTTTCTTAGGATGGTGGATATCTTTCTGTTTGTGCAGAATGCTGTCTTAATGTTGTGTTTTTGGAGGATCTTGCTGATTTTGTCTGTAGTGCCTTTTATATATGGGAGGAGGGCTTTGCCATTCTCTTCTTCTCAGTCTTGCATTTTGGTTGGGGTTTCTTTTTGGATTAGGTGGGTGATCTTCTTTCTTTGGAATTGGCTGTCAGCACGCCGATGAGAGTGTGTAGTTCGGTCTCTAGGTGTTGTTCGTCGGCTAAGCATTTTGTTCTGGAGATGAGTGTCTCGGCTACAGAATTGATCTGTGCTGGGTAGTGGTGTGAGAGTGCGTGTAGATAACAGTTTGTATGTGTTTTCTTCTGGTAGATGGTGTGTCCTCGGGAGCCATTGGATTTTTTGTATACCAAGACATCTAGGAAGGGAAGTTAGTTGTTAGCTTCTGTTTCCATGGTGAATTGTATTTTGGGGTGTTGGCTGTTGAGGTGTGTGAGGAAGTTGTTCAGTTTTTCTTTCCCGTGTGGCCAGATTATGAAGGTGTCATCTACGTATCTGAGCCAGAGTTTGGGTTTGTGATCATATTTTTCTAGAGCTTGTGTTTCAAAGTGTTCCATGTAGAGGTTAGCGATGACAGTGAGAGAGGTGATCCCATGGGTGCTCCTTCTATTTGTTTGTATTTTTGTCTGTTGTAGGTGAAGTATGTATTGGATAGGCAATGGTTGGTCAGATCTAGGATGTGCTTAGGGGGGTTGTATTTGTTTTGGATGGCTATCAAGGCTTCTTTTATTGGCACTTGGGTGAAGAGGGATATGACATCGAAGCTCACTAGTAGGTCACTGGGTTGTAAGTTTTGTTTCTTTGATGATCTCAATGAACTGGAATGAGTTTCTTACGTGTGAGTTGATGGATTCTGCATAGGGCTGTAGTTGTTTGGCAAGAAATTTTGGCTAGGTTTTGTAGAGGTGAGCCTATGGAGCTGACTATTGGTCTAAGTGGGGTTCCTTCTTTGTGTATCTTGGGGAGACCATAAAGTTTAGGGCATCTGGATGATTTCTCTCTGGGTATGATTCTTTGCTGGATTTCTTCACTGATGTGGGAAGCTTTTATTTTGGATCTGGTGGTTTTTTCTAGGTAGGTGGTGGGGTCTGTCTTTAGGGGTTTGTATGTGGGGTCTTGGAGTAGGTTGGTTAACTTGGATTGGTAGTCAGATGTGTTCATAACCACTGTCGCGTTTCCCTTGTCTGCTGGTAGGATTATTATGCTGGTGTCTTCTTTCAGGTTAAGTAGTGCAGTTTGTTCTTCTTTGGATAAGTTGCTTTTGGGTGGTTTGCTAGTGCAGAGGATGTTGGTGATTTCGAGTCTGATTCTATTAGCATCATCAGGGTTGGTTTTGATCAGGCTGGTTTCAACTCCGTATATAATGGTTTCTGTGGGGATGTGTTTGGGAGCGACAGCAAAGTTGAATCCTTTGGAAAGGACCTTGGTTTCGGCTTCGGTGAGGATCTTGTCTGAGATGTTGTGCACTGTTTGTTTCATGTGTGGCTGTGAGGGGGGAGGAGTTGGTTTCTGGCATTGTTGTAGTTTTCTGAGTTTGTTGGTGTGTCTGTCTGTCTTGAGGGTGGTCTGTGTTTCGGCTCTCCAGACAGCGAGCTGTTTGGATTTGTCCCAAAGTAAGGGGTGAATCTTGTTGCTGAGTCTAAGGTGAAATGTGAGGAGATCTTTGTTGATTTGGTCTAGGAGAAATCTTTTTGTGTGAAGTTCATTTCTAATTAGGGCCAATTCTGTTCTTTTTAGGATGCGTTTGGTGGCTGCTGTGTTGGTGTGGAATTTCAATTGGAAGCTTGTGGGAATTAAATTTTGATCTCAGCAGTTGCATAGGAATGCGAGGTCACATAAAATGGAAGCTCTTTGGACTTCAAGTTTTTCATAAGTCCTGGTCAGATGGTGGGTTTCTTCCCTGTAGAGGTGCAATATTTGTTTTTCTGAGGTTCCAATCTTACGCGGGAGAAAACCCAAATAACCAAAGATCCACATACAAATACCCACGAGAACCTCAGAAAACACACACACACACACACACACATATATATATATATATCCCTTATATATCAGATTTTTTTCTTTCCTGTTGATTTAATTGCCTTCTATTCAAGACATCATAAAGGATAATTTCTGGCCAGATTCAGTAGTATTGCATTTTCTAAACAACTTCCTTTTTGCATACAATTCCTCTCCTTAACTACAGTTTTGCAGTTTTATCTAAGTGTATTTGTTCTTTTGGATTATTTAAATGCTCCATAATCTTCTATGATCCTCTCTTTTTCTTTGGATTCCAGCCCTGAAAATATCTGTTTTTTAATTTCCTAAAGAAAGCAGCATTTTAAGAACAAGTTGATTTATTAAATGGCAAGGGTTGCATCACTAGGGTGCTCTTTAATCTACCTCTATCGGGTCTCATGATCAAAACAATATATGCCCACGTCTGAAAAGAACTCTCTGTATTATTTTTACAATGCCAATCAAATGCATCTCAGGAAATAAAATGACCGGAAAGGACATCCAAATTCTTCTTTTATGGTAAAACTTTTAGTCACATTTTCATTGGACTGTCCTGAATGTAGTTTTATATGTACAGTGGTATCTCATGACCTTGGACTAAACAAGCTTTACAGCTTTCTATATCAAGCTGCAGCTTAGAAATGTTACACACAAAAGAATTAGATTATTTGGATTGTCCTCAAATTATAATGTTATTCCCCAGTTATTGAGTCAAAACTTTCAGTTTGAATTTTGCCTTCTGAATAATAGCCGTTGGGGATTATTTGTTAGCATCTTCTTTTGTATGTGCTTCCACAAATGGCAGAATCTAATTCTGAAGACATGATTTTTAGAGTGTCTGACCATAAATTCAGACAAAAATATTATCTGTGATGCCATGTTGCTATAGAGCATGTAGAGTTCTACAACAATTGTTGTGTCCGCGAAATGATGCCAGGAGTCGGTGACTTAGTGCAAAGCTCTTTATTGATCTGCTGGAACCGAACTGGAACCGCGGCGGCCGCGGCCAATGGCACTACTTTGAATCTCCCGCGGTCTGAACGGACCAATCGCGGGAGATTCTTAGCGAGCCAATCGGCGCGGCTCGCCTGACCAATCAGAAAGCCCCGCGCTTTGGCCAATCAAAGCGCGGGGATCTCGAGTATGTTAATGAAGGACAGAACACCCCTCCCCTCTTGGTTCAGTCCTTACGTTGCGTAGTCACGTAGGTAGGCGGGGCTCCGTCTGGTCCTACTTGACCTGCGCAACTCAGTTGTAGGCTGGATCCCAGCCGGTTCGGTCGGGATCTCCGTTGCTCCTGCTGCTGTCGTGGGAACCGGCTGGTCGGTCGGGCCAGTCCTTTCTCCGTAGCTCCCTCCTGGGCCTTCCGGGTTGGTTGAGCTACGGGTTTCACCGCTCCCGCTCGGTCTTTCCGGGTCGGTCGAGCTGGCTTGGCTGTTTCTTTCTGGCGAGGGGTCGTGATGGCTGCGTTCCGGTGAGTACTGCTGGTTTATTTTTCTTTGGATTCGGTCCCCTGGGTATTCCCTCCCCCCTTGGCTTGCGTTGCGGGGGTTGGGTTCGTTTGTTTGTGCGTCGGTGGTTTGTTGGTTTGTAGTTCTCAACCTAAGTTGGTCGATGTGGCGTTTCCACGCTCGTCCGTCTGCTGTTTGTAGCCGGTACGAGTGTGGGCCTGTTGCTTGGGTGATGACGGCTGGGATCCATAGAGGGTCTCCCGTCAGGTTTTTTGCATATACGGGGTCCCCGGGTGCGAAAGTTCGGTGTTTGGTGCTTGAGTCTGGGGGCCTCTCCGGGTTATACATAGGGTGTAACCTGTCGAGCGGGGACCTTAGCTTTCTACCCATTAGTAGTTCGGCTGGGCTTTTATTGGTTGTGGTATTCGGGGTTATGTGTTGGGTGAAGAGTAGTCTGTTGATTTTCTCTTGGATCTCCCCATGGTCTATTTTCCGGATGGTCTTTTTAGTGAATTGGACCATCCGTTCCGCCCTACCGTTCGCCGCCAGGTGCGCCGGTGCTGTCAGCGCGTGGCGGATGCCCCTTTCCGCTAGGAATTTTTCGAATTCCAGCGAGGTGAACTGGGGCCCGTTGTCGGAGACGACGACGTCTGGGAGGCCGTGTGTTGCAAAGAGTTTGCAGAGTTCTTTGGTCACGGCCTCCGTGGTTGTCGTCTTCATGTTGCTTACCTCCAGCCAGTTGGAGTAAGCGTCAACTGTTATGAGGAAGGTGTGTCCTTTTGTGGGCCCGGCGAAGTCTATATGGATTCTAGACCAAGGTCCCCTTGGGGTTTCCCACTCTAGGACGGGTGCTGTGGGTGGGCTGGGCCTCGTTTCCTGGCATCGTTGGCACCTAGCTACCCAGGCCTCTATTTGTTTGTCCATCCCTGGCCACCAAGCGTAACTTCTGGCCAGGGCTTTAGTCCTCACGATGCCAGGGTGCCCCTCGTGCAGCATTTCCAAAACCTTCCCCTGTAGCTTTTCCGGAATGACCACCCTGTCCCCCCATAGTATGCACCCTTTTAACAACGAGAGCTCCGTTTGGCGGTTTCGGAACGTTTTGACCGACTCGTCGTTATCCCTTTCCGGCCACCCTTTCTCCACCCAATGCAACACCCGCACCAGACGTTTGTCTTTATTAGTCTCTCGGGCAATGTCTGACGCAGTTATGGGCAGGTTGGGTAGAGTCTCTATGCTGAGGGTGGTCGTTGTGGTTGCTGGGTCGGTGTCGGGTTCCGGTAGCGGCGAGCGGCTTAAGGCGTCTGCATGGGAGATCGTCTTACCCGGTCTGTGTATGAGTTCGTAGTTGTAGGCTGCCAGGAACTCGGACCACCTTGTCATTCGGGGAGACAGAATGTTCGGGGTGGCCCGGTTCCCTGCAAGGATTCCCAGCAGTGGCTTGTGGTCCGTTATGATGGTGAAAGTCCGGCCGTAGAGGTATTCGTGGAATCGTTTTATGGCGGCAACTATAGCCAGAGCCTCTTTGTCCAGTTGGCTATAGTTCCGCTCCGGTTTGGTGAGGGTCCTTGAAAAGAACGCGATGGGTGCTTCTTTTCTGTCGGGAAGGGTATGGCTGAGGACAGCGCCGACGCCAAAGGGTGATGCGTCGCATGTGACGGCCAGAGGTAGGGTCTCGTTGAATTGTATGAGGACGGCGTCGGAGGTGAGGAGGTCCTTCGTTCTTTGGAAGGCGGCTTGCTCCCGTTTCCCCCAAGTCCAGGTCGCCGCCTTGTTCAGGAGCCTATGCAAGGGCTCCGCCGCCGTCGCCTTTTGGGGTAGGAAAATGTTGTAAAAGTTCAGTAACCCCAAGAATGCTTGTAGCTCAGTCTTTGATTGAGGGGTGGGGGCTTCTTTGATGGCCTTGATTTTTTTGCTTGTGGGGTGAATGCCGTGCCGGTCTAGGAGGTAGCCCAGGAATTCAACTCGTTCCGTGCAAAGCTGGCATATTTCCCTCTTTACTTTTAGCCCCGTCTCTTTAAATTTAGTTAGGACCTCCCTTAGTCGACCTTCTAGTTCGGCTTGGTTGGCTGCCGACACTAGGACGTCGTCGAAATAAGGTACCACCCCCTTGATACCTTGCAATAGCCTCTCCATTAGGCTCTGGAATATGCCCGGTGCCACGCTGACTCCAAATTGGAGTCGGTTGCATTTGAATGCTCCCCGGTGGGTGACAATGGTCTGCACTTCTGCCGTTTGCTCGTCGACCGGGAACTGTTGGTATGCCTGGGCGAGATCGAGCTTGGTGAAAACCTTGCCCCCTCTCAGTGAGTGCAGTAGGTGTTGCACTACTGGGACGGGGTAGGCGCTTTGTTGCAGCGCGCCATTTAGGGTGGCCTTATAGTCCCCACAGATTCTCACCGACCCATCGGGCTTGATCGGGGTGACTATGGGGGTCTCCCCCAGGGCGTGGCCTATGGGCTGCAGGACCCCTTGTTTGACGAGCTTATCAATTTGTTCGTCTATTTTGGGTTTCAGTGCGAATGGCACCCGCCTTGGTTTCAGGCGTTTGGGGGGGATGTTAGGGTCTAGGTCGAACGAGATAAGGGGCCCTCGGTACTTGTCTAGGTTTCCGTCGAAGACCTCTTGGAACTCCCGGGCTAGTTGCTGCTCCCAGCCGTCGTCGGTGACGTGGTTGACTCCCGTGAGGGCGATGTCGAGCGGGGCGAACCATTGCAGTCCCAGTAGGCTTGGGCGGTCGCGGTCGACGATCGTTAGGGGGAGTCGTTCGGTGCGCCCCTTATACGTGATGTTAAAGCTTTTGGTGCCGACTACCGGGATGCGGTTTCCCTGGTAGTCCTTTACAATGAGTCTCTGGCTGTCTACGTTCCTCCTCTGGAGGGTGGGCACCAACCGCTTTATCTCGTGCCATGCAATCATGGAGAGGTAGGACCCGGAGTCCACCTCCATTTTGCACGGCTGGCCCTCGATGCGTACCTCGACGTGGACCTTCCGGGCGTCGTTGGTGATGGCGTGGCCGATGGTGACCGTCTGGTGGGTCTCCTCTCTCCGCCTGTTGTCGCCGCCTCGCGAGGATCGTCCGTTCCAGTCCCATCGGCTGTCCGAGGGGCGATCTCTGGTCCGGGGTGGTGTGGTCTCCCTCCTCTGGTCGCTCTGGTCCCATCGTGTCGGACTGCGGTTTTTCTTCAGGCGGCAAACCCGGGCGATGTGTCCCTTTTTGTCGCAATGCCGCCAGATTGAATCGAAAAACCGGCATTCCGACCCGGGGTGGTCGCTGCCGCAGCCGGCACAGTTGGTCCTCGACTTACGACCTCGCTGGTTCCGTGGGTCGCGCCCTGTCTGGAGTCGGTGGATGTCCTCCTCATCCTCGGACGTGCCGGATGCCGAGTGGAAATCGCCCTGGTGTGTTGTCGTCTCGGTTTTTGGCTCGGTCGACCTCGCCGGGTTGTTGTTTCCGCCGCGGTCCCTCGTGTCCGGTCTGCGCATGCTGTCGGCGGAAGTTCGGGTTGCTTCTGCGGCTGCGGCTGCGGTGAGGGTGTCTGCTAGGCTGATGTTGCCCTTAGCCATCAGCCGGCTCTGGAGGGCGGGGTCCCACAAACTGAGCACGATTCGGTCTCTCAGAGCGTTGTTTAGGTTATCGAATTCGCAGAGCCCCCCTAGGTGCCGCAGCTCGGGGACGAAGTCGCTGAAACTCTCACCCGATCTCTGGTCCCGCCAGTAGAACTGGTTGCGCCGGATCAGGATGGGTACCTCTGGAGCGTAGTGCCGCCGGAGAATGGGTTTGAGAAAGTCCCAGTCCATCGCGGTCGCATCGGCGGGATTGGCCAATGCTTTGGCCATCTGGAAGACCTCGGTCCCGCAGTGGGTGAGGAAGACGGCGCGTTTCAGTGGGCCCGAGGTGTCCTTCATGCCGGTGCACTCGAGGTACATGCGGAATCGATCGGAGAACGATTCCCAGTCCTCGGTGGCGGGGTTGAAGGGGGCGGGCGGTGCGATTTTCGCCATCTCAGTGCTTCGTCTGGCTTCCGTCGGACACGTGGTTCGGTTCAGGGTCTGGATCCCATCCTCGTCGCCAGTGTTGTGTCCGCGAAATGATGCCAGGAGTCGGTGACTTCGTGCAAAGCTCTTTATTGATCTGCTGGAACCGAACTGGCGAAAGGAAAAAAGCCCGCGGATTTTATTCCTTTCGCCGCGGCGGCCGCGGCCAATGGCACCACTTTGAATCTCCCGCGGTCTGAACGGACGAATCGCGGGAGATTCTTAGCAAGCCAATCGCCGCGGCTCGCCTGACCAATCGGAGAGCCCCGCGCTTTGGCCAATCAAAGCGCGGGGATCTCGAGTATGTTAATGAAGGACAGAACAACAATGAAATATAGGAAATAACTATACTGCTCAAGCATACAATTTTAAAATTTATTAAGGGTTACTTAAAGAGATTCCCATATGTTTTCAATAAGGCATGATCAGATATGTTGGAAATAAAGAAAATAAATAAGAAAAATTGTCTGTACACATCCACACAGCTCTCTAGCTGTGCCTTGATGATGCCTTGCCAATCATTCCCCTCCCACCCACTTTTTTTTTAATACCTTCAAATCAATTTTGATTACAGCGAACTGCCTGGACTAATCCCAGCCGTATTCTTGGCAAGGTTTAATCTAACCTTCTTCCTAGGGCTGAGATAAAGTGACTGGCCCAAAGTCATCCAACTGGCTTTGTTGCTAAGGCAGGACTAGAACTAGGATGGATCTAATTCTTGCACAGCATAAGATGTAATTAATTAATTAATAAGAATTATAATAGAAAATAATGGAAGATTTTAATTTAACAAATGTTTGTATTATTATTAGAATTATATAAGCTTGCTAAATGTAATAAACATAATTAATAATAGTCTATTTGTATTAAAAAGTATGATAGCTAGAATAGGGGGATTGGCATAAAAATGACACATACTGAATAGCTAAATAATTAAAGATTATAATTTAACAAAAATATGTGTATTATTACTACAATTATATAAGCTTGTTAAATGGAACAATTAATACTATTTTTTATTTGTATCAAAATGTATGACACTCTGGTGCCCCACTGTTCACGCATTGATAGGCTTGTAAAAAATAAAAATCTTGATATATAAAAAAGAGCCATAATAGAAAAAGAGAATATGAGCATTTTTTTATTAAAGACACAATGTTTAAGGACAGAGTCAATGTTATGATCTAATCCATATTGGTTAGCACCCATTATTACAAATGTTAATTTAGTCTAACACTGTTATTAATGGGCAGTGATTGAGCACGAGAGAATGACTGAGAATAGGTAAGCAGAGTAAAAAGATGTAAGGCCTTGAGAGATGACAAGAGAAACAGAGCAAGTGAATGAGAAGGTGTGCAAGAGAGCAATACAAACGATACAGTGAGAGAGAATGGAACAGAAGTGAGTGACAGAGTGAGCAAGAGAGAACTTGTGAGACAGAGCAAGGGAAATGGAGAGAAAAACTGACCAATGGAAAACAACAAGAAGGAAACAAGAGCACAAGAAGGAATGAGAAAGTGAAAGACTGTGCAAATGAGAGAGAATGCAAGTGCAGAAAGTAATGAAGATGACCTTGAAAGAGATATGCAGAAGCTGTGGCCTAGGCCAGGGGTCCCCAAACTTTGCCACTTTAACAGAATTCTTGGAGTTGAAGTCCACAAGTCTTAAAGTTGCCAAGTTTGGAGACCTCTGGCCTAGGCAAAAGGAGCAAAAACACACAGCCCAATAACATTTGGAAAAACCCTAAATCACCTCTCTAATTCACAGAACTATAAAAAAAAA
Source organism: Hydrophis major (assembly GCA_033807585.1). Lineage (NCBI taxonomy): Eukaryota > Metazoa > Chordata > Lepidosauria > Squamata > Elapidae > Hydrophis > Hydrophis major. The sequence goes on along the minus strand of CM066329.1, from coordinate 290,917,049 downwards.
GTAGAGGAGATATAGCAAATTCAAGCGAGAGATAATCTGGTGATGGGCCTGATCTTTGACTTGGATGACACTTTCTCAGTAAATCAGGAGAGACAAAAGCCCACTTTGACTTTGCAGTTCAAGTTTTGACAGGCAGCTAATTCCACGAGCCATCTGGAATTCCTTGTTCCCTTTCCCAGCCCCTGCCCCTCTTCATTTAAGAAAGAGTAATTAAGAGGTATTTTCCTCCCAGCACAAAACCCTCCAATCACTTTCCTTAAATTGCTCCATATTAAGGTCTTCATGGCAGCACCAAACACTTGCCTTATGATCAAGATAGGACAGAGATTGGCTATTGGAAGAAATTATGCTGGCGTACCTTAATACCATCTCATGCAGGAGAAAAGTCTGTTAAGCCAGCCATTAGGTATGCCCTCAGATTTGCAAAATACAGTATATGGTCACCAAGCATATATTCACCCCATTCCTAAGAGGTCCGTAAACAGGGCGTGCATACCATCCCTGTCTTGTTGTCACCATTTATCTGTATTTGTTCATATTTATGTTCATACTTTACCTGCTATCTTGTGTTTGACAAACAAACAAACAAACTGTTGTGTCTGGGAGAGTGGGCGCAAGAACGGAGATGAGGCATCGAATAGTGACTCCAACTCTTTATTAGTGACTTCAGAACAGAGTGAAAGGCTAGGGCAGCAGCAGCTCCTTTTATAGAGATGGCTGCTGTCACAACAACCAATGATTTGAGTTTGCCGTGCTGGAAAACATCCAATCAGCGGCGAACCTTTAACAGCCAATCAGATCAGCCGACAACGACCAATCACGATCTGCTATTAGCGGGCCAATCAGAAGTGCAGGTTTACGAGCCTGCTGTGAAAGTAAAACTATTAGAATCGCAAGCAAATGAGTTTGCTTAGTTTGTAACACAAACAAAATAAATATTGTGTCTTTCAAAGTTGGACAGCTTTGTAGAAAATGTTAGTAAGGATTTTATGTAGAAACCTGAAGAGCCTGAATAACTTTCTCTATTATACTGTATATGAATGACACAATTCATTAATCCAAGTTGTTTTTTTTGGTCCATTTCTAAGCTAACATCAAGTATATTGTAAAACTTCTATTTTTCATCACTAAACTAGCTCCAAAATCCAACACCAAAAGATAACTAATGGAACAGATATCTTCAGTATATTCCATCCTCTCCTGCATGCTTTCAGAATTAAAAAAAATAAAATTTGTTGTGTATGCATAAAGATTAATAAAGTGTGAGCTTGGAGTAAGTGCAGGGTTCTGGCCCTGCACTTCTGATTGGCTATCAAACGGCCTGACCAGATTGGCCCGTTCCAGGGAATCCGATTGGCCCTTAACAGAGAGTTCCTATTGGTTATAAGAGCTAGCGCTCCTAGCTCGTTATTGGTTAAAAGTTACAGGGTTTGCCTATATAAGGCAGGTTTAAATGCTATTAAAATGAGGAAGTCACAATGTAAATAAAGAGCTGAAGTTCACCGTTCAAAGGCTTGTCTCCATTCTTTCTCGCCCATGCTCAAAACATAACAAAATATATGCGAATATTGGAGCTCAAGATGCCCCTGACAACTCCCTCTAGAATCCATGCCAGAGTAGGTTCAAACTGGGTTGGTTTTGTGGCTAATGATGACACTATGCCATTTATTTTCTGAATAAATAAATCTCCCTACTTGGAGACCTGCTTCCAAAATTCTGAATCTGCCCAAATGTTGGGAGTTTGTTGGTGAAGACCATTCTAAAAGCCTTGAGGAAACTGTTCTGTACCTTAATTTGAATTCTTGAAATCCCCGCGCTTTGATTGGCCAAAGCGCGGGGCGATCGGATTGGTTAGGCGAGCCGCGCCAATTGGCTCGCTGAGAACCTCCCGCGATTGGTAGATTCGAATCGCGGGAGATTCAAAGATGTGTCATTGGCCGCGGCCGCCGCGGCTTGGAAATAAAAAGCCGCAAAGTTTTCCGGAGAGCCAGTTCAGTTCCTAACTATAATAAATAGCTTGATACAAAGTCACCGACTCCTGGCCTCTTTCCAAACAGACACAACACTGGCGACGAAGGTGGGATACTGATCCTGAACCAAAGCACGTGTCCGACGGAAGCCAGCCAACCAACGAGATGGTCAGCATTGCGCCACCAACACCCTTCAACCCCGCTAGCAAGGACTGGGAATCGTACACGGACAGATTCCGCATGTTCCTCAAATGCAATGACCTGAAGGACGCCACCGGACCGAAGAAAGGAGCCGTCTTCCTAACGCACTGCGGGCCCGCAGTGTTTAAGATGGCAAAAGCGCTAGCCAAGCCCGCCAACGTTACCGTGATGGATTAGGATGACCTCGAGCCATTACTCCGGAGACACTACGCTCCAGCCGTACCCATCCTCATCCAACGACACGAATTTTTTCAGCGGGACCAGCGGTTGGGCGAGAGTTTCAGTGATTTCGTCGCAGAGCTGTGGCGCCTTGGAGGACTATGCGAGTTCTCCAATATGAACGAGGCCCTGCGGGACCGAATCGTGCTCGGCCTTTGGGACCCCGTTCTCCAAAGTCGGCTGATGGCCAAGGGCAACATCACCCTCGCCGATGCCATCACCGAAGCCACGGCAGCCGAAGCCACCCGACAATCAGCAGACTGCATGCGGAGACCGAACGCCGGGGACTGCACTGCAAACAACCACCCTGCAAGGTTGGCCGAGGCCCAACCTGAAACTAACACCCACCAGGGCGAACTCCACTCCACCTCGGGCACTTCAGATGAGGAGGAAGAAATCCACCATCTCCAGGCAGGCCGCGACCAGCACAGCCGGCGGAGTCGTAAGTTGAGGACCGCGTGTGCCGGTTGCGGAGGTGACCACCCCAGATCCAAATGTCGGTTCTTTGACTCAGTCTGCCGGCACTGTGACAAAAAGGGCCACATCGCCCGCATCTGCCGCCTCAAGAAAACCCACAGCCCCAGATGAGGGGACCCGAGCGAGCGGAGACGAGAGAGCACACCACCCAGGACCAGAGACCGCCCAGCTGACAACCGTTGGGACCGGAACGGACGAGGCCAATGAGGTGGCGAGACCCGGCGGAGAGAAGAGACACATCAGACAATCACCATCGGCCACGCAACAACCCCCAACGCCTGAAAAGTCTACGTAGAGTTAGGCATCGAAGGCGAACCCTGTAAAATGGAGGTGGACTCCGGGTCCTACCTCTCAATGGTAGCCTGGCAAGAAATTAAACGCTTGGTGCCTACCATCCAGAGAAGGGGACTAGAAAATCAGAGACTAATCCTCAAAGACTACCAGGGAAACCGCATCCCTGTAGTCGGAACAGAACAGTTCACATTAACCTACAAGGGGCACAGTAACCTACAAGGGACTTCCCTTGACCATTGTCGATCGAGACCGACCTAGCCTGCTGGGACTTCAATGGTTCGCACCACTCGGCATCGCAGTCACGGGCATCGACCACATCGCCGAAGCCGACTGGGAGCAGCAACTGGCCCGGGACTTCCAAGAAGTGTTCGACGGCACCCTAGGCAAGTACCGAGGGCCCCCTATATCCTTCAGCCTAGACCCAAACGTTCCCCCGAAACACCTAAAACCAAGGCGGGTACCTTTCGCACTCAAACCAAAAATCGACGAGCAAATTGACAAGCTCGTCAAGCAAGGGGTCCTACAACCCATAGACCACGCCTGGTGGGAGACCCCAATAGTCACCCCAATCAAGCCTGATGGGTCAGTGAGAATCTGCGGGGACTATAAGGCCACCCTAAATGGTGCCTTGCAGCAAAGCGCTTACCCCGTCCCAGTAGTGCAACCTCTCCTACACTCACTGGGAGGGGGCAAAGTTTTCATGAAACTCGACCTGGCCCAAGCATACCAGCAACTGCCAGTCGACGAGGAAACTGCAGAGGCGCAAACCATAGTCACCCACCGGGGAGCCTTTAGATGTAACCGACTCCAATTCGGAGTCAGCGTGGCACGTGGAATTTTCCAGAGCCTCATGGAAAGACTCTTTCAAGGCATCAAGGGGGTGGTACCCTACTTCGACGATGTACTAGTATCGGCAACCAACCAGGCTGAACTAGAGAGTCGCCTAAGGGAGGTGCTAACGAAATTCAAAGAAACCGGGCTTAAAGTGAAGAGGGAAAAATGCCAGCTGTACACAGAGCAGGTCGAATTCCTAGGATACATCCTAGACCGACACGGCATTTACCACACGGACAAAAAAATTAAAGCCATCAAAGAAGCCCCCACACCCAGGTCAAAAACAGAACTGCAGGTGTTTCTGGGGCTACTTAACTTTTATAATGTCTTCCTGACCTAAAAGGCAACCGTGGCGGAGCCTTTGCATAGGCTTTTGAACAAGGCGGCTACTTGGACGTGGGGAAAACGCGAGGAAGCCACCTTCAGGAAAACCAAGGACCTGCTCACTTCGGATGCCGTCCTCATCCAGTACAACGAGACCCTACCACTAGCCATCACATGCGATGCATCACCCTTCGGCGTCGGCGCTGTCCTCAGCCACACTCTCCCCAATGGAAAGGAAGCATCCATCGCGTTCTTTTCAAGGACCCTCACCAAACCAGAGCGGAACTACAGCCAGCTGGACAAAGAGGCTTTGGCTATCGTCGCCGCAGTGAAAAGGTTTCATGAGTACCTCTACGGCCGGACGTTTACCATCATCACCGACCACAAACCGCTACTGGGAATACTCGCAGGGAACAGGGCCTCCCCGAACATTCTGTCTCCCAGAATGACAAGGTGGTCCGAATTCCTGGCTGCCTACAACTACAGACTCACACACCGACCCGGTAAGACTATCTCCCATGCGGATGCCTTAAGTCGCTCACCGTTACCCGAACCAGACACCGACCCAGCACCCACGATGACCACCCTCAGCATAGAGACTCTACCCGACCTACCCATAACCGCGTCAGACATTGCCCGAGAAACTAATAAAGACAAACGTCTGGCACGGGTTTTACATTGGGTAGAGAAAGGGTGGCCGGAAAAGGACAACAATGAGACTTTCAGGACATTCCGGAACCGGCAAATGGAACTCTCGTTACTAAAAGGGTGTATACTATGGGGGGATAGGGTGGTCATTCTGGAAAAACTACAAGGGAAGGTACTGGAACTGTTACACGAGGGGCACCCGGGCATCGTTAGAACGAAAGCCCTGGCCAGAAGTTACGCTTGGTGGCCAGGGATGGACAAACAGATCGAGGCCTGGGTAGCAAGGTGTCAACGATGCCAGGAAACAAGACCAAGCCCATCCACAGCACCCATCCTAGAGTGGGAAACCCCCAGGGGACCTTGGTCTAGAATCCACATAGATTTCGCCGGGCCCACAAAAGGACACACTTTCTTAATAACCATAGACACTTACTCCAACTGGCTGGAGGTAAGCAACATGAGAACAACCACCACGGAAGCCGTGACCAAAGAACTCTGCAAACTCTTCGCAACACACGGCCTCCCGGACGTCCTCGTGTCCGACAACGGGCCCCAATTCACCTCGCTGGAATTCGAAAAATTCCTTGCGGACAGGGGCATACGACATGCACTGACAGCCCCAGTGCATCCGGCGGCGAATGGAAGGGCGGAACGGATGGTTCAATTCACAAAAAAAACATCCAGAAAATAGACCACGGGGAGATCGAAGACAAAATAAATAAATTACTCTTCATACAGCACATAACCCCGAACACCACAACAAATAAAAGCCCGGCAGAACTGCTAATGGGGAGGAAAATAAGGTCCCCACTCGATAGATTACACCCCACTTACAACCCAGAGAAACCCAGAGAAACCCCCAGACTCCACCAGCAAACACCGAACCTTCGCACCAGGCGACGCCATCTACGCAAAGAACCTAACCAGAGACCCATTATGGGTACCAGCAATCATAACACAGCTAACAGGCCCACGCTCGTACCGGCTACAAACAACCGACGGACAAGCGTGGAAATGCCACATCGATCAGTTAAGATCAAGGACTGCCACAAAAGACACCACCAACACACAACCAAACAAAACCAATCCCCTCAACACAAACCAAGAGGGGAGGGGATACCCCGGGAACCAAAACCCAGAAGAAAGAAACCAGCCATACTCACCTGCAAGCAGCCAGCACGAAACCTCACCAGGGAGAGACAGCCAGGCCAGCTCAACCAACCCGGGAAGACCGAGCGGGAGCGGCAAAACCCGCAGCTCAATCAACTCAGGTAGCCCAGGAGGGAGTTGCGCAGAGCGGCCCGGCCAGACATACCAGGCGGTTCCCACGACGGAGTCAAGAGAAACAGAGACCCCGACCGAACCGGCCGGGATCCAACCTACGACTGACCTGCGCAGGTCCAGTAGGCAAAGACGGAGCCCCGCCTACCTACGGGACTATGCTACGTAGGACCAAACCAAGAGGGGAGGGGTGTTCTGTACCTTAATTTGAATTCTTGAAATCCCCGCGCTTTGATTGGCCAAAGCGCAGGGCGATCAGATTGGCTAGGCGAGCCGCGCCGATTGGCTCGCTGAGAATCTCCCGCGATTGGTAGATTCGAATTGCAGGAGATTCAAAGCGGTGGCATTGGCCGCGGCCACCACGGCTTGGAAATAAAAAGCCGCAAAGTTTTCCGGAGAGCCAGTTCGGTTCCTAACTACAATAAAGAGCTTGATACAAAGTCACCGACTCCTGGCCTCTTTCCAAACGGACACAACAGAAACCATACAGAAAAGTTCAGAAGATTACAACAAATCCTGTGAAATCCAGAACATTCCAGGAAGTTTGTAAAAATTGAAACCATTTACTTAATAACATTGCAACATTTTATTCAACCATTCTGTTTTTCCAACAAAAATAATCCTTCCCAAAAATCAGAGAATCCTGACTTGTCCCTGGACAGCTAAGTATGTGCTTTTGGCATAAGAACTTGGATGCCATTATCATGCTTCCTTTATATAGCAAAATGACATTGTTTGTCCTCTCATAATAACAAAACACACAGTGGTTACCCAATCATTTTGGCAAACATATGTACTACTGTTAGAAGGAGAATATTAATTCTGTCAGATATCACAATGATCAAATTCCCTGGAAAGTCACTGACATAGGTCTGCCAAAATGGGTTGATGAGAACTGTTTCTGTGCCCGATGAGCATGTTTGGCGCTGAGAAATTTCTACACAAAGAGCTTTAGTTTTTGACAGGGAAGTACAAAACCAATCCATAACAGCCAACTCTAAATTTCCTGCTTACCATGCTATACCTTTGAAGCATATAGGTCAATAGAATAACATGATTGTTCTAGCTATGGCCCCTTCACAAGGAATTTGATGTTTGGCAATGCCAGACCTCAAGATCTGATTATGGATTAGATGTGCTAAAATGTGTTATCTAATTTATTGGCAAAAATACTAACTTATCTAAAGTGAAAATGTTCAGCTAGTATCAAAGTTGTAGTTAGTATTCATGTAACAACTTTGATATCCATAGACTAGCTGAGCATAGCAGGAAGATCAATTATTTCCCCCAAACAAGAGAGGACTTAGAAATATTGTTCTGGTTTTCAAGAGAACAGAGAAAGATATAACTCTTTCAGTGTAAATAACTGCACATTTAAAATAATAAATTATTGTGATCAGCAATAATTATTTTCAACCAAATGACTATAAGATATTGTATCACAGATCAACCCTCAATGAGTCCTATTGAGTCCTATAAATTATATTCCCAATATTGATGTATATCTGATTACGGTTGAAATATGGTTGATTTTTTTTCCACAAGCCATATCACAAGTTCAGAGTAGCAGGAACTTTGTCTTTTAGAAAAAAGACATTTCCTAATCCTCCACTTTAAAGATCTTTGCAGCAAAAACTCAATGATTGGGATATAGCTGTTTTATAGGAACTTGTAATGCAAATGTAGATTTTACCCTTAGAATCTGCTTCATATCATTTTCTGTTCATAGATACAGGGCCAGAGTTTCTAGGTCTTAATATGGCTAGAATGAAAACTCAACACAAATAAAGTATTATTTGGGGTAAATTTGTTCCTGTTTCTTATAATGGGTAACCACAGAACAGTTTGCTTCCTCTAGCTATTTTTATTTAAACTAAAATCAACTTTATATTTTCATCTGTGGTTTGCAGTGTCAATTCATTTCCATGAAGCTTGAAAATTATGGCTTGTCTATCGTCTGGGTAACTGAATGCCAATCTTAATTTTAGCCCTTTAAGTAACCATCACTGCCCCCTACAATTGGGAAATTACCTTTGTTAAGTGTATGTTTTTCTTCTCATACATAAGGAACTGATAGAAGTTTTGTGGAAACAGATGGTGGCTTCCCCTTCTGCTTGAAATAGAAAAAAAGAGGGAATGGTCAAGTGTGGCAGACACCAATGATAAGGTTCTGAAGAGGAAAAAAATTGATCATGTAAGGCAACAAATATGAAAGACAACCACATTAAACGAATTGATGGATTCAGCAAAGCTGCATCCACATGTCAGTACATTTATAGACTTATTTCAGTGTGGTTTGTTTCAGTTTGCCCTAGTAGACAGGAAGCACATTTTTTCTTAAACTACATTTTTTCTCATATTATGAGACTAATCCTGAACAGTAGCTGAATTCATGAGTGTTTTGAGGGATATTGTTTTAATAATCTCTAGTGTTAACATAACATTAAATAAGTCAGGCCTTCTCTTAGTACCATGATCAATAAGATTATTGAATCTTAAAATGTATTTTTTGTTATGATATTCCGAATGGACAAATAGTCACACTTTTGAGAATTCAGTAATACAAACTTGACTCCACATTCTTCAAACAGAAGGGGGATGAGGAGATAGCAATAATTTTCCAAGAAAAAGGACAACCGATATTTGGAGTTTGCTGTCATAGTTTGGCATATCTCTGAAATTAATAAGAGAAGACAAATAGGATTAATAAAAACCATGCTGGCACAGTGGTTAGAGTGCAGTACTGCAAGCTATTCCTACTGCAGTTTGGCAGATCGAATCCCACCAGGCTCAAGGTTGACTCAGCCTTCCATCCATCTTAGATGGGTAAAATGAGGACCCAGATTGTTGGGGGAAATTATGCTGACTCTGTAAACCGCTTAGAGAGGGCTGTAAAGCACTGCAATATAGAACAAGAGTTGGAAGGGACTTGGAGGTCATCTAGTGTGAAGTGGTATATAAATATCAATGCTATTGCTATTGGCTGAAGAAAGAAGACATGTCTCCATTTAGGAATAAACGGTGTTAGGTTGAATCACGTTCTATATTTATTTACTTTATACCAGTTTCTCATGATCACTATGGGACTTAAAACCACAGGCATGAATTTAATGATATTGATGTCTAAATTAAACACTATTTCAATTTTGTTTTTCATTCATGGGAATACATAGGAAAGCATCCACTTCTTCACTAATATGAAAGCATTTGTGATATAGTGGCTAAGGTGCTAGATTAGGAGCATGCAAATTCAAGTTCTCATCCTCCATTAAATACAGAAATTAGCTAGGTGTCTTTAGTTAATTGTTCTATCTTAGCTATAAATAAAAAGTTCAAAAATATCCTTCTACCAACACACATTGGACCAGTGTGGTAGATTTTTATCCAAACCTTCAATTGTCATCCTACAGTGGATAATTTTGAGATATTGCTTGTGATGATGATACAATACAAGATGACTAAAACAGGAAGATCCACCAATTCAATATAGAAAAAGTTTGTATTGTAAAAATGCCCATACTTTTCTAGAGGCTAAGAATTCAGGTGCCCAGATAAAGAACAACATCTAGAAGTCCCTGGTGTGTTTTTTTAAGGAGAAAAATGTCAAACAATTTCTTAAATCTATTTAGAGCTGTCTATAAAAAGTCTACCTACCTGCTAAAGTAGTCAACCATTTTAAATGTAGAAGTTGTTATTGAACATGGATAAGAATGTCCAAAATATGGTTTTGTTAGCAACTGGACTCTAAATTTCTACAACCACTCAAAATCAATAACCAAACCAATTTTTTTTGGGTAGTTGAAAACTGTGTCTTCTGTTCGCAAAACATCTGTAATTCTCACCAGGAGGTATATTTTCTCTCTCAATCTCTCTCATCTTCCCTTTCTTCTCATGCTCTTCCGCTTCTACTTTTAACTGATGTATTTCATTCAAACACAGAATTATTTATTAGTCAGCCTTAGATTTTCAAAAAATACATTGCAGGAGGCAAAGCATTTTCTCTTTCTGAGGATTTTCACAAACATTTTTCTTGGCTTTTAGTTTTATGTGCTTTCTGAATTTCAGCACTGGAAGCATTTGGAACCTCCAACTGAGTAAAATAACACTTATTTTACTCCCTGATTGGAAAAAAAAATGCAAGATCACCAGTTTTAGAAAGAGCATTAAGAAAAATGGGAAATCAACTCAGGCTTGCCAAAGGAAAGCTCACATTGTTGTGTTGCTCCTCTGCGACTGCTAGTCATTTATTTATTCAATACCTTCCCTTTCTGCTTCAACAGATGCTCAAAACAAAATTGAGAAACACATTTCAAAAGATTAAAAATAAAACAAATACTAAAACCAATTAACATTGCAAATAAAGAATTAACTATTTTAAGAACAATTTATGATTCAATTCCTTAAAAACCTGGGAAAAGAGATGCATCTTTGCAGATGAGCCTGAGAGGCAAATGCAATTTTTGAGGCTAGAGTAAATCGTCTGCTGCTATCACAGTCATGAAAACATCATGAATTAATTTATTTATATGATTTATATTGCTGCCCATCTTACACAAGTGACTCTGAGCAGTTTACAGAATTAAAGCACACAAGGATAAACAACAATCAACTGGTGTTTATGATGTAATGGAGTAGATTTCAGCTAAACTAAGAAAAAAACTCTTACTGATCCTGACATCTTCCTCTACAGTGAATTCAAAATAGTAGTCAGTGGAGGTATTGTTATTAATTAGCTCAGCAAGCCTGTCTCCTACTGGAATTCTGCTCTGAGGTCGGCTGAAGCCAGGTTGTTCTAGAGCAGGGTTGTCAAACCCCCGGCCCGCGGGCCAGATGCATCATGCGCTGGCCCAGTTTAGTGTAGGGGAAAAAAGTCCCGATATATCATGTGATGATGCAGTGATGACATGAGTTTGACACCCCTGTTTTAGAGTTTGGAAAAAGAGCCCAGACTCTATCATTCCCCACAAACAACATTAGGTGTGATCATCCAACATTTCTCCATGATAGTAGCCATAGCAGCTGAACAACATATTGAGCTAAAGTTAACCATGATTAGATTTTTGCTGCTTCGGCATACTGTGAGTTTCCAATCCCTGTGACTAGTTATGGTTAGATATATTTTGTGAAACTGAAGAATTGATTAATTCAGTCAATTCTTTGATTGTCCAAGATGTTGGGGGTCAGGTAGCATACAGTTTAATGCTGTATGGTGGTGGTGGTGGAAGAGGAGAGGGAGGATCCGTAGTATATGAATAAATGAATGATAAATTTTAAACTTTGTTTCAAGGATTTCTGAAACAAAGGATGCCTTGAAAGATAATAATTCTGTAGGACTGTTTTTCTGGTATTCAAGCAAGACCTTGTGTGTTTTGAATTGTGGCTCCAAAGATAACAATGTTTTGTCTTGTGTTCCTCCTGGCACTATCCCCATTGTGCTTTTCTTTTAGGGCTTGGAAGGAATGTGAGATAGACCTTAGTCTTGTAAGTGAGCAATCTGTAAGAAGCAATGTAAGAATAAACACAGAGGAACCAGCAGGAATGCACCTACTTCTTTATCGGTCATAAGTGAACAGAAAGGATAAATGCTAACCCTCCATGCAATAACGATATAAATGTGTTAAACGCAGGATTAAGCCATTGTTTCTCCATTCTGTCTTTCTAACTTCTTAGCCACACTGACTTTTCAGTTGATCCCATCCCCTTGGTCCATTAAATCTAAGAATGGATTTTTGACATGAGATTGAGTATCAACATGCTCATTAACTAAGTTTGTAAGTGTGAATGAAACAAGGGAGGGGAGCTGAGAAAGAACCCAGCATTCTAGTGCATAGCTCACATCAAAGGCCTCCTATCATTGTTCTGAAGAGGTTAGGGCCCAATAACAGGAAGGAGGAGACTCAAGCAAGAGGTCTTGACATTCATGTACATAGAATGTTTATGCTTCAAAGCTTATGAGCTAAATTATCATCTTTTTAAAGAAACATCAATACAGGAAGTGGCTCCCTGGGAGTTACAAGCACATCCACTTTTGTTATTAAAAACATCCAACTCAAGCACAGTATTAACAACATTAAACAGTAGAGCAATTCCCAGTTGCTTTTGCTTTTCTGTGATTTACAGAAGAAGCCAAACAGGAACTGATTACATGCTGTGTTACACCAATAGTTCTGTGCTATATCTTCCATAATACATCCTAAAACTCCATGAAATCAAAATTCAAACAAAAACACAACAAAAAATCCCTTTCTTCCATCTTCAATTTAGCAAAAAAAATGCAGGGTCAAGATGAAAACTGTTAAGTTCTGCGCATGGGTGCAAGGAACGGAGATGAGGCAGTGAACAGTGAACTTCAACTCTTTATTAACCATCGTGAACAGAGCCAAAACCGGGGGCAGCAGCAGCCCTTTTATAGGGCAGGCTGCTGACCTATTAACCAATGAGAACATGGAAGTATTAAAACCTTGAACCAATGAGAGTGGCTCGTTAACAGCCAATCAGATTCTCCAGAACGGACCAATCCAATATCGCTATTTTCGGCCAATCAGAAGTGCAGGATTAGAACCCTGCTTTTTCTTTAAGCTTTGATAAAACTTTATTTAAGCGCATTTATTAGTTCATAACAAAAACCATGGACTCAGCTGCAGATAAAGTAAATGAAACTTCACCTTATTACCTGGACTTCCCTGGAATGGAATGTTACTGTCCGTGTTGAATATGAGGCACTTGATGTATTGGATTTTGTGAAGTATCTTGCTTTTCTCTTTGTCCTTAAGCAAAGAAATCTTCATCCTTTGGGAAAGATGGGCCTCTAACCAAGCCATCCTATTGTCCATTGTTGAAAAAGCTGAGATGAAGTGCAATGCAATGGGATGAATACTAGTAGGAACAGCCTTAATGTTCAGTAGAGAAAAGATCTTTCATTATATTTTCCGAGAAGGTGATGAGCAAAAAAAAAAGGATTATCAAAAAGAAAAAGAAAAAAAACATAAAGTTGATTCATTTGTTTTATTTATAAAGTTGATTTATTGATTTCTTTATAAGGTTAAAATAGACACGTGGTTATGTCTGGTAACTCTTAATAGACTTTTATTGATTAGGACTGAACCAGTGATGGGATTCAATTTTTTTTTTAGTACCGGTTCCATGGACATGGCTTGGTGGGTGTGGCAGGGGAAGGATACTATAAAATCTCCAGTCAGAGGTGGGATTTGCCGGTTCTCTGAACTACTCAAAATTTCTGCTACCAGTTCTGCAGAACTGGTCAGAACCTGCTGAATACCACGTCTGGGCTGAATGACTGAAATTTAGGTTTATGAATTTAAACCAATTTATGAATTAGTTTAAAGATAAAAGATGAGAAATAATAAGAAGAGATATTTTGTTGTACCAGAAAAGGTGATAAATTGCTGATATTGTATGTGTTGTATCAAAGAGGGAAGTCATTTCTTTTATATTTCTTTTTCTTTAACTTGTTTTTTTTTTTAATTCTTTTTCTCTGCACTTTTTCTTTATATTTTTCTTTATTAGTTTTTGTCTGTAAAATTCAAAAGAAATAGGGCTTACATTCCAATAGTGTGTCACTGCTTTCATCATTTTGGCCCTCTTTCTAAGAAATATAGCCACCCTGATTTATGAAATTTTTGTATTGGCAGTATTCTTCTGTATTCATATAAATCAGAAAACACAGTTTTATCCAAATCTCCAAGTCCAAATCCAGTATCATTCAAATCTCCATTCTGCAATTGCAGATCATATTAAATATAAATACCATTAGTGATACATGAAGTCCGATGTACATTATATACCCCACCCCTTTCCCCATGTACTTTGTATTCTACTCCTCCCCATCTTCTTACGGTATTTATTGCTGTTGTTATTTTTCATTTTATTATTTTAATGTGTAGTAGTTTTAATGTTTTCAAGCTGCCCAGAATCATATTTGGACAAGATGGCCAGCACATTAAATCATCAATTGATCTATCTGTTCTGGACCTTACAACAACTAGCTGGTTATAAGGCAGACAGATCAAACTCCACAAAGGCATCCATACAAAGTTTCTATATTGGTTCATCAGGCATCCTCAAATCTAACTCACAGTTATGCTGAGATTCATCTCAATGTCCAATTCTCTGCATAGCTGAACTTTATGGTGTAAAACGATGGTAATCTCTCCTCCCATATTGAAGGAGCAAGGAGGTGAGAAACCAGCACGATGGCAAGAGTGTTCATGGCAAGTTCAGGCAAGAGTGAAGGAACCTCCCCCAACCCACCAACGGTCAATTCAGTGACCAATCAGGATTACAGATGTGGCCACATGACATGGACTACATTTCCCAGGATGCCTTAACTACATTTACCATGATGCATTCCCTTAGGAGGACAGCCCCCAATTCCTAACTAACTATCCCAATTCCCTATTAACTATAACTGGCTGGATAGCACACTATCAGTCAATCAGTCTTAAACTCTAGGTCTGTATTGTTTGACAAAAGAGTTAACAGATACTTTAAGTAGATGTGAATGTCTAATCAACATTGCACAGCTGATTTGTGGACCCAATGCCGTATGGTGGGACTGAAATTGTGACTTCTGGTACATAGTTGTTTCTTTTGTTCTTATAATTATGATGTGTTTTCAATCATCTTTATATAGTATCTTAAGTCACTTTGCAATTGGGCAGTGCTAGAAACTGAATAGATAAATAGGTTCTGCAGAAAAGATAACATATACATACAGTCTGACTAAAACAAAATGTTACTACAAAATGATATTTTAATGGAAATGATTTTTGGCAGTACCACTTCCTCTCACATCAACCTTGCCATGTCCTAAGATCTAATCTTCTTCTAAGCCTCAGTTGTGAGAGGTTTACCTTGATAGGTATTTTCAAGGGTCGCATCTAAATTTCCGATATAAAATGTGGGATGTTGAAATCTTTATTATGTTTCCATCATTTATTGAAGGTATTTTCCATTTCAGAAGAGTATTTGATTTACAGGAAATATGATATTTTTGTGCCCTATTTAACTTCTGAATCTACCTGCTTCTAGCATATACTTGTGTTGAGCTGAGAATTTGTTCTGCAGTGATTTTCCATCAGATCTCACTCAGTTTGATAAACAAGAATTTGCTACCTGTAGTGTCCCCAGTGTTAGGTTCCTTTGTTTATTGCCACTTCAACAAAGAGATGGAAACATGCCTTCTTCTACAGCTAGAATCTCTCTTGCAATATATTGCCCTCACTGGGGCAACCATCAAATGTATTTCTATTTAGATCATGGGCAGAATTTCTATGTGGAATCAATATTAGAGGTTTTGTGAGTTTTCAAAACTATCATTAAAATAATGTTTTAGATTTTTATTTGGGAGCATCGGCACACCAGTTTGGATTGTTTCATAAGCACCAGGAAAAGAAACACCACAAGCAGTCCAACTTCTGACAGAAAATAGATGCATTAAATCAAACAGATGTTAAATATTTATACAAAGCACATCCAGATTCATCGTTTTATTTTTAACTTTACCAGATTATAAAACAGCAAGAGAGCACATAATGTAACAATAAAAATAATGTTATATCTGCCAAAAAGTATGTTTTTGTACCAGGCTACTTGTGTTAATACATTTTCCTAATCCTGTGTCTGTCCTTATTAGTGCCTTATTTTATGACTTCTGAGTATTTTGCTTGATTCAGTCAAAATTACTCTAAACAATCAGTTATTTCTAAATCTAGCATTTGCTAGCATCCTCATTAAAAACTTCCAGAGTACTGCATATAATCTGAACAGAGATAAGGCAGCCTCCCCCGATATGCGGCCCCTAAATGTCTTGGTCTTCAATTTGCAGCCAATACTTTGGAGATAGTTGTGCCTCTTTGGCAGGGCTGGGCAACTATGGTCCCCTTTATGACCTGTGGACTTCAACTTCCAGAATTCCTGAGCCAGCATGGCCATCCCCGCTCTTTGGGCTCTATTCATATAAGTAGTTACAAAACAAGTAGTACTTGGTAAAGTACAGATAATACAGATGGAAGCGGTCACTATGGATTGGTAGCAACTCCTATTAATATGATGATGATCAGGATTTTGTAAGGAATTCTCAGAAATAATCAGCGAGGCTAGCTATGCCATTACTGACTGGATGTTGTGTGTAGTGATTCCTCTGTGGTGAGCAAAGATAAAGATAAAATGTTATGCTCTGCGCATGGGTGCAAGGAGCGGAGACGAGGCAGTGAACAGTGAACTTCAACTCTTTATTAAGCATACTGAACACAGCAATCACCTAGGGCAGCAGCAGCCCTTTTATAGGGTTGGCTGCTGTCCTATTAGCCAATGAAAAACATGGAAGTGTTAAACCCTTGAACCAATGAGAGTTGGCCTGTTAACAGCCAATCAGATTTCCTAGAAAGGACCAATCCGATGTCGCTATCATCGGCCAATCAGAAGTGCAGGATTAGAACCCTGCTTTTTACTTAAGGTTGTTAAAACTTTATTAAACGCCTTTATTAGTTCATAACACCCCTCCCCCCTAGGTTCCGTTTGAGGGGTGCGGTAACATAATCACATAGATATGCAGGTCGTTTAGATTTGCTCTGTCCCACCAGTTCCTGTCCGTAGTCCGGTTCCGGTGGAAATTTTTTGATTTATCCGGTACAGGCGGTTCTGCATCCCCACAAGATGACTTGGCGCCACTAATTCTGTCATTGTTGTCCTCCAGTTCCTGCGGGCTCGCCTCTGTTGAGGTATTTCTCTGTGGCGAGGCACACCCCCTTCCTGATTCTTCTTCATGGAACGCGCCTGGCTGTTGACTTTCTTCAATTTCGTCATCCAGCATCTCGAATTCGGTTCCCTCGACATCCCCTCCCCCCTCAGTTTGAGAGTCACAGGAGTTGTGGGAACTGCAACCTAGAGTGAAGCTGATCTATATGGCATTTCCATATTTTCCCGTCCCTTGTTTGTACGCGGTACGATCTGGGCCCGGTGGCTTGGGTTACGGTTGCTTTGACCTACAACGGTTCACCGGAAAGATTTTTAGTGAAGACTAAGTCACCTACCTTGAATTCACAGCACTTTCTGCTAGATCCACAGCGTTTCTCTGGCGCGTAGGCCGGGTGGAGACAGTCGAGGTGGGAGCGAAGCCTGCGTCCCATTAACAGTTCAGCTGGCATTTTGTTGGTTACGCTGTGCAGGGTGATGTGTTGGAGTAGGAGTATTTTGTTCAGTTTGTTGTCAATGTCCCCATGGTCCATCTTGTAGAGAGTTTTTTTAAGAAATTGGACCATGCACTCGGCCCTTCCATTGGCTGCAGGGTGTGCCGGCGAGGTTAGCGCATGGCGGATGTCCCGGTCCGCTAAGTATTGTTCAAACGCCAGGGCCGTGAACTGGGGTCCGTTTTCGGAGACTAAAACGTCTGGCAGTCCATGTGTTGCAAATAGTTTATTTAATTTGCAGATGACTGAATCGGTTGTAGTAGTCTTCATCTTGTGGATTTCGAGCCAGTTGGAATAGGCATCCACTGTTAGGAGGAATGTATGTCCCTTCGTAGGTCCCGCAAAGTCAATGTGGATGAGGGACCACGGCCCCCGGGGAGTTTCCCACTCAGTTAGAATCGCTCTAGGTGGGGCACTGCTGACTTCTTGGCATTTTAGACAAGTCTTCACCCAGGCTTCGATCTGCTTATCGATGCCCGGCCACCATGTGTAGCTTCGTGCGAGCGCTTTCATACGCATGATGCCGGGGTGACCGTCATGCAATGCTTTCAAAACTGTTCGTTGTAACCGCTCTGGGACGATGACTCTGTCTCCCCATAGGATGCAGCCCTTCTGCGAGAAAAGCTCTGTTTGCCGGTTTCTGAAAGGGGCGAAGTCGTCAGGGGTTTGGTCTGCTGGCCATCCTCGTTCGACCCAGCTGAGAACTCACGCCAGGACAGGATCTCATTTTGTTTCGATAGTGATGTCTCTGGCTGTTAGCGGTGGTGAATGTAGGGTTTCAATCTGGAGTGTCGTGAGGGTTGGAGCTGGGTCATCGACGGTTTCTGGAAGTGGGGCACGGCTCAATGCGTCAGCGTGGGGAATGGCTTTCCCCGGGCGATGTTGCAATTTATAATTGTATGCAGCTAAGAACTCCCACCAACGAGTCATTCTGGGTGACAATATATAAGGGGTTGGTTTGTCTCCCGCAATAATCCCCAGCAAGGGTTTGTGATCGGTAATTATCATGAAGGCTCGTCCATACACATATTCATGAAACCGTTTCATAGCAGATACAACAGCAAAAGCCTCTTTGTCAATTTGGCTATAGTTGCGTTCAGCTCTCAATTATGGCCTTGAAAAATAGGCAATAGGGGCTTCTCTACCATTTGGTAACACATGACTTAAAATGGCTCCTACTGCAAACGGTGACGCGTCACATGTAATGGTTAAAGGCAAAGTCTTGTTATACTGCATTAAAACAGCATTGGAGGTTAGTAAGTTTTTCACTTGTCGGAATGCGTGCTCCTCTCGGTGTCCCCAGACCCAGGTGGCTTTTTTGTCGAGCAGTCTATGTAGGGGCTCAGCTATGGTCGCCTTCTGGAGCAAAAAGATGTTGTAAAAGTTAATGAGCCCCAGGAAAGCTTGGAGGTCTGTTCTATTCTTAGGTCTTGGTGCGTTTTTGATCACTCTTAGTTTGCCCTCAGTGGGGTGAATTCCTTGCTTATCGAGGAGGTACCCCAGGAACTCTACTTTCTCTGTACACAGTTGACATTTATTTTTTTTAACCTTTAGGCTGGAGTCTTTAAATTTTTGGAGGACCATTCTAAGATGCTTCTCTAGTACTTCTCTATTGGGGCTGCAATTAAAACGTCATCAAAATATGGTACGACTCCCTTGATCCCTTGTAAAAGTCTCTTCATCAGACTTTGGAAAATCCCTGGGGCTACGCTCACTCCGAATTGGAGTTGGTTGTATTTAAAAGTGCCTCGGTGCGTAACGATACTCTGCACTTCCGCGGTTTTTTTATCTACAGGTAGCTGTTGGTACGCTTGCGCTAGATCCAATTTAGCGAAGATTTTTCCGCCCTCCAGGGAATGGAGAAGGTGTTGAACCACCGGGACCGGGTAAGCATTCTGTTGTTGGGCGTGATTTAGGGTGGCCCAGTAGTCCCCACAAATTCTTAACGATCCATCCGGTTTGATGGGTGTTATGATTGGGGTTTCCCAACGGGCGTGGTCAGTTGGTTCTAAAACACCCTGGACTATTAATTTATCAAGCTGCTCGTTGATCTTTGGTTTTAGAGCAAAAGGCACCCGACGAGGCTTAAGGCGGATAGGGGCTACTTCAGGGTTAAGGTTAAATGATATCAGGGTCCCCTTGTACTCACCTAGTTTGTCTGCAAAGACGTCCTGGAATTCCTGGATGAGGGCCTCCTCCCAGTCGTGGCTTCTGGTTTGGTGAATGCCGGCTACCTCGATCCCGAGTGGGGCGAACCATTGAAGGCCTAACAAACGATCCATGACGGTCAGCGGTAGCGACGCAGTGTTTTTGAATGATACTTGGACTTGGCTGGAGCCGACGACCGTAATTCGGTTCCCCTGGTAATCTTTGAGTATAATTTTTTGGGCTCTGAGGTCTTGACGCCAGACGGCAGGGATTAACTGTTTGAGGGTTTTCCAGGAAACCATCGGGAGGGATGACCCTGAATTGACTTCCATCACGCAAGGTTGGTTCTCGATGGCGACCCTCACTCGGATCTTCTTTGCATCTAACGATGAAGCGTGACCGATGGTAATGGTTTGGTGTGCCTCTTCCCGTCTCGTTGAAGTGGCCAGTGTTTTATTTCTGTAGGAGTGGTTGTTCCATTGGTGGTTCAAGTGTTCCCGACTCAAAGGACGATTCCCTGTGGTCTGGCGGTAGTTGTTTTCTCTCCGAATTGGGCTGGATCCTCACTTGCTTCTACAGACCTTCCCAATGTGGCCTCTTTTCCCACAGGAATGGCAGAGCGCGTCGAGGAATTTGCAGTCTGATCACGGGTGGTTTGTCTTCGATTCCACTGGTTGCGTTGGTCGCGTTCGGACCGGAGCCAGTTGACCTCCTCCTCATCACTTTCTGATGGAGATTCGAGGTCCTCGTGGTGGGTTGCTGTTGTGTGCCTCTCTAGGCGAGGTGAGGTATCGTTGGCGAGTTGACGGAGCGGTGCGTTGGTGCGGCGCATTCGGGCGGCCGATTTCCTGGTTGCTTCTGCTGCAGTAGCGTCTTTGATGACATCGGCAAGATCGATGTCCCCTTTGGCCATGATCTTGCTCTGCGCCCTGTGGTCATCTAATCCCAGAACTATTCGGTCTCTCAGAGCTTCTTTGAGGTCTGCAAACCCACAGAGGCCTCCCAGGTTCCGGAGGTCCACGATGAAATCTGCGACGCTCTCTCCTTTCCGTTGGTCCCTCTGATAAAACTCATGTCTTCGGACAAGCGCTGGTACGGCGGGTGCATAATGGACCCGTAGAAGGGGCGCAAGGACGTCCCAGTCCATGGATTTCACCTCAGCTGGTTTCGCTAGTGCCTTGGCCATCTTAAAGACGGCAGGCCCCCAATGGGTCAGTAACACTGCTCGCTTTTTCCCCGTAGTTGTGTCTTTCAAGTTGTTGGTCTCCAGAAACATCTGGAACCGGTCCATGTACGAGTCCCAGTCTTCTTGTGCCGGGTCAAATGGAGCAGGTGGTATGGCACCGCCGGACATGGTTTCCGTTGTCGATGCGCCTTCAGCCACGTGCTCTGTTTGGTGCTCTGTAAGTGTTCAGTCAGCTCTGATGTCTCCGCATCCCACCCTCTTCGCCAGTGTTAAGTTCTGCGCATGGGTGCAAGGAGCAGAGACGAGGCAGTGAACAGTGAACTTCAACTCTTTATTAAGCATACTGAACACAGCAATCACCTAGGGCAGCAGCAGCCCTTTTATAGGGTTGGCTGCTGTCCTATTAGCCAATGAAAAACATGGAAGTGTTAAACCCTTGAACCAATGAGATTGGCCCATTAACAGCCAATCAGATTTCCCAGAACGGACCAATCCGATGTCTCTATTATTGGCCAATCAGAAGTGCAGGATTAGAACCCTGCTTTTTACTTAAGGTTGTTAAAACTTTATTAAACGCCTTTATTAGTTCATAACATAAAAGACATCAGCAAATAGATAAAATAACATAGCACAGCTTTCCTCCACCATTTCCCTCCAAAATTGTCATGCTGTTTGCAAATTAGAAGTTAAAATTTAACAACTCCAGAGGAAGGGTTGCTACAATAAATACGGGCTGGTTTAAGCTTATTAATTTTGTTTAATGACTTTCTTCCTAAAATCTCTTCAGTTTTCTTGTTTTCTTCTGGTTTTAAGCATATCCATTCCAGGCACCCATAATCTTATAGGCCTAGTCATAACAATATATTCCCTCCATGAAACAGCTGTTTTTCAGGACATTTCTGTCTCTGGTATCAGCTCACCAAAGGATTCAGATGCCCTGACACATATCTTCCTTTTGTTTTTTTCCCAAGGAGAATAGAAGGATGGTTTATGAGATACAATTTCTCAGAAATTATTCCGACATGTACAGACAGTAAACAATTATGTGGTAAAATATATCCTTGGAAAATTACTACAAAGTCCAAAAAAATGTGCTAAATGCTCACTGAGGTAAACATTTTTAATCCTGTTTCAGAACAGTTTTCTCCTTATAGCAACATGGATAAATTTTATGCACATATTTATGCATGCACCAATAATACCTTTTATATATTTATACGTAATTTTTCTTAGCATTTAAAAAAACAATAAAAATGCACATTTTTGAAAGAGAATAATAAGGAAAGTGAAAAAAAAAATAAGTAAATGAAAAAAAGTAGAAAGAAATAAAGAAAGGGGAAAGGGAAAAAAAAAAGAAAAGACTTCCACGTTAAAACAACAGTTTCGAGTGCTTTTATACTTTACACTCCTCTCTAAGGTTACAACATAAACAATACCTTTTTACAAAAGGTTTTGTAACTAAAACCAAGATAAGAAATGTATATAAAAGTAAAGCCCAACATGCTATGTTATGGGCTGACAAGGAGTTGTTCAAGATAAAAAAGATTTTGATTGTGGTGTGCCAAATGTATTGTCTTCAGATCTTGCAATTGTCAAGAAATACTAATTTTAAGTCACTGAAAGTGAAGTTGGAGAAGATTTCAATGTACTTATTTTCAGAATAGGAATCAGAGGCAATAGTTTTTCAACTGTTCCATGGAACATGAGGATGGAGAAAAGAGTTTGAGAAGATTTATTTACTTTGATAAATTATTTTTCAAAATGAGCAAATAACTTGGTTTAGTATTAATTCTGCCCAATAAAATTATAAGAAAAAAGTAAAAATGGGATTCTGCCATTGTATTTGAGGGGGAAACAGTTCTATTTCCCTAAATTATCCCATTGTTGTCCCCTAAATTTATCCCCTAACTAGATTATCAAAGAGGACATTTATATTTTCATTTGTTTCAATTTAAATATTTTTTTCTGATTTGATATAAGAATTTTATATATTATTATTTAGATTCTATTTTTATATTATGCTTTGTAAATCCTCCATGTCCACTCAAAATCACACTCGTGACATGGACAGTTAGATAATCATATAAATAAATATAAGAACAAAGAAAATGAATAAAACGAAGTTAGAGAGGTCCTTTTCCTCTTCCTTTTGGGTAAGGAGATTGGACAAGATATTGATGGCCATTTTGACTTATAGTAACAGAAATGAGTGGGAGGCAGGATGCAGAACTAGAAAAACTGCACAGCATGATCATAAATGCCTCATTGAGGGAAGAAAAGGATTTTAGTGGGAAACTATTCAAGAGGGTTTGGCAGGAAGGAAACTTGGCAGGTTTCCAGACCTTTGGTGTTAATTGAGTCTGCTGGCACAAAAGGCATCATAGTGATCCCCCCTCCCCCCGCTCTACCCCACTTCAAGAGAATTATTGAATGAAATGAAAACAATGGCATATTAGCAAAAGCACTGTTTCTGAAGAAAATCTATAATGTATAAAAACATATACAGTACATGTAGGAAGACCCGTCCATAGGAAGGAAAGCAACTGGCCATGAGACAGAAAGATAGAAGGGCACGGCAGTAGATGAACTCTTGACATGGTAGTCCAGGAAGAATAGAGCAGAGCAGAATAGAGTAAACAAAGATGGAAGGGACCTTGGTGGTCTTCTACTCCAACCGCCTGCTCAGGTAGGAAACCCTGTACCATGGTTGGAAAACCTGTACCAGACAAATGGTTGTTCGATCTCTTCTTAAAAGCTTCCAGTGTTTACATTTGCTAGCTGTTGCCAAAGCTTCTTGGTCTACACTGTGTTTTCTTAAGGCCAATTTAGAAGCAAACTGGCATGAGCGGTAGAACATTAAATGAACTGCTGTTCAATAAGGAAAAAAAAATTCAGTTGAGAAGCTGAGAAAACTGCCAACCTCCACTCCAACAGAGTTCTGGTGTTACAAGGATATTAGGGACTAAACTGGGTTGGCTTCAAAATCCTTAGTGAAAAATCAACATTTAACTACAGGTTGAGTTACTACCACAATGGAGCTCAAAATTTATGTTGTTAAGTGAGATATTTGTTAAGTGAGTTTTTCTTGCCACAATTGTTAAGTAAATCACTGAAGTTGATAAGTTAATAACCCAGTTGTTAAGTGAATATGGTTTCCCCATTGACTTTGCTTGTCAGAAGGTCACAAAAGGTGATCATATGACCTTGGGACACAGCAACTGTCATAAATATGAACCATTTGCCAAGTATCTGAATTCTGATTACATGATTATGTGGATGCTGCAAAGGTCGTAACTGTGAAAAATTGTCATAAATCACTTTTTTTCAGTACTGTTGTAATTTTGGTCACTAAATGAACTGTTGTAAGTCAAGGACTACCTGTATTGCTGCCACTAGACTGCATTTACTGAAAATTGATATCCAGGTTGAGAGTAAGTGGCTCAATGGGAGGAAGATGAAGAGTTCTGGAACAAAAGGATGTTTCCTCCACCCATCCTGCTTTATTGTGGATCTTTGGATCAGCAATCCTACTCAAATAAGTTTGAGATGGAGATATTTTTTAAAAAGTAACTTTTTCTGTTGCACTGTTAATCAGTTCCTTACTGCTGATTGCAAGAAGTCATTTTAATAAGAGAGTGCAACAGCACCATCAATGTTGTTTTAACATTACAGACTTAATTTTGGCACCATAATAAGGTTTATTATTATTCCTACAAGAGTAACCTTCTAGAAGAGTTGGGCAGCATAAACATAATTAATTAGTTACAGGCAATGTTAGCTCTGTAAAGGGAACAAATGGTTTGTTTGAACAACCTGCTAACCTATGGCATACTGAACATTTGTTGCTGAATTCACTCAGTTGTTTGGATTCAAACTTATGGAAACAGCCTATCATACTGTCCAAATTAATATACCATATCTTGTGTTACAAATTAATCAACCATTTTATGTGCTATGTAACTCTTCAATATCTGTTTTTAGTACCTACTGAAAGAGAACTGAGTGCAGAATATTCTAGCACTTAGTTTTTATACTCAGTTGTATATGCATATTCAGAGAATGAAGAACTTGTCCATTCCAGCCTCTATCCTAGTATCCCTTTGCTGCTATAGGCAGTGACTTTTTAGTGGAATTAATGCCCAATGAAATGGCTGAGTAATGAGTCAGTTAAACAGCTGGGTCTCCCAACTGTGCTGCAAATCAGCTACAGCTGGTTGGAGAAAAAATTGAAACGGGCTAAAAGAAAGTAGCAGTTCACCATGAATGTGTCCCAAGTGACCAATTAACTGAAGATTTTGAAGGAAGTAAAGCTTAAAAGTGGAACAAGTCCAAAAAAAAAAAAGGTATAAAGGCACTGTCATTATAAGCAGCTGGTGGAAAACAGTGTAGCAAGTGGTAGGTAAAGTTGTCCCCAGCTGTCATTGATTTGGTCAAGGAAATACTAAGGTTTAAGACTGGCCCAGGTGGGTTCTTATTGGTTGCTTTAAGCCAGGGGTCTCCAACCTTATTCCTCACCTGACCGGGAGTTGAAGTCCACAAATCTTAAAGTTGTCAAGTTTGGAGACCTCTGCTTTAAGATGATAGGAAGTATGCTCTCTGGTTGGTTTGAAGAACAACAGAGCCTGGTTCTTTCAGGGTCAGCTCATCCTGTACAACTAAGTCTCTAAGATGAACCCCAGTTTGGATTTGCTAATTAGCAGCTGATCAAGAGAGTTTGTGTGCTATTTCTTTGCCACCTTATGGTGCAATCCTCCCTTTATCTATCAGCTGTTGAGATATATTTGGACATGGGTTTAGTGCTCTTATGGAATGAGGTTAAACTCATGTTTAGAATGTCTGAACTTTAACCCTGTCCAGATATTAGCTATATCAACCAATATCAGGCTTCCTTTGTGTTATATATTAGCATACTTGAAATACTGCCTTTTGATTGGTCCGTCTGACGGAGGGCAAATTCAAGAAGCCATCATTGGCCGCGAGCTGCAAGCAGCCACTATAAAAGAGGCTGCCGCGGCTCCGTGGTAGTTCAGTTTGTACAGAGACAAAATAAACAGCTGAAGTCACACTGGTCTCGAGTCGATCTTTCCCGCGACTTAACATTTTGAATACACTGATGTGAAAGATTTGTACAAAACCAGAATGAATTTTTCCATGTGTCAAAAATTATTGGCCTTCCTATCAAGCTCCAGCCCTGTCGCACACCAAAAAGAGTGATTGTGAGTGAAATTTTGTTTCGTTATCACCTCATTGTTACCTAGGGAGTGAAAATGGGGAAGAAATGAATGATGGAGAAGAGGGGGGAAATAAAATCTCACTATTAGCCATGGTGACAGTAGTATAAACCTCTAAACCTTGATCGTACCACTGTGGATCTCCTATCACTCTGGAAAGTGGAGGTAAGATGCACCATTTGAAACTAGAAAGATGGCTCTCCTTGGTTTCACTGGGTCATCAACACATGTGCTGCTGGTACAGTGCAACAGCTAATTGGATCGTGTGACTATGAGCATGGTCAATTCCAAAATAAAACCAATTAACATTTATCTCCCTTTCCAAGGCAAGACACATTGCAAAGCAATGGTTCTTCCTCTCCCTAGATAGTCCTAGACCTAGAGAGTCTCCCTCCCCCATTTTGAAGCCTCTTATAAAGAAGTTAGGGAGTCTGTCCATAACGCTCAGAGTCATTTCCTGCGAGACCACAGTGTAAATCTGTTTACTCTATACATCACTCAGTAAAACTAAACTCCCTGGAAGGATGACTCTCAGGTCATCATACTGAGGGTTGCAACATTAAAGTACCATTGGTTAAAAGCAATCAACCCGATCAAACAGAAAAGTTTATACTGCTGAGTTTATAACAGCAGTTTGTATATTTTTTTAAAGTAAACTCTATTAACTGAATTCTTACTTAAATGAAAATGTTGCAAACAGTTCAGTAATTGTAAAAAATGCCTTCAGTCTTACACTGTCTTGGAATTCTTGAGTATTTTAAATAAATTCTTAATCGTATTGTGGGTTTTATTAGTGGTATTTTTACTAACTTGACTCTCCACTTCACTTCCTTATGCAGACCAGACATATATGCAGCAGTGGCAAATTCCAAATGTCATCCTGCACTGCTTAAACAATTTACTTGGCTTTTCTTTAGCATTTATTTTTGAGCCCAGTGCTGAGAATAGCAAAACGTTTATACGTAACATTTTTCCATTCTCCTTCTTAATAACAAATAGCCTAGTGGAGCAAACGGGATTGTCATAAAACTGCCTGATTTCCCCCCCCCCCCCTTTTATCTGTCCCAAAAAGTGACAAATATGATTGGAGAAGGGCAGACCATGTAGGTTTGAGATCATTATTCCTTGAAAGAAAATTGTCAGCTGTTCGTTCGATATTGAGGGGGTGAACGATAAGATACCAACTCACTCGTGTAGCTTCAGTGAAATTTTTATTCGTCTCCCACACTACAACAACAGGTAACAGCAATCAAATTATGTTTAAAGTCAGTTCTGGTTTTTGTTGCAACCCAGAGCTGTATTTATACATGTTATACCTTGGATAATAACATAATTACCACAACCTTCGCTGCCTAACATCCGACATCCTTAAATTAAAGTAACATGGTAACTGCACTTTTCTCCTGTTCGATGAATCCGTGCACCCCGTGACAATTCACCCAATCCCCCATTTGCCCCGCACCATTATTACAACACCACCCCCTTGACATCCAGCCATGAATCATCATTATTGCACCACTCCTTGTCAGGAAGTCGATATCAGTCATTTGAGGAATTTTCATCATAACGCCAACGTTGTAACACAATCAATGTAAGGTAAGTAAAAGACTAGAGTTGTATCGCATCTCGGCTGTCTTGGCTCCGGTCTGTTCTTCATTGGAGTCGTGACAAAAATTCAGGGTGGCCTTCCCGTATTATTTTCACAACAATGAAAAATATTTTATTTCCTACTGACAGTGCAAACAGAAATAAGGATTGCACACAAAGGACAAGCAAAGAAACAGAGAAGGCTTTGAAATTAATGGTAACAGTAGGCCTCACTATGGTAACAAACACTGTTCCCAATTCTAAAACTTGGATAACTTATTTCCCAGATTGATGCCATCAAGCTATGAATATTCCTTTCTGTGTCTGGTAATCATTTCAGAAATATGCAGATTGGTGAGGAACTTTTATCATTGCACCATAACCCTAAGAAATGTGCTTAGGATTTTAATTGAACACAGGGGAAAGAGGGTTAACACACAATCTTGCAGTGATGTAGAAAGTTAGCATCCACCCCTCTCCTAGAAGAATGAAATATTATAGGAAACATTAAAAAGGCAGACTATTTCCCCTAAAAGAGAAATAGAAATCTTAAGGGACACAGAAACTCAGCCCCAGCGGCCAGCTTATCTACAACACAAAAGACTTTCACCCTCAAGACATGTTAGGATTAGCCCTCACTCAGATCCAAACCAGGAGAAAGCCATTAAGCCATAACAGGAATTGCCTAAAGCCTCTTCATTACATCGCCCAGCAAGATTCAACCAAGCCTGGGACTCAAGACAACATACAAAGCTACCCCTGCATGGCCCCATGGGAGTTTGACAGCCAATCGGGATACATTTCTTGCCACAGCAACAGGAAGCAAGTTCAAAGCCCAACAGAGAGTATAAATCTCTCTTCCTCTCTCACCCACGTGCTCAATTTTGCCCAGGACCTCAAAACATGTGGTCCTGCTGTCTACCATTAAATCATCTTTCCAAGCAGTCTCCATGTTTCCAGTGTCTTTCTTCCCACTTGGAACTGAACCCAGATGGACATTTCTTCCAACAATGAGGAATAATTCTCCTGTAGCCTTATTTTATTACAGTGGCAACTTAGGTCAAGTTTGGACAAGAGCTGTAATTTTCAAATGATTTGATAAATGTGAAAATAATTCTAGTGCTTGTGAGTAAAATCCCCACTAAACAGTAGTTGAAGCAGGCACTCCATGTAAAGGCACATAATGTAGATGCCAGACATGATTCACTTCTGAAAAACATGGTTAATGATCATGTAAATCCAGCTGGTGCATAGCTGCCACTTGCTGAGAATTCATCTTATGAGCTTCTCTGCTTGTTTTCATCTTCACCTTTAAGCAGAAACTTCTACTTTATGCTCAGGAGTGTCTGCAGAGAGGCTTCGGAAAATCAGGTGATGGATAGAACCATGCAACTGAAGCCCCTTTTTTATTATGTGTTGTTTAAAAAGGGGGCAGGGCTTTGTTGACCTTTTTGTCCCTTACCGGCACCTCTGTTTATGTGTGTTAACTCTGCCAAAATTAAAAGGTAAAATCTTTTGGTGAATTGAATTCTTGGTAACTTCATAGATGTGTTCCTTTAGTTTTCTGGCACACAATGAACATTGTTTTAGTGGAATAGAATATATGTGGGTCCTTGGGATTCTCTGAGCTTAGTTGTTTCCTTGAAGACATTTCTTAGATAATGAAATGTCTGCAAAGCAAACAACTATGTTCAGCAAGCACCAAGAATTCCATAGAATATGGTTTTCCAGAAAGCGTTTTCAATTTCAGAGTTTATTTTTCTTAAAAAATTTTTTTTTGCTATGCCCTGGTTTTTCACAAATCCTGTTTTGCCTGTATCTTATAAGCATGTAACTATTACAATTGTTATGTTATTTACAAGTTTTATTCTTGGTAACCCTATCTGAATTGAAGATATCTGCTCTAAAGTCCTGATTATAATAGATATGATATATAACCCATAGTTGTAAAACAGTGATAGAACGACTTAACAATTAGTTGTAAATGGAAGAAAAAAAGAAGCATTATTTGGTTTATTTTCCTCATTATGGTACCAAGACTATTAAAGTTGAGCAAGATACTTTATTTACAGAAGAATTAAATTAAACTTGAATCTGGAATGACATTTTCTATGAAATGACAAGAAAAGAATATATATTTTTCAGAATTACATGTCAGTGTTGTTCAATAAAGCATAGTATATCAACCCAGCTTATCCACTAGGAAGAGTTGAGTTTGGCAGTAAGAGTTGCTGGACAGAAAGTATCATATTTTAATTCCATTGTAGAGTGCTCTTCAATTATACTGTCTGAACTACATAATAAACACACTGTGATACCACTGTGTTTGCAAATATAAACATCAGAAGTAATGATTGCTATGGAAACAGGAACAAACAACATTTAAAAATAGTTTGTTCTACACATTTTCATTACCATCATTTCAGCTAAAACTACACAAAACATTTTAGCATAACATTGCTTAACGTAAGCCTTATTTATGCACAGTGTGTGTGAAGCTGTAATCCATTGGCCTAAGCTTATTTACAACTAAAGAGTTTGTCAAACTTCAATGATGTACTGCATTGGTAATTTATAGAATTGTAACCAGAATATACCAAGTGTTCTTTCCTATTTTAGCCTCCATAGGTAGATGTGAACAAGCAGCAGTAATCTGAACTAAATCTGTGATTATGATTTGCCATATATTAGATATATTACTGAGGTGACCTGGAACTAAAGCAATTCCAGATCACCACAGTAATACAGTACATTTTCTTTTACTTTTCTGTAATTGAATATTCATATAAATTACCTCAACCATTGAAGATTTATGACTTATCTTTAGTAAAACACACTTAAAATTACTGAATTTATTTTGAACATAGCTATGTTCCCAAAGCTCTACTTTGAAGATGTGTTGTTAAGTGTCCTTTAAAGGCATGGCATCCTGAGATCTTACCCACAGCCCATAACTGAGATTGAACTTGGTTTGCAGCTGCTGCTTTCCATCTTCTCCCAACACAAGGCTTGTTATATGCATAAATTGTAGTGTTTTAGGAATGACCACAGAAATGAAACACTTGGGCACTGGAATCTGCCCAGCTCCTATTTTCTATTTTTTGATAGCTAGAAACTGTACTTTTGGATACAATTGATGTGTGTGTGTGTGTGTGTGTATGTGTGTGTAACCCTGTCTTTTAAAAATGAAGTCTAATTTTACCTACCCGGTCAAGATTTGCAATGATGCAGTAATTTTAGTGTGAGATAAATTAGGACTGGCCTTTCATTAGAGAAGTATGTTGTCTGTATTTTTTGTTTTGTAAAAAATATTTCATGGACTTCAGTACCATCACAATGATTTATTTAAGGAGGCTAAAACAATTAAATGTTTCATTAATAGATTTTGGATCAACATCAAAAGGAAATTTAAAAATAGAATTACAAGACTTACTTGAGAGTCTTTGCTTAAACTTTAACTCCCGAGTCAGCTGATTAATAATTAGGGTCTTTAGGCACTGCATTCCAAGGCTTTCTTTTGCAAATAATTTGGGCAAATATTTATGCTAAAAATAAAACTGTTTATATCCTTGTACAGAACATAGGAAAGACTTACTGCTCTGAGACATATGCTGAAAAGTCTCATAACTTGTCCTTGATACCAGTTACAGAGAAGGGTGAAGTTGTTGATATTTGCAGTATTTTTAAAATGAAGTTGCAGGTAAATATAATACAGTTCCAGTCTGAGATTCCATTGTGCAAATTAGTTCCTCCTGGTCTTTTAACTAAATATTATATAAGCTGCAGTGCTGTTGAAAAGAATAATTCTACTGACAAACATTAATACATACGAATATCCTTTAATTTGTAGCCTCATTGCTAATGCTTAAGAATTAGCTTCTTCCACATATGTTGGTATAGGATTACTTACAGGAAATACTTTTTGCTTTAGGTCTGTATTAGCATAAACTCCACTTTCATCTTGCCATGTGTTGATCCCATATCTCCTGTAATCTGCTGTGTCGGTAAACTGGGAATGACATTTTCTATGTACTACAGAGTACCCGCTCGTATCAGGTGTAACCTAAAGGGAAAGTATTCATGCATATTTTTACTCAAAAGAAAGTTTTAAGGAGCAAACTTTAACATTGGCAACACTGTATACCAAAAATAAATTTAATCAATTGACATATATCTCTTCCAATAACATTTTAATTATCTAAATTTCTCAAATTAAGAAATGTATATGGAAAAAGCTATGTGAGAGGCAACATTTTTAAACAGATTTTCCAAAATAGCAATTCTGTGCTCATCTCTAATGCATATGATTTTCAGTGTCTGTAAGAACCGGTTGTAGTACTACATAATACCATCCAGTTTTCAAAACCAGCAAAATCTTTGCTACCTATGAAGAATACAGGGTTCTCTCAGTCATGGCCTGTATCTGCAGACAGTTCTCAAGTTATAACCACTACAGAGACCAGAAAATGAAAGTCAATCATTGTGGTGCAGTCATTAAGTGAAGCATCATGTGACTGCACCCAATTTTATGTCATTTTTGCCATGTTCATTAAATAAACTACTGCAGTTTTATTAAGCGAGACATCACACGATCACGATTTTTGCCATCTTCTCCATTGATTTTGTTTCTCAAAAGCTGACTCAGAACCTGGCAATCATGTGACTTCAAGACACTGCAACTGTCCTGAGGGCAAGCTAGTTTCCATGTGCCTGGGTCATGATCACGTGACTTTGGGAATGCTGAACAATAATTAAAAGTGAGGACCAGATGTAAGTACTTTTTTTTTTTACGCGAGCATAATTTAGAACACTTGCTAAAAGAATGGTCATTAAGTGAGAATTACCTGTAACATTAAGATATATTATGTATCATTTACTAAAAGTCACTATGGCAATTTTGTCTGAGCATACATCATTTTATTTTTGCAATTTCTTTAAAACAAATTTTTTTTTGTCTTTTTATTATATAACTTATTCAAACTAATTTGGAGTTCAGCAACCTTCCAAACTTCATTAATTAAATAAATAAACCCAGACCTAGCACAAAACAGGAAGAGTCAGCTGCAATGAAAAAAGCAGGTTTTTTGCAAAAAGAATCACAAAGCGTTTAGGAATTGATGGGTCATTTTTCTTTGGATAGAAGAAAGGCTTGGGTAATAAAGAACATAGCAGTGAAGCTAATGGCTGGGAAGCGATACAGAAGTATATCCATGAGGCATTAAATTCAAGGAAGTCAGGTATCTAATGCCTAGGAAACTTGGGAGGAAGTAGGTAAAGCAGGGGTATCCAACCTTGGCAACTTTAACTCCCAGAATTCTGAAAGTTGAAGACCACAGGTCTTCAAGTTAACAAGTTGGATACTCTTGAGGTAAATTAAAATGAAAAATAGAGAGTAAGGAATAAGGATGTGTGGGAACAGAAACTGTGAAATTATAAATTAGATACGGTTGGAAATAGAAAGAGGCTGCCCAGCCAACAGACTACCAACAGAAACTTCAGGAAAGCAAAATATGAGAAATACTTTTTATAAACTAACTTAAAAGAAATACATTTACATTTCCCGGTTTTAATATGAACAAAATGATATGAGGATGACCATGTGTGAGAAAAAGAGAGCTATTCCATTAGAATAAATGAAGATATATTTTTCTTTTGCCATGGTTACAAAAAGTATGATCACAAACTTATTTTAATTTATTTTAATAAAGGAATCCAAACTGAATCATTATGCAACAACATGCGTCTCTGTTCACTTATTGGCCTTGTGCAATCTGAAAGGTTCTTCTTTAAAAAAAATTACAGCTATACAGACAGAGAAACATGACAATGTTCTCCTAATGTTTTCAATTGTAAGAGTTTTATTATACAATTAACTTTTTTCAGAATCATAAAAGTAGATGCCAATAAAGAACACAATGCAATTTTGTAATCCAAATATGAACCACTATCCTAGGTTTGATTTTGCAATATACCAGAGACATGGAAATAATGCATTATTTTGCAAATGATACTAGAAAACAATGCAAATCAAAGATTGTTAATAGCAAAAGGTATCCTTTATTCTTTTATTTCTATGTTAATGTTTTGCGTTCTCATTTTCATCTTCAATCTTATCTTCTACCTCAGGCCTGTCAAACTGGTGGCCTGCAGGCTGGACACATCACATTCAGGCCATATCGACCCCAACTCCGCAAAGGCAAAAAACTTCATGATATGTCACAATCTGGCCCATGATGTGATCGAGTTTGACACTCATGTTCTACCTTATCTATCATTTGTAGTTACATGTAGCTTATCAATGGTTTCTAGTATAGCCCAGAGTTCTATGTCCTATACTTTATACTTTGTATAGTTTTATTTAGCTTTATTTCTACTTTGATTTCTTGTTAATAGAATGCTTTTCTTCTTCAAGCCGATACCTGACATGTCACTTATGTAGCTTGTTGAGTACTAGAAGGATTTGGATTATTCCAGATTCCAGTTCCCCAGATTCAGTCCCTGAAGTTGTATTGACCATAAATGCTGGTCCCCATTGAGATGTGAAGGCTGGGGATGGTAGGAATGCTTCTGACTCTGTTGTGCCATTTTCCATTTTTTAGGACACTCTGCTGCTGGCCCCAGTCTAACTCGTCTATAAGATAAGCCAACTCAAATACTGTACTACAGATTTTGGACATTGAATTGGACACTGAATTTTTCTCAAAATGAAATCTGCTAAATTATAGAGTTTGAACTGAAACCTTACATTCAATTGTCATAATAGTCACCCAATTGCATCTGCTTATTAAAATCCTGCTTTGCGTAACAGTCCAATACCCTTTATTTCCCCATATTCTTTTTATTCCCATATACTTACATACGGTATATAGTCATATGGTGGAACATAGTCTAATCGGTATGATGTATCCATAAACCTGTAACACATAAATCATGTAGTAAGACTAGCCCCATACTATTTTTTTAAACTATATTTACAAGCTCATTAAATATAATTGAAAATGTAGCTAATCTTTTTCTTAGAAACCAAAATCAAAGCAATTTTTCTCAAGTGTATTCAAAGCAATAAACATTTTCTAGCCATTATTATATTTCCCTATATTTCTGCACAGGTCAGTTTTTCTTTTTCCCTTTTTTTGCTATAGGACCTGAACATATAAAACATAAACATTTTCAAACATCTATTTGATTAATTAATCAATGATTAATTCATACAATGACAAATTGGCGTATTCTTAGATGATTGCAAATATTTCTGAAGAGAATTATATACATATGAGAAGTCTCACTGTTTACATTGAGTTAAATATTTCTATATCTTTAGCCTCAGAAGTTCTCACTAAGGCAAACATAAATGTTCTACTGTCCCAGCTATGTCTTCAAATTTATAGAAACAATTACCACAGTACAAGGATGAAGTTGGATTTGAGATATGTTTAAAGCTTTCATAACTGAGTACCAAAGAGATCTGTGGCAAACAAATTTCCATCTCATCTCTCTTTACTCATTTCTTTCACACAGTCTCAGAAGAAGAAAGCACGAATACAATAAATGTGGCTTCTCACATTTTAGAGTTTATCATAAACCTTATGATAAAACCTTTTGTGGTTGTTAGTACATGTTTTGCAAGACACCATGTCAATACATAAAAATAGAACATACCCTTATCATCTTGTAATGAAGATCATTTTGTACCACCTTTTCTTTGAAAAATGATCTCATTTAAGTTTCCATTTCAAGCCAGTGACTAAGTTTTGGAACAATTTTCAAGTTACAATCAAGGCAAATGGTCCATCTCTTGCAAGCAAAATAAACTCTAGTTTTTAGGAACTAAGAAGGAAGCTTATGGCAGCTGGACTTAGCTTCTTCTTCCTTTTCTTTCTCTGTTCTGTTTATTATTCTTCGTAGAACAAATATATCATATTTTTGTGGAAACAGAACTGGTCAACAATCAGTTCAATTTACAAACATTACTCACTTCTTGCACAGAATGATGTCAGTGACATTGATAATGTTGGGGATGTATTCTGTGCTCCGGCAGCCCACCATGGCTTCCGAAATCTAGTTATCGGGTTCCCCCACCCCCTCCTGCTAGGAGATATGGAGTTAAAAAATCCAGAGAATTACTAAATCGCAATAAAGATTGCTGCCATCTGGTGGCTATCTAGATTTCTGCACCAGATTTCTAGTGGCTCTACTTTTGTGGAAAATGTACTCTGAACATTGCTGAAAAGTTAGGCTGACCAACTTTAAACATCCTTAGAAGATGACTTTTCTGCTTCATCCTGACTTCAAGTCTAGGTAACAGCAGGACAGAAGTGCAATCCAATTAATTTCCTTATAAGTAGTGACCTTTGAATACCATAACACATAATACATTTCTGTAGCATCTTTGTGGATTACTATATTACCAATCTTCTTATTTTCAGAACTGATTTTAAAAATGGAAAAGTACTTGATTCCTTGGAATTGTTTCAAGGGTCCTTATTTTGTTGACCATATTATATAATAGTAAATTAATCATTGTGCAATTGGTATTAATACCTTCATTGTGTTGAAACAACGTGCAAGCAAAAAAAAAACCCTAGATAATTAAGATGGTTATGCATTTCTGTTTTCACCTAATTTAGAAACAGGTGTAGGAAGGCCAAAATCACCCCACGTCATTTTGACTCTCTTTCCTTCCTTTTTACCTAATGAACTCCAACAATAAAAACAAAAGCTTAAGCCTTTTGACATCTAGGCTGAAAGCAAAGCATGTCTTAACATAGTCACCGACTTCACTAAATAAGAAAATCTCCTTGAGATATTATTACTTCTTCATTTCAGTAATAAATTTCCTTACATAAATTCTTCACCCAAAGTCACCCCCTTGACTCACCAAAAATAAAAGATTGCAAAACTTCACAGAGAGCTAAGCTGAATTTCCTACCAGGCCAGATCCAGGGGTGGCTTCCAATAATCCCTAGAAGCAGGCTGAATCCACAAACTCTCTAAGAACAATAGAAGGACTTATTTATAAAAGTACTTCTCTAAAGCTATGATTCATGGCCACCTGTGATTGCTATGACTGTCTGTCATGCTCTCAAATTTCACCTTTTAGCAGTTTAGCTTTTAGCAACTGTCCTATGTTCTTTGGAACAGCAGGCTCAGAATGGATCAAGAATTTCTTCTAACACAGGGAAAAAGAGGTTACTTGACCAAATCAAGAAAGACCCTGAATATACAGAAGAAAGTACCTCCGGCATTCCCGCAAACACACCAGCTGCGAACTAGAGACTGTTCTTCATTTAAAAATCCAAACATCCTAGTAGTAGTTTTGCTAAGTGGAGCAGCTGAAAGTAAGCCATCCAGCACAAGAAAACCTCCCTAGAGAGCAGTGGGAAAAATCAAAGAACTTTCTCTGTTTTTATTTCTGATCTGTCTTTCCATTCCTTCCCACCTTTCTTCAAAGCCGTGAATGTATTTGCAAGTTAAGTTCAACCACAGGCATAGGAAACTTGAGTTTACACCATGATGGTTATGCAGTACAAACCCAGCAGTCTTGTTATGGGCAAAGCTCCTTAGAAGCAAAATCTTCTAAAGGTCTAAGAAAAATTTATGGTATTGTATTAAATCATTAGTAGTAAGACAAAGAAGTCAATCAGAAATCACAAGAAACCAGTTTCATTAATTATCAGTTTTCTAGTATAAAAGAAAAAGATTGAAATAATTGAAACAGAAATTTGAATGTTCTGGTAATACCAAGAATAAAAGTATCAGATACTTTTAAGTACCAAGGTAATACAATGAGGTACAAATATAGGAACTTTTATCATATTACAGGTCTCAAAAAGCATTAACATGAAGCACAACAAAATCTGAACTTCATAGTAAAATTAAAATAATTTGCATATATGTATATACAAACATTTTAAACTTCTCTGGTGGGTGGCGTGGTAATACAGCACCAAAACCTGTTTCAGGTAGCCCTGTGTCCCTGAGGGGGAAAGAAAGAGAGACAGCTTTCAGATTGAACAAAAATTTAAAGGAAAATGCAAACTTGATTTTAGAGCCAATTGGCAATGCTGGATAGATTGATGGACAGGCAGCCTTAAGTCAAAATCAATTCAAGGGGCTTTACAAAGGACAAAGGAGTACAATCTTAGAGAAAACTAGTATTATTTATCTTATGTGTTTTTTTGTTTCTTTACTGTCCTTTCCAGTGTTGCACTGCCCTCTATTGGATGAATTGTGTCAAACTCTTTTAAAAAAAGTAAAAAAATCATTACATTAATTTTGTAGTTCTCAGGATAATTATGTTTAAAATCAGTTACTTTTTAGTTAATACTTTGTGGCCGTTAATGAACTGTAAAATATACAAGAGATAAGATGGAGTAATAAAGGATGAATTGCTCTCAATGTTTTAAAAAACAAATATAAGATAGAAAAAAATAGGAAAAAAAGATTATAATGATTTATTTTATATGATATTATTTAAATAATTATAGATGCAAAAATATAAGAAATACCTGTCAACAACAATTGTGTGAAAGCCATCTTCATCCAGCAAAGGTTTCCAAACCTCTAGTTCTTTATATTCTTTTTTGCTACAGGGAGATGACAGATAATCTTGATATGTTGTTATCCATTTCTAAAAGGAAATGTTAGAACAAGGAATCATATTATGTAATTCAAATGCAGTACAAAAATATTTTTTAAAAGTACGCTAATAACCAACACGACATCTGTTGAAATCTTGGAGCTATAACTTCACTCTTATAATTTATGCATTTCCACCCCATCAAATATTTTTAAACTAATTAATTTTTTTATTATATATTATATATTATATATTATATATTATATATTATATATTATATATAATATAATATAATATATATATATATATATATATATATATATATATATATATATCTATCTATCTATCTATCTATCTATCTATCTTTGGTTATTTGGGTTTTCTCCCGCGTAAGATTGGAAGTATCTAGGCAACGTTTCGATGAAGTCTCATTCATCATCTTCAGGCTTGGTCTTCAGCTCTGTGCTTCTCAGAGTGATGTGAGCTTGCAGCTGCTTCTTCCTTTTAACTGCTCCTGGGGGTGTGACTTGATTGGCTGGGGGCTTGGCTGTGTTCTGATTGGATGGGGGGGTGTTCTCATTGGTTGGGGGTTTGGCTGTTTTCTGATTGGTTGGGGGGTTGGCTGTGTTCTGATTGGCTGGAGGCGTGTTCTGTTCAGGTGGGGGCTTGATTGTGCTCAGGTTAGTCTTAGTTGCTGGAAGGTTTGAGCTGGTGAGCTGTGATCTTGTTGTTTGGCTTCGAGTTCGTGGTCGTGCTGCATCTTCATGGTGGGGGTCAGTTCGCTTCATGTATGGCTCAGAGGGGTTTGAGGTGGGTAGTGATGCAACTGCAGTGCAGCTTCTGGTCCGTGGTCGTGTTTCATCTTCTGTGTGGGTGTGAGTCTGCTTTCTACGTGGAAGTGTAAAGGATTCAACTTTGCTGTCGCTCCCAAACACATCCCCACAGAAACCATCATATGCGGAGTTGAAACCAGCCTGACCAAAACCAACCCTGATGATGCTAATAGAATCAGACTCAAAATCACCAACATCCTCTGCACTAGCAAACCACCCAAAAGCAACTTATCCAAAGAAGAACAAACTGCACTACTTAACCTGAAAGAAGACACCAGCATAATAATCCTACCAGCAGACAAGGGAAACGCGAAAGTGGTTATGAACACATCTGACTACCAATCCAAGTTAACCAACCTACTCCAAGACCCCACATACAAACCCCTAAAGACAGACCCCACCACCTACCTAGAAAAAACCATCAGATCCAAAATAAAAGCCTCCCCCATCAGTGAAGAAATCCAGCAAAGAATCATACCCAGAGAGAAATCATCCAGATGCCCTAAACTTTATGGTCTCCCCAAGATACACAAAGAAGGAACCCCACTTAGACCAATAGTCAGCTCCATAGGCTCACCTCTACAAAACCTAGCCAAATTTCTCGCCAAACAACTACAGACCTATGCAGAATCCATCAACTCACACGTAAGAAACTCATTCCAGTTCATCGAGATCATAAAGAAACAAAACTTACAACCCAGTGACCTACTAGTGAGCTTCGATGTCATATCCCTCTTCACCCAAGTGCCAATAAAAGAAGCCTTGACAGCCATCCAAAACAAATACAACCCCCCCAAGCACATCCTAGATCTGACCAACCACTGCCTATCCAATACATACTTCACCTACAACGGACAAAAATACAAACAAATAGAAGGAGCACCCATGGGATCACCCCTCTCACCTGTCATCGCTAACCTCTACATGGAACACTTTGAAACACAAGCTCTAGAAAAATATGATCACAAACCCAAATTCTGGCTCAGATACGTAGATGACACCTTCATAATCTGGCCACACGGGAAAGAAAAACTGAACAACTTCCTCACACACCTCAACAGCCAACACCCCAAAATACAATTCACCATGGAAACAGAAGCTAACAACCAACTTCCCTTCCTAGATGTCTTGGTATACAAAAAATCCAATGGCTCCCTAGGACACACCATCTACCAGAAGAAAACACATACTAACCGCTATCTACACGCACTCTCACACCACCACCCAGCACAGATTAATTCCGTAGCTGAGACACTCATCTCCAGAACAAAATGCTTAGCCGACGAACAACACCTAGAGACCGAACTACACACTCTCACCGGCGTGCTGACAGCCAATGGATTCCAAAGAAAGAAGATCACCCACCTAATCCAAAAAGAAACCCCAGCCAAAATCCAAGACAAAGAACAAGAGAATGGCAAAGCCCTCCTCCCATATATAAAAGGTACTACGGACAAAATCAGCAAGATCCTCCAAAAACACAACATTAAGACAGCATTCTGCACAAACAGAAAGATATCCACCATCCTAAGAAACCCTAAGGACAGAATCGAGTTAGAAAATCAAGGAGTATACGAAATCCCTTGCACTGCCTGCCCCACCACATACATTGGACAGACTAACAGAAGAATAGGTGCACGCATTGAAGAACATAAGAACTCAATCAAAAAGGAAGAACCGACCTCTTCCCTGGTCCAACACCTCAAAGCCACAGGACATGAGATTGACTTTAAAAATACCAGAACTATCGCCAAAACCGAACACTTCAGCAGCAGAATCATCAGAGAAGCCATAGAGATAGAAAAACGCCCACACAGCATGAATAAACGAGATGATGCCTCCCGCCTACCAGCCATTTGGAAACCCGCCCTCATGAACAGACGCGTACCTAACATGAAGAATGACACCAGACCCACACCCCTGATAGCCACACAAGATGCCACCACCACACTTCCACGTAGAAAGCAGACTCACACCCACACAGAAGATGAAACACGACCACGGACCAGAAGCTGCACTGCAGTTGCATCACTACCCACCTCAAACCCCTCTGAGCCATACATGAAGCGAACTGACCCCCACCATGAAGATGCAGCACGACCACGAACTCGAAGCCAAACAGCAAGATCACAGCTCACCAGCTCAAACCTTCCAGCAACTAAGACTAACCTGAGCACAATCAAGCCCCCACCTGAACAGAACACGCCTCCAGCCAATCAGAACACAGCCAACCCCCCAACCAATCAGAAAACAGCCAAACCCCCAACCAATGAGAACACCCCCCCATCCAATCAAAACACAGCCAAGCCCCCAGCCAATCAAGTCACACCCCCAGGAGCAGTTAAAAGGAAGAAGCAGCTGCAAGCTCACATCACTCTGAGAAGCACAGAGCTGAAGACCAAGCCTGAAGATGATGAGTGAAACTTCATCGAAACGTTGCCTAGATACTTCCAATCTTACGCAGGAGAAAACCCGAATAACCAAAGATCCACATACAAGTACCCGCGAGAA
The DNA here is from genome assembly GCA_033807585.1 of Hydrophis major. Classification (NCBI taxonomy): domain Eukaryota; kingdom Metazoa; phylum Chordata; class Lepidosauria; order Squamata; family Elapidae; genus Hydrophis; species Hydrophis major. The sequence goes on along the minus strand of CM066329.1, from coordinate 290,875,516 downwards.
CCTCAGAAAACAAATATTGCACCTCTACGGGGAGGAAACCCACCATCTGACCAGGACTTATGAAAAACTTGAAGTCCAAAGAGCTTCCATTTTATGTGACCTCGCATTCCTATGCAACTGCCGAGATCAAAATTTAATTCCCACAAGCTTCCAATTGAAATTCCACACCAACACAGCAGCCACCAAACGCATCCTAAAAAGAACAGAATTGGCCCTAAATAGAAATGAACTTCACACAAAAAGATTTTTCCTAGACCAAATCAACAAAGATCTCCTCACACTTCACCTCAGACTCAGCAACAAGATTCACCCCTTACTTTGGGACAAATCCAAACAGCTCGCTGTCTGGAGAGCCGAAACACAGACCACCCTCAAGACAGACAGACACACCAACAAACTCAGAAAACTACAACAATGCCAGAAACCAACTCCTCCCCCCTCACAGCCACACATGAAACAAACAGTGCACAACATCTCAGACAAGATCCTCACCGAAGCCGAAACCAAGCTCCTTTCTAAAGGATTCAACTTTGCTGTCGCTCCCAAACACATCCCCACAGAAACCATCATATGCGGAGTTGAAACCAGCCTGACCAAAACCAACCCTGATGATGCTAATAGAATCAGACTCGAAATCACCAACATCCTCTGCACTAGCAAACCACCCAAAAGCAACTTATCCAAAGAAGAACAAACTGCACTACTTAACCTGAAAGAAGACACCAGCATAATAATCCTACCAGCAGACAAGGGAAACGTGACAGTGGTTATGAACACATCTGACTACCAATCCAAGTTAACCAACCTACTCCAAGACCCCACATACAAACCCCTAAAGACAGACCCCACCACCTACCTAGAAAAAACCACCAGATCCAAAATAAAAGCCTCCCCCATCAGTGAAGAAATCCAGCAAAGAATCATACCCAGAGAGAAATCATCCACATGCCCTAAACTTTATGGTCTCCCCAAGATACACAAAGAAGGAACCCCACTTAGACCAATAGTCAGCTCCATAGGCTCACCTCTACAAAACCTAGCCAAATTTCTCGCCAAACAACTACAGACCTATGCAGAATCCATCAACTCGCACGTAAGAAACTCATTCCAGTTCATCGAGATCATAAAGAAACAAAACTTACAACCCAGTGACCTACTAGTGAGCTTCGATGTCATATCCCTCTTCACCCAAGTGCCAATAAAAGAAGCCTTGACAGCCATCCAAAACAAATACAACCCCCCCAAGCACATCCTAGATCTGACCAACCACTGCCTATCCAATACATACTTCACCTACAACGGACAAAAATACAAACAAATAGAAGGAGCACCCATGGGATCACCCCTCTCACCTGTCATCGCTAACCTCTACATGGAACACTTTGAAACACAAGCTCTAGAAAAATATGATCACAAACCCAAACTCTGGCTCAGATACGTAGATGACACCTTCATAATCTGGCCACACGGGAAAGAAAAACTGAACAACTTCCTCACACACCTCAACAGCCAACACCCCAAAATACAATTCACCATGGAAACAGAAGCTAACAACCAACTTCCCTTCCTAGATGTCTTGGTATACAAAAAATCCAATGGCTCCCTAGGACACACCATCTACCAGAAGAAAACACATACTAACCGCTATCTACACGCACTCTCACACCACCACCCAGCACAGATCAATTCCGTAGCTGAGACACTCATCTCCAGAACAAAATGCTTAGCCGATGAACAACACCTAGAGACCGAACTACACACTCTCACCGGCGTGCTGACAGCCAATGGATTCCAAAGAAAGAAGATCACCCACCTAATCCAAAAAGAAACCCCAGCCAAAATCCAAGACAAAGAACAAGAGAATGGCAAAGCCCTCCTCCCATATATAAAAGGCACTACAGACAAAATCAGCAAGATCCTCCAAAAACACAACATTAAGACAGCATTCTGCACAAACAGAAAGATATCCACCATCCTAAGAAACCCTAAGGACAGAATCGAGTTAGAAAATCAAGGAGTATACGAAATCCCTTGCACTGCCTGCCCCACCACATACATTGGACAGACTAACAGAAGAATAGGTGCACGCATTGAAGAACATAAGAACTCAATCAAAAAGGAAGAACCGACCTCTTCCCTGGTCCAACACCTCAAAGCCACAGGACATGAGATTGACTTTAAAAATACCAGAACTATTGCCAAAACCGAACACTTCAGCAGCAGAATCATCAGAGAAGCCATAGAGATAGAAAAACGCCCACACAGCATGAATAAACGAGATGATGCCTCCCGCCTACCAGCCATTTGGAAACCCGCCCTCATGAACAGACGCGTACCTAACATGAAGAATGACACCAGACCCACACCCCTGATAGCCACACAAGATGCCACCACCACACTTCCACGTAGAAAGCAGACTCACACCCACACAGAAGATGAAACACAACCACGGACCAGAAGCTGCACTGCAGTTGCATCACTACCCACCTCAAACCCCTCTGAGCCATACATGAAGCGAACTGACCCCCACCATGAAGATGCAGCACGACCACGAACTCGAAGCCAAACAGCAAGATCACAGCTCACCAGCTCAAACCTTCCAGCAACTAAGACTAACCTGAGCACAATCAAGCCCCCACCTGAACAGAACACGCCTCCAGCCAATCAGAACACAGCCAACCCCCCAACCAATCAGAAAACAGCCAAACCCCCAACCAATGAGAACACCCCCCCATCCAATCAGAACACAGCCAAGCCCCCAGCCAATCAAGTCACACCCCCAGGAGCAGTTAAAAGGAAGAAGCAGCTGCAAGCTCACATCACTCTGAGAAGCACAGAGCTGAAGACCAAGCCTGAAGATGATGAATGAGACTTCATCGAAATGTTGCCTAGATACTTCCAATCTTACGCGGGAGAAAACCCGAATAACCAAAGATCCACATATATATATATATTCTGTTCTGTTCTTGTAACATCAGTGTTTGGCTAATAAATTAATTAATGATGAGTTGGTCATTTTCTATTCATACATAAAGCATCCCAGACTGGTTCTCTTTCATGACTGAAAATAAACATTGCAACTAAATGATAATAAAACATCTACAAAATTGCACAATCTGGATGTGGAGGGGTATTCTTGAAATCATTGGTATTGGTTGAAATTAATGTAAGTGGTTTTAATACCAATATCGAGTTCTCTAAGTCTAAAACACACTATTTATTAATAACAATATACAGGTGTATTCTATGAATGACTATGCTGTGTGACAATGTATTAATAAATAAATATGAATGTGATACATCAACATAAACAAATATATCAACAATAAGCTATCTTACTTGATCCATGGTTCCAAATCTCCAGTAAGTAGATTGACATAAGTTTTTAGAACCCAAAGGAATGTCATGTATATCATAATCCTTAGGTTCAGTCTCTCTATTCTGGGACCTTTATAAGAAATAATAAATAGTAATACTAAAGCATATTTAAAAGTTATTAATATCTACTTTACTACTTACATAATATTACAAGTCAAACCCAAATATGTGTATGTGCAGAGCCGATTTGATTTTTATTTTAATCAAAGTCCCATACAAGACCACTTCTCAGAAAGTGTTAATCGTCTTCAAATAAATCTGAAATCAAAAACAAAATAAACCCAAACCCAAAAATTTGAAAAAGCTAAGCTTCATATTGAAAACAGCCAGAATGAATGACACCTTGTGGCTTAGTCACATCTGGTGGAGTTTTTTTTTTTAAGAGAGAATGATCTTAAACCGCACCAGACCAGTAAACAGTATTTTTTTCTTACCAGCCAGACACGAGAGTGGGTCTCCCATAATATGCTGAATTGGAGCGCAAGGTCAGCGCTCCTTTGCGCTCCATCACATCTGGTGGCCCTAATTCCATCTTCAAATTATTTTGGTTTTTCACCTCTTCTACAGGACCACTATATCTGAAATTAATTCAGTATTATTTATCCGACTCAGGGCAGTTCACAGCAGAATAACCACATTCATTTGGGATGAGGGTATTATAACTAAGAAGTTGATCTTGAGACCAATACTGCATTCCCTCTGTATGATTTCTCAGAGGTCCAAGCTTTCACTGGCTTTCTCTCAAGACAACAAATGAAATGAACAGCAAGGAAGCCAGGAAGCCTTAGCAGTCTTCATTCTTTGCTGGATACATTAGTCTCCATGGTGACTACTGATGCTATAAAGGAAAATAACAAACCTCAAAACTATTCCGCCAAGAGGCCGGAACTACTTTCTGTTCATTGTAAGTCAAGGGGAAAGCTACAAATGATTTTTACAAGGTAAATACTATGGAAATATCCAAAATGTAAAATATCATGCCAAGCTTGCTATCAACACTTATTGTAATGGAATTGTGAATATATTCTCGTCATTTCATGGGCAGAGTCATGCTGAATTCAACCTTTTCTTCTGTAAATAATCAAAGTGTGCATTTAACAGTACTTTTTTTTAAATGAAAAACACTGGAATTCTGTTTTTCCCAAAAAAGCAAACTCAGTTTTGCAGTATTATTTTAGAAGTTAACCACCACCATGGTAGTAATATTCCATGGCAAAGAAAGTTCATACTGAATATCCATACATTAATTGTTCTCTTAAAGGGTAAAACTTAATTTTCATAAAAGGAAAAAGAAGCGGAGGCCCAACAGATCCTGGGCAGGTACTAGCTTTTTTTCTGAGCTTGCCATTACACATATTGTAGATAATTTGCTGTGGAAAAGAATCACTAAAAAACATATATTAGCAGGTTGGAAAGGATTTGAATGATAGCTGCACGGATTTAAATCTTATCAGACAGGAATGATTAGAACTAGCAAGTACCTCTGGTAACCAGACCCTTTGCCCTGAAAGGCTTTGTAAGTAGCAACAAGTACCTTGAACACACCCAGAAGGCAACCAATTGCAGCTCATGGAGCAGTCGTATCATATGGGCATACCACAGCATGTCCATCATTGCCCTTGTCTACAGTCCTATATTCACAATATGACAGGCTCAGTGATAGGGTGCCAGTGAAATTGATGTCGTATCTCCCTGAAATAAATAAATAAATAAAGTTAATGTGAATAGATGCCCCTTACAGACCTTAGACATGCTCACATCATGCAAATCCATAATCTACTGAACAAGTCTTACTGTAGTAATTCAGGACCTTTATATCTAAAACCCCTACTTTATGTTCTCATTTTGTGTTTTTCATAACAAAAATGCTGAAATAGCATTGGTTGAATAACTGGTAAGTGAAATTATTATTGAAAAAAATTTGTTTCCATGAGAAAGATGAAATGAAAATCCATTTTAAAATGTGCAATTGAAGAAAATCTGATAGAAAGAATATGGACATAATAATGGCACTTTGCTCAATCATAGAGGGAGGTAACGGAAGACAACATGTATCATTTCAAAATGTAATAATCATATTGTATTAAATTGAATGCAGAAAATCCCTACATTAAGATAACAATTTTATTATGCTAACAGGGTTATAAAACCAGTGACTTGGTTCATGTAATATGCTAAGACAGCATGCTTAATAAAACCCTTAATAGCAGAATTCACAATTAATACCAGGTCAAAATGAGGAATCCCAGAAAGACATAGTCATTTGATTGTTTTTTACTTAGGTTAGCTTGATGAGGTAAGTAAACTCTTAAGCAAAACAAAAAAGAGAAAGGGAGGAGAAAGAAAACAGTAACTGATATTCATCCTATGAGAAAGAAAATGAGAGTCAGTAGATACATTTAATTAAGTTTTATCAGCTGCTGAGAAAGTTCCAGGTTGTACCAAAGTTTTCCTCTGGGCTGTAGGAATGAGAAATAAACACAATTGGTTTTAATCTTCCTCCCCTTCCCAATTGTTAAACTATAAAATCCTGCTATTAACTTAAACCTGTTTCAACATTTAAGCAAAACACACCAGACCTTTGATAGGTGGAAAACTAAACAGAAGTTAAATATTGTTTTATTTTAAAGAAAATCATCTTAAATTATGTGGCAGGTAAACAGTCAACTGAAGTCCCATCAGGTATCCTAACACTAAAAGAAAAATTGAGGAAAAAATTAGAAAAAAAACTCCTGCTCTGCAAAATTTTTTTATCTCAGATCCCAGATTTTGTTTCATACTTTATGTTTCAGTTTTAGAGGAAGATATGAAAGATATGCAAACTTATACCCAATTTTAAATGTGATACCAAAACAACAATTATTATAATATAGTCTGTGAATATAGATATATTCAACTAAACATGTAATAATCAGAATGATTAAGATTTTTGCATCATAATGTCATCAAAAGTTGCTGGATCAGATCTACCTCAATCCATATTCAGAGTTGTTACTTGGTAGAAATTTCACATAGAGCCAATAAAACAAATACAAAATTAACTGGACTTTATTTCTGATTTCATGGAGCCAACATTTACTTTTTCCCTTGCAGACTTTATTTTCAGTGGACATCATCTCCAAGATTACAGCTTAAGCCATACGTGCATCTCAACAGTTTTGTGCCTGCTTAGTAGAAAGAAAAGGTGCCACCATTTCCTTGCACACTTACCTGAAAGTAAGTCACATTGACTTTGTTGTACGTAAGCTGATTTATTGCCAAATAAATACTTTAACCACTGACACTAACTACTGAGTGAAAACTGTGTCACTCCTCAATGACTGCACTCCAATTCCATCCATATTCGTTCCATTTATTTTGGAAGAAAGGCGCTCAAACCCAAGAGATGCTGAGGACAAGTATAATGAGATAGATAGATAGATAGATAGATAGATAGATAGATAGATAGATAGATAGATAGATAGACAGACAGACAGGATTCGATCAGTTTGCACCTATTCGCTAGATCCGGTTGTTAACATTCTAAGCAGTTCAGAGAACCGGTTGTTAGAAGAAATTACTGTCCTAATCCTGTAAGGAAGGCAGGAAGGAAATATTCTGGTGTTGCTTACAGAAACTGCCTCTCCATTAACCCTTATTACATTCTTGGCAGGACTAGACTTCCTGTCTTAGGAACTTCTCTGGAGTATTTTCCCCCTTCTTTGCTGATACTTTGCTTATGTGGAATGACCATTCAAAGTTACAATGGCACCGAAAAAAGTGATTTATGACCATTTTTCACACTTTTGACTGTTGCAGCATCCTCACAGTCATGAGAGGCCAGGAGAGGAGATGTGTGCCTCGATGTGAGGGATATTGAGTTGGCCACACCCAGCCAATAACATAACCACCAAGCCATGTCCATCTGGTCACATGACCACCAAGCTATGCCCACCAACTAAACCACACCCACAGAACCTGTTGTTAAAACATTTGAATCCCACCCCTGGATAGATAGAAAGAAAAGAAAAAATTCTTTATTGGCCAAGTGTGATTGGACACACAAGGAATTTGTCTTGGTGCAAATACTCTTTGCATACATAAAAGAAAGATACATTCAGATAACAGATAATCAGAGTTGGAAGAGACCTTGTAGGTCATCTAGTTCAATCCCCCCATTGCCCAAATGGGAGGCCTACACCATTTCTGACATATAGCAGTCCAATCTCTTCTTGAAAGTCCCAAGTGAGAAGAATCATAAGGTACACTTAATAATAGTCATAGGGTACAAATATCAAATCATAGTAGGAAACAGTTAATATAGATTGTCGTGTCCTCGAAAAGGATGCCAGGAGTCGGTGACTTCAAATCATGCTCATTTATTAAGTAGGAACCGAACTGGCGCTTTGCAAAAGGTTCGCGGCTTTTATTCTTTTAGCCGCGGCGGCCGCGGCCAATGGCACCGCTTTGAATCTCCCGCGATTCGAATAGACCAATCGCGGGAGATTCCTAGCGAGCCAATCGGCGCGGCTTGCCTGACCAATCAGATTGCCCCGCGCTTTGGCCAATCAAAGCGCGGGGATCTCAAGAATGCTAATTAAGGGACAGAACATAGATCATTAGGATACAAGCAACTAGGTTACAGTCGTAAGTGGGAGGAGATAGGTGAAAAGAAGGATGGGAGGATTAATAGTAATAGTAATGCAGACTTAGTAAATAGTTTCACAGTGTTGAGGGAATTATTTGTTTCATACTTGATTAAAAACTGCAATCCATGACTTTTAAAACATGAATAACTAACTTAAAAATATCTGGAGGATTCCCCACCACCCTCAAGCAACTCCGTGGAGAAAGTATAGCGGGGCAGGGAGGCCTGGAAGGAAAGGGGATGGCGGGAGGAATCGTTCCCCTGCTTGAGAACCCGCCACGACCTTTCAGAGCAGGGTCTCCAACCTTGGCCACTTTAAGACTTGTGGACTTCAACTCCCAGAATTCCTCAGCCAGCAGCTGGCTAAGGAATTGTGGGAGTTGAAGTCCACAAGTCTTAAAGAGGCCAAGGTTGGAGACCCCTGCTTCAGAGCATCCTTCCCTCTCACACTCAAAATCATTCCCCCCCCCCATTTCTTGTCCGTCCAGCTCCATGGAGAAAGGAGAAGGCGGTCCTTCCTCGACGGTTCGCCGCGCTCCGCCTCGCCGAGGCCTCTGACCCGGATGCGCTTTAATTTTCCTCGGCCTTCCTATGCGGGACGGCGGCAGGAGCAGCAGCGAGGGCGCTGCTACCGGTCGTAAGCTACGGTGGCAGCAGCCCGAAGATGGCCGAGTCCCCGGAGGAGGTGGCCGTGCTGGTGCAGCGGGTGGTGAAGGACATCAACAGCGCTTTCAAGCGCAACCCGCACATGTGAGTGAAAGGAGGCCTCGCCGAAGGGACGCGGGGACGGCGCCGTCTCGCCCCGCGGCTGCCTTTTTTTTTTTTTTCGCCTTGAGGAGGCGGAGGCGGTTGCAGCCCCTTTGCCTCTCTCTGTCCTCGACGGGGGAGGGTTTGCGGGGCTCTCGGCTGGGTTGTCCGGGCGGGTGACAAGGAGACGAGGCCGGGTTAAGAAAACAAAGCAAAACACCTCCCCAGTGATTCTCCCTTTCTTCGAGAAGGAGCCCAGTCCGAACAGCTGGACGAGAGAGGAGGAACTTCAGAGTAAAGGCTGGAGGAGGTGGAGGACGAGCTTTGAAGTTCCCAGGGATGGTCCGTTTACGGGATGGCACCCGTGGCCTTTGCAGGGGTTTAGAGACGAAGGCGTGTTTCATGACGCGGGTTTCAGCAGAAGGGTCCGAGGGGGACATCCGGGTCTGCCGGAGAGGAAAAGTTGAACGTGGAGAAATCGAAGTTCCGTTTGCAAGCTCTTCGTCTTGAACTCTAACCCAAACCCTATTTTTAAACACCGCTGTGTCGATCTAGTTTTGCAATAGCCCGCGCTAATTTGGAGTTGATGTTCGCCCAGCGCTTTCAGGCCATTTCTTTAGTTTCTTAAAGAAATTGAGAGATTAGGATGAAAGTGAAGAGGAAGATGCTGCATGAAGACGACTAATTCTGAGTTTTCCCAGGAGTGGGATGTTCCAAAATACTCCAGGTTTGTGGGTGGTGCATGCATTTTTATGAGAACATGCCTTCCAGAACAGGATGTCCATAACAATAAGACCATCATCCTGTTTTAGAATACAGTGCACATGTTTGGAAATGCACCTATTGCCACTCAGATTGACCTGTTCCAGGTGAAATGTTATTCAGGTAACAAAGAGCTCTGTTTTGGATATGCTTAAAATAATAATATATTGTTAGTGAAAATATCTTGCTGATGTGTGCTGGCTCACAAGTCAAAATTTTAAAGGTTATATTCCTTTACACACCCTACCTCGTTTTTGCTGTTTTTAGTTCTTGAATTCTATCAACTGCCTGGAGAAATAATTTTCTTGGCAATATTTTTTTGGAAGTGGTTTGCCTGTTTTCTAGGACTCAGAATTCCCCAGCCAACCTTGGCATTTGCCTCAATTATACATTTCCTTCCCCATTTATCTCCTTTAATGTTGCAAAATATAGTAGATATTCCAGTCCTTTATCTTCTTGTACATGTGCCCAAAGTATAGGACTGTCTGTTCTGATCATCCATTTGTGGGAGTAGTCAGTCTTTTTTTGGGCCAGGATCATTTTATCGATTCTCCTTACAATCCACAGCACTTGCAGTGATGTTTCTCTAGAGCATGATTCAGAGAAGTACACTTTTTTTTTTCTGGTTCTTTTATCTTCAGTTTTCACAGCTATCTTTTAACACTAGAGAAGCTTCTACTATAACTATTCCAATGTTTGTTTTCATGAGAATGTCCATATCCTTTATATATTTGTCTAAGTTTACCATTGCCTTCTTCTCCAGATTTACTCTCTTCTCCAGGACACTATTCAATTTTATCTTTTTGGGGATGAAGAAAACAAAACCATCTATATTGTCTTCACTTCTTCACTGTCAACTGTGAGTTCACTGAGCATGATAGTTGACATTACTTTTGGCTTTTTAATATTAACATGGGTTTTTCAGTTTCCATTTTTGTTTCACACTGTGCTATGCTGAGCTCTTTCACATAACTCTTCTTTACATTCAGCTAATATTGCCTGAATATTTCATATTGATAAATGGTGAAAACCACTGTTTCTCCAGATTTCCTTTTTACAGTACTGTAGCATCTTGCTTGTTTCACTGTACTTCTGAAAAATAATAAGGTGTTCTGTCATTTTCATTAGCCTTATCACATTCATTTTCTAGCATAGTCTGGACAGTTAAAAGGCCTTACTCCAGTCAGTGAAGCCAAGGTGAACCTCCTGAAATTATTTTATCCTCTCCATTAACCCTAGTTTGTTATTAGAGCTTATAATGCTACTTCAGTTGGAAAGAATCTGTGCATTTATATGCTTCTCTACAGTAAGAAAGTTAAACAATGTCAGTCTCTTATTTCCCTCTGCCTTTTCTGAAACTTTTCTGTTCATTTGGCACTTGTCTGCATGCATAGTAATTTTATATTCTTCTTTAAAAAGTTATTAACCAATCTTTCTTTGCATGAGTTGATTCCTGAACATAGTCTTTTTTTACACATGTAAAAAGACTTTGCAGTGCTGTTTGTACAGGATTTGGGTATAGTCTTCCATTTTTCTTTTAAACTTGTTTGGTTCTATTAGATCTCTTCCATGTTTACTCTTAAATGCCCTAGTTTAATTGTCTATTGCCGGTGGTTTTTCTGATCTTTTTTCCCACTTTTTGTTGTCATTGATTTAATTCCTTCCTGCTTGATTCTGAAAATCTGCTTTTATTCATTACTTAAATAGTCTTACTGCCCAAAACTTTCATTTCCATCTGGTCACTTTTACCATTTGGGAGTTTTTCCTGCTTTATTTTTCAGTGTCTTATACTTTTAATGTAAATCTTCAGGTTCTTTTTCATACAGGAAGTATATTAAGTATGTTCCTCACATTGAGTTTATATTCTGACAGCCCACTACAGTAACTTCAACCATATCAATACAGTTTTATATGGGTTAATAAAGAACTGCTTGTTATTGCCTCCTCCTTTTGGATTGAGGTTGCTCTGTAAACAATAATTAAGTAAACATATTTAAATAAATTATATCCAGTAGCATTTCTAATCAGAAAGAAAAAATGTTTCCAGTATATGAAGCATTGGACAATATTTTTTTCTTAGTATGTGGAATATATATGTGTGTATTGAACTTCCATCCATCCATCCTATCATAGTATTGCCAATTAGAATATGTTATGCAGAGAAGAGGAACAGAGCAAGAAATGACATACCAAAGTAATTAAAAAGACATGAGATTAAAAAAAAGAAAGAACTATAATTTCTCCATACCTTTGTATCTTGGCAAATCATCCTTGCTTAAAGAACAACTCCCCCCCATCCCCCATCTGATTTACCTAATCTTATGAATCTTTCCCTTCGTCTTATCATTCAGTCTTCCTTAATACATTAATTCCTTATTTATCTATATGACCAAACTACCTCAATATATTTCTTTCCATACTGTATTCAGTTCATATTCATTCAGCATCCATTCATTTTTACCACTCTTTTCAATAATGTACTCCTTCTGTAGTCAGTTGTCTTTTTTCTTTTGATGTAGGCGATCCTTTTCCTTGTTTAAGTTTATAAGCTTCCTTTTAGGTGGAAGTATACAATTGTTTTCACTTGTTTCAATATGCATTTAGTATAAACTTTCTACAAAATTTCCTCCCTGTATAAGAAAATAACATCCATCTTTCTTCATTTTCATCATGTTTACTGGCAGCCTTACAGTTGTTCAGTATTTTTTTATAATATGAGTTTTTAGCATTTCTCTCTGCTGGCAGTGCCTTATTTAGTCCATTTCACCAACTTCTAAAACAAAATTGTTTTGCATTTTTACTGCCTCTTAATCTTATCTGTTGCTTACTCTCTCTGACTATATTCTTAGTAATTATGTCTTTCTTTGCATATTATACAATATCTTTCCACATGTTTTTGTAGCAATCAACTTCATAATTCTATCAGACATTTCACATCTATAGACAATTAAAACTCTCATGTGTTTTGAATCAATGTAACTAAAATCTGCTAACTTAAAAAATATATATCAGGATCCATTATTCCTGTGGACTTGTAATTTCCACTATATTCAGACCAATATTGTTTGAAAGTTGTGGCCATTGCAGCATCCCAATGATTTCAATTTCCATAAGGAAAATCATTGGGGAACCTGTCAGGAAGTCAAAAGTTGTTCCTGCTTCTACTGTTTTTCCCTCCTGCTTGTGGTTATTCTATTTCTTATTTCTTTAAGAAAGTAAATATTGATTTATTATTGAAATTTACTTTCCACTGCAGTTGTTTTTCTATTTATTTATGATTCATACTTTTGTAAATGATCATGAACCATCCGGCACTGAGATTAAAAAATTTGTATGGTTAACCTAAAGTGTAATGTTCCGTCTAGTCCCATCAAAGTACACTACCTTTCTCTCAAAGGATGACCCAACAGGTTACAGGATTGGCTGGTACTTCCCATTAACATTATCTCCTCAGTTCTAGGTTATAGTGTGGAGGTTTTTTTTCTTTTCTTTTTTCTTTTGATATCCCCCTTTTGGTTGTTTTAAAGCTTGGTTTTGTCATCAGGCATTAGAACCTGGATTTGTGGTAAAGCTAAACAATGTGTTGATTATTTTTAATGGGTTTTCATACATCTCAGTTGTGGATTGTGTTGGATGGATTTTTTAAAATGTTCGAATACTTAGCGGGTTTTGCATTTTGCTTTTTTATACTTTTTTAAAATTGCTCTGAGCTGCTCAGAATCACATAGTTGAGAAGGGCAGCTATATACATTGAAATAATAAATGTCTTGTGGATAAGCTGATCCTTAAATGTTTAACCAATATATGGAAAATGGACTGCCCTGGATAACCCAATCTTGACACTTTTGTATGTTTTAATTTTCACAATTGGCTTATGCATGGGTGGCATATTTTTCATGCTGTTGTGTTTAAAAATTCTTGAGTTGTTGTATCTGCAATTATTGTATCTGTGAGTGGGCTTATACGAAAGAGTATACAGGCTATATAGGTAGTTTTACTTTATTGTCATTGCACCTCATACAATTAATTTAGATACCATCTTCAGTGTACATTATGACTATGAAAATAAACACAAATACACATCCTTCACATTCTATACATTGAATTGAAAACCCCTGATATTGCATTAATATTGCACTATACAGTAGCATTCAATAGAATTACTGCCCTGGGAAAGAAGCTGTTTTTCAGCCCATTTGTCCTTTTTTAATTATCTTGTACTGTCTGCCAGATGATAATAGTTCAAAAAAAGGGTGCCCAGGATGAGGTGAAGGAACAATCCAGCCTACATAGTAACTGCTAGGTTCATCCATGGATAAATCAAACCCAACTCTGGGGTGTATTTTGCCACCTAAAACTCTCACGAGTATATAATGAAATATCAGATTCCCCTTTGATAATTTATCGAGTGAGTCTCAATAAGTTGTTTACCATAAGGAGAATATGAGGATAAAATGAGTTAGAAATGATACATGCCAGGTGATTTTTGAAAGGTTAGAATAAAAATAAATGTAATTAAAAATATCTGCTGCGTAGTTATGATTTTTTTATTCCTAAGCAGAATTTTCAAATTCTTCATGTTTAAATTGTCAATTTCCTTTTGAAATAAATGAAGTAATCAAAAGAATCAAATAATGGCAATTAAACTGCATATAGTCTGAGAAATTTCCATGAGTAATGAACTGGATAATGGGTGTTGTCATAATACTATAGAAAACACTGAAATAAGTTATCGGGACGTAAATGCTGTTTATTCAGTGAGAATACTTGAAAATAGAAATGCCTAGACTTTACAAAATGGGTTCATTTCTCATCTGCCAATTTTATGCAGTTTTCGGGGAAATTTTATTTTCTAGTATAGTCATATTCTCTTTCCCAGGCATATTTAGAATACAATAAAGCTTTTTTATTGCTGTATTTACAACATTTTAGAGCTTCCATTAAATATATATACAATTACAGCTTTATGATCCTCTGAGCACTTGCCATAAAACTGTCCTGAAAAATCAACATATATAAGATAGTGCTATTAATTACATAAAAAGAAACATTTAAATTGGTTCATTGGAAGGAAAACAAATTATGTAGGCAGAATAAAGTGGATAGAGCCATGGATAGCATTAGCATTAGATCCTGCCATGTTATGTAGCACATCGGGCAGCAAGGGATCTCCAGTATTGGTGAATACTTCAGCGTCTTTTCATATATTAACTTTAGAATCTTCAAGTCTTCCATGAACATTCTTCACTGTGTATTTCAAGGTGTCCTCTTGGTGGTCATTTGGCATCTGGGGTTGGGGATATATATCATTGCCTTCTTTTGAGATTCTAGGGTTAGGGTTAGAAGAATATGACCTGCAAGTTGGAATCTTCTGCGTACGACAATGTTATTTGGTCTGCAGGAGAAACTCTTTTGGAGCACTTCTTTATTAATAAGTTAGTAGGCTAGTGGTTAATGCAAAAAATGGCAAATCTTATGAAAGGAAGGAAAAGTTAATCTAATTTTTATTATTATTTTAAGAGATGAAATTGGATTAATCCCGTGCCCCGAAGCCAGATATAATCGAAGCCCAATAGTTCTGGTTGAAAATAAACTTGGAGTGGAAAGCTGGTGTGTCAAATTTCTTTTGCCTTATGTTCATAACAAGCTTCTTCACTACAAACTAAGAAAGCAGTGGTTCAACAAAGAAGGTAAGTCACTCCATAAAGTACAAAATATTGCTGTCATGAAAGCTTTTTCTAACTCATTGTCATGTCACCCATTCCTTCTTGTAAAAATAACCTAATCATTCCCAGCTATCCTCAGGGGAATCTTTCTGAATTCTCAACAAATTTGCAACTGAAAGCATGATTGCAGGATTAATTTTGTACATAGTTGTACCCTTTTTATACGTTGAAAAGAATCAGTGGAATAATCAGTGGCCTTTTAGCATAGTATTCACTCATCAGTACTCCAGGTTATACTTTGTGTACATGATTGCCGGAAACAGCACTGCAGCTGAAGAAATAAGGAATGATCTTGTAAAGCAACTAGAGTTTTAATATTTTGAAAATTGTTTTGAAAATTGGCAAGGCAGGCACCTAAAGCATTTGCCATTAACCACTTGCAGGCATTCCTTGACTTTCAATCATTTGTTTAATGACCAGAGGTACAATGGCATTGAAAAAGGTGATTTACAACTGGTCTTCACACTTAGAACTATTGCAGCATCCCATAGTCTTATGATCAAAATTTGGGCACTTGGCGGTTGATATGTACTTACGATGGTTGCTGTGTTCCAGGGACATGTGCCTAACTACCCTTTCCACCACCATCCCTGGAAAGGAGACTGGAGTGAAAATAGTACGTAATGATTGGGTCCAGCAGTAGTGTTTTGGGAGGCTGTACTACATCCTCCTTCATAGCTGATGGGACTACTTCTTCCGTAGAGGAGAACATATGCATCCTATTACAGATCACCTCCTGGGCAGCCTGAACATATCCAGGCCTTCCTGCTTTAAAGAGCTTTGTTTATTGACTAGCCTTTTCAAGAGACGAACAATACATTTCTTGGAATTCTAGTTCCTTTTAGGGTTTCATGTCAAGACGGATTGGATATACTCTGCTTTTTTTACTCAGTCAGAATAAAATAAGAGTCCTTTGTTTTAACAGTTCTTCATTGGACCCATTTCTCAAGAGCACAAGATAATACTGATGATATGTTTCCAGGCCAGTCCATAGTGAAAGTGAAAGGGATTTAATCAAGCTTCTCTCCTTGAGATGAAGAAGGCCACTTGTCTAGAGAGGGGGAGGGAGAAGTTTGAAGCGAATAGATGCTTCCCAAAAGAATTTCAACTGATTTATAGGAACCACTCATAGCAGTAGAGGATCGTTATGCTTTATGTGAACAGCTACCCTCTCCCTTTTCCCCCCTACTGAATTAAAATACAGTATTCCCAGAGGACAGAGACAATTTGGGAATAACTACTGTTTTACCACATTAGAAGCAAGGGAAGGTAAAATTAGAAAATCCAACCCGCCCATTTCAAGGAAAAGAAAATAAGCCTCTGAGTTCCCATCTCTCATTTTCATTTCTACCGTCAGCAAGAAAGTGATAATAATGATGCCTAAGGGACAAACTTGCTTTCTAATGCCTAATTTGTTGCTGAAAACATTTGTCATCCCAGTTGGCAAGAGTGTGGAAGCCTTGGCTAATCAAGAATAAAGAAATGGCCCAAATGATAGTCTCTTTCCTAAATCTCCTCTCCCCCTCCATAGAGCCACCCCCAAATTTATCAAGCAGAGCTGCAGAGAGGAAGGAACTTTTCTTTCTTTTTAATGCAAATGGAGAAAATGGAGACCTGATTGTTAGCCTTGATTTTAATAATACTTTAAACAGAGTTAATTTTATATTGACTTTAATCTATTTAAATAGAGATGCTAGTAAACTTTATAAATACAGGTGTATCACTATTTTTATTGCTTGTTGCATTTTATCTTGATCGTGCTGATTAAATGGAAAGTGTGCTATATTATCCCATCTTGTAGTATTGTAAGATAACATGCTGTTCCTGCTGTGATATATACAGTGTACAGGCTTCATGGGCCAATCAAAATATATTTTATTAATATTTTTCAGAGAAATTGTTACTGTATTTAGGAGGGTACGAAGATCATGCATCAAATGAGTAAGGAACTATTTAGAAAAAAATAACAAATTCAAACATGTAATGGAATTTATTTAATAAATTCTCTGGCAGGGCTCCCCAACCTCCAGGCCATGGCCCACTTGAGCCTTTTGGAGCCGGACCACAGAATTGGTGGGCAATCATGCATGTGCGTCCCCAGTTTCAGGGAGCAGCAGGCACCACATGCATGTGTGTTCCATTTGCGTGAGCAGCAGACACACATGTCTGCTGGTTGTGCAAATGGACCTATGCATGTTTGCCTGCCACATGCGGGGTGCCATCCCCTCTTCCCTCCCTCCATTCCACAAAGGTGAAAAGGTTGGGGAACTCTGTGGGGTCTGACTTTTGGTGCAATCTATATATTTATGTTGGCATATGTATTTGGTGCACCAAATAATCATTGTACAAATTGCATGCATTAATGTCGTAAAAACAGGATGGATGTTGTATTTTTTCCAGTACTATAAATTGCTTGTTGACATTTATGATAAGAAACTAAATTAAAATCATAAAGACCCCCTGTGGTTTTGCTCAAATCTTGCCTGCCTGTATGAACACATAATCTAACTTTCCTTAAAAATCTAAGAGTAAGCCATTAATAGACCTGTGAAGATTATGCTGAGAAACCCAACTGACTGATTCTTGGGAGGATGAAATGAAATAGAAATGCTTTACTGAAGAATTGCCTGTAGAAATTTATTTGTTTATGTAAATTTCCTTTTGCTGTATATATTCTGATAAGAAACATCATTTCTTTGAAGTTATCTGCTGCAATATCATTTCACAACTATAGGTTGTTTTCATATCAGTTCTCACAATTTCAAATTGTAATAAAGCCATAGTTATATATGAAATTAATCAAAAGGTCATATATATATGTATGTATGTATGTATGTTATACATATATATATATTTGTTTTCTGAGGTCCTCGCGGGTATTTGTATGTGGATCTTTGGTTATTCGGGTTTTCTCCCGCATAAGATTGGAAGTATCTAGGCAATGTTTCAATGAAGTCTCATCATCTTCAGGCTTGGTCTTCAGCTCTGTGCGTCTCAGAGTGATGTGAGCTTGCAGCTGCTTCTTCCTTTTAACTGCTAGTGGGGGTGAGACTTGATTGGGTGGGGGCTTGGCTGTGTTCTCATTGGGTGGGGGTGTGTTCTCATTGGTTGGGGTTTGGCTGTGTTCTGATTGGTTGGGGGGTTGGCTGTGTTCTGATTGGCTGGAGGCGTGTTCTGTTCAGGTGGGGGCTTGGTTGTGCTCAGGTTAGTCTTAATTGCTGGGGGATTTGAGCTGGTGAACTGTGATCTTGCTGTTTGGCTTCGAGTTCGTGGTCATGCTGCATCTTCATGGTGGGGGTCAGTTCGCTTCATGTATGGCTCAGAGGGGTTTGAAGTGGGTAGTGATGCAGCTGCAGTGCGGCTTCTGGTCCATGGTCGTGTTTCATCTGTGTGGGTGTGAGTCTCCTACGTGGAAGTGTGGTGGTGGCATCTTGTGTGGCTCTCAGGGGTGTGGGTCTGGTGTCATTCTTCATGTTAGGTACTCGTCTGTTCATGAGGGCAGGTTTCCAAATGGCTGGTAGGCGGGAGGTATCATCTCGTTTATTCATGCTGTGTGGGTGTTTTTCTATCTCTATGGCTTCTCTAATTATTCTGCTGCTGAAGTGTTCGGTTTTGGCGATAGTTCTGGTATTTTTAAAGTCAATCTCATGTCCTGTGGCTTTGAGGTGTTGGACCAGGGAAGAGGTCGGTTCTTCCTTTTTGATTGAGTTCTTATGTTCTTCAATGCGTGCACTTATTCTTCTGTTAGTTTGTCCAATGTATGTGTTGGGGCAGGTAGTGCAAGGGATTTCGTATACTCCTTGATTTTCTAACTCGATTTTGTCCTTAGGGTTTCTTAGGATGGTGGATATCTTTCTGCTTGTGCAGAATGTTGTCTTAATGTTGTATTTTTGGAGGATCTTGCTGATTTTGTCTGTAGTGCCTTTTATATATGGGAGGAGGGCTTTGCCATTCTCTCTCGAGCTGCTCGGAGCATCCAGAGAGTGGGATGTGCTTCCGAGTCCTCTTCTTGCAGGCTGAGCTTTAGCTGAGGAAACGCTCCGCCCCCTCACGTGACTCCAAGTAGCATTCCCCCAGTCTTTTGCTCAGCCTCGAAGAGGCAGGCTGTTTTTGAAAGGAGCTCCTTGGCTGATTCAAACTGCATGCTTTACTCTGGATATTTCTTCAATTTCAGGTCGCATAATTTTTCTCCTTCCTCCTGCGCAAAGGGTTGGGACTTAGGGGAAGTCTCCCCTCGCCCCTATGGGCCAAACGGGCTGGTTCACAGCGCTTCGCGTGACCCCCCCCCATTATTAGATCGCGTCGCTGCCTCCGCGCTCCATTCTAGTGCGAAACTTTCTGGATTCCCCCCCACCCTAAACGCCGACCGGGAAGGGCTAGTCGCTCCTTAAGAGCACCAGGCGAGCTGAGCCAACCGGACAAGCCCTCCTTGCCGTCCCGAAGGCGCCCGACATAGCTCAGCTTGCAGCCGCCATCTTGGGGCCCGCATCGTGGTCGGGCGCCATTTTATTCCTGATTTTGGCTGCTGCGGTTGAAGTACAGTCCAAGACCCCTTGGGTCAGAGTTAGTGGCTTTTAGCGTCCCTTCGGGCTCGCTTGCATTATTTTTCTGTTGGCCTCCCGCAGCCTCTATCGGGGTGAAGTTAGCAGCACCCCCCCCCCGGCTTGTTGCTGGAGGCCTGCTGCCAGAGGCCTCTCTCCCTCTAGGCCTCAGGCATTTATTTGGTAAATCCGGCCTGTACTGTGGTAACCCCTTGGTTCCTTTCCTACTTCTGTTTATAAAAATAAATAAAAATAAATAAATATATATATAAGAAAAGAAAAGAAAAGAAAGAGAAAACAACTTACAGATGAATTTATACGTTTTTATACGTATACGCATAGATAACCTTTGCGTGCAGATAGCATAAAAAAAATAAAAATAAAAATAAAATAATATCAATAAATAAATCTCCATATCATATATATATATATATATATATATTTAGACTTTACTACCGGTTACCACGTACACATTAAATTCCAAAAGGGGAGAGCGGGCCAGTTCAAACGTCACCAGGCCCTACTCAGGCCAATTCCAGGCGAGCCAACCGCCCTTTACTATTTACACTGTTATTGTCATAGTTATTATAATTATCAAAATGGCAGACGACAATCTCTCTAAATGACCTTCCTTGAAGGCTAAGGCAAAGTCCCACTACTTGCACAGGTAGGACAAGGAACCCTCCAAGGCCTCCCAACAAGACGCCCCAAGGCGCCCTAAGGTGTTGGAAAAGGAGTTTGATAGGCGATCAAGGGAGTCCCGCTCGGGGCCTCCAGTCCTTCCTTCTCCCTATCTAGGCGCAGCCCATTTCAGGGTCACTTGACCCCGGGACCACCGACCAGACAGACCCCTGAAGCTACCTTTACACCTACGGCCTCTGGTCTGCGTCAGGAAGAACCCTCTACATCTGAGGTTCCAGCCCACATCAAGGCTTGGATGGAATCAACTGTCCGCCAGGGCATTGCGGAAGGCCTGTAGCACATGTCCACATCAGGGTTCTCTCCATGGGCTCCCGACCACGACTCTTTATCCATCAGATCCCTTCCACAGCCAGATCCCCCGGTTGGTCAGGTACTCTCTAAGAGGGACAGCCCTCCTCCCGTAGGGGCCCAGGAGGAGGAGGAAGGGGACTTTGGTGACTTCAGGGAAGAGGAAGAGGACTCCCGGATGGGAACCTCCCATTATAGTGAGCCCCTCTTAGAGGCAGACCTCATGGAGGGGGAAATGTCGGAGGACGAGGGGGCTTCTCCCGACCAACCCGTATTCAGGGGGCTGTTCAAGCCACACCTGTCCAAATCCTTCCTCTTTAAAGCCAAGAATGTCTCTGGTCTTCTTCCCCAGTCTCCCTCTGACTCCCCCCCGCCTCAGAGAGACCAGAGGACTCCATTTTCACACAACCAGTGGTGGAAGCTGAGGTCATCCCAACCGAAGCTACTTGCTTCCACGGGAGCCCCCCCCACACCCTCTATCCAAGACAAGAGATTCTTTAATCTCAATTCGGCAATGTCTACTCTTCTAAACATCCTGGAGGTTGACGACCCCATTGTGGGCCTTGCCTCCTCCTCTATCCCCAGTGAGGCCTTAGAGGCCTTGAAACCTGAGCACAAGCGGACGGATCTGGCGTTGCGCCGGGCCCATCTATCTGACGCTTGGGCCATTAAATCGGCTAGGGCCGCTTCATTCTTCACAAGGTCCTCTATCCACTGGCTCCGGCAGCTGAGAGAACGTCCCCGCGTCAATGTGCGGGCGCACCAAGACATAGCGAAACTGGTGGCTGCAGCCGAGTTTTAGCTGACGCCACTTACCAATCGGTAAGGTTCTCTTCCAGAGCGATAACATCACATGTCACGGCTCGCCGCCTACTGCGGCTCAAGCACTGGCAGGCGGATGTAAAAATAAAGTCAAGCTAGCCACTGCTCCCATCAGGGAGACAAACTGTTCGGCCTGGCCTTGGAACCCCTGCTGGTCGTGGGCCGCAGCAAGAGGAAGCACCGGCCCTCCCTTTTTCGGAGGCCAGAGATAAGAGGCCCTCAGCCCTTTCGGAGGGGCTTCCCCCGCCCCTTCTACCAACTCCCCTTCCTTCCGGTCTCAGGACCGCTCGGACTCAGGCGACAGAAACAAATGGGGCGGCAACCATAAGAGGCCCTTTAGGGGATCAGGGGGGAGGCCCTATTGCCAACCCAGATAAAATTTCTTCCTCCCTCCCCATTGGCGGCCGCCTTAGACACTTCGCCGCTCAATGGGACAATCCACTCCCATGCACGGGTTAGGGACACCATCAGATTTGGTCTTGCCCTTGAGTTCCGGTCCACCCCCCGCTGAGTTCTTCATGACTTCCCCCACCTCAAGAGATCCCGCCAAACGTGCGCTAATGGATGCAACCATCCAACACCTGCTTGACATTCAGGCCATTCTACCCGTTCCACTGGTCCAGAGGGGACGAGGATTCTACTCCCACCTCTTTGTGGTGCCCAAGCATTCTGGGGGATGCAGAGATATATTAGATTTAAAATGGCTAAACCGCCACCTTATCCAGCGCAAATTCAAAATGCACACCTTGCAATCGATTCTCTTCGGTACCAGGCGGAGTGACTGGTTATCCTCCATAGATCTCTCGGAGGCATACCTACACATTCCAATCCGGCCCTCTCACCACAAATTCCTTAGCTTCTGCTATAACAACCTTCACTATCAATACGTGGCCCTCCCCTTTGGTCTGGCCTCGGCCCCCAGGACCTTCACCAAGGTCCTCGCGGCCCTGGAGGCTCACCTCAGGAGCGTTCCCGTCCGCCGTCACTGCTATTTGGATGATATCCTTATTCTCTCCCCATCCAAGACCCAGGCAGTCAGGGACACCAGAGCCACCCTCTCCGCTCTCCTGGCACATGGGTTCCTCATCAATTGGCAAAAGAGTCAACTGGTCCCATCCACCCGAATCACCCACTTGGGAGCCATAATTGATTCGGTTACAGAAAAGGTCTTCCTCTCTTCGGAGAGGTTCCTCAGCATTCAAGCTCTGATCAAACAGATTAGGCAATCAAGGAGGGTGGCGTTACTTGACCTTTCTAAATTATTGGGTAAGATGGTTTCATGCATCTCAATTATTCCCTGGGCCCGCTTACACAGCGGATCCCTCCAGTGGTTCCTGCTCCCATCCCAAAGATCCGGAAGAAGCAACTTGAAGTCCAGAGTCAAGGTGCCTCCGAGGGTCCCCATGTCCCTCCTCTGGTGGACCAACCCCGCCATTAACAGGGGCCACCTCTTCTCAGAACCTCCACGGCTAATCCTCATCGTGGATGCCAGCCTATCAGGTTGGGGCGCTCACATCAACTCGCTCTCGGCATAGGGCAAGTGGTCGCCGATCGAGCTAAGATGCAGCCTCAACTGGCTGGAGCTTCACGCCATCCACCTGGCCCTGCTCAGATTCCTCCCCTTGGTACGCGGGCGTCACGTCCTTATTCTCACGGACGACACCACGGCTAAAGCCCATATCAACAGGCAAGGAGGCACCCAGTCTATTCAGTTGATGAGGGAGGCCGAGCGCCTCTGCCGTTGGGCAAAATCCAACCTCCTCACACTAAAAGCCGAACACATCTCCGGAATCTCCAACATCCAGGCGGATTGGCTAAGCAGGGCCATGGTGGACCAAGAAGAATGGTGACTCCATCCATCCCTATTCAAGGAGGCGTCCAGAATATTCGGTCTCCCGAGGGTGGATCTCTTCACCTCCCCATCCAATGCACAGCTTCCACGGTTTTTCTCCAGGTACCCGTCTCATGGGTCGGAGAACCACAACGCGCTACGCTGCCCATGGCCCCCAGGGCTCCTATATGCCTTCCCTCCGCTGCCGCTAGTTCCCAGAGTCATAAACAAACTCATTCATGAGAAGGCAGACCTGATCCTGGTGGCTCCCTATTGTCCCAGGAGACCGTGGTTCGCATGACCTCCACAATCTTTCGGTAGCGCCCCCATGGAGGATCCCCCCCGGACAGGATCTCCCTCCCTCAGGGGCCCCTTCTGCATTCGGAGCCCCAATGGCTCCACTTAGCCATCTGGAGGTTGAATGGATCCATTTGACAAGAGAAAAATTCTCCAGTCAAGTAATCGACACTATTTTGGATGCTAGGCGACCCTCCACCACACGAATTTATGATGCCACTTGGAAGGGCTTTTCCAAGTGGTGTTCCGGGTTCCAAGTTGACCCCCTCTCTCCCTCTATTGCGCAGGTCTTGGAATTCCTTCAAGAAGGCCTACGTGAAGGGCTTGCCCCCAACACCCTGAGACGGCAGGTCGCTGCCCTCTCAACCGTTGTTTCTTCTGATAACTTCAGTTCTCTCTCTCAACACCCCCGGGTTAGAGCTTTCCTCAGGGGCGCCACCAACTTGTGCCCTCCGACTGTTCACAGGTTCCCCACATGGGACCTCAACAAGGTCCTCGTTTCGCTTACAAGGCACCCGTTTGAACCTCTGAGGGAGTCCTCCCTTCAATTTCTAACGTTTAAAGTAGTTTTCTAGTGGCCATTACTTCTGCTCGTAGAGTCTCGGAAATAGCAGCATTGTCAATCAGAAACGATTTATGCGTGTTCCACGCTGATCGGGTGGTCCTTCGCCCCGACCCCACCTTCTTACCCAAGGTTAACTCTCCCTTCCACAGGTCTCAGGAACTGGTCCTCCCAAACTTTTGCCCCAGACCCTCGAGGGACAGGGAAACCCTTTGGCACACCCTGGATGTTAGAAGGGCCTTGCGCATATACATTAAGCACACACAACCCCTGAGAAGATCAGTATCCCTCTTCCTCTCCTTTCAGCCCAGGACATTGGGGTTCAAGTCTCTCCCTCAACCATCAGTTGCTGGATTAGGGCAACTATTGCCAGGTGCTACCTATCACAATCTCTGCCCGCTCCTGGGGGAATAACAGCTCATTCCACCAGGAGTGCAGCTACTTCGGCGGCTTGGGTCACGCAAGCCCCAATTGCTGACATTTGTCGGGCAGCCACTTGGGCCTCTCCGTCCCCATTCATCAGACATTACAAAATAGACTTATATGCCTCAGCAGAGGCCTCTTTTGGCCGACGAGTCCTATAGAGGGTCATCAGTGACCCGGAGGGGCTTCCAGCCCAGAGGGAGTCCCACCCGTAGGACAGCCAAGCTTTGGTATGTCCCACTCTCTGGATGCTCCGAGCAGCTCAAGGGAGAATGGGCGTTTGTTCTTACCTGATAGGCCCCTTCTCGGCGAGCCGCGAGGAGCATCCAGCCCCACCATAACTCCTCCGTCTGGTGGGTACTCTAGTTTCAGCTAAGGAGCCAATCGTTGATTAGAAGGATTTCTTAGTCATTCTTCTCGTTATCGCAAAAAACTGGGGGAACGCTACTTGGAGTCATGTGAGGGGGCAGAGCGTTTCCTCAGCTTAAGCTCAGCCTGCAAGAAGAGGACTCGGAAGCACATCCCACTCTCTGGATGGTTCTCGCGGCTCGCCAAGAAGGGGCGTATCAGGTAAGAACCAACGCCCATTCTCTTGTTCTCTGTCTTGGATTTTGGTTGGAGTTTCTTTTTGGATTAGGTGGGTGATCATCTTTCTTTGGAATCCATTGGCTGTCAGAACTGTGTAGTTCGGTCTCTAGGTGTTGTTCGTCGGCTAAGCATTTTGTTCTGGAGATGAGTGTCTCGGCTACAGAATTGATCTGTGCTGGGTGGTGGTGTGAGAGTGCGTATAGATAGCGGTTTGTATGTGTTTTCTTCTGGTAGATGGTGTGTCCTAGGGAGCCATTGGATTTTTTGTATACCAAGACATCTAGGAAGGGAAGTTGGTTGTTAGCTTCTGTTTCCATGGTGAATTGTATTTTGGGGTGTAGGCTGTTGAGGCGTGTGAGGAAGTTGTTCAGTTTTTCTTTCCCGTGTGGCCAGATTATGAAGGTTTCATCTACGTATCTGAGGGGTGATCCCATGGGTGCTCCTTCTATTTGTTTGTATTTTTGTCCGTTGTAGGTGAAGTATGTATTGGATAGGCAGTGGTTGGTCAGATCTAGGATGTGCTTGGGGGGGTTGTATTTGTTTTGGATGGTTGTCAAGGCTTCTTTTATTGGCACTTGGGTGAAGAGGGATACCAATCCAAGTTAACCAACCTACTCCAAGACCCCACATCAAACCCCTAAAGACAGACCCCACCACCTACCTAGAAAAAACCACCAGATCCAAAATAAAAGCCTCCCCCATCAGTGAAGAAATCCAGCAAAGAATCATACCCAGAGAGAAATCATCCAGATACCCTAAACTTTATGGTCTCCCCAAGATACACAAAGAAGGAACCCCACTTAGACCAATAGTCAGCTCCATAGGCTCACCTCTACAAAACCTAGCCAAATTTCTCGCCAAACAGCTACTGCCCTATGCAGAATCCATCAGCTCACACGTAAGAAACTCATTCCAGTTCATCGAGATCATAAAGAAACAAAACTTACAACCCAGTGACCTACTAGTGAGCTTCGATGTCATATCCCTCTTCATCCAAGTACCAATAAAAGAAGCCTTGACAGCCATCCAAAACAAATACAACCCCCCCAAGCACATCCTAGATCTGACCAACCACTGCCTATCCAATACATACTTCACCTACAACGGATAAAAATACAAACAAATAGAAGGAGCACCCATGGGATCACCCCTCTCACCTGTCATCGCTAACCTCTACATGGAACACTTTGAAACACAAGCTCTAGAAAAATATGATCACAAACCCAAACTCTGGCTCAGATACGTAGATGACACCTTCATAATCTGGCCACATGGGAAAGAAAAACTGAACAACTTCCTCACACACTTCAACAGCCTACACCCCAAAATACAATTAACCATGGAAACAGAAGCTAACAACTAACTTCCCTTCCTAGATGTCTTGGTATACAAAAAATCCAATGGCTCCCTAGGACACACCATCTACCAGAAGAAAACACATACAAACCGCTATCTACATGCACTCTCACACCACCACCCAGCACAGATCAATTCCGTAGCCGAGACACTCATCTCCAGAACAAAATGCTTAGCCGACGAACAACACCTAGAGACTGAACTACACACTCTCACCAGCGTGCTGACAGCCAATGGATTCCAAAGAAAGAAGATCACCCACCTAATCCAAAAAGAAACCCCAACCAAAATCCAAGACAGAGAACAAGAGAATGGCAAAGCCCTCCTCCCATATATAAAAGGCACTACAGACAAAATCAGCAAGATCCTCCAAAAATACAACATTAAGACAGCATTCTGCACAAACAGAAAGATATCCACCATCCTAAGAAACCCTAAGGACAGAATCGAGTTAGAAAATCAAGGAGTATACGAAATCCCTTGCACTACCTGCCCCACCACATACATTGGACAAACTAACAGAAGAATAAGTGCACACATTGAAGAACATAAGAACTCAATCCAAAAGGAAGAACCGACTTCTTCCCTGGTCCAACACGTCAAAGCCACAGGACATGAGATTGACTTTAAAAATACCAGAACTATCGCCAAAACCGAACACTTCAGCAGCAGAATAATCAGAGAAGCCATAGAGATAGAAAAATAACCACACAGCATGAATAAATGAGATGATATCTCCCGCCTACCAGCCATTTGGAAACCCGCCCTCATGAACAGACGAGTACCTAACATGAAGAATGACACCAGACCCACACCCCTGAGAGCCACACAAGATGCCACCACCACACTTCCACGTAGAAAGGAGACTCACACCCACACAGAAGATGAAACACGACCATGGACCAGAAGCCGCACTGCAGCTGCATCACTACCCACTTCAAACCCCTCTGAGCCATACATGAAGCGAACTGACCCCCACCATGAAGATGCAGCACGACCACGAACTCGAAGCCAAACAGCAAGATCACAGTTCACCAGCTCAAATCCCCCAGCAATTAAGACTAACCTGAGCACAACCAAGCTCCCACCTGAACAGAATACGCCTCCAGCCAATCAGAACACAGCCAACCGCCCAACCAATCAGAACACAGCCAAACCCCCAACCAATGAGAACACACCCCCAACCAATCAGAACACAGCCAAGCCCCCAGCCAATCAAGTCACACCCCCACTAGCAGTTAAAAGGAAGAAGCAGCTGCAAGCTCACATCACTCTGAGAAGCACAGAGCTGAAGACCAAGCCTGAAGATGATGAATGAGACTTCATCGAAACGTTGCCTAGATACTTCCAATCTTACGCAGGAGAAAATCCAAATAACCAAAGATCCATATATATGTATGTATGTATGTATGTATGTATG
This sequence comes from Hydrophis major, assembly GCA_033807585.1. Classification (NCBI taxonomy): domain Eukaryota; kingdom Metazoa; phylum Chordata; class Lepidosauria; order Squamata; family Elapidae; genus Hydrophis; species Hydrophis major. The sequence goes on along the minus strand of CM066329.1, from coordinate 290,847,446 downwards.
TATGTATGTGTATGTATATGTATATGTATATGTACATGTATATGTATATATATATATATGTGTGTGTATATATATAACTAAAGAGGGTAGATGTTTCCATTATAAAATAAAATCTTTCTTTTTTAACACAATTTTCTCTTGTTTTTGCTGTTGCATCTCATAACATGCTGTGTATTTTTCCATAACATGTAACCTTTAAACAGCATTTTGTTTGTTTGTTTTCTTTTGTCACTTTCTATATCACCAGTGTCCTTCCCTTGTCTGTTCTGTACATCCTGCTTTCTCTCTTAAACTGTTGCCAGTAGAGTCTTCACGCAGTGCCATCTTTCTCCTTTCTTTCTTTCTTTCTTTCTTTCTTTCTTTCTTTCTTTCTTTCTTTCTTTCTTTCTTTCTTTCTTTCTTTCTTTCCTTCCTTCCTTCCTTCCTTCCTTCCTTCCTTCCTTCCTTCCTTCCTTCCTTCCTTCCTTCCTTCCTTCTTTCTTTCTTTCTTTCTTTCTTTCTTTCTTTCTTTCTTTCTTTCTTTCTTTCTTTCTTTCTTTCTTTCTGTTTGCTATTTTCATAGTGTATTTGCATCCCAAAGGCATTGAGTTCTATAATACAATAAAAGCTCTTTACATGGTGAGGAAGCTTTTAAGTTTCATCTGAACAAGAATAATATTTTCGCTCTTTCTTTTTAATGTGATTTTGATGGACTTTGGCTCTTTTTCATGTGAAATTGATTAATTGCATTATTTATTGTGTTGCTAATATGTCTGATGTTTCTACTTTCTATCAGAACATAAGAGCCTTTAATCTCCCAAATATTGCCGAACTCTTAACTCCTAGTATCATTAGCCATTTCAGATGTTTTGATACAGAATATTTGGTACATAATTTGGGATAAATGTTCCAAAACTCATACAATTTCAAAGAGTTTGAAAGAAGGGATAAGAATCTCATCAACTTTACACAAACACAAATAACAGAGAAAAAAATCACATATAAAGTATAAGGCTAAAAAAAATTGCCCCATAAATGTATATATGCCTTTTCATAAAATATTTATTCCTCTTTATCTCTATTTAGAATTGATAGATATCACGTGTACCTTGTTGTTGCTGAACCCAGATTTCACTACAGCATGGAATGTAAGGTAAGATTAGTAAATACAGATAGATATAAAGACTTCTGCTGATAGCCTCATGTTTTAGGGTATGATTTCATGGATTCCATTCTTCTCTAAGTTCACACAAGGCTGCTTTTGAGTAACCATATATGCTATATATTACAGAAAATCTTATTTCATGTATAATGATTTTTAAATCAGTACCTCTGTTCAGGCGTGGGATTCTACCAGTTTGGACCTGTTTTGGCGAACCAGATATTAAATTGTGCAATATTGTATTTTATTTATCAACAATTTTAAAGAGCCTTTTGAATATAGAACTCTCAAAGCAATATGCAAAGCAAATTGTCAGCCCTGCTAGATAGGCCAGACTGGGAAATAACTACACTGGAAGGCTAAAAATACTGTTATTGAGATGAGCTATAACAACAAAATCTTGCAAGTCTGATTATGCTTACCTTGTAGTCCTCCTTCTTAAACTTTGGTGAATTTGAGAGACATCTGCCTGAGTGATTTCCAAATGCTGCCTCCTTGTTCTCATGCATATACAAATTTACAAATCCTCACCTTTTTTAGAAACCTATTACGTAAAACTAATGATGTTCGATTATACATGGATACTGCAGGTCAAACTAGATATGATATAGTTTGTAAGATACAAACCTAGGGCTAAAAGTCTCAATAACTAAAAACAAGCTCGAGCTTAATCCTAGCAAATTGGAGATTGTTTCTTCAAAAATATTTTGGTTCTGAGGTGATGTTTGTATTAGGATTGCAATCCCTCTGTAAGAGTAGGTTCTCTTGGACCCATGTCTCCTACAATAGCAGATTGGGAAGCCTTGGACCAGCTAAGTCTTGTGTGCCAGTTGTTGCCCTTTTTGGATCAAGATGCCATAGGTCAATGATTTTTGTCTTTATGACCCACAAGATAAGATTATCATTAGGATGCTCTACAATGGAGCTGTTAAAAATGACTTTGGAAGCTATAGATAGTACAAAAGGTAGCAGCCAAATAGCTACCCTAAAATGTTTTATATCTCCAGTATAAATAAAAACCTAACATCTATCTTTTCAAATATATTTTTGGGGAGTCCAGTATACACCCTAAATATAACTTTTTCATGAATCAATCTTGGTCTCAAATCTGTAGATACCATTTTAACAGTTTTAAGAACGTGAATTAATGGGACTTACAAGAAATCCCAGTTCTTCAGGCCGTGTTTTGAGATATCCTAGAATTGTCCACTTTTAAATTATTCTTGAGTTTTTGATACAGATACATTAAAGGTCGGGAAGAGATGCTGAATAATCTGTCCAGTGAAAGATGAACACAGGCATGAAGGCAGAACACAATTATATGAATAAAAAGATTGAATCTGAATCCTGCAACATTGGCTTTTGCTACTTGTAATAAAATAACTCAATGATGGATTAAATATATGCTTTCTCACTAAGTCTTCAGATTTGATCTGTAATCACTACTTTTTGATCACCACTGTGAAGACAGACCCTGCATTTTTCATTCACCTTCCAAGAGGTTATTAAGATTCATTTCTTGCTGTATTATAGTTTATTTTCATATGCTAATTAAGACCAATACAAGAGTTAAATTGTGTTTTAAGAGGTAATCATTTGTACGAAAAATGGGGGAAATAATCAGAACTTCCATATTATAAATCATTCAGTTTCATGTTCTACTGAAATAGATTGATAGAATATATTGTAAAAATGTCATTTTTGCATCTTAGTTTAATTTTAGTTTTGTAATTTTGATGTGTCAGTTTTTAAATAATTTGTAAATAGTGATTAATGTTATTTACATAAGCCTGAATTATTTATTCATCTACCTGAAAAATTGCATATCAGAAATTGTACTCTGTTGTGAATGCACACTGGAGGTTATATGCCAGTTGTCAGCCGTAGATGCGCCCTCTTGCTAATGTATTGCATGAATGCTACTTAGCCCGCTTCATTTATTTCTATATTTTAATACATGGAAGAGTATAGAAAATAATGATACCTGAAGCAACTCTAATTAGGAGACCAGTGATTAGTGAAAAGAATAAGAAAGCATCGAGAGATCAATGGAAGAGGTTTCCATTAATTTAATTTATTCCATTTGCTTATATCTAGAGTCAATGTTGTCTTGCTATACAGTAGGTATCACCATACCTGTCTTAATCTCCTCTTGTATTATTACTTCATAGATTTTTTTAATCCTGTTCAGTGAAATGCCATCTGGGTACTAGAGGACTGTGGGAAAAGATTGGTTGTCTATGTTGTTGCCTTTGAGAGGATTGTGTTACCTACTTGGATTTAACATGGTATTTGGTTTGATTTTTGAGGCTTCGTAAAAGTAAAGAATCTCTTTTTATACCCTTGTGGCAGATGCATGGTTTAATATTGCAACAGCAAATGATGGTGTTTCCACATTTGAATCCACTTATGCTTCTTGAAAATAGAAGATGATGCAAATAACCATTGCATCATATTGTCCGAAACTGCGAAAATAATGCAAGTAGGACAGAATCCTGCCATATCCTTCACTGAGGATTTTACCCAGGATGTACCTCTTTCCAAATGTTAATGCTATTAATTGAAAGAAAGGAATTTGAAGAGGATATCCTACTCTTCTTCTGATTAGAGTTCTTACAGCAAAGCTGTTGGTTATCTTGTTACCTTTCCCCATTAAAGGGGAAAGATAGAAGCATAAAGATAAATCTCTGGGGGACAGCTAGCCGTGCTGAAGAGTGGGCATGGCCATAGGCTGAAAATGGGGTCATGGGATCAACTTTGGGGGACACCTTTTGTGATCTTCTGACAAGCAAAGTCAATGGAAAAGCCAGATTCACTTAACAACTGTGTTACTAACTTAACAGCTGAAGTAATTCATTTAACAACTGTGGTTAAAAAAAAAGGTTATACAATTGGTACAAAACTCACTTAACTATCTCACTTAACAATAGAAATTATGATCATAAGTTGAGGACTCCCTGTATATTGTTATGAAGCACTTCTTGCATATTAATTGCAATTTTCATCTTGAAATCTGTGTGTGTATGTTCAATTATTAGAAAAACTTAATTTAGTGTTTAGAAACACACAATTACTACATTCTTATATGGAGGAGACTCCTTTCTGGGTCATTGTCTGCTGAGTCCAGGGGGTCGGAACAATGAATCTGGCTAATGGCTTGGCAGCACATGATATGTCCTCCTGGCCATCTTCCTAATCTGACAATGACTCTTCAGGCCAGGCCAGGGCACATGGTTGTGAAGTTCTAATATTATAAATCTGATGTTTCTTATTAATGTTTAAATAGGTACACGGTGGGTATCATGTATCATTACTTTTATTAGGAAGCAAGTGCTTGGCAAATTATCTTTAGTAGCTATGTCTTTGGTTTTTGTTTCAGAAAAGAATTGATATTGTCTGGCACTTTAAACCCCATTAAAGACTTACATCTTGGGAAATTAGCACTAACTAAGTTTCCAAAAAGTCCAGAAACATGGATTCATAGGTTTGTGGTTTTACTTCTTTATATTGAAATACACATTTGTTTATCTCTGTGAGATCAGGTAGATGTCATCTGAGAAAAAAAGGAAAGCATTAGGCAGATCTTTGCTTTGCTGTAGAATATTTGCGTGTGTGTTTGTGTGTGCACATGAGCATTTGCACCAAAACAAATTCCTTGTGTGTCCAATCACACTTGGCCAATAAAAAATTCTATTCTATCCTATTCTATGCATACACATATACATATTTCCATTGTGTACATATTTCTGAATTGTTTGTAGCTACCCAATAAATTAATCTTGTAATCATAGCTAAAAAACAAAATTCTCAAAAACAAATTCTGAATTTTAAAGTAGGAAAAAAAGCCAAAGCAGGAAAGTATAAAGAAGTAGTAAGTTATATCAGTTTGTTTAATATTGTAAAAAAAAAAAAGATGAAAAATATATCTTAGGTTAGAAATTTAGAATTGTTTTACTTCCATTGTATACAAGAATTGTTAATCTGTGTGTAGCTCCTTTGTTAATCCTTTTAAATGAATAGTAAAAAAAAGCAGGAAGCCATAAGTAACCATCATAGCTGAACCAGGAAAAATCTAGCATTTTATATATATAGTTTTAAATATTTGCTCTGCATATGAAATAAATTTAAAACAAAGGAGTTTATACATCTGTATGTGGTTTGCTAAAATCATGACATCCTAAGCTCGGGATTGAATATGTGTATGGTCAGTATTCAGGACTTATTTGTCAGTTTTTGAAGGACTTATTGCCATAAAACAGGAAGTTACTGGTTGGAACTATTAACAAAATAATTTCATTATCTTAGATAATGTTTTATAGTATAATTGAACTTCTTTTCAAATATTTATTTTTGTTATTGAGAAATTTTATATGGCTGCCCGACTAACTCATGGTGACTCTGAGATCGGGAGGAATATAAATATCCTTATGTGCTGTATTAAGAACTCATTTAATGACATAATGAATAAAAATGTTTTCATTAAATTGGCTTTCACACTTTCAATTCTGCACAATCAGACGATGGGTTCTGCAACATTTACTCCAGGAAAACTCCTTGCCCACTCTTGTGACTAAAGGGAACTTAGAAGCATTACCCACAGAAAAAATACAGCGGCTGGTGAAAGAAGAAATGGATGTTTGTTGTGACGCTGCTGGACGATATCCAAGTAATTATAATGCCTGGTCCCATCGTATCTGGGTGTTACAGAATTTGGCAAAGCTCAATACAAAGGTATGGATGCAATAGAAGTTCTATAAATGTTTGTTTGCACATTTCTTGAAAATGTTTGCACTGAATTCAATTAAGTATGACTAATAAGTATTTGGGTAAGAAAGAAAGCAGTAAGAAAATAATAAAAAGAATTGAGCTAATTCATGCAAAAAAATAGATTAAAGCTGAAGTCACCTGGCGTTCTGACCTCCTTTGACAGAAATCAGTAGAAAAGCAAAATAGGATGAAAACGAAGGCTCATATGAAAATGGCAGGGCTTTTTGCCATTCTTGTTTGAGCCTGGAAGTTAAGCAAACCTGGTTAGTCCTAGAATTTGTGGTTCTCTACCTTTTCTTTACCATGGACCCTCTTTAAATATTTTTTTGCTGCTACAGATCATAGCCCTGGACCCCAAGACTTAATTCAAGATTTAAATCATAACATTTCTTCAAGACTTTGTAGACCCCCTGTGATCGCATCATGATTCCCAGCAGTCCATGGACAACAGGTTGAGAACCACTGGGATTAGGGAATTCCAAGGCTTTGAGATAAACTGAGAAGTTGAAAAATTCCAGAAGAAATTACTTTTGTGAAGTTGTCCTCTCTATGTCACAAAATGACATAGATTTGTGAATGAAGTAACTAGGGGTCAAGCTCAACATGAGGGCATATTTATCATTACCAGTTTTTGTTCAGCAGATATTTAAATGCCATTTATTTTCATATCTATGATCTTAAATTTAAATATGAGAACCAATTTGATGAAGTGGTTAAATCACCAGGTTAGAAACCAAAAGATCATGAGTTCTATAGTCCCACTTTAAGGCACAAAGCCAGCTGGGTGACCTTGGGCATCCATTGTCTCTCAAACCACTTCCGAAAATCTTGCCAAGAAAACCTCAGGGACTAGTTTAGGCATCAACATTGACTCAAAGGTATAAAAAATAGAGGGAGAAGTATGTGTCAAAACAATGTATCATAAAAATGCAAATTATAAATATATATATCAGTATAATTTCAAAGAGATCATGTACTTTAGAAACACCATAGTATAATTTATGGGTGCCTTTCAGATTATCTAAGCTTATCCTGGTTTAATCGATTAGCATGACATTAAACAACTGGAATCTTGCTCACAAATTTTCAAAATACATTATTAACAAAAACAGAAATGCCTATTACAAAACAGCTGATTCCTCCCTTTTGAGAGTTATCCAGAGTGTCCTCTAAAGCAGCGGTCGCCAACCGGTGGGCCGCAGAGAAATCTCACCCCCAGAGCACCCCCACAAAGCAATTAATCCAGGCTGCTCAGAAACACAAGGCTGCGCCGGCCACATGGCCCGCAGGAACCCTCCCCGCCCACTCACTGCCTAACCTGGTAAACTTGCCTGCTAAATTTCTATTTTTCCTTTTTCCAACCATCATCTGTTCTGCTGTGCCAGGAGATTTAGATTAGCTAGAAAGCAGGAAATAGTTGGATTTCTTGCTTTCTAGCTAGTCTTTAGATCTTCAGCTCAGCACAGCCAAACCTCCCTTAGGACTGAAGGTTTACTTGCAAGCAAATTCAGTGCAGACTCACGGCAAGCAAATTTGAGAGACTGAGCTAGCCGATGGTAGCTAGATAGATCACTGAATGATTCTGTGCGCAACTCAATCTGCCTGCTTTGCCTGATTTTGAGTAAAAGTTGCTGTTTTTTTAAAATAAAAAATTCAACGTTTACATGCATGGTGTGTTGTGAGTTAATTTTGTGAGTTTGCTTGTAAGCAAATTTTATGTGACAGACTGAGCTAGCCAATAGCAGATAGATAGATCTCTGAATGAATCTGTGATTCTGTGAGCAACTTAATCTGCCTGCTTTGCCTGATTTTGGGTAAAAGTTGCTCTTTTTTTTAAATAAAAAATTCAATATTTATATAAATATTTATAATTTTACATACAAGCCATGCCCAACCAGTCACATGACCACCAAGCCACACCCACAAATTAGGCCACACCCAAAGAACCAGTTAGTGGTCCCTGGAATCTAAAATTATGAGTTTGGTGGCCCCTGAGGTCCAAAAGGTTGGCGACCCCTGCTCTAAAGTGAATTCTGTGAGCCAATTGGAATTTGTCATATCAGTCTTAAAATCTGAAAGTAAAAATATTCTTACGATATTTAATAATCAGCCAGATGTTTAGACTGGATTTAGCATTTTTGTCTACCTAAGGAGTCCTATCCAAGGATCTGGGATGGGTAGATATTGCATTTTATATAATAACAAAAATGTAATCCCATAACAGGTGGGATAAAATGGGAACCCTAGACAGGGTAGGGAGTTAGTTCTAATAAAGTACAGTCGGGATATATATGGAAGTAGTGCTGGTTAAGGATTGAGCGCACGTATGTGCAACTTTTAGGGATTATTGCCAGTTATGATGAAGAAACATGATGGTGATAGGGAAATTCTTCTGTATGACAGAAAAAATTGATACACCGGCATTGGTTAAGGAGAAGGAAGTAAGAAGCAACCCACATCAATTGGTGCTCTTCCTTCCCCTGAGGCTAATTCAGATTTCTCATTGCTCACCTTTCCCAAATAATTAAATACGTTTGGGTAGCATTTGTGTCAATTTTGCTTTTGTTTTTAATTTGGTTGTGTTTTGTTTTCCATGTTTGGTGTGTATCATACACTTCTTGCAATAAATCCACAGAAGTCCATAGTTTAGAGTACATTCTCATAAAGAAAAATCTGAAGCTGATTAGTGTTTATGTTGAATACTTCATTCTGTTTATGTTTTTAATCCTCAGATTCTTCTTGATGAACTTTCTTCCACTAAACTCTGGGTCTCCATACATGTTTCAGACCATAGTGGATTCCACTACCGTCAGTTTCTATTAAAATCTTTGATAGTCAGAACTGGGACTGATTGTATTATAAAGTTATTTGATCACCCAACCAATCAACAAACATCCTGTTTTCCAAAAGATGAAGCAGATGAAGGTGCAGAAGCTTTTTGCATGGAAAAGCAACTGCCAGATCACTCGTTGTATCTGAAAGAAGAAATAGAGCTTTGCACGGATTTAATTAACACTTATCCAGGACATGAAACATTGTGGTATCACAGGTAAGAATATTTAAAGAACAGAAGATTGAAAGGGACGATTACCCCATTCAAATGTGATGCACTTTTTTCCAAGTCAGGTTTCCCTTTCTGGTGTCTTGTGAATTCCCCCTCTAAATTCCCAAGCCTCTAGAACAAGTTTGTTGAGGATGTATGAAGAATACAGTAGTAATGAGAATATGATCCATCAGCAAGGTAAATTCTGCTGACAGATGGACAAAAGTATACAAATATTGTTTCTTTTTCAGGGAATTCACAGAGTGTTTAGCTATAGTATTCAGACATTATTTACAAAATGTAGGTTATGTTTGATTGGAGCTTCGTCCTTCAAACTGTCTGTTATGCTCTGTATTTAGAAGAGGGACAGAACATGTTAAAAGACATAGAAGTTTGATTTCCATATGTCTTTTTGTTCTTTACAGACGTCAAGTCTTCTACCTTCAACACCACTTAAAGAAGTGTCCAATTCCAAACATCTGGTCATCAACTTCAAACAATAGTGATGGAACAGTTAATAATTCACTTCCTCATGTTACAACTGGCCATACCACACAAGACATGGATGTTGACAGCTTAACGGAATGCAACAAACAAGGCTACAGTCAAGAAACCAAGCGCCTGAAACGTGCTCCTATGCAGGACTGTATCAACGTGGAAGAAGAATATAAGTTCATTGATCACGTTTTGTCTACGTGTAAGGAGGAGGATCAGGCAAGGTTTGCAAGTTCATATAGAAAATGGCTAGTTTCTTTTCTAGGCCAGTGAAGATCTTTTAAAACTCTTTAGGGTCTTTGTTTAGTGCAATATCTTCTTTACAGACAGGTGTACTTAGGACTCCTGGCACTTTTCACCCTTCTGTTATTCCTGCCATGCTAAACTTCATTTACTGATGTTGGGTTTAGTTCTATTTATATTTTTAAAAGCCACTTTGTTAATTTTTATGGATCTTTGTAGGATAGCCCCACCTAAAAAGGAACTGTTTGGTGTTAATATAAATTAAGTGCAAATTTTAAAGTCACTAATATAACTGGAGTAATAGGAAAATAGAAAGGTAGATCTACTGGTGAACAATGATTTCATTCCTAAATACCTCATCCATAATAAATGCACCTATTCAAAGTCATTGGTCAGTGAAAACAGTGGAAAATTGTTCAGCATGACAATGTCAAAATGGTTTTGAGTAAGAGTCTTCATTTTATAATTGCATTGCATCACTACTCTTCTGAACTCTTTATTTCACATTTGAATTGCTCTGATAATCTTACAGTCCGATGACTTTTTATTTTTATTATAGTGAAAATGGGATATGGTTATGTGAAATAGTTTTGTAAAAAAAAAAAAAGTCCTAAACTAAAACTAACTAGTTCAGTATAAGAACATTGGTATTTAGGGTTTTTCTGGCTTTTGTGAATTTGGAGGCTTTCATGAATTTGAAGGTTAGAAGATATGGAAATGTAAGATGATGACCAAGGAACAAACTTCTATCTAATCAGATCCCTACCTGCAATTTTCCTTGGCACATGCAGATTTTTTTCATTCCTAAAATATACAGTGTTTCATACTTGGATTTTTATTGTAAGTGATGATATAAATGATAGATACAGGATATGATAAACAATGCTGACCATCAATGTTATCTTTGTAATGATGTTTCACTTAATGAACAATCTACCATGCACTGGGACTTATTCATCTTTCATTTAATGCAACAGGACCATACATGGCCTCTTGAGAAAGTACAGTGCTCAACAAAATGATTTGCTTGTTTTGAGTTTTCTTCAGGTTATCCAGGTAAATGCGGACAGAAAAGAAGAAAATGCAGAGGCAGGAGTAAGCAGGTTGTTTATGATGGGGAAGACAATTTATTTTGTGCTTCAGCTGGACTGAGTTTGTGAAGGCTTTCAAAGAAACCAATGAAATATGACTTGAAATCCATTTTTGCTTTATTTGTAGTTTTAAGCTGAAATTCAAATTAGATTTGCTGCAGTTACATAGTGGCAACTGTAGCTATTCAATTTGGCTGCCCTTTTATTATAGAATAAGGTCAAATTCTATATTTAAATTTGCATTTGTACCTCCCACGGAAAGCACATGGGATTTTTAACGTAATAAAACCAAATTCCAAGTCTGAAATTAAATTGCAAAGTACTTCTGTATTTTAACCTTTGCTTTATAGCTTGCAAAAGCAGAGGATATGTTTGGAGGGTTTATAGAAATATAACCAGAATGACTGAAGAAAAGTATAATTTTAAAATTAAGAGAAATAACAGATGAACAATTCCATTAGAAATGGAAGAACAAACAAGAACCTGCCTTTTACAGCCCTAACTGCATATATTAAAGGCTTGTCGCAAGCAAACTGGAAGTTAAATAAATGAACATAGCAAGCATATTTTCTGAAACATGGGGTTGTCTAGAAATACAAATTCACACAGAAACATGACATGCGTCTCTAAATGCTGTACATGATATTTAGGGTATAGATTAAAACTTCTGAAGTTGGATTAATTGAAAATCCATTTGTGAACACTAATTTGACTAGTTCCTTTGAAGTCTCAAAATAGGAAAAATAGCATACAAGAATCACATATATTTAACTATGCCTCTGGGCACTAGTGCTTATTACCATACATTAAAGGCACGTAGCAGAGCTCTGCACTACTAAATAGCAATATATTAAGCATTTAGCATGTCAGAAGTCAAAATACTGAGACCTAATAACTCAACCATGACACTAGTGAGGAAACAACTGACTACCTTATCCAATATCAAGTGTTTCTTCATAAAATTTGTTAATTGTATCAATACAAGCACATTATAAGCACTACAGAGTATCATTCATGGGTGTTCTTAAGAATTCAGGAAGTGTTACAATGCAATCTGAGTTGGTTCTGAAAATGAGGCACAAAGTGCCTCCACTGGAAGGATCCTAGAGGATTCGTTATTTTATTAACCTCACATCCTAAGTTTTGTTGATCTGCTAATAAGCCAACAAAATAGTATAGTAGAGTAATTTAAATTTGGCTTAGAATGAACTGAAAAAAGAAAAAGTTAAGCTGTTCCACATTCACTCCTATGTCATGGATAATACTGACCTCAACTTATTACAAATAATCTGAGTTCAGTAGAACTGTGAACAAGTAATCTAATTCTCTCCTATTCACACTTACATATTTAAAGATTAACACCCCTATCCCAATGACAGGGTGTTAACATACACACAGTTTAACCAATCTGTTCAGCTCATTAGTCTATTTTGCTCACTTGTAATTGACTGCTCCTTTGCTGTTTGCTAGATTGCATCACATTTGAACCGGTATATTTTTATTTTTCCTGATATAATTGATAGCCTTATGCTATCTTTTTCTTAAATGTAAACTGCAGGTGTTTGTAGATATCACGGGGTGCTTCAAAAATGAAAATCTCTTTAAAAAGGGAGTATCTAGCTACCGGTCCATGGCCCAGTACTGGTTGGGAACCAGGCCGCACAAGCGGTAAGCGAGTGTGCAAAACTCCATTAGTGCAAACAGAAGGGATGCGTGTGAAACCATCCTCTTCCCCCTCCCCACTGCACTGCTGAGCTGGAAAGATTAGGGATTGCTACTTTAAAATAGTAAATTACGAGATCAACATAAGCAAACAATCAATACATACATCATTATTTGTGAATTGATTTAAAAATTAACTCTTCATTTCCAATACTAATCAGATAGAATTGCTCTGCATTGCTAGTATCTTTGGGATGACAGTTGTTCCCTATTGCGATAGTTGAACTTCTACTAGCCTTTATATCTTTTTTTTCCAGTTTCAGACCTGTTTTGATATAGTCTGCATCATAGTAACCATCTGCTAAACATTCTTTTATTTTTAACTCTGTATTGTGAAAGCAGAACGCCCACCATGAGTACAGGTAGAGTACAGGTAGTTCTTCACTTACAACCATTTGTTCAGTGACCATTCAAAGTTACAGTGGTGCAGAAAAAAGTGACTGATAACTGTTTTTCAAATGTTGAGATTGTTGCAGCAACCACTGTGGTCACATGATCAACATTCAGACACTTGACAACTGGCATGTATTTATGACAGTTGCTGTGTCCCAGGGTCATGTGATCATCTTCTTCAGTTTTCTGACAAGCAAAGCCAGCCTCACTGAACTGTGTTGCTAGCTTAACAACTGCAGTGATTCATTTAACAACTGTGGAAAGAAAGATCATAAAATGGGGCAAAACTCACTTAACAACTGTCTCTCTTAACAATATAAATGTTGGGCTGAATAAAGCATTGAAAGGTTTTGACTATCTGAAAAGCTTTCTTGATAGTTATATTATGGGCTCCTCTCCCAATTGTTTTATATTAATGTTTATGACAGGCAGAAAATGATGCTAATCCTTTTAATAAGGTCTCTATGAATGTAACCAACGCCAACAGAAGCCATTGATTTTCAGCTTTATGTTTGCTGCAGTGGTTGATCTGTTTTCCCCTGCTTATTACAACTGACAGAATGTATATACATTGTTTTTAAGTACAGTTTTGTTTTAATGAAAGAATTAAAACTTAAGCAATCTACTTGAGTTATTATGAGACATACTGTTAATTCTGTGTAAAAAATACCAGAAAAATATCAGAAAAATACAGGTACATATTATACTTTATTAATTTGCCTTATACCTTAACATCTGCTTTAAACCTGCAGTTGATTACCTCTCTATATCTGGAATATTATTTGCACAGTTATGCAGTTTGTAACTCTTCTAAGAAAATAAAGTTGTCTACCAGTATTAAGAAATGACTGGCTGTTAGTGTACAGTTCAGTCTAATAGCCTGATTTGGAGAGTCCTTCAGTGGTTTCCATTAAAAATAGTAACATTTTGGGATAATCTTAACCAAAAAAAAGTATACATTACTTCCATGCTTAGTTATTATGGATATAATTGAACCTGAATTTTACAATGTTTTCAAATGACAGAACTTAGACTGTCAACTTTTATTTGTCCTAGGTGTTTCAAGTGAAAAATAGATGTGAATTATATACACACCTAGACCAGGAGTCTCCAACCTTGGCAACTTTTAAGACTTATGGACTTCAACTCCCAGAATTCCTTAGCCAGTAAGTGGCTGAGGAATTCTGGGAGTTGAAATCTACAAGTTTTAAAGTTGCCAAGATTGGAGACCCCTGACCTAGACCATTGTTTCTGAGGCTTGACAACTTTAAAGGTATGGACTTCAACACCCAGAATTCCTCCTCTTTTAAAATTGCCAGGCTTGAGAAACACTTACCTAGATACATTCCCTCAAATGACAGAGTTTCTGTTGAATTTTAAACACTTTTTGATAAAAAAGATGGGGCATCCAGTACTCTAAAATTTGAGGCAGCTTTTATTGAACAAAGCCAGTACTTGTTAATGAGACATTTTTCTCTCTTGCTGCATTTAATTTGTTGTGTCCTTCTTAAAGAGTATGGAGGTACCATGGGGAACATTGTCTTTTATAGGTAAACTTGACTACCTCCCAAAAACAGGGATAAGGCCATCTCTTCAGATGAGCTTCTTTTTATGCAGAACCTCATCCTTGGGGTTGAAAAAGCGAGAACTGTAGGAAGCCTATTTAATACCTTAGGAAGCACTTGTTTCAAATAGTTTTCTAAATAAAAAAAATGCAGTGCCTAGACTTCATTTTTCCATTTCCATAAACTGAGCACTCTGCTGTTGTCAAAAAAAGGAAATGACCACATGTGGTCAGTTAAATGTTTTCATTAGATAGCAAAATCAGTAGTGAAAATGGACTCTTCCCTGTGATTTCTAACTCATAATGCTAACTTTACTCAGGGCATAGATTAACTAGTGCATTAAATACTTTTTACCATTATGTTGTCTACTGTTATAAATTCTTAAATGCCTAAAATGGTATTTTATCAGTCAAGCTTTCTATCTTATTTTAAAAATAGCTTTTTAAAAATGGCTTTTTTAAAAAAACAATTGTGGCTCTTCTTCAGTTTTCTTTGTGTTTGAAGCAATTTATTTTGTCTTTTAAATAAAAACAGCTGTGGGCCCTATGTTAGGTCAATTACCAATCTCTTTGTACTGGAGAGTTTCTGAAATGAAGAGGTTTATGTTTTACTTAATAGCACAAATTATTAATTTCTTCTGCTCAATATGACATCTTAACTGAGCATGTCTTCTAATACCAAGGATATGAGTCTCATGTAGATTCAATATTACATGATTGGAGATATGCATCTTCTTCTAAGATGCAAACCTTAACAATCAGGTTGATATTTGTGTATATTTAATAGAATCAATTATTAGGCAAATACTTTTTAATATGGAACAAACTCCAATGAAACTTAACTGTGTATGTTAATTAATTTTTACTCTGACGTAAAAGACACTGTCTTTAGTAAGTTTATTCCCAGATAAATATACATAGAATTGCAGCTTAGAACACATGTAAATCCCATTTATTACTGTGCTCTCTGAAAATAAGGCTTTAAGAGTGATAAATATCCATATATATACAGAAATAAATCCCACTGTTTACTACCAGGTCTTCATATAGAACAGTATTGTATTACATTTTAAATTGGTTAGATTTACATTTTGAAATGTGCAGAAAGTATTCAGAGCTGAATGTGGAATTAAACATGAGAGGAATTAAACACAATAGTGTATAACAATGTGCTTTTAAAAAGCTTGTTTATTTCCACTATATTGAATACAGCTTACATAAATAACTTAAAAGACAAGTAAATTAAATGTTTTTTTATTAATTTCTTCGAAACCTTAGAAGCTTTTCCGGAATTATTTGGTTGGATTTTATTTTAATTTTTACTTTGTGAAAGTAAAGTTTCCTGCCTTGGTGCAATTTCAGCATAATTTTTTCAGCAAAACTGCTTTGTTTATATGTTCTGTTGCTCCAAAGTAATCAATTAGATTAATATTAATAGGAGAGCACTTAATATTAAACAGACAGAACAAAGCAAAGCTGTAGCCCATACAATACTTGTTTTTCACTGTGTAAACTGAGTTGTGGTGAACCATGAATTTGCTTGTAAGTCCTTCTTTCATGAGGTTAGAAGCTTTCTCTTTTGATTTCAAATAAACCACAGTCCTCCACAATGTTCAGATGTGTACATAATTCTCCCCATGTGTATGTTTCATGTATTCCCATTCTGATTTCTTACTAACCCCGATTTAAGCATATTGTAGTTGCGTCAGCTGCTCCCTCTGGCAAGGAGGGGCAAGGGGGCAATCCCTTTTCTTTTTGCTATCTCATGAAATACTTTGTTTTCTATCACATCAGAGTCATGCTTTTTAATTATTCAGTCGTGATGTAGGAATGCATTCTGCCATATTCATCTAAATTGGGGGTGTCTATCCATGGCAACTTTAAGATTTTGGATTTCAACTCCCAGAATTTCCTAGCCAATCTTGTTAAATCCACAGGTCTTCAAAATTACCAAAGTTGGACACCTCTGGTCTAAATAATGTTTTTCATTCACTGGGGAAAAAGTGAAATGAAGTTGTATGTGTAATACCAAAAATAAAAATCTAAATAGCTTGTTCTATTGTTCAGAAGGAATTGATCTTCTAGTTGTTGCATTGTACTGCAATAAGTGGTAACAACTACTAAATTACTTGCAGCACATTAATTTCAATTTAATTCAAAGCACTCCAGTTTGATGCTCTGAATTTGTTCTACGTTGTGCTAGAAATTAATAAGTTAGAATCTTTCCATTTCGATACAGAATAAAGCAGTAACTATGTCAATGCAGTTGTTGATTTAACTGCAGATGTTCTAATTGATAGCAATTTGTGAACGGCTGTTGCATGATTGTAACATCTGCCAAATTTCTCATTCATGTGCTTAAATTGATGAGGAAGGATTTGTGTATGTATTCATTTAATTTAATGCTACTCTTCAAAATATTGTACACTACTCCAAAACTGTTGGATAGTACAGATTGGGTAGAATAAATTAAGTAAATATTAATTAGTTTGTCTCTCTGCATAGATGCATTCTGGAATTCCACTGGTTTGCCCTAAAGGAAAAATAATATATCTTGAGTATAGAGCAGAACATTAGCTAACATGTTAATTTGAGTTATAGCTCCTCCTCCAACCAACTATTTGTGATGTTCTTTGGATGGTTTCAAACAGAGTATGTTGAGGAAGTGTGTAAAAAAAAACATTTGCAGCAAACTCATTTTAAAGTTTAAATCAGCTGACATACACATGCTTGTTCAGTGCTTCCTGACAATAATTGTAATAGCATTATGATACTTGATCAGTTTGAATAGTTGACTGAGTTTAGGAGTAGCTCACAATCTTTGCAGGCTAATGATTAAGCCACCCTGTAAAAGAAAAAGTAGATCTACAAATAATCTTGACAAACAAACCGTTAAGAGTCATAGTAGTTTTAAGGCAATGAAGAATGTACTTGGACAGGCTTGGCTTCTTTCTATGCTGCACTTCATTTGTGGTATTGTTATCAGTACCTAGCTATATTTATATATTTTTAAATATCACTACTTCTTACTTAAAATACTGACAAAGGATTTAAAACAGTAATTGATACCTTGAAAAAGCATTTTCTTAAAAAACAAATGTACAGTTTAAACCAAGAGTGTCCAACCTTGGCAAGTTTAAGACCCAAGGACTTCAACTCTCAGAATTCCTCAGCCAGCATTCTCAGAATTCTGGGAGTTGAAGTTGACAAAGTTGAACACACCTGGTTAAAAATGAAGTTTTTTTCTTTTAGGATGACTCACCAAACAAACAGAACAGTCTGAACTGTTTCAATAAACCACAGAAGTGTTTTGAATTCAGCTTTTTGATTTTTGTCCTCAACTTGTAGATTTTTGTTATTATTTCCTACAGAAAAATAAGTCAAATATGCCAAACTGCTTCACAAAAGGATCCATTTCTGATGTAAAAATATGGTTCGAATTATTATTGGCCTCAGTATTAAATCAAATGCAGTGAAACTATGATGATGTGATGCAGTACAAATGTAAACCTTTTTATACTACAATATTGCTTAGTAGAAGACTTTGTGATACTTTTGTGTGTAATTTCCTTGATTTTGCCATTTTCAAACTACATGGTACCAATTTTGGTGCAATAAAATGTCCTTTATAGCTGCTTTCATCATTTTTAATTGCTGCTATAATTTAGATTTAAATTATTGTACTGTAACTACTTAGGAACCCTTAGTATTTCCATATTCATTCTCATTGTATCCCTTCTTTATAGATTTGGCATCTTTTACTTTGCTTAATTTTGTGATTTTATTAAATTCTGTGTGGACCTGGAGAAGAGTTGGAAATGTTATTCTGCTTAAAAGATTACTAGCTTGTTGTCACAGTAAAGTGGACAACCACCGATTTCCTACTTTGGCTTTATGTATGTTAAAATAATTCCTTTTTTTCTGATTATATCAAACTTCAGATTACAGATTGATGCTTGGGACTCTTTCCATCCCCAAGCATATATCTTCCAATTCTAATAAGCAAAATCACAACAGTGATTAAGGCATTGAGGAGCAAAGTGAATTTTTCACTATTTATCATTTACATTTGGGTGTTTATGGGGATTTTGTATGTGTTTATATAGAATGTTCTAGTACTAAGCACAGTGTAAGTTATTGTATTAGTGTATAAAAAGAAAAAATAGTGTACTTTTTCTGGTTATATATAGGCAGTTTTTAAATAAAAATTTCTCCTAGAATCTCAGTCTTCCTTTCATTTTTCCATCCACTAAAATACATTTTTAAAAGATTTTCATCCGCTATTCTTATGTTTAGATAAGAAATGTACAACTTTGGCAACTTTAAGGCTTGTTGGCTTCAACTCCCCAGTCAGCCATGCTGGCCAGGGAATTCTTGAAGTCCACAAGTCTTAAAGTTGCCAAAGTGGGACACTTCTGCTTTAGGTGTGAAAAATGATAGAGCTACATTCCTGTAGGAGTCCATTTGAATGAAAACATTGAAAACAAACATTAAAAACAAAGAACCAAACAGTGATATCGTCGCTCTTGCATATATTACAGAGTACACAGGATTGTACTATTCCACATGGCAGTCTCCTGAATAGCAGCTGTCACTTAGAGAGTTTGAAGTACCAGGAGATTTCAGTGTTGAAGGCTCCATGCTTCTGGCAGCTGTCATATCAAATAGGCATTTGGACACTTCAGCACTCTATTGTTATTATCATTATTATTGAATCTATGTATTTCACTTGGCCCCAAAAATCTGACAGGAAGTAGCCTGCAGGAGCCAGTATGATTGACAAGAAATCAGAAGTGGGTCATTTTTTTAATCATGAAGTTTGAGAAACTCCTTGCAGCATAGAAATTGCCATAATTGGGGCATCAATAGTGTATTTATTACAAGCACTTTTATGCCTCCAATCGGAAAGTAAATTTATATGCATTACACTAGTTGTGTACAGTAAAATACATTACATCATCCTTTAAAAGAAAAAAGACAATCTGTCAACCCTAACACAATCATAACACCAAGTGTTTAACCTTCCTCAGCTATGTTCTGCTTGCATATCACATCCAGAAATATCCTGTCAAACATTAATTTCCTCTTAAATATTAAAACAACAATCAACTATTTGTAAGAACAGGAACAATAAATATGAGGAAGGTTAAATGAGAAAAAGTTAATAAAAAATTTGATTGACTAAGTGCTCTCAATTTGGCATTGACTATTAGCAATGCATAGATAGATTTTCTCCTAGACAATGTGTGATCACCCTGGTACTTCAAGTTTTTCAACTGCTCCCCCTCAACATAGTAACAGTTCATCCTCTTAATTGTCAACCACTTCTCTTCATTCTTCCTTTCCCAGCATTATAGACTTCTCCAGAGGGTTTGGTCTTCACATAATGTATTTGAAGTATCAACTTAGCCTGATCATTTGTGCCTGTGGGCTGATCAGTTCAAATCATTTTTCCTGGAACATAATCAAATACCGCATATGATTATTTTAAAAGGCATTGGATAATTAAAAATAGGTATTTTCCTAGCATTCAAAGGATATCGAAGAGAATCATTGAAATGAAAAGGTAAGCTTGTGAAGAAGCCCTTGTCATGGTCATAATACATCACAGCTCAAAATGTATCCTGCTGAAGAGCTTCCAATAATGTCCACATACAAATTGCTTTATAAGAATATCTGTCAACAAAAAAGTGGAATTACCATGAAAGAGAAAAAAGCAATTTAGATTTTGAATAAAAATGAGTGATATAGTAAAGAACAGATTTTTTATGAAACTAATGTGGATTAATTTCCTTTATGTAGAGGTAATGTGTTCTATCTCTATCATATTGTATCCTGGTAATGACTTGGCCAATGAAATAGACGTTCCTAAGAAATTAACCATATGAAGTAATGTTTTGTTATAGCAAAAGACTGACAATTAAAAATAGTCTTATACTGTAAGTATTGAAATACGTAGACAATATGCTGCACAATACTGAAAGAATGATACAGCTGCTGAGACAATCACATTTACTAGTTGTTACCTACTGGTGCACAGTACAAGATGCTGTACAAAATACTACTACTAGGTTTTAGTAGTTTATCTAGATGGCCAAGGAATATTTTAAAGGTACGGATTACTATCCCCAAATATTTAAGGCATCTAATTGACAGCATTTTCCTGGATGTTACATTTGTTCATTTGGGGATTTTTTGCAAATGATAACTTTTATCTTTGTTCTTTAATCAAAAGATACTTGTACCTGGTCTCTGTAGGTAAATTGTAATCAAAGGTGAGCAATATATTAAAATAGGCCTCATAGATTAACTTGCAGAAGCATTTCCTATTCTCAGTTATTTAATAATAGATGGTTATTCTTCCATCTCTCCCTAAATTATATTGGTCATGAAGACACCTAGGTTAATTCAAGTAGGAGAGTGGATTTCATTTAACTTCAGTTCTAAAAATCTTGAGTTAATTGTTTTAAATGGTATGCATATTATATATTTCCATGTATGTTTTAAAAAAACTCATACAAGAGTTGTTTGAATTGTGTAATCACTTGGAGCATGGGGTTCTGTCTAAAAAGAAATTTAAAAAACAAAGATCCGGTGCTTCAATTTTTTTAAAAGAAATTAAAACCTAAATGGTGTATTTGCACAATAACCTATAAATAAGAGTACTAATAACAGGCAGATGGAAACTAAACCATCACAACTATGGATGACTGCTCGATGAAAGCTTCTCCCCACCAATAGTGATGTCTAAGAAATGCATTCAACTGAATATAAATTATTATTTTTAATGGATTTACCCATAAAAGAGCATGGCCCAGCTTTGCTTTTTATCCAAATTTTTTTGCGTACAATATGTTTCAGGGGAGAAAACTGAATATTATTTTGGGAATGGGTGGGAGGATAACATGATGTAGAACGTAATGGATTTGCAAATTGTTGCGCATTTCAGTTCTTCACCTTTTCTTCAAATGAAATTGAAGGCAATTATGACAAGGCCCAAAATGAACAGACTGCTTGGTTCCAGCTGATGTCCTTTGGGCATCCTTTTCAATTTTGTCTTGTTTGACTTGAATGAACAAAAATTAAAACTCTCTGGCAACTCATTCATCTGCAGTGGCACTGACCTACAGTATTTCCATAATCGGTATTCAAAAAATTGAAGGAAGAGAAAACGTCTTAGGATTTGAAGCAAAATATGAAGCCTTATTAAAACGAATTGTGTATACACTTTATGTCTTCAATTATCTGTAGTATGAGTGCCAAATCCTCTATTACCTGACCTAAGCATATTGGTGTGTTGCTTTTTGTGTGTGTTGGTTTTGCCCCACCTTTTGTGATTATTGGGAGATTATTAGGAACTTTTCAATGCCCTCTAAAAAGCAAAAGTAAAAGAAATCAGGAAATGAATCTCAATTTCTATGTAGAAAGCTTCTCAGATACTGTAGGATGCCTTAGCAGGTACCAAAATTCCCAGTCTAATAAGAGTTGATATCCCATCCTATTTTAAGGGCACCATGTTGAGAAAGCTTAAAATGATAAATTTCTACTGTATTCACTTGGGTATAATCATATTGCTATATTAATAACAGTCACAGTAAAATCATGCTATTATTGAAGTATTTGAAGAACTGAGTGGACTACATTTCTCTAACCTCTGAAATTTTAACATATCAAAAATTTGCCCCATACCAAGCTGGCAATCAAGAACAGAAGGGATACTTTTCATTTAGAATTTATATAAAAATATGTGAGAATTTTTAGAATATCCACATTTCAGGGAACCTCATTTTCTTATAACTCATACTGATTTTTTATCTGTATATATAAAGGATGGACAGTATAGAGATAAAGAACAACTTTTGAATAAATTTTGCTCTGCTCTGTTAAATGCTCTATTATCATTTTTGTCTTTGTCAGGTTAACAGGCATTTTTTTCCCAATCTACATTAGTATGTGTCTTACAAAAGTTTTCAGGTTACCAACTTGAATTTGTTTGGTTTTGGTTTTTTTACTGTCAAATTATATTTAATTTACTTCTTTAAGAAAATTAAGTTTTCCATTTGTAAGAATGACAAGTAAGAATAGTGGTGTTTTTTAAAAATATACTGTATTATATTTAATATAAGGGGTTTTTTTTAATCCTTTTTTTACCGTTTAGATCTGTGTGAATTAATAGTTATGCTGATTCTGAAAATAATGACTGGTTCACTAGGTCTTATTTGAAATGTCTTTATATAAAATATTTCCCAAACCATTAGAGCGTAAAAGTTTCATGAAAGTCAGAAGGTGGAATTCTAAGTTTTAAAATGGTATAAGCCTTTATTTCTCTCTCTTGACAATACATTTTCTGACTATGTATTCCTCACTTTTTTTTCTTATAAAAGTTTTAAAGGTGGAAGGGAACATGGCCATGAAGTCCAGTCCCTGTTCAATGTAGGAATCCAAATTAAAACATTCCCTCAAATTGGTTGTTTCATACAACCAATCTCTGGGAAATTGGTCCCACTGTTGTACTTATAAGTACCTTTTTTCCCCCAATCTTTAGTTGAAATCTGCCTTTTTCTATTTTTAAGTTCATTATTCCATGTACTGCATATTTTAAAATCTTTACTTTTTGTGACACATTTTCAAGGATTTGAGAAATGCTACAACATCCACTTGGCCTTCTCCTCTCAAGACTAAACTTTTCCAATGTTTCTTCATAGGACAGTTCCTAGACCCCCCTCCTCTCCCCCATCATCCTTGACCCTTTCTTAATAACCTGTCAACTTTGAACTGAACCTAGCAGCAACCATTTTTCTGTTTCTCAGTTGCCATACAGAGGGGAAGCGGGAAAGGAGGTTGGAATGTCTTACTAGACACAACAGAAAGCTTTCTCATGAGAACCAAGGTCATTTCTACTGGCAACAGATAGGGTCGGGGAAGGAGTGCCTGGGGAGCCTGTCAATTAACCGAATTGGTCAATGTGACCTATGATAATTGGGGAATGGGGTTATTTCCTATTTAAATTAAACTGAAACCATGGGAAAGGTTTAGAGTTGGTTTTCTTTTGAATCTGTGCCAGTATGATATATTCAATAAAAAAGAGCTTTGAAGAGGATCCCAGTCTCAGAGTTCTGATTTGCTTGGATTCATGAGTAGGAACACATTAGTCAGAAGCCTTTCTTAAAATGTAGCTCTCAGAATTGGAGATAATATTCAGGATGACTAATACAAGATAGAATGGACCTATTATGTTCCAAGGAGTAGAAAAAATTGTCGCAGTGTAACCTTCCCTTTGTCACATTCATTTGCTGCTTAATATTCAGTTCATAATAAGCTATATCAAGTAATGTTACCAGGTTGACCATTCCCACCCATTCTACAGTATATTTGTAGTTTGAACATTGCTTTCTATGTGAAGTTTACTAAAGTTCTGCTAAATTTTATTCTGTTATTTTCTAACCTATCAAGTCCACTTCAAATGTATGTTTGCTTTCTAGAGCATTAGCTATTCCTTGCAATTTTATGCCATCTGAAATCTAACAAGCGTTCTTCCATCTCTTAGTACAAATCATTAATGAAAAAGATTAATGAAGTACAGGATGCAGGACCAAATTTTATGGCAACCTAGATAAATCAGTGTGATGAGCATCTATGGATAACACTCTGAATACAATTTTAAATTGACCTTTTTGTCAGCTTCATTATCATGCTAACCATGTCACATTTAAATAGCTTGCTAACAAGGAGGTCATGGCATATTTTGTTCTGTGTTTTGCTGGAATCAAGATACTTCCACCATCAAAATTACCCAATCAAAACTTGAATATGTTTTCTCTTTGGCCTTTTTTTCTCAGGCATTGACCTTTGTAATATTAATTTCAATTCTATTCTTCTTCAACATATTCCTGTGTTCTCAAACAAATCTCTAAATACTCCGATGTATCCATCCCTTCATGTTCATTCCAAATCATTTGATTTGATTCCACATCAGTTTTCTTCATGGCTGTTTTATTTTATTACTGTTTTATACAATTTTTCATAGGGCACTGTGTTGCAAAATACTCCAAGCACTTTTCCATTCATTTTACCATCAATAATTATCTTTTTAAAAAAGGGAATATATAACTTTCATTATTCTTGCAGATCATTTCACTTTCACTTCTGTTTCTTTTCGATCATGTCTTTTTTTCCCTTGAGAACCACTTCTGACACTAGCAAAAACTTAGCCCAATCAAAGTCTCTCATCATTCCTGTAGCCCTCATTCATTAAAGTTTCTCCTCTGGTAATACTGTTTTACAAACTAGGGCATTCAAAACCTTTGCGAAACCAATATTTGAATTCAGCTCTGCTGTCTGGAATCCGCACTGTATATCAGACATAAATACAATTGAGCGAGTCCAGAAGTATTTTACCAGAAGAGTACTACATTCCTCTGTTCACAACAGAATACCCAGACTTGGATTCTAGGCTTAGACAACCTTGAACTATGCCAACTAAGATTGGACTTAAGCATAGTACATAAAATCATGTTACAACATCTCACCAGTTATTTCAGCTTTAACAACACAAGAGCACACAACAGATATAAACTAAATGTAAACCACTCCAAACTCGATTGCAGTATGATTTCAGCAACAGAGAGGTCAATGTCTGGCACTCACTACCTGATTCTGTTGTCACCTGCTCAAACTCCCACTCTTTACCCTCAAACTAACCTCTATTGACCTCACCCCATTCCTAAGAGGTCTGTAAGGGGCCTGAATAAGCATACAATCATGCCTACCGTCCCTGTCCTATTGTCCCCAATTATTAGTTCCTATTTCTTGTATTTAAACTTATATTTATTCTTGTTTCTGTTATATTGTAAGCTTTTGACAAATAAATAAATAAATCTCACAAGCTTTCCTCATAACATCTGAAACAATAAAGTGACATATGTTTTTCTAAGCCAATACTAACAAGCAATCACTCTCCCTGTTTGTGGCTCTCTGAATGTCCAGTTACTTTTTATCTATTCTGTCATCTCATTCCATTTATTTCATTGCATAGAACATTATTCCAGTGGATTACATTAATTGAGAATATTGGAATTTTTTCCACAAGACTCATAACTTCTTAATAAAGGTAGGAACCTACTATGATTAATGTATTTGCAAATAACTGGAAAAATAAGAAGCAATTTTGGAGAAGAGGGACCCTGAGAAAGATGAAAAGTTTACATAGAACCAAGATTATACACATCTATGATTTTTTGTTAAAATTCAACGCAGAGATAGATGATAAAATGGGTGCAGAATTTTAAAGAATTACAGGGCAACAATGAGAAGATTTATGGAGAAAATAAAATTCACAGCAAGCTACAGTCTGAGGGATGGTGGGTATAAACTGTTCTATTGATTATGTGAGACCAAGTCTTTTTTTGGTAAAAGATGGAGTAGAGAGACTTACAGGTTTTCAATATTTTGTTAATCTACAATAAGAGAGTATTGCTAGAATTCCTGCTCTTCTTTCTTGACTTTTGCTGTCCTGAAAGGCTGACCTAGTGGTAGAGAATATCTCTAGCTCTGCTTAAGCCATCTACTCTCCTTGCATCTTTGTGGTCTCCTCAGTCAACTAGGATACCACATCTCCTTTCTTTATTTGATGAATCTTCAACAACTCATCTGTCAAAGTGTAGAGACCTGCACCTGCTGCTCCAATACTTTGAACTTTTTGTCAAGTGTGCAGTTGTTATAAATAAACACCAAGTTATTTTCAGGCAGGAACACACACATGCAATAAACAAAGCACAATTGTAGAGTTCTCTCTGTTCATCTAAGTTTTTATTTTTTCAGAAACTTTAATTTCTTGTTCCCCTTTTAGGCTCTCAGTTCAGCCAAACACAATACTGACAGGATGGAATAACTTACAGTGGCTTCTCAGTTTAATAAATTTTCAGTGCCTTAAATCTGGAAGGAACTGCCCAGATCTCTGCAGATACACCCCTATTTCTTCTTTTCATCAGTACCTAAAATGGTTGGATCTTTGTGCACACTATCAGTTTAAATTACGGGTGCTGACTTTATAGTTTATGTATATAGGAATACTTGCTTGTTTGAATAACATCATTTCAATTGAGGGGTCCTTGATGCTCTCTGAACTTGGTTGTTTTCTTGAAGATGGTTCATTACCCATACTAGGGAACAAAATTACAAGTAATTTTGCTGATTGCACTGATGGTGTTACCTAGTTTGGTTAATTAAATATCTGCAAGAAAACAACCCAAGCTTCACCAGAACCAATGATGTTTGGGTACTGAAATGTTTGCAAGAAAATATCCACACTCAGAGAGCACCAAGGACCCATCATTTTAATCTTGAGCTGCAAATATTTTTCTTTATTGGTATCCTCCCAATTCATGTTCTTGTATAATCAAGGTCAGTTAATTTTTCCTTTTGTTAAAATGCCTCCCTCAGTTTTGAGGGCTTTTTTCCATTCAGCCCCTACTATTTAGAACTGATTCGGCCTTGAATTAGATCTGAAATCTGACCTCCTAAAGCTTAAAATGGTCTCTAAAGCATTTTTTTTTTGCAGGAACTTTATGTAACTGAAAGAAACTTATTTCTCATTATGTCTACAGATGTATATAATCATTATTATTCCAGGAAATTATTATATTGTTTTATTGCTGATAATGATCTGCTTTTATATAAGGATAAACTTACTACTACTACATATTATATACTATATTATTATATTATGAAGAGCCGTGGTGACACAGTGGTTAGAATGTAGCACTGCAGGCGATTTCTGCTGACTGCTCTCTGCCAGCAGTTCGATTTTTACAGGCTCAAGGTGAACTCGGCCTTCCATCCTTCTGAGGTGAGTAAAATGAGGACCCAGATTGTTGGGGGCAATACGTTGTCTTTGTAAACCACTTAGAGACGGCAGTAAAGCACTGTGAAATGGTATATAAGTCAAAGTGCTATTGCTATTAAAATAGTAGTATAAATTGTCTATTGTGAATTTGGGCTCTGAAAAATATTAAGTTACCACACCTCCAACCCCCACCTCCAACAGGCACTGCACTTTCCTGATCTTGAGTGGCATGACAATAGGTACATTAACCCATTAGCCCAATTCTTCGTGCCACATAATGAGAGAAAATAAGTAGGCAGAACTGTATTTTTTAATCCATCTGTGTACACTGAACTCTTTCAGGCATTTGTAGCCTGTTGGCAGACTGCCCCATTCGCTCACTGATCTACAATGTTAAACAAGTCCATTTTAATCCAATATTTCTTTAACCTTCTCTCTCTCTATTAATTATGAAAGGTCTTTTTTATTTGAAAGCTATGACTTTATTAACATTGGTCTATTAAGAATTAATAATCTCCATTGCTATACTCTTTCCACAAAAATGTTCTTCGAAACAACTCCTCCTTTCTGGCACTTTCAGGTATCTCCTTTAAAAAACAAACAAACATGCAGCATCTGCATTCCTCTCCAATTCCAGCCGTGTAAATATCTACCCCGGTGTTTGTGCATGTCTTTTAAGTATGACTGATTTTCCTGTACCATAATTCTGCTTTGAAAGGCTTATAAATGCAGGTTTATTGCTGTATCATCACAAAGCTACAATTTTTTCATGTTTTACAATTGATCTTCCATTACCACTGTTTGCCAAAAAGATTTTTTGCCAAAACACAGGGAAATTTTTTGCAGACAAACTGATGGACTGGTTAGATGATTATATGCCATAATCATTATTGACTGTTAATGGCCATACAGATGCTCCATGAAGCTCTGTCTAACCTGCTCTTTCTGATTTGTGAAGCACTGATTTGTGAACCTGGACTCATAACAATACCAACTATACAGATAGTCCCCAGTTAATGACCATAATCAGGACTAGGATTTCTGTTGCTAAGCAACATGATTGTAAAATGTGATCTGTGATTTTTAATTGCAGTTCCAGTTGCAGTCATTAGGCATGATATCATATGATCATCATTTGAGACCTTCTGCTGGTTTACCTGTTGAATTCGCTTATCAGAAGCAGGCAGTGAAAGTTGCAAATGGCAATCATATGACCACAGGACACTGTGACCAATATAATTGTGAGCCATTTGCCAAGAGCCCAAATTGTGATGATTTGATTGCGGGAATATTGGAACAGGTGCAATTTTGAGGCCTGGATGTAAATCTCCTTACAATATTCAGCACTGTTACAATTCTTAACGGTTTCTGAACAAATTGTCGTTAACTGAAGATTAGCTGTAAGTATATTTTAATGACTGCATGCTCCTATGAAAATCATCTAGTTCTGAAAATGATAAAAGCAACTCATAAGTAACTGAAATATTTATTGGAAGAAAAATCAGGTCCAGCTCCCAGTTGGGAGAAAAATGAAGTAAAGGTCTCTATCTGATAGCCAGAAACTTCAGTGGCGGCAGCATGTTTCTGGGGTGGCTGACAAAATGAGGTAGAGAGTAGGTGGGTTTTTATACATTCTTTGGGACTTCGTGATTGAGATGCCTGTTCCTGTGTTAAGAATATCCTTTAATTAGTGGCGGTCAGCAATGGCCGCCACGAAGAAGCCAGCAACCGGGTAAGATTGTGCTGGAGGAAGTAAGAAGAGTGAAAGTGCTGTCTGAGCCGGGTCAAGTAACATCTTTCAAATTGGTTGGAACTGAGCTGTTTGAATTGCTGGAGGATACATTGTATCCCTAAGAAGATCGAAAGCGGCGGAGAAGCTGTTAAAGGGAACTTTTTTTTTTTTCTTCACTCTCCCACCCCATAGAAACAGCAGAAATGTTTGGACATATTGGACATTGAAAGTGAATTGTTTTGAGAGTTGAAGCTAAGGGACAAAAGGATTTTTGGACATTGAAAAACTTAAGAAATTGGAAAACCCTTGTTGGAGGTATGGATTTCTGATTATTTAAAATTGATATTGCAAGTGGGAAGGGAGAGGAAAAAAAATTGGAGCAGAAGCTGAAAAAGGAGGAGATTGCCTAGAATCCCAAAGAAAGGTATATGGTAATTGGACCTCTTTGATTAAACACTAACCCCAGAAAGAGAAAGAGAAGAAGGAAGAAAAGTATTAATTTTTGGAACTTTTTTTGAATTATTTTTGATTAAAAATACTTGTGGTTGTTTTGGGAAAAGTTTCTCTTTTCATAATGGCATCGCTTGTGGATGAACTAAAGACTGAATATCAAAAATATAAAAAGGAAGATACTTTGGGCACTTTGTTTCAATTCTTAGAAATGGCGTTATGTACTTATGAAAAGTTGACTACGCAGCAGAAGGACTGGGACAAAGAAGAAGAGGAAGAAGAAGCCATCTTTGATGAACAATGGGTTCTTTCCGGGGAGGAGGAGAAAAGGGATAAGAAAAAGGGGATTTTAAGAATTATAAAAACAACCAAAGAAGAGAAAAATGAGCGGAAAGGTGGAGGCAAGGTTAGAAAGCAAAGGAAAAGGAGTAAGAAAAGGGAGGAGGAAAGACAAAGGGGTAAAAAGGGCAAGGAGAAGAATAAGCAAGAGAGAAAGGGGGGGAGGAGAAGCCTCAATGGGGGGAAGCAAGATCTAAAGAAAAAAAGTTTATTCAGAGACAATGGGTGAATTTAATTTAGGATAAAAGAGGGATTCTGGAGGGTACATAAGATTGTGTTTTTTATATGTGTATTTAGAGTATAAAATTCATTGTGTAATTTTAGAATCTTTTAAACAGAATCCCAAGAAAAATTGTTATATGAAGTACTTTTAAGTTAGGGTAATGAGTTATAGACATTACTCCGACTGGTGTACAGGAGAAGTATAATAAAAGAAAAAAGATGAATGGATAGTTGGAAATAGAACAGACAAAGAATATTATTGAAAATGGTAATAAGATATGAAAGGATATATAAAGGTTTTGTTATGCTTTTTTTTTGGATGTTGTATATTTTTTTAATTAATAAGAAATAATTTGGATGAAAAGGAGAAGTTGGGATAAAATATGAAGTTAAATAGACAAAGTATTGATACTATAATTTGGGATTGTTATGTTCTATTGGTTTTCTTCTTTTATTATTTTTTCTTAGAAAAGAACTTATAAGCTGTTATGCCTTGTGCATTGTTTATATAAAATTGATAAAAAATGGTATATATATATATAATATAAAAAAGAAAATGATAATAAGATATGGAAGGATATATAAAGTGAATATGATGTTTGAATTTGTGTCTGTGCGAAGAGTTTCAACCCGGGATCAGACAACCTTCAGAAAAGATCTTTTAGTTTTGTTTTTGTAAAATTAATAAAATTTGTTTAAAAAAAAAAAAATAATATCCTTTAATTTAATGGCTGTCGCCATATTCCTATGGGATCATGTAGAGGTCGTGGTTGGCTATACAGGCAAGAGAGGAAATGCAAATCCTAGGTGTTTGGTTTGAGCTAATCTTACCAGTTTGGGCTCTTTGCCTATTTTGGGGTTTCTGGCTATTCTTTGTGTATGAACAGTGTGGCCCAGCTTTCTGAATGGATGCAAAATATCCATTCCTAAAGACTAGCTCTTCAAGCTTCTGGTTGAGGCTGTTTTCCTATGGCAGGAAGACTGAGGCTGCTTTCTGCCATTGTTAAAGATTTTTCTTCTCCTTTTGGGGAAATATTCTATCTTTTAATGTCCTGTAGAATAATTTCATTATAGGGAGGCGGGGGGGCTTCCCACACACTTAAATATTATAAGGGCCTGAAGAACTGATAGACCAGTGAGAATTTTATTCATTTATTTGTATAATTTATCCACTACCTCAATCCTAATGGACTCAAGGCATTTTTAGTTAATACACAAAATAAGTAATACAATCACTTTAATGAATAAACCTAGTACAGCATATATCAGTAAGTAAATCAAAAGAGCTGCATATCCTTTTCTTTCTTTTTTCTGGTTAAATAGTGGCATTTTTCTGGCCACATTTTTGGATCAAATATGCTCTGCATATTGATTATTATTATTTTTGCAATCTCCCTGTTTCTACTTCTCCTCCCCTTGACTTCCTACTATCTAATTCCCCAAGAAGATAAACTCTTTAACAAATAAATTCTAAAGGCAAACCACATGGTACCTGAATTTAAGGCTTCCGTACTGCTGCATCCTGGCCTTATGCTGAGAAATCCTAGCAACACCACTGCTGCTGAACCCAGCCTTCCTGCTGCTTTCCAGAGAGACAGAATTGAGAGTAGCTATGTGCTGCTTCCTCTTCTTATCCTCTCTGAGCAGCACAGCAAAAAATATTTTATGCACTAGGTGCAATCCTCATTACTATTGCTGCCCAAAGAGAGATTGCAAGAGAATAAATGAGGTGAAGTCATTGTTCCTTCAATCTTCTATATGTTTTGCTAAGGGAAGGCAGAGAAAGAGTCCAAAGAAGGACTTTTTACCCTTTCTAGGCCATACTGGGGTCTCAGCATCTCCTCCTATGGCTTCTGTAGATAAGCAAAAAAAGGTAAAGGCACTTATTTGGCTTGTACATTTCCCTGATATAATTGCTGAAGAAGCAAGGAACCAAGTCTTGTATTATTGACTGTTTATTGTTTGCCTTAGTCACTCATTCATTAACTTATTTATTTTTATGTTTTATTACTAAATTTGTATGCTGCCTATCTTGCAAAGGTAACTCTATATCGTGCTCTTATTGTTTTTATAAGTACAAGCAGTCTTCAACTTACAACTGTAACAGAGCCCAAAATTTCTGTTGTTAAATCAAACATTTAAAGTGAATTTTGCCTCATTTTGCAACTTTTCTTGCCATAGTTGTTAAGTGAATTATTGAAGTTGTTAAGTTAGTAACATGGTTATCAAGTGCATCTGGTTTTCCCATTGACTTTGCTTGCCAGAAGTTCACAAAAGCTATTCACATGACCTAGGGACATAGCAGCTGTCATAAATAGGAGTCAGTTGCCAAGCATCTGAATGCTGATCACATGACCATGGGGATGCTGCAATGGTTGTGTGAAAAACAGTCATAGTCACAGTCACAGTCATTTGTCACTGCCGCTATAACTTTGAAACTCAATTCTGTATAAGATAGGAAAGAAATGTTAAATCTCAGTTTTTCATACATAATTATATAATATTTGGTCCATACTTCTTTGGTCACACCCAAATTGAAGAAAAAGTATTAGAATGGAAAGATACATACTCTGACATTTTAATGCAGTGTGCTGCTGTCAACAGTATGTCACTAAATGAACTGTTGTAAGTTGAAGACTACCTGTAACTCAAGGCAGCGGACATACCTAATAATCTTTCCTCCTCCTATTTTTCCCACAACAACAAACTAGTGAGGTTTGTTGGGTTGAGAGAAAATGGCTGGCCCAAAGTCACCCAGCTGATTTTCAAGGGTTCCTGAACACTCTATGAAACCTGTTATTTATTTATTTTAAAACACTATCACCAATACTATGCCTGTCAAACATGCCTGGAGGGCACAAGGCTTCTGTGCAAAGCTCTGAATATCTGCCCTAGGATAGAAAAGGAAAACAAACAAGCTACAAGATGGCAGAGGGAAGGAGGGAGAGAGAGATGGGGAGTGGAGGGAGAGATTTACAAGTAGCAAGCACTAGAAGGGAATATTGTAGAAAAAATATGGGCTTTTTGTTGTCTTACTGTGGCTCTTTTTGGGAAAGAGCCAAAAACAATTTACAGTCAGTGTTTTTCCATGTTACAGCAAATCCAAAACAATTTAAGAGAAGCTGGTTTAAGCAAGGAAAAGCCTTCTATTTTATTTTGTCTCCCGACTTTGAAGAGTGGAAATGAAATCCAGATTTCAAGAATTATGCAAATTCATCTTTTCCCTTTAGAAAATGATGGTAGGTTTTTCTTTGAGAGTGATGGGCAGTTCAGAAATGTGAAAAATAAATAAAATTGATTGATCTTTTTTTTTACTTATTTCCAATATACGATAGTACTGTGAAACAGTTTTAAATTAAATTGTTTGGTAATTTTATTTTGATCTATCAATTAAAATGTATTAAGAGTGATATTTTTATTCCTTGCCCAACTATAACTCTACTTTATTTGAGAGGAATTATTTATTGCACATATAAAGTTTATTGTTTTAGGAGTTCTGAATATTGCAAATTGTAAAGATCTCTAGATTATGATACCAGCTTTACTGCACATCCTGATTTTCTTCAAAGGATCCATCTTGGTAAGAAAATGCATGTCTAAGACGATATTTCCTTGCTGTATGGAGAGATTAAGGGAGAAGAAAATCAGAATATTGTATAGGCTTGATGCCTAGGTTAAAAAAAAAAAATACCTGAGCCCTTTGTTACAAATGCTTTTCATTATTTTCTCTTCTATTATCTTCTTGAAGTAGATACAAGTCTCTGTTGATTTATATCAGATCTTTCTTCCAGTGAGGCTTGGAGTAATTTACCCTTTTAGAATGTGCTCCAAGTAGTGTAAGGATAACAGGATAGGAATATTCAGTAGAGTCAGTTTGGACTTGTGGTTAAGGCTGGAAACCAGGAAACTGTGAGTTCTAGTCCTGCCTTTGGCATAGAAGGCAACTGGGTTGCCTAGAACCAATCATTCTCTCAGTGCAATCCACTTCAGAGGGTTGCTGTTGTTGTGGGGAAAATAGAAGGAAGAATACTATGCATGTTTGCCATATTTTCTAGGGGAAAGCAGTAATAAAGGTGGGATAAAAATGCATAACACATAGAACTGCAAATTTGCAAATAAAAGCAGTTTTATAACCTAAATAAACTTACATTGGGAAAAGCAGCAAAAAAGTCAAGATGCCTGCTCATTCACAAGAAATACCAGGCTACTCCTGTTTACAAAGCTTATTTTGTACTACAGAGCTACAACAGCACAATACCAGGTAGTCCTCGAATTTCAACCATGGCTGAGTCCAAAATTTGTTGCTAAGTGACACAGTTGTTAAGTGAGTTTTGCCTCATTTTATGACTTTTCCTGTCATAGTTAAGTGAATCACTACAATTGTTTAAGTTAGTAACATGGTGTTAAATGAATCTGGCTTCCCCATTCACATTGCTTGTCAGGTCACAAAAGATAACATGTTGTTGGGACACTGCAACCGTTATAAATACAGATAATCTTTGAGTAACAAATGTAATGGAGCCTGCCAATCACATTCGTAACTCAAGGATTCGTAGGAGTGAATCGCTTAACTGGAACGTGATCACTCTCTGCTTTCACCCATGCATTTGCTAATCGAATGTGTAGATCGTTAAGTGCACATGAGGTATCTCGGTGGGAAAAACTATGGCGGGGGGGATAGTGATGGAACAGGCCCCCAAGGCCTCCCCGACCCATTGAGATATTTCATGCTTCCATCCTCCCATGCCAGACTCATTTACCTTGCAAAGATCTGTCTCCTCTCTTTCGCGGTTTCTTTGCCTTTGAGGGAGAGGAGAGCAGGACAATTTCCTTTCTAGCCTACCAGTCAGTTTTCAAATGCTTTTTTGCACTGGGAGTGAAATGTTCTGGGGGGGTCCATGATCCCATGCAACTTCAGGCATCCATTCTCTGCAAAAGTGGATGGGTGCCTAAAGTCATGTGAGTTCACAACCCCCGGAACCCTTCACTCTCAGTGTGAAAAGTATTTGCAAGCTGACAAGTATTTGTAGGTTGGAAGCAAAGCAATTTCACTTCCCGCCTACTGGTCAGCTTGCAAGTGCTTTTCGCAGCGAGGGTTTAAATGTTCTAGGGGTGTGTGTGATCTCAAGAGACTTTAGGCATCCATCCACTTTTGCAGAGAATGGGTGCCTGATTTCCACACACACACACCCCGACCATTTCACTCTTGGTAGGAAAAGCATTTGCAAGCCGACTGGTAGGCTGGAAAAGAAATCATTCTGCTCCCCTCTCCCTCAAAGGCAAAGAAACCACAGCAGAGAAGAGAGATCTTTGCAAGGTGAGTCTGGCGCAG
Organism: Hydrophis major; assembly: GCA_033807585.1. Classification (NCBI taxonomy): domain Eukaryota; kingdom Metazoa; phylum Chordata; class Lepidosauria; order Squamata; family Elapidae; genus Hydrophis; species Hydrophis major. The sequence continues at coordinate 290,812,068 of CM066329.1, read as the reverse complement.
CAGGATGGGAGGAAGAAGCAGTTGTGGGGAACGGAAGGGGCCATAGGGTGAATGTTACAGTGCCTCTGTGATCGTATAACTGCCATGGTGCTGCAAGGTTCGTAATTTCGGGACATGGTCATAAATACTAGAGGCGCTTATCATGTAATTCGACCAATCACTAAGTGAACTGTTGTAACTTGAGAATTACCTGTATGACCTCATGGCTGCCAACTCTCACGCAATCAGCGTGAGACTCACGCAATTCAACCAATTTTGACTGTCTCACTCTGATAAACAAAATCTCACGCTAAACCCCCAAAATCATGGAATGTACAAAAATATCCCTACATTCTCTGATTATATTCCGAATATTTCCCCTTAGCTTAGGAGAAGGATGAGCTCCCAGCGCCGCCCCGCCCTGCCCAGCCACCCCGCCCTGCCCAGCCACCCCACCGCGCCTCTTTTCCCGTCTTAATCCTTCTGCCAGCGTCCCGTAACTGTCACGATGCCGATCATTAGCAAATCGCTTCAGGAAAGCGAAAAGCAGGAGGCTTCTTCCCGCCCGGGGCGCTCGCAGCCACTTTGCCCCGCCCTCTCCCTCTCTGCAATGTCCTCTGGGACAAGCCAGCTGCCCTAGGCTTTCCAAAGAAGGACACGAGGGGGCTGGCAAAGCCTCTTTTGCGGGCAACAGCCTCAGCCAGTAATAACAATGGTAAGCAAAGCCAACGGAGTGGCTTCCATTTAACCACCAAAGATGTTTCTTTATTTTCTCTGGCTGGATTTCTGACCCAGGGGAGAAAGACCATTTAAAAAAGCAAAAAGGACAGAAAGAACACCAAGAAAGAATGGGACAAACCCCCCCCCCCCCAAAAAAAGAGATCCAACACAACTCTGAATAAAATTATTATTATTTTAAATTTTATTATTATTATAATTATTATTACCACCCCTTTACACGCCTTATGCTCTCTTTTAGCTGATCCAAAAGAGTCTTCCCAAACCAGCAAGGCGAGAAGCGCGCCAGGCTGATCTATAAAGGGGCTGGGCAGCTTTTTTGCAAAATACTTAATAGAAAGGTTGGAGGACTGACAGGATTACATCTCTGGCAGTGGATGAAGGAATCACTTTTTCCTCTTTCTCCTTTGAGTTTAAATCCTAGGTCTCCATGCACCAGATCGACAGGACTGTACTACATTATTATCATATTTTCAAACCCTTAGATAAGGACTCAATAAGGACTTTTTTTGATGCCAGAAGGCTTCTCAGCCCCAAATTGGGATAGCCCTGACTCAACTAGAACATATTCTAATCTTAACACAATTTACCATCCAAAGAGCAGTAAGACCATTAAGTTCAGAATCTAAACTTACCCAATAAATAATATACTGTTTCCTCACTGTGCTCAAGCTTCAGAATACAGTAGATGAGTTTTACAGTTAACAATATGTATATTTATATGAAGCACTCATTATTTGATTAAATGTTTAGTTTATACATGTCTGAAATTATGAACCCCTATTTCAGTCAACAAGTTAGTATATAATTAAAGACTGAGACTATAGCATTTGATATTGGCATGTAGTATGGTATTTGATACAGAAAGAAGAATACCCATTGATGTATTTGCATTATCTCTGTAGTTGTTTCGGGTTTTTGTCTTTTTGTTGCACATTGAATTCATCCTATAGTGGTCTATAGTACATCACTAAGCTAATAAAGTCAGTTGAGGTAGAATACTGCAGTTACAAGTCAGGAACTTCAATTATTCATGGTCAGTGAACTGCATTATTAATATCTTACAAATCCGGTTCAAATACATTGGTGCTGCTTGCATGTATGTATGTATGTATATGTCCAAATCATGACTAAAGTATGCATCAGATTGCACCATTTAAAATGTAAAATTGTCAAAGCTCCCTACCGTGGAAGGGGGGACACCCCCCTTCCACACCATCCCCCCCTTGGTCGCTTCGCTCCCTCGCAGTGTCTCACTCCGAACTATCATTCAAGGTTGGCAGCCCTGATGACCTGTCTTGCCAAGCATCTGAATGTTGATGTCATCATGGCGATGCTGATCATGGGGGGGCTGCAACGGTTCACAAATCATTTTTCACACAACCGTGGCAGCAACATTCAGATGTTTGGCAATTGGTTCATACAGTTTAACATTTCACTCTTAGCGTGAAAAAGATTTGCATAAATCTTTTTTCTCCAGTGCCATTGTAACTTGGGTCATTAAATGAATTGTTGTAAATCGAAGACTACCTGTAACCCTCTAACCTTAATGTGCACTCCGAGATAGAGAAGCGGCCTCTGCACATCCCTGGAGAAAGTCGTTACTTCGGATCAACATAGGCTTGCAACCCAGCAACCGAAGCAACAATTAAGCGAACCGCTTTTTTTTTTCCAACACCCGAAGAGAGATCCGCGGGTCGGAGGTTTGCCTTCCTTCCCTCCCGTGGGGGGAAAAAATGCCATTTCTGACGCCTGAGGGGGAAAAAAAAAAAAAAACAACCCTCAGGCCTCTTCCTCCGTTTCCGTGGCACCGGTCTAAACGAAGCGCCCCCCGGCGGAGCTGCGAGCTTGGTCGCCCCACCGGAGTCACGGAGGAAGCTTCGGAGGCGGGCTGAAGGAGGCGTGGGCAGAAAGAGGCGCTGTCGCGGATGGTTGCTGGGCTGAGCCGAGGAGGAGCGAGAAGAGGCGGAGGAAGATGGTGGAGCGGGAGGCCGGATTAGCAGCTGAAGGAAAAGCGGCTTCCCAGGTTTCCTGCCTGCCACTGCGTTGCTGCTGCTGCTGCTGCTGCCGCCGTTCCCGCCATCCGCATCCCAGCCAGACCCGCTGCGGCTGCTGTGCGTCGCGCGCGGCTTTTGGCGCAAAGGCGCGGAGAGAGGAAGGTAGGGAAAAGGCGTCGGCTGCCGTCTCCGTGTGGGGGGATGGGCTGGGATGCCCGAGGCTCCTTGCAGTCGAGGAGGCAGAAAAATCGCCCCGCAAGGTTTGCTGAAGCCGGCGGCGGAGCGCGAGGGGCGGAAAAGCTCGGCCGGATCCTCCGCGACTTATCGAGCGAGAGGCCTTGGCGGGGCGGAGGAGGTGCCCGCGCCACATTGCGTGTCATCTAACCTGTGTGAACGGGGTAGAGTCTCGCTCCCAACCACCCCTACCCCCGTTCTTTCGCCCCCGTGGAGCTACAGGCTTGCTCTTTTCCCTTCCTTCCCCAACTTGATGCGACAAGAGAAAAGGGGGCGACAAGGACGCGGCGGTGGCCGCCGGATTCAACAGTCCGGCAGTCCCGGGCGAGCGCTTGGAACTTGTGAGGGAGGAGGAGGCGGTGGCGTTGAGGAGGCTATGAGGGTGAGGGAAGGAAGGAAGGAAAAAGCTGCGTTGGGGATGGCGAGGCGAGGGACGACTTCGCCTGCCTGCGGTGGAAAATCGAGGCGGTGAATGACGCACGTGTTTATTCGGAAAGGTGGTCGAGACGAAGCTCGCTCGGTGGGCGGAAGGTGCCCGCGGTTGCTTGGATTTCTACGTGTAGTGAGAGAGATGTGGGGAGTGGCGAATCGCAACAGGGTACTACTTACACATGGCAAATGGGGAGGAGGTCCTGAGGGGTATTTTTTTTTTCTGAAGGGGGCGCTGCTGGTTCTCCTAGATCTCCTGGTTCATGGAGGACCACCTTCCTCCTCCTCCTGCCATCTGCTTGGGTTCTTGGCCGCATTTATCACTATCGACATGCTAACCCGCAGAAGAGTGTACCTGCTGACATTTGCCCCTTCAGGGGAACAGAAAGTGCCTTAGCCTACCCTCTTTATTAAAAAGGGCATCTAAACATATGGTGCAACCCAGTACTGCTTTTTTCATTCAGCGTTATGCTTTTCTGTTATTTTTTTTTTAAAAAAAAAACATTTCTCGTGGAGGTGGCTGTGACTGAGTATGTGACCATTTATTTTACTGCCGAGGTGATAAATGAAGTATCTGGGAAGTGACTAGAAGCTTCATTTAGTGCTTTCTCATTTTTCTCCAAGGCTTACTGAGAAGATGAAATTAGCCCTCTTTCTCTCGTGATAATTAAGATTTTTCTTTAAAGTGCCATATGAGCTTCAACATATTGCAAAGAATTAACAAAAAGCTTGCCTTGACCCTTTCCTCTTCCGATCTTGCAAATTAGGTATAAATAAATTCAAAGGAGTATATCAGTTAAGTAGCATAAACCTCTAAACTTGAAGAATGCTCCTCATTATTGAGGTATGCGTCAAAGTACAGTATATATATGTGTGTGTGTGTGCTTATCCATCAGTGGGCTTTTGGACATATCTTTGTTTATATATTTCATAAACTCCTGTAATGGCAACTATAGGCAGTCTTTTTCATGGAACCTTAATATTCTTCTGCACTGCTATGAAAATGAGACATTTTTCCACAATGTTTGTACCTTTTGCTGCTCACCTTGTAAAGGCATCAATGCCACATTGTCATATTTATCTGAGATTGAGAAATTGAAAAAGGGTATGAAACATATTTTAGTGGTGTGATTTTATCTTTTTCATATCAATCCAGATTTGTATGATGTGCTTGCTTCTTCATTCCACGACATAGGAAATGGAGCTGAAACACTACATATTCTTTCCTGGGACTAAACCTCATTGGACACACTACTTGTTATTGAATAAAAATCTATAGACTTATATTGGGTAGCTGCAGTCTTAATCACATTTACTTGCTATATGTTCTGGTAAACAGGACTTATTTTTGAGTAAATGTGCATAAGGATAAAGGTACAGTTAGATCCTATGTATTATTTTCTTTCTATGACTGACCTTTTGTTTGTAGTCTTATTTAAAGTTTGATTGTATTTTAATTTTAAAATATGTTTTAGGTTTGTGATTAGTGCATTAGAGCTCTTTATCACAACTGTTTTAAAAGAATTATCAGCCAATGGTGTCCTGAAAATGAATACAGCACAATAATATTTATTTACCATTCTATTTTGTTTGTGCATGTTTACATATGTTTCTCTCATTCAATCTGTCCTTCATATATCAGCATTTAGATATTTTGTGAATTAGAAGACCAGCATTCTTCAGTTGATGTTCTTCAGGTATGTTGGAGCAAATCCTATAATTCTCCAGCTGCTATGACCAATCTAGAGATCACAGAATTAAAGAAGGCAAGAGAAAGCAGTTAGCAAGCTTATTAGTTTATTTTGTTTTGCTTGAGTTGGCCTTCACTAGCTGAGTGACTAACAGAAATCCAGCAACTTTTTGTGAATATGCCATATTTCAGAGAGCTTCACTAACTGTGTTTCTGTTTATAACGATTAAATATGTTGTAATTTTGCTGAGAAAAAAACCAGACAATTTTTAAAAAATTGTCTTTCTTAATATATATATGGAAAAAGAAAAAAATAGAAGAAATTGTTAGACCATTGCCTTGTAAATGAGAAATCATTAACCTAGTTTTAAAATACATAATTAAACCCTGTCTACATAAAATAATATTGATCAGTCTTTCCGTTAAGTCAATAGAGAGCCAATTGATAAATAAAAAGCAAATACATATTAGTAATCTAAGAAAGAAAATGTGGAGTTGTGCTCCTTTCAACATTAAAGAGTGATTTTCTTTTACTCTCTTCCCTTTGGTCAGTGTCCTTCATTATTCATGTAATTCTTCCAAATTTTGGATATATAATTCAAATGTGAACGTACCTTTGAATGTAATTCAAATGTAATTCAAAGGTATGTTCACATCTTAATTAGTATTGGTTTAAAAATATAATACTTACAAAACCTAATATGTCAAATCAAAACCATATAATATTTTATTCATTTATTTAACAGTTTTCATAGCCAGCCTGTCCAAAGCAAAAGATTCTGAGTAGTTTATCACACACTAAAATCCTAAAAGCAACAACAATAATAAATCAAATTGTAAAAACATAAAACAACTAGTACACAAGTCTGTTAGTAATAAATTAAATAATAAATCAATCCTTTCCCAAGGTGAATTAAACTTAACTAGAGTTGAAGGCTTGGTGAATAAAATTGCTCTTAAAGATCTAGAAAGTATGAGAGAAGAAACTTTATGGACCTCTGGGGTAAAAGTGTGGGGCCCATCACAGAAATCTGTCATTCTGTCCATATTGTTCTCACTTCAGTTGGAGAAAGAACTCTTAATGGGTCTAGAGTTAGTTTCACCAATGAGCAGATTTGTTTCTGACAAGGCAGTGTGTGGTTTAAGCTGATGTAACACCATACAGAACTTAAGAGATAGCTACCAGCAGATCAGAATTGGTCTGGAAATTGATTAATAGTTACTATAGTAACTTCAGAAGAAGTATTACCCTGCAATGGCTGGTTTAACCAGCTAACAATATCACTGTTGCATTCTGAACTGTATGTAGTTCTTGATTTACATTTGTTTAATGATGATTTGAAGTTACAACAGTAGTGGAAAAAGTGATTTACTCGAACTTGCAATCATCACAGTATACCTGAATTCAAGTGATCGGAATTTGGACACTTGGCAGCTAACATATATGGTTGCAGTATCCCAGGGTCAGTTAATCACCATTTGTGGGCTTTCCACAGATTTTCTGACAAGCAAAGTCAGTGGGAGGAGCCAGATTTGCTTAACAACTAGCTGTATGATTCACTGTGATGGTTTGTTGCACAACTTCGGCAAAAAAATTAGAAGAAGTTGTTGCACAACTTTGACAATTCACTTTACAGCTGCATTTCTTACTGATGGAAGTTCCAGTCCTAAGTGTGATCATAAATCAAAAGCTACTTGTAGCTTTTGTCTCCAGATAGTCTTGAAAGTCTTCCCCATATGGCACGCAATACAATAATCATCATTAAAGTATCCTCAGCAGTAGTGGGTTTCAAAGTGGTTTACCACCAGTTTGGTGGGCATGCTTTGCACACATGCACATACTTTGCGTGTATGCACATGCCAAACTCGCACTTGGCACACGTATAGAGGCTTTCCTACTCACATCCTACAATCTCTGTAGCTTCAACAGCTGACGCGCGGCAATCTGCTGTGCCGTGCAAAGGTCAGTATGAAAGCCTGGGTGGATGGGCAGGCCCAACAGCAGCTCTCAGAGAGAACTGGTTAGTTCTCGGCTGATCTTTGGCGTTACCGGTACGCCAGAACTGGGCTGAACCGATAGAATAGCACCATTGATCCTGAGATATACCAAAATTGAGCAAAGTTGCCTCAGCCAAAACTCAGAAACAGTCTTTCACTTTTGCTTAAGCATTAAAACAATCTAAGAAGACCCCCAAGTCATGTACCAACTCTAAATGGGACCATGCCTCTCCTCAGCAATTTGATCCCTTTTGATATACAGTAGTTTTAGCCTTGGAGGAATGGAATATGAGTTTATTTTGCTTCCTACAGAGCCTGATAGCTTTGAGGGCAACAGAAGCACAAGTCTGTATAATATGAGAAAGTGTCCCTTTGTACATTAACATGATAAAGTTAATAACAAGATTTTTAAATCATACTCTGAAGTACCCAGTAAATATGAAAAAAGAATCACTTGTTGAATTAGTTTCTTCCTAAGATGGTAAGAAACATACTTCATATTCAAACTTTCAGTTTTGAATTGCTCAGTGAACAGCTTAAAATCCTTATCTGATTTGCGTGATACACAGTTATATTGTTGCTGCATTAGGATGTCAGTGGAATTGAGATAATGAATGAAATTATATTTATGGCAACCTGTAGTCTAGGTTGGGCTTATCTGGTCCAATGAGGCATCAGTACCCCTCATCATGTGAACCTATGTGGTTCATAGTTAAGCAACCATATCTTCAACAGTGTCTCAAATTCTTTTCAGTTTTTAATAGTCCCTCTCCAAACACATACACACACACACTTTTTTGGAGTTGGGAAAGAGATAAATTACAGTGGCTCTGATCTGTTAGTCCATCAGTCTATGTTTCTCTTTTTATTTTATTAACAAGAAGAAAACCCTGGTTACTGGAAAAAAAAATAGTTGCTGTACCAGATGGGGAGAAAGGGAAGCTGGAAAATCAAAGCTGGAACCATCATGGTGTGACTTCTGTGGTACTTTGTTTATATCCAAGTCTTGTTATGCGCTAACATTCCCATTTTCTCAAGTAAAGTGCTGCCAGTTATTTGCTGCTATAAATTGTTATAGATATAAATTGATAAAACATTAATATCACTATTATGGTGGCTATAAAATAGCTGTATATCAGTTGCAATATTTGAGTTAAAAGGGGACATAAAATCTGAAATTCAAATGGCTCCTAAATAAGAATAGTGGAACTACATAGAATATGAGAGTATGTGTGTCCTGTAATTCATGGAGGCATAGTGCTATTCTAGCTTGAAGCTACATTTTTATTTAGCCCTAATGGGTTTGGCTTAATTTAAGAGTAATGTCTTTTGACTGTTGTTTTGCCTTCTGTCAAATGCGAAGCTAGCATTTTAGAGAAGTAGTGAAAGAAACATATTCATAGATTGACTGGTTGAATATAAACTGAAAAGATAGCCAGTATGTCTAAAAAAACATACTGCTTCCTTGAGAAACTGACACATTTTTTTCATATTGCCTATCATATTGCCCATTTTTTCTATCAGAAATATTGCTGCATTTCAGGTTTTAGTGTCTATTGATTCTGATCTTTCTAGATTGTGGGTGTATGGACCCACAAGCATAACCATTCTTAATAAGCAAAAATCATTTGACAAATATGTATTTAGTTACTTACTTACAATCCTTACTTATATGATAAAGTGTTCTAGGGAATCCATCCAAAAGAAATTATTTTAGTATCTAGCTCTGTTAATCAAACAATAAGAGAAATAAGCACATTTAAGAGTTAAGGTGGACTTTTGTAATTAGCTCAGGATTCTGCATATGGGATAACTGAGAGGAATAGAAAAATAGTACCTATGTACAGTAGATGACTAGTGGCTTCTTACATTTCTTTAACGAACCACTTCTACTTTGTTAACACTGACCGTAATAAGTTCCTCCATGGAAAAATATATTGTCACCTTTGAATAATTGGCTTTAACTTAGTTTGTCTTTTTTTTTTAAACCTTCCTGAGATGGATCTAGGCAGAAATGTAACTTTTTTGGTTGGGAATTTCTAAATCAGCAATTTTAAATACTGCTACAAATAATTTGCAAATAAATAAATAAATAAAGAATAAATAAAATAAACTTGTCTTGGGTCCAAGAAAAAGCAATGTATTGCCTTTTCTTGGACCCAAGACAAGTTTATTTTATTTATTCTTTATTTACTTATTGGATTCATACCTACCAGAATCAATCAACTCTTGGCAGCTTACAATGAACATAGCAAAATGACAATTTAAACATCTCCATATAATGCCAACACAAATGACAATAAGTAAAAGAGAATGAAACAATAAGATGGTGCAATAAATTAAGTCAACAAATCATGGAAATGCTCTTTGCAATAATTCAGCTTTTAATAGCTTTCTAAAGACCAGTAGGAAGGAGAGGAGTCTAATTTTTCAATGGGAGGCCATTCCAAAGCAAGGGTGCCACTACTGTATAGGGAAGCCATGTTGCCTGCCTTTGGCTGTTCTTCCTTTCTGGAAGTGTGGAACCAATAGCCTTCATTCCCTCAATGCAGGTAGTTCTCGACTTATGATCATAATTGAGCTCCGAATTTCTATTGCTAAGTGAGACAGTTATTAAATGAGTTTTGCCCCATTTTATGATCTTTCTTGCCACATGGTTAAGTGAATCACTGCAATTGTTAAGTTAGTAATACTGTTGCTAAGTAAATCTGGCTTCCCCATTGACTTTGCTTGTCAGATGGTTGCAAAAGATGATCATCAAATGACCCTGGGACACTGCAAAAATCATAAATATGAGTCAGTTGCCAAACATCTGAATTTTACCCCATGACTATTTGACAATTTGGCTGTTTTGGATTTACATTATATTGTGTTACTTAATTAACATTCCTATACTTATTACCATATATATATATATATATATGTGCGTGTATGTGTATATGTATATGTATATGTGTATATCTGTATGTATATGTGTATGTATGTGTGTATGTATGTATATATATATATATATTAGTGCTTATAAGAGCAATAATAATAATGATAATGGTAATAATAATAATAATAAACTTCTTCAGTATAATATTTTAATGTCAATAAAATATTATTACTGAGATACGACTCATTTTACATAGGTACTATATATATAAAAAGAGGGGGGGCAATAAGAAGCTTATCAGGGCAACCGGTCTTGACTCAGATCAGGTCCCTGGGCATGCCAACCGCCTTCTCAGTATTTTATAACAAGCATACTGTAATTCCAATTTGAATCGAAATGGCAGATGGTAGCACTTCTCAGACCTCATCCTTGAAGGCAAAAGCCAAATCTCAACACAAACCTAAGCATGCTAAGGGGACTTCTAAAGCCTCAGAAAGGAACGCTATAAGGCACCATAAAGCTTTACAAAAGCAGATAGACAAGTGCACTCGGGAGGCGCACAATGTACCACAGGACTTCTCCTCCTCCAGTACGTCTGTTTCTTCACACCCTCCTCCTCCCCAAGATCCCTCCCTCTCATCCAGGTGCAGCTTGGCTCTCCAAGGTCAACAAGCGCAAGTGCCCGGGACATCGACCACGCAAAGGGCTCCTGAAGCCACATTCACTCTGACGGCTGCTGGGGAATCGCCAGGGAATTGCAGCGGGGCTTCAACATGCAGTCATGCAGTCATGACCAGGGAATACCCTGTGATCACCGATCATGAGTCCCAATCGCTGAGGTCATTGATCAGGTAGGAGCAGCACCATACCCAGGTACATTTACAGGGGAAGACCCCCCTCCAAGGGCCGGAGGAGGAGGAGGAAGTGGATCAAATTAATCAAATGGAAGAGACTGAATCGGGATCAATACACGATAGCGAGCCCCTGTCAGAAGCAGACCCCTTAGAAAGCGGAATATCTGAGGATGAGGGTCTTATTCCTGACCAACCTGTTTTTACAGGCTTATTCCGCCCACAGCTTTTCAGATCTCTCTTGTTTAAGGCAAAAAACATTGCACGCCTAAACAAGTCGACTCCGTCCACCACACCAAATCCTTCGGAAGAGGGACCAGAGGATCTGATCTTCAACCAACCAGTAGTTGAAGCAGAGGTGATCCCTGTTCCTCCTATGCTTTCAGACCTGGTACAGAAGCAGTGGGCCTCTGCAGTGGTGTACACAGCCCCCACTGGATATGACAGGAAATATTTTAATCTGGCTCCTGATTTCTCAAAATTATTGAGTACTCCCGAGGTAGATGAACCTATAGTGGGAAGGGTAAGAATAAAATTGAGTGAGGTTAAAATATATTTATATATTAATCTCGTATTATTTTATTAATAAAGATAAAAATGCTACAGCAGTGTGAGAGTGATTTTAATATTTCTAATAGTTTTTAGAATAAATAATAATAAAAACTGGGAATAAAAATTATAATGCAGATAAATTATATTTATTTTGCTATCTCATGGGAAGGGTAAGAATAAAATAGAGTGAGGTTAAAATATAATTGAGTGAGGTTAAAATATATTTATATATTAATCTCGTATTATTTTATTAATAAAGATAAAAATGCTACAGCAGTGTGAGAGTGATTTTAATATTTCTAATAGTTTTTAGAATAGTTTTTAGAATAAATAATAAGCGTCCTCCTCCATTCCCAGTGATGCGCTGGAGGCATTAAAGTTGGAGGAAAAACAGGCCGAGCTAGCCCTACGCAGACCTCATCAGTCTGACGCGTGGGCCATCAGAGCAGCCACGGCCGCCTCCTTCACACGGTCGTCTCTCAGATGGCTCTGTCTTTTACAGCAACACATCCCTAATTCTAATCTTAGAGTGCACCAAGATATCACTAAATTTATTGCTGCCGCTGAATTCTCAGCTGATGCAACTTATCATGCAGTCAAGTTTTCAGCCAGGGCCGTTACCTCACATGTCACAGCGCGGCACTTGCTATGGTTAAAACATTGGCAAGCTGACTTCAAACACAAATCCAAGCTGGCCTCATTCCCCATTGTGGGAGACAGATGTTTAGCCCTTCCCTTGATCTGCTACTAATCAAAACCCATAACAAAAAGAAAATTCTTCCTTCCCTTTTTCGGAAGTCAGATCCTAGAAACCCCCAGTCCTTTCGGAGGGGATCCTTTCAACCCTTTTACCAGGGATCCTTTTACCCAGATACCAGAGACCCCCACCATTCAGACCAGTACAACGGTCAGATAGGTCTGACTCAATGGACAGGAGCAGAAGGGGTGGTCAATCCAAAAGATCCTTTTGGGGAGCAGGAACTAGGTCCTTTTGGCATCCAAGATAACTCCCGGGACCCAATCACCATTGGCGGACGCCTTAAATTATTCGCCGACCAATGGGACTCCTCTACCTCTGATTCTTGGGTCAGAGATACGGTTAGATTTGGCCTTGCACTGGAGTTTCAATCCACTCCCCCAGATTTCTTCATGTCATGCCCTCTCTCCAGAGACCTGATTAAACGTAATCTCATGGAATCGGCTATCCAACATCTACTGGATATACGAGCCATCCAACCAGTAGCTACCACTCAACGAGGGCGAGGTTTCTATTCACATCTTTTCATTGTGCCCAAAAGTTCGGGGGGGTGGAAAGCAATATTAGACCTGAAACGTCTCAACCGTTTCTTAGTATATCGCAAGTTTAAAATGCATACCCTGCAATCTATCTTACTGGGCATCAGGAAAGGGGACGTCCTCACGTCCATAGATTTGACGGAGGGGTACCTGCATATTGCTATTCGGCCTTCCCATTATAAATTTCTGAGATTCTGTTATAATAACCACCACTTTGAATATGAGGCCCTTCTCTTCGGATTAGCTTCTGCCCCTAGGACCTTCACAAAGGTCCTCGCAGCACTAGCTGCTCATCTCAGGGACATCCCCATACGACTCCAATGTTATCTTGATGACATCTTGATTTTGTCACCTTCCGCCCATCAAGCAGTCACTCAGAACACATTACAATCCCTACAAACGCATGGCTTCTTAATAAATTGGAAGAAGAGTCAATTAACACCATCGACTTGGATAACCCATTTGGGGGCGGTCATAGATACTGTGGAAGGCAAGGTTTACCTGTCACCAGATAGACTAAATAGTATTCAGCAATTAGTTAAGGAGATCAGGGGTCTTAAGAGGGTGTCCCTAGCTGAACTATCAAGATTGTTAGGAAAGATGATCTCATGTATTTCTATCATCCCTTGGGCCTGTCTCCACACTAGATCCCTCCAGTGGTTCCTGCTACTGTACCAGCGCTCTGGCCGAAGCAACTCCAAACACAGGGTCAGGGTGCCACCAAAAGTTCTCATATCTCTCCTCTGGTGGACCAGACTAGTCATCAACTGAGGCTGTCTCTTCAAGGAGCCACAAAGACTCACCATCACCACCGATGCCAGTCTGTTTGGATGGGGAGCTCACGTCCAGTCGCTTACAACCCAAGACTGCTGGTCTGCCATAGAACAGTCGTGCAGCATAAACTGGCTGTAGCTTCGAGCAGTACACCTGGCTCTCCGCAGCTTCCTTCCCCAGGTACGCGATCAGCACATACTGATACTGACAGACAATGTAACAGCCAAAGCTCAAATAAACAAACAGGGACACACAATCAAAACATCTCATGTGGGAAGTGGAGCGCTTGTGTCGTTGGGTGGAGACCAACCTACTTTCCATCAGAGCAGAACACATTTCGGGAGACAGGGAGACTGGCTGAGCAGGGCCACCATTGATCAATCAGAGTGGCGCCTCCATTCCTCCTTGTTTCAAGAAGCGGTCAGGATATTTGGACAGCCGGTGGTGGACCTGTTTGCTTCCCCCCTCAATGCTCAGCTCCCAAGATTTTTTTCCAGGTACCCATCGCAAGAAGCGGAGAACTTCAACTCGCTCCGCTGTCGTTGGCCTCCGGGGCTCCTGTATGCATTCCCTTCACTTCCACTGGTTCCCAAGGTCATCCAGAAATTACTAGACGAGAGGGCGGAACTACTTCTAGTAGCTCTTTACTGGCCCAGACGGCCATGGTTTGCAGACCTCTGGAGTCTCTCTGTATCACCTCCTTGGAAAATCCCGCCAGACAGGATTTCATTAACTCAGGGGCCCCTTCAACATCCAGACCCTCAATGGTTGCACCTGACTGTCTGGAGGTTGAGCGGAGTGGTTTGAAGAGCGAAAAGTTTTCCAACAGAGTTATCACCACTATCCTAGCTGCCAGACGCCCCTTAACAACTCGCATTTACAATGGCACATGGTTCATTTTCTGCAAATGGTGTATCAAGTGTCGAATTGATCCTACCTCTCCTGTGGCTCAAATTCTAGAGTTCTTCCAAGAGGGACTTGACAAGGGGTTGTCGCCTAATACGTTGAAAAGACAGTTCTTGGCATCAGTTCTCACTTGTGAAGGCCTATTGTCTCTTTCCCATCATCCACGCATATGGTCCTTCCTTCAAGGAGCCATTAATTTATACCCTCCAGCGGTGCACCGTTATCCCACCTGGGACCTTAACAAGGTCCTTGTCGCACTCACTAAGGGCCCTTTCGAACCCTTGAAATTGTCAAGTCTACAATTTCTGACGTATAGAGTAGTTTTCTTTGTAGCGATCACTTCTGCTCGTTGTATTTTGGAAATTGCAGCCTTGTCTATCAGACAAGAACTTTGTGTTTGCTGACCAGGTGGTCCTTCACCCCGATCCTACTTTTATACCCAAAATTAACTCGGCTTTTCATAGGGCACAAGAGCTGATTTTTCCTAATTTTTGCCCCAGACCATCACAAGGGATGGAACTGCAATGGCATAGGCTTGATGTGAGATGAGCATTGCGAATATATATCAATCGTACAGCGGCTTTCAGAAAAACGGAGGCCTTATTCGTGTCCTTTCAGCCCAACACTCAGGGATGCAAGGTCTCACCTTCTACGATAGGCCATTGGCTACAGGCTGCAATAGCGAAAACGTATCAGACTCAATCCCTTCAAGTGCCATGGGGCATAACAGCTCATTCAACAAGGAGCGCCGCAATATCAGCAGCGTGGGCCACACAGGTGCCAAAAACTGAAATTTGCCGAGCCGCAACTTGGGCTTCCCCATCGCCATTCATTAGACATAAAATTGATGTGTTTGCATCCGCTGAGGCTTCCTTTGGCAGAAGAGTTCTGTAACCGGTCCACAGGGACCAGGAGGAGATTCCAGGCCAGACAGAGTCCCTCCCATAGGACAGGCCAAGCTTTGGTATGTCCCAGTACTGGATGCTCTGAACAGCTCATGGGAGAAAGGCGTTGGTACTGACACACCCATTCTCTTTGAGCTGTGAAGAGCATCCAGCCCCACCCCTTTTCCGTCTGGTGGGGTCCTGTTTCAGCCAACGAATTGTTAGGGCATTGAGGATGAGTGCGTTTATTTCTCTCATCTTCGCCAAAACTGGGGAACACTGAGGAGGAGTCCCATGGAGGAGGAGGAGCATTCCACAATTTAAGCCCAGCCTACACATGCAGAGACTGAAGCACCTCCCACTACTGGATGCTCTTCACAGCTCAAAGAGAACGGACATGTCAGGTAAGTACCAACATCCTTTTTCTCCCATGAGCTGTTCAGAGCATCCAGAAGTGGGAGGTGCTTCAGTCTCTTCTGGAAAGGCTGGGCTTAAAACTCCGGGACGCTCCTCCTCTTCCACGGGACGCCTCCTCAGCGTCCCCCAGTTTTAGCTCAGCCTTTGTGGTAAGAGGTTGTGCACTCCCTGACTGGAATGGTTTTCTGATTCAGGTTTGCTCTTGGGTTATTTTGGCTTTTAAAGTTCTTTCCCATTTAATTTGGCCTTTTCAGGCTTGTCCCTCTATTAGGTTACCTCGATAAGTTAAAAAAAAAAAAAAACCAGTTTCTTTGTAAATAGCGGAGCCTCCGCAGGCAGCTTGAGGCTACCGCCTCAGGCAATTACCTCATCTAACTTTCCGATCACCTTCTCTGTGATCGGAGCGGAGCGCTTGCAGCCGTGGCTCACTTCACCTTGCCGTTTCGTCTGACAGCAGCATTTAACTTGCAAGTTAGAGCCTCAGCAGCAGCGGCTCATTAGGCTCAGACATTAGGAACGGTGATTCTGCTTCCCACCCTTTTCAACGGCTGGCTCAACTTCGCACCTAATTATCACAGGCGCCATTCCTCGCTGGTTTCCCTTTCTGGGGACTGAGGCAGTACCTTTCCACTTTGTTCTCCCTGGGTTTAGCTCTCCCTTGTCTGGCTAACGTTGGATAAGCAGGCTAGTCATTAAATAGGCATTTCTTTGCAATTGCCTTTGGATCATTTCTTTGGACTGAAATTGCAAGTGCCATTTAAATTGTGGGACGTTTGGTTTTGATGGGAAAGGATTCACCTCAGAGCCTGTATAGCTGGTTTCCCTTGTTAGGGTCCAGGGATCCAGAGTTTTTCTCGCTTGGAGCACTTGGGGGTTTCCCTTGTTGGGGACCCTTAGATATTGTTTACCATATATACAGTTAAACCTATAGATATAGGCATATGTCTATGTATATGGGCATGCATATGTATGTATGTATGTATATATATGTATGTATATGTATATAATCTTACTCTCCTGGAGGAGCGTTCTACTTTCAACTGCAGGGGAAGGCATCACTGCAAAGTATAAATATTAACAACAACAATAATAATAATCATAATAATTTTTTTTTAAAAAAAATTAAAATTAAAGAATAAGTCCCAAGATAAGCCAGTGGGCCCCAAAAAGACCTCTAAGGCAGCGGATAAGGATGCCCATAGACGGCAGCTAGCTTTGGAAAGGCAATTGCAGAATCAAGCCAGGGAGTCAGACGAGATGGCTATGACACAACAATCTGATCAGAACCCAAACCCATCAATGGGGCCCTTGGACTTATCTACCCAGCCCAGGCAGGCTATTTCTGAACAACCCCCCATAGGCATATCTCCTCCAATGAGCACTGTCCAGCCAATCCCAGAGGCAACCTTCACCCCTACGGTCACTGGCCTAAGACAGGAGGAGGGATTACCTGAGACTATCCCCATCGACATGAGGCAATGGATGGCGATGGTGATTCAAAAGCGCATTGCGGCTGGAGTTCAGCAATCCATCAGGACCAGACATTTCTTGGCCGCTTCAGATGCAGGATTCCTGTCCGCTCGATCCTTTGCACATATGGGACAACATCAAACTCAGGTATTCCCCAATATTCCTAACATACCAGCTCAGGGTCTTCGGGAGGAGGTGGACTTTGAGGATCAGGGTGTTTCCATGGAGGGGGGGTGCAATCCATCAGATGGACTTGGGGTTGTTAGAGGCTGACCCGCTAGAACGGAGAATGTCGGACGACGAGGGCCTCATTCCGGACCAAACTACTTTTTCTAGACTTTTTCACCCACACCTCTTTAAATACTTACTGTTCAAGGCAAAGAACACCGCTAAACTAAGCACATCAAACCCTCATCCATTGTCAACAGGGTCTCAGGATGAATCTAAGGATCTAATATTCTCACAACCGGCTAATGAGGTGGAAACTATTCCTGTCCCTCGTATGTTTGCTGAATTAGTACAAAATCAATGGGCATCAGCAGCATCATACCCAGCCCCAACAGGGTACGATAAACAATATTATAATTTGGCATCAGAGTTTTCAAATTTTCTCAAAACGCCGGAGGTGGATGAGCTCATTGTGGCACTGGCCTCTTCTTCAACCTTTCCCAATGAGGCCGAGGAAGCCCTGAGACCGGAAGAAAAGAGAGCAGAGTTGGCACTCCATATGGCACACGTTTCTGATGCCTGGGCCATTAGGGCTGCTACAGTGGTGTCCTTTTTTACACGGTCCTCCCTCCGATGGCTCTTCCACTTGAGGGATATATTGCTGGCATCAAATGTCAGAGTCCACCAGAACATAGCTAAAATTATTGCATCAGCAGAATTCTCCGCCGACGCCACATTTAATGCAGTCAAATTCTCATCTAGGGCCATAGCATCTCACGTATCAGCATGGAGACTGCTATGGCTTAGACATTGGCAGGTGGATATCAAGCAAAAATACAAGTTGGCATCAGCCCCAATATCGGGGGATAAATTGTTTGGCAGTGTCTTGGAGCCCCTCCTTATAGAGAATAGAAACAAGAAAAAAGTGCTTCCCCCTCTTTTTCAGAGGTCTGAAAACAGAACGCCCCAGTTGTTTCGAAGGGGGCTCCTTTCAGCCCTACTATCAAGGCCCATACGTTCCCAGATCTCAGAGAACATCAGGCTACAGGCCCAGTTTTAGACAGGATAGGTCTGAATCTTCCGATAGAGGTCAGCGGGGAGACCAAAGCAGAAGAAACCCCAGAGGCACTGGAGGCCAATTTTTTTGTCGCCCCAAGTGAGTCCTTGACAGCAGTTCCCATTGGAGGGCAGTTAAGATTGTTTGCTGATCAATGGGACAGCTCCACCTCTGATGCATGGGTCAAGGACACTATTTGGCACTAGAGTTTCAGTCCTCCCCCCCCCTGAACTTTTTCATTAGGAGCCCTAGGTCCACGGACCCCATTAAGAGGGTGTTGATGCAGGAGGCTATCAATCATCTTCTACATATTCAGGCCATTAGAGAGGTCCCATCTGAATAGCGGGGTCAAGGCTGTTACTCTCTATTGTTTGTGATTCCAAAGAGTTCGGGGGGCTGGAGGGCAATTCTGGACCTCAAACGTCTGAACAGATCATTGGTTTATCGAAAATTCAAGATGACTATTCCAGTCCATTCTGCTCAGCATCAGAGAGAATGTTGTCCTGACCTCTCTAGATCTGACAGAGGCTTATCTACATATACCAATTAGACCTGCTCACCACAAATATCTTAGATTTTGCTATTGTGATCGGCACTACGAATATATTGCCCTGCCATTCAGTCTGGCTTCGGCCTCTAGGACTTCTATCAAGGTCCTTGCAGCTTTGGCTGCCTCACTCAGGATCAAATCTATTCGTTTACAATATATTTTAATTTTGTCATCTT
Source organism: Hydrophis major (assembly GCA_033807585.1). Classification (NCBI taxonomy): domain Eukaryota; kingdom Metazoa; phylum Chordata; class Lepidosauria; order Squamata; family Elapidae; genus Hydrophis; species Hydrophis major. The sequence goes on along the minus strand of CM066329.1, from coordinate 290,793,024 downwards.
TCAGACATCAATCAAATTTGGATACCAAGATTACTCTGGAGACCCTTCAGGGTCATGGCTTTTCCATAAATTGGGATAAAAGCCGTTTGATCCCCTCAACTAGGTTAGTTCATTTAGGGGCAGTAATAGATACCATGGAGAGCAAGGTCTTTCTCTCTCAGGACAGGTTAAACAGTATCCAGTCTTTGGCCAGAGAGATCAGAGCCTTAAAGAGGGTTTCCCTGGCAGTGCTGTCTCAACTGTTAGGGAAACTGATTTCTTGTATTTCCATTGTGCCTTAGGCTCAATTCCATTCTAGAGAGCTGCAATGGTTCCTGCTACCTTTCCAGCGATCCGGAAGAGCCACTTCCAACGTCCGGATAAAGGTACCGCACAATGTTCTCCAATCGCTCCGCTGGTGGTCGGAAAAAACAATAAACAAGGGGTGTCCTTTCAAGGAACCTTACAGGGCAACGATCACAACCGATGCCAGCCTGGTAGGATGGGGAGCTCACTTCCAATCCCACATTGCGCAGGGAATTTGGACTATTTCCGAACAATCACAGAGCAACCTGTTGGAGCTGCGAGCAGTTCACCTGGCCTTACGCAGTTTTCTACCCCTTTTCCAATCACGTCACGTTCTGGTCTTGACAGACAATATCACAACCAATATCACAACCAAGGCCCACGTAAACAGACAGGGGGGTACCCACTCCAAACTTCTGATGCTGGAGACGGCCAAGTTGTTCAAGTGGTCCGAGGCCAATCTGTTTTCGCTCAAGGCAGAACACATAGCAGGGGCCTTAAACACACAAGCGGACTGGCTCATCAGGGCCACGATAGATCAGGCAGAGTGGCGCCTACACCTGTCTGTCTTCCAGGAAGCAGTACGGAGGTTTGGGCAACCAGTGATCGATCTATTTGCCTCTCCTCTCAACGCCCAATTGCCCTGGTATATTTCAAGGTACCCAACTCAGGGGACGGAGGCCATCAATGCCCTATGATGTCAGTGGCCTCCCGGACTTCTATATGCATTTCCTCCATTCCCAATAATACCCAGGTTGATCCAGAAGTTATTGGAGGAACGAGTGGAATTGATATTGGTTGCCCCTTACTGGCCCAGGCGAACGTGTTTCGCAAATTTACAGGACCTGTCGAGAGAACAACCTTGGAAAATTCCACCGTCAAAGGTTTCCCTCTCCCAAGGGCCGATACTTCACCCGAACCCACAATAGCTCAGTCTAGCCGTATGGAGGTTGAGCGGAGCCATTTAAGGGCCCAACAGATTTCAGAGGATGCTATTGCCACCATTCAAGCATCCAGACGGTCCTCAACAAATCATATATACGAGGCCACGTGGTCAGCCTTCTGTCACTGGTGCCAGGGGTCTAAGATCGACCCAACTGCCCCATCAATAGGACAATTATTGGACTTTTTACAGGAGGGGTTGACCAAGGGCCTATCTCCAAATACTTTACACAGACAGGTGGTGGCTTTAGCCTCGGTGGTGGCCTAGGGTGACCTCCATTCCATAGCGCACCATCCACATATCTGCAGCTTTCTTAAAGGTGCTGCAAACTTACGACTTCCTGTAATTCACCGCTATCCAACCTGGGACCTCAACAAGGTGTTAACCGCACTTACAACTGGCCCGTTCAAGCCTTTAAGAACCACTACTCTTAAATTCCTGACATATAAGGTGGCCTTCCTATTTGCAATCACATCAGCAAGGAGGATTTCCGAATTGGCGGCATTGTCAATGAGAAAGGACCTGTGCGCGTTTCATGCGGACAGAGTGATTCTCCGATTGGGTCCATCGTTCATTCCTAAAGTAAATTAAGCCTTTCAACAGAGCGCAGGAGTTGGTCCTTACAAATTTTTGTCCGAAACCATCTCATAGACTGGAACATCAATGGCATCGACTTGACGTTCAAAGGGCCTTAAGCATCTATCTAGACTGCACGGCGGCATTTCGAAAATCTGAGGCTCTATTCCTATCCTTCAATCCATCCACTTTAGGACACAAGGTGTCATCGACGACCATTGGTAGATGGTTGAGAGCCACCATAGCTAAAAGTTACAAATGCCAGTCCATCTCAGTTCCTCAAGGCATTACAACCCACTCAACAAGCAGTGTGGCAACATCAGTAGCATGGGCCACATGGGCTTCCATAGACAAAATTTGCAGAGCGGCAGCTTGGGCTTCACCATCTCCCTTTGTCAGAAATTATAAAATTGATGTCTATGCCTCAGCAGATGCTTCATTTGGCAGAAGAGTCCTGCAGAGGGTCTACAGAGTTTAGGAGTGGATTTCGATCCAGACGGAGTCCCTCCCTAAGGATAGGCCAAGCTTTGGTATGTCCCACTTCTGGATGCTCTTAACAGCTCATGGGAGAAAGGGCGTTGGTACTTAACCTGATACGCTCGTTCTCTGTGAGCTGTGAAGAGCATCCAGCCCCACCCATTTCTTTCCGTCTGGTGGGGTTCCGTTCCAGTCAGGGATCTAGATTAGGTGATGAGTACTGGACTTTGGCACTCAGTCTTTGCAAAACTGGGGGGCGCTGAGGAGGTGTTCCGTGGAGGAGGAGGAGCGTCCCGGAGTTTTAAGCCCAGCCTTTCCAGAAGAGACTGAAGCACCTCCCACTTCTGGATGCTCTTCACAGCTCACAGAGAACGGGCGTATCAGGTAAGTACCAACGCCCTTTCTCATGCAACACAGAAAATGCAGGTGCTGCTGTGTCGGCTTCACTAGTGTCTCACTGTTAAGGGACCAACCTAGCCTACTTGTTAGCTGCACACCCAGAAACTTGATGCTGCTAATCATCTCCACAGGAGAATCATTAATACATAAAAGTGTTTGGCTGTGTCTGACTTTTATGAAATTGAAAATGACCACTTTATTTGTTTCTATGTTTAAAACGAGTCTGTTTTTGTTACATCAGTTCACCAAATCCTCTACTTCCTTGTGGTAAACACCTTCATTGTCATCTTGAATAAGGCCTACTACTAAGCATGTGTAAATTCTGAAAGGCTCACTAGAAGTGGATCCATTAGGTACCTGAGGCAGGCTAGCAAAATCTGATTGGCTGATTGGTAGTGACAAAGTCCTTTGGCCAACTGGTCCACAGGTTAGAGCATCTCAATTAAAAGTTGAGTTTGCCACAAGTTTGGGAGTTTCTCAAAACAGCCTACTAAGTGCCATCCCCATATCTTCCTTTACCTGACAATATACCACTACAACATCCATCCTCTTGCCAGGAGTGACTCATTCTTATCTTGCTGTAATTTGGGAGTGTACATGCCTCAATTAACCACAGTAATATAATAATAATGAAAGAACAAAATAACCAATACCCAAGGTCAACTATTGAAAACCCACTCAGTTTGGTTTTACTGTTAACACCCTCAACTCACTCCTCCAAGTCATCAACACACTCATTCTACAATATATCTTTCAATAAATGAGAATATTTGTAGCTCAGGGTTGGAATGAGGGATCCCTGATGCTCTCTGAGCTTGCTTGTTTTCTTGCAGATGTTTCATTACACCTCTCCTCCAGCTGGTAAAGAGTGGGGATTTTCTCTCAGTTTATATTCTAGTGCAGGGGTCTCCAACCTTGGCTCCTGGAAGCCTGGCGGACTTCAACTCCCAGAATTCCACAGCCAGCTTCCAGGAGCCAAGGTTGGAGACCCCTGTTCTAGTGTCTTGCCCTGTCAGTGTTGGTGGGTGGTCTTAGGTATTCTTTGGTTGGGTTGTTTACTGCTGGCTTCTTTGCTATTTCTTGATTGGGGTATTTTTACTTGATTGTATCTTGGAGTTAATCCATGCAGATCTGGGTGCTTATTGCTGTTGGAGGGGTGTTTGGGTTTTTTTGTTCCCTTTTTGGCTAGTTGATTGTCTCTTTTGCCTAGCCTATAGATATTGTTAATCTTGGCTAATTTTCAGAGTGCCAGGCTTCTAGAAATTCCCTAGTGTTTTGGGGACTTGGCTTGGTCTAGGATGGCCACATTTTCGCAATTGAAACTATGGTGAAGCCTGTCTATATGTTGTAAAATGAAAGAGTTTTCATCGTGTCTTTTGACTGCTTGTGGATGTTCATGGATGCGTTCTGCCAGTCTTCTGCCTATTTGCCCTACATTGGGTAATGAAACGTCAGCAAGAAAATAAGCAAGCTCATAGAGCACCAAGGACCTGATATATATCTTCCTCTTTAAATAATGCAAATCTAGAGCACGTAGGTGTATTCTCATCTCACACTAGGCCTTTAGACTTCTCCCACCCAATATGGACATGCAGATTTGGAGTTAGCTACAGATTTGGAATTAACTACATCATTGGGGGAAGTTGGCCTATCCGTAATCCTGAGCATTCAGACCCATTGACTGCTATTGTCTCCAACTAGGCAGGACAGCCATAGATACTTATTTCTGAGCCACCCACTCCCAGAGGTGGGCTGCACATACTTTCATGACCACTTTGCCGAAAATATGAGTGCACACATGCCCCCTTTGCACAGCTTGCACATGGCTGCAAAACCATAGGAATTTCCTGCGCACAGCAGCCAGGATGAGTTGATCAGGCGAGAGACACGGAAAGCAGCTGGGCTGGTGAGGGTGGGGCACGCGAGCAAAAACGTGACATATATAGGACGGGATAGCACCTGGACGGGTGGGTGGGCCCAACTGGTAGTCATAAGTACCAGTACAGGGGAGCCAGTCCGAACTGGCAGCAGCCACCACTACTCAGTCCTCTGTTAGTGGCAGTCTGGCCAAATGTCCTAGAGATGTAATTATCTATCTGTTGAAAGATAGACAAGACATGATTGAATTTTTAACTTAGCTATAATGAACAAGTTCTTTCTTGCTCTCAGTTGTCCATTCATAAAAGAAAGGAATGTTTTCTTATGCAGATGAATAAAGTAGGGATTGTAAAACGTATTAGGGATAAGTAATGCTTTTAAGTTCTAATAATTTGGCCATAGTAAAAAAGCATAATCTGCAATGATTTAAATTTTATCTTCCATGACTAAGCTAGTCCTGTGGTAATCTCTTAGCCTTAGCCTTTGCAATTGAAATGTTATGCTGTATTTGTCCAGGTTTGCTAGTTACCTTTAAGCTTTAGAATTTTTGAATAGGCAATTATTTTCTCATCTTGTCCTATTTTTCATGTTATTCTGTGCCTGAACCACTGTTTTGCATAACAGCTGTAGATTTCAGTTAATAAATAATTGGAAATCTTTCTTCCCTATATTATGATATGCGTTTGCAGGAAAATAATAAACATTCCTGCTCTTTTAAATATATTGTGCATTGTATCCTTACAGCAGCTGAAGATTTCACACTTCTCAGGAAGTGTGAAAAAAGTGCATCTAATCATTTACACTTAAATGTAGCAGATTTTATAGTGGTGATGAAAAATGGATTTATGTTGTTATTATGAATAGCAAAAGGTAAATACAAAAGGCATTTTCCTTTGAATTGCTGGATAGAAACACTTTCATTTAATGGCAGATCCCCAATGTGAATCCCTTTGAGTCACCAATACACAAAGCACTAGTACCATCATCTTTATTTGCAAAGACATCTAAAGCCTTCAAATGGTATTAAAGGCATGGCAGCATTCTGGGAAATTGGTGTTTTTTTATATATCTGACATAACTATTTTGTGGATGCTCAAGATTCCTCAGCAGCAATTTTGGCCTACAACACATTGTCAAAATTTCCAGTATGTCCACTAGATGAAAATTTGGGAATTGATGCACTCATATATTGACAACGGATTCTACAAATGTATGTATATATGTTTTTATGTAAGCATGAATGGGTATGTGCAATATAATTTTTCAGTCTGTATTTTGATAGCACACAATTTGTATTTTAGATAAAATGGGCGTTGGTTCTTACCTAATACGCCTCTTCTTGTGGAACTGCGTAGAGCATCCAGAGAGTGGGAGGTGCTCCAGTCTTCACTTCTCACAGGCTGAGCTGTAATTGAGGAACACCCTCCTCCTCCACATGACTCCTCCATGCGTTCCCCCAGTTTTAATGAAGACGAGAGGACAACAAGAACCCTCTAATCTTAACTATTATACAACTTGAACTACAACACTAGAGATCATTGGCCGAAACAGGATTACTCCCCCCCCCGATGGACCAATCAGGGTGGGGCTGGATGCTCTATGCAGTTCCACGAGAAGAGGCGTATCAGGTAAGAACCAACGCCCATTCTCTGTGGAACTGCTGCGAGCATCCAGAGAGTGGGACATACCAAAGCAAGTCTGTCCTACGGGTGGGACTCCATCTGGGTTGGAACTTCCCCAGGATCTCTCACCACTTGCTGCAAGACTCGCCTACCAAAAGATGCCTCAGCTGAGGTGTAAATATCAATCTTATAATGTCGTATAAAGGGAGACGGGGAAGCCCAGGTGGCCGCCCGGCAAATATCAAGAATAGAAGCCTGAGTAGCCCAGGCTGCCGAAGTAGCTGCACTTCTGGTGGAGTGGGCGGTAACCCCACTGGGGACCGAAAGAGCTTGAACTAAATAGGCCTTGGATATGGTAGCCCTAATCCATCGGCCCACCGTGGACGGAGAGACCTTACAGCCTAGCGTCTTCGGCTGAAAGGACAAAAATAGAGACTCTGTTTTCCTGATGGAATGTGTGCGGGAGATGTAAATGCGCAAGGCCCTTCGTACATCAAGGGTGTGCCACTGCCTCTCTTGCTCGTGCAAAGGCTTTGGACAGAAATTAGGCAGGACCAACTCCTGTGCCCTGTGGAATGCTGAATTGATCTTTGGCATAAATGCTGGGTCTGGTCTCAGAACCACCCGATCAGAATGAAAAATACACAGGTCCTTTCTTACGGATAGAGCTGCAATTTCAGATATCCTTCTAGCCGAAGTAATAGCCACAAGAAATACTGTTTTAAATGTAAGAAATTGAGGTGACGCCTCTCTGAGAGGCTGAAAGGGAGATGTAGTCAAGGCCAGGAGAACTTTGTTAAGGTCCCATGTCGGGTATCTGTGCACTACTGATGGGCACAAATTAGAAGCCCCTTTAAGAAAATCCTTAATTCGAGGATGGTGGGAAAGGGGACCGAAAGGACCACCAGCAACCACCGTTGAGAGAGCCGCGACCTGCCTCCTTAAAGTGTTAGGTGATAAGCCTCCATCTAGGATGTCTTGTAAAAAGGCCAGGATCTGTGCATCTGAAGGAGAACGTGGATCAATGAATGATTTGTGGCACCAGTTACAGAAACTGCTCCAGGTCGCATCATAAATGCGAGTAGTAGAAGGCTTCCTAGCCACCAAAATGGTGTTAATGACCTGGGCTGACAAGCCCTCCTCAATCAGCCTTTCCCGCTCAACATCCAAACGGCCAACTGCAGCCACTGTGGTTCTGGATGAAGCAGCGGGCCCTGTGACAGCGAGATTTGATCTAACGGGATCCTCCATGGCAGAGTTACCGATAGATTGCGAAGGTCTGCAAACCACGGCCTCCTGGGCCAATATGGTGCCACCATAAGGACTTCTGCTCTCTCGGCTATCAATTTTCAAATCACCCTGGGGATCAACGGAAGCAGAGGGAAGGTGTACAGAAGCCCGGGAGGCCACGGGCAACGCAGGGCATCGTGATTCTCTGCTCCGTTGGAGGGGTAGCGGGAGAAGAACCTTGGTGTTTGCGCGTTGAGTGGAGATGCAAAAAGGTCTACTAGGGGCTGGCCGAACCTGGCTGCTGCCTCTCTGAACAGGTGTGAGTGCAGACGCCACTCTGCTTGATCCAGCGTTGCCCTGCTCAGCCAGTCTGCTTGGATGTTGGAGGTTCCGGAAATGTGCTCCGCTCTGATGGATGAAAGATGCGCCTCTGCCCATCGACTCAGCCGCTCGGCCTCTCTCATGAGAAGGATGGAATGGGTGCCTCCTTGCCAATTGATGTGGGCCTCGGTTGTAGTATTGTCCGTTAGGACCAGGACATGGCGCCCTCTCACCCGATGAAGGAATGCTCGCAGGGCCAGGTACACTGCGCGAAGCTCCAACCAGTTGATGCTCCGACCTCGCTCCGCAGGAGTCCAAACTCCCTGTGCTGAGAGAGACTGCAGGTGGGCCCCCCATCCGGAAAGACTTGCGTCTGTCGTGAGAATGACCCTTTGAGGTTCCTTGTCCTCTGTTGACAGATGGTCATGTCCACCATAGGAGGGAGGCGAGGACCTTCGGAGGGACCCTCACCACGAGCCTTGATGTGCTCCTTCCTGAACGCTGATACGGCAGGAGGAACCATTGCAAAGATCTGGAATGCAAGCGAGCCCATGGAATAATAGAAATGCAAGAAACTAGCTTCCCAAGCAGTTTGGATAACTTGAGCAAAGATGTTTTCCCAGTTTGCTGGATATCCCTGATAGTTGTGCAGATACGAATAAGTCTCTCCTGAGAAAGGAAAACCTTCCCTTCAATAGAGTCAATCACAGCCCCCAGATGGGCTATACGAGTGGAGGGGCTAAGCTGACTCTTCTCCCAGTTCACTAAGAAGCCGTGGGCCTGAGGTACCGAGAGGGTAGCGCTAGTATCACTCTCGGCCTGATGTCGGGAAGGGGATACAACCAGGATATCATCAAGGTAACAGTAGATCCGGATAGGAATTTGCCTAAGGCGAGCCGCCAGAGCTGCCAACACCTTAGTGAAAGATCTCGGAGCTGAGGCGAGACCAAAGGGAAGGGCTACATGCTGGAAATGCTGATTATTATAACAAAACCTGAGATATTTGGAATACGAGGAATGAATGGGGATATGGAGATAAGCCTCAGAGAGGTCAACCGACATAAGCCAGTCCCCTTCTCTGATGCCCTGTAAAATAGACTGTAGAGTCTGCATTTTGAACTTATGGCATACGATAAAACGATTTAACCTCTTAAGATCTAAAATGGGTCTCCAACCCCCAGAATGTTTAGGCACCAAGAATAAAAGGGAATAGAAACCCCTTCCCCGTTGGGAGGGAGGTACAGGTTGGATGGCCCTAATATCAGACAGATGTTTGATGGCGGAGGCCATAAGGGTCCACTTAGCAGGATCCTTAGAGATGGGTGAAAGCCTGAAATGCTCAGGAGGGGGAGTGTGAAACTGCAGGGTCAAGCCAAAGTGCACTGAATTTCTGACCCAAGTGTCTGAGGTGGATTCCTCCCACTTGTCGGCAAAATGCCTGAGGCGGCCGCCTATGGGAGGAGAACCTGCAATCCTACCTGGGTCGGCGGGCCACCCTGCTCCCGGCACCCCTGAAGGGCCTTCTGTAACTGCCCCCTATCCTGCTCCTGTCTCCCAAGTCACCCCGGTCCTGGTAAGATGACCTGAATGATGGGGAGCCCTGAAACCTAGGGGTGAATGATGACTGGAAGGGGGGACGAAAGGAGCCCCTCCGAAAGGGCTGGGAACCCTTGGTTTCCTGCCTACGAAAAAGCGAAGACAGAAACTTTTTCTTATTTCGAGTTTCCAGAAGCAATGGCTCGAGAGCGGGCCTGAACAATTTCCCCTTTGATATGGGGGCTGAAGCCAACTTAGACTTATTTTTAATGTCAGCCTGCCAGTGCCAAAGCCAAAGTAATTGTCTGGCAGTTACGTGGGAAGATATAGCCCGGGATGAGAACTTAACCGAATAAAAGGTAGCGTTGGCTGCAAATTCTGCCACTGCCGTGATTTTTGCGATATCTTGATGGACTCTGGTGTCAGCTGGGGGGATATGTTGCTTCAGCTGTCTGAGCCACCTGATGGAGGACCGGGTGAAGAAAGAAGTGGCCGTGGCCGACCGGATGGCCCAAGCATCAGAGTGGTGAGCCCGCCGGAGCACCATTTCCGCTCTCCTATCCTCCGGCTTCAGCGCCTCCAGTGCATCGGTAGGATTGGAAGAGGAGGCTAGTCTTACAATTGGATCATCTACTTCCGGTGTGTCTAGCATAGTGGAGAAATCCGGGTCCAGGTTAAACAACCTTTGTCCTGACTAGAGGGGGCAGGAGAAGGACCCACCGAAGCCAACTGCTTTGCAACCAGATCTGAGAAGATTGGGGGGGCCGGAATAATATCTGCTGCTACTGCCGGTTGTCTGAACATAAGGTCATCTGGACCTTCTGGGTTCGATGGAGGAGGGTCAGAGGGAGACTGCGAGGCCAGACCTGAAACGTTCCTTGCCTTAAATAATAAGGACTTAAATAAATGGGTTTTAAAAAGACCCACAACAGCAGGTTGCTCAGGGAAAAGGCCCTCATCTTCCGACATTTCTCCTTCCATGCGGTCTGCCTCCAGAAAGGGTTCAGAATACTGCAAGAACCCTCTATCAGAACCTTCGTACTCCTCGAACGGTTCAAGGCCCATTACCTCCTCTTCTTGGGTATCCACCCCCTCTGGGAATGGGGCATCCATGTGAGGAGGTACCTGACCATGCTGAGATGCTGGTCCAGAGAGAGACCTTCTGGATAAAGATTCGACCTCGGGAATCCGGTCTAGACAGCTGCTGCATTCCTTCAGCTATTCCGGGCATACGGGTGGGCTGGCGGCCTCGGGTGGTGGTACTGCACCTGGAGGGAGAGGATTGGCTTGGCAGGGGGGGTTAGAAGGTAAAGCAGGTGTTACAGAGTGTGACTCTTTAGCCCGCTTGCTAAACTCCCTTTCTAGGGTCTTATGGCACCATAAAGCATCTCTTTGAGAAGCACTGGAAGATTCCTTGTCCCTTTTGTGAAGGTAGTGCGTCTTTGATTTGGCCTTCAGAGAAGAGCCAGTAGGATTAGTCTCTGCCATCGTATTGAAACAAGGAATGGCAGTTGGCACGCCTAGGAGTTCAGCCTACTTACGCAAGCCGGTTTTCCTAAGGTTGGGTCACGTCCCCCTTTTTGAAAGAAATTTTATTCTCTGAATAGTAATTAATTAATCTAACTATCTATTTATTATTATTATTATTATTGAACTCGATGTAATAAAAAGGAAAAATCTATCTAAAGCTATGAATTATATACAGTAACAATTATTATTATTAAATTGAGGGTCGGGCCCAAGTAAGGAAGACCAAACAGACCCAAAAGAATAACAGCAAAAACCTAAATTCCAAATGAACCAAATGAACGCTGAGGCCAAGCAACTATGCAAAAAAACAAGACAAAATGGGCCTCTGTAGGCAGCCCCCCAACAACAATGGGGAGTATGTGCCTGCGCCTCTGAGCGAGCTGCAGACAAAGGAAGAAAGCCAACAATGTCTGACCAAGAGGGACAAGAGGGCATGGAGCCACAGTGCCCTCCAGGTAGAAACAGGGGCTCCACGTGGCCTGACGGTCCCGCTAAGGGCCTACAAAGGCCTCGCAGCTCACAATTAAATCAAAAATAATAATAATAGCCTTACTTGCTGGAAGAATCAAAATGGCGCTGGCCACAAGGCACGCCCAAAATGGCCACCCGGCTCAGAGCGCACAGCTCAGACACGCACCAGCCCAATCGCAGCTTCCAAGCACAAAAAAAGAGAAAAAGGGCTGGGAGAGGAAGCGCTGCTTCCCCTAAGGTGTTCTAGGGGAAAGACACAATTGCGCGCTAAAATAATAGTGTGGAGCCAAGCGGCTGAGCCCAGCGCGCTTGGAGCGGCAGAGGAAGAATGAGGAGGGGTGGGGGGCGAAAGGGCTCCAAACCCCTTACCTCCCTCCTGAGAGCGAAATCGCTCTGAAAATAAATTTGGGACCACACTACAGTCGCAGGGAGGAAAGGAAGAAATCAAACCTGAACCTAAAATGCAACAACACCTGAAACGGCCAAGGAACAGAAGAAAAGCTGCCTGTCTTTCTCAAAGGCTGAGCTAAAACTGGGGGAACGCATGGAGGAGTCACGTGGAGGAGGAGGGCGTTCCTCAATTACAGCTCAGCCTGTGAGAAGTGAAGACTGGAGCACCTCCCATTCTCTGGATGCTCGCAGCAGTTCTATGGAGAACAAGTATTTATCTTAAAGAGGAATGAAACCTCAACTCTTCTGCAGAATTATTTTAAGATACAGTGAAGATATTTTGCCTCGATTAAATTATCAAACTCGTGTGTGTTTTTTCCTATGAGTGCAGCCCCTTCTCTGTTCTTCATCCAAGATTTGAAGTTGCTTTTAAACTTGCTGATTGTTCCCAATTTTAAATGAAATGGGAAATTAGGTTTCATAGTACATTTCCAGATTTAGATGCTATATATGCCATAACAAGCATAACAAAATGGCTCGTATTAAGATTACCCAATTATTACCGTTATTTCTCTTTATTAATTGCCAGATTTAATTATAATTATGTGAAATTTTAACTTTTGAATAATTGTCTTGCAGCTGTCTAGCGTATGTAGTATTTTTATTTTGCATTTTATTATATATGTTTTATTCAGACTGCATTTTAGTTTGTTTTATTATAAACTACCCAGATAGCTAGAGCTTTGAACATTTTTAATTTTTGAAATAAAAATTTAGATAAAAGATAGACAAGCAGAAAGGCAGACATCCATAGATATTTCATATAAATTTTAAAAATGCAAATACGTTTTGAAGAAAAAATAAACTTACACATGAAGATGTCTCCCAAAATAGAACAATGCATGAAAATAACTGATAAATTTGAGTATAAAAATATACACTGCAAGAATTATATTGCAAATTATGCCATATACATGTGTTTTTCTACGTGCCCTTTTAAAGGAGAATATTATATAATTCTTTTTGCTTTTAAATGAGAATAATAAAAGTCGGATATGCCCTTAAAAAGCAAACTGAACAAAGTATATTTGAATTACTATGATTCTACCCATTTGCTTATGGGAATTGCTCAGATAAGACGAACATTGTTTTAAATTTAGGAGAAAAATGTCATATAATGAAAACAGAAAACAAACTGAACAAAAAACAAGCAATTGCTAATAAACAGTAAAAAAATATTTTTCAGGATGATCAAAAAACCCAGCAATAATGACATATTCCACATTCCCCAGAAAAACTATTTGAGATCTCTAGATAAATGCTGCAGTTTACATGACGAGGCAGCCCATTTCATATGATCAACTAGCAGCCTACCCTCTTTTCTTAAAAATACCCACATATGCATCTGAATGAGCTATATTCATATCCCTAATTCTCTGTGTAGAAGCTTTTCTTCTAAAAACAGACATGCAGAATAGAGGAAATAAACTAGAAAAGGTTAAAGTAGTTGTTATAAAATAGCTAATTGCAGCAGAATGTACAGAAGCATTCAATACATGTTGTAAGAACATGGTCTAGGTCTTAACTAGTTAGGAATAAAAGGTATTACTACCCAACTTTTTTAAAAATTCAAAGCAAGGCAAGCAAAAAACAGTGGAGGCGTAATTACTTTGTGACTTTTTTTAATTAGTTAGTCAAATCTACAGCCTGGAATTTCCTATTGGTTGCTTTTCCAAGTATTAGTAGGTCTAGCCCAGCATAGCTTTTTTTGTCCCTGGGGTTTGGGGATTTATCTCTGGGATTCAGGAGATTGGCTCAGTTTGGCTAGATTCTATTACTCCCTCTGTCTTTTCTTGCCTCTTCTTTCATCTGGAGTCCTCTCTGAGCTTGATTGTTTGATTGCAGAAGCTTCATTACCTAAGTAGATAACATCATTAGTGCTAGAGTTTGTAGGGTTTGTTCCCTGTTTATATTGGTATTGGTGGGTAGGTGGTTTGCTCTTTGGTAGTGCCTTGACTAGGATTTTTTTTCTCCCTTGGTTATTTGTCTGGTGTAAATCCCTGCTTATCTGTTAGTTACTGGATATGTTCTGGTTATTCTGTTTCCTTCTCAGCTTTTTTATTGAATGGTATGTAAATGTGGCTTATCTCTGTCCATTTAATATCTTACATTGGAGCAGATAGAGGTACTCTGACTTGTCTAAGGAAATTGCAGCTGGTATTCTTGCAAAGGGGAGACCTTATATTTCACAGTGCCATTATTCACTGAAATATTCTGTTTATGTTGTTTGTTTCTGTTTACCTTTTCACTAATTGCTTTCTGTAGGCCGTTTCAGAGAAATGCCCCACAAGCATAGAATGCATTAGCATTTCAAGGGTAATGAATGGGCAGGCGGTAAGAAGCATTACAGAACCTTTGAATAGCAGCTGAGCTGGTGCTTTTAAGCAATGACATCCAGGTCACTGAAGTGGAAACTGGTAAAGGAAACATTAATTTGTTTTATGCAGTTCTCTTCCTGATACCATCTGCCAAGTGATTACAAACACAGACACTGAGCAAATGATCTATAGTTTTGGTATTTAGTAATATTATTAGATAGTCTATTTTTCTTGGAACTATAAACACATAAATATGCATATTTAGAAAAAATATTTTCATTACAGAAAACTAGCATGGGAAATTATATTTAGATTCACACATTGCTGTATTTTTATATATCTAGAAAATTTGCTTTGGTAGAGTAGTACAGTATGAAAAGTAGCAGAGTGGGTTTTTCAAATGTTTGATTTAGTAACAGTAAACAGATTGAAGGTAAAACAGGGTTACTCTATTACCTCATATATTTCTTAAACAAATATATGTAACGCTGTTTGATATACCAAGTGATGCAATTGATATGTAACTAGATTGTACATTCATTAATATCTTTAAAATAATATAATGAATTATATTAAAATAGAATACTGTAGAAAATAATAGAAAACAAAAATAAAAAAAATGTTTAACCTTCACCTTTTTTATATAGGCTTCATTTAAGTAGCAAATAGGCCATTGGATAAAATATTATATAAATTGTTCCATTTCAAATCCACATGTTTGCTAGCATTTCCACTTCTGTATGCATTTATCCAATTGTTTAGAGCAATTGGTTTGAAAAAAAAATGGTTTTCATTTGCATAAACAACAAGAATTTTACAGAAGTAGGAGCAAAGATACCTTGGGCATAAAATTGGAGGGTTTTTTCCTTAAAAAATAAATGTTTATACTTTTGATGAGTAGAAAACAAAATATAAATATTTTGAAAACTAAACAGTTATAGTGCTTAGGCAAGTAGAGATTATCCTGTCCATATCCCAGATGCAGAATCCTAACATCCACTATTAATTTGTCAGTCTGTTGTTTCAACAAACAGCTTATGCTTGCCTTTGGAAGTTGTTCACCTACAAGATTCAGGCTCTTGGATTCATTTTAATCTTGGGCTTTGTAGTCGTCTGACCTGATTTCTACTTTGCTGACATTTGACTACAGCTACTCCTCAACTTACAAACTTAGTGACCATTCAAAGTTACAAAGTAGTGAAAAAAGTAACTTATGAGTTAACAATCATTGCAGCATCCCCATCATCATATGATCAAAATATGGATGCTTGGCAATTGGCATGTATTTATAACTGGCTAGGAAATTCTGGATGTTGAAGTCCAAAAGTCTTAAAATTGCCAAGGTTGAACACCCCTGGTTTAGACTAAGAATGCAAGGTTTAGATTAAGAGATCTTAGACTAACAGCCTAAGATCCAGCATCAAGAGTAGCCTGAGAGATCCGTTTAGAAAATTTACAAGCGGGGTCATTATCATTCCCAAGCATGTAATACTTTACAAGCTTCTATCATTATCATTCTCAAGCATGTAATACTTATTAAAATCCTGCCATCTCTCAATTTAATGCACCTTAGTTTAGCACAGTTTGGATTTCATTGACAGATTCTGCTAGATGCAGAGGGTTCAATAGATGCTGCCCAGTTCCCAGTCCTTTGGAAGTTCCTCTGACTCTTGGACCAGCTCAGTCTATAAAAGTAAGTGATTGTTCTGGCTGTAGTGCTTATCCTCATTTTGTTGAATTTGTCTTTGGCATGCCAGTCTATTACACTTACAGTTGCCAAAGGTGACCAAATGTCTAGTGTTTGAAACTGCTCCATGGCTTCAGCTCAATTTTTGGGCTTGTGTGGGATGGGAGTTATATGAGAGTCTTGTTTGGCTCAAAACTTCACTTCAAAGACATTCAGCTTTACCAGGTGACTGTTTCCTCCATTGGTTTGTTAAATCAAGGGTTTATTGTCTGCTGAATGTGATTCACATACTAATATAAACTAATCAAGATTTGTCTAGTCTGGTTAATTGGATAGTGTCACTGAATTGAGTGTAACTCCTGATAGCTATATATACCATTCTTGGCAATTTGTTTTAACTGCAGAATTATAGGTCTTCCAAGGATAATCCAGTATTTTCTATTATTAGTGTTATTATTATAAATATAATCAGAAAAAGAAGCAAGACAAATATAGAAAAACAAATTATAAATGGAAGACTCGGAAGGACTGTAAAAATAAGGGAAAAATGAAAATACATGTGTGTCTGAATGGGTGCTGTACAGTGTAAATATTTTGTAAATCACTATTTGAATCAGATTTAATTTGGTAAATTTAAAAAAGGGGAAAAACATAAATATTACAATATAATATATATTATACCACTTGTTAGGAGAAACTAAAACTTTGGATGTTGTGTAAATCCATTTGTGAAGTTGGAATCAAAAAACAGTTTCTAAGTTGAATTAATTCTGTATCAGATTTTATTTTTTAAATATGAAGTTGGTTTTGATGTTGATGTATGTATACGCATTACTTAATTTGGCATTTTCTATCAAAGTTATTATTCCTATTTTCCAATAAGAAGCATTCCAATAATTTCTTTAATCTTGTCACCTGTCTCTTCTTCTTCCTCCTCCTTCTCACCCCACCAATTCCTGAATAAAATAAGTTGTAGTCCAGTATTCACTTGTATCACAAACCCAGATCTTCTACATATTGTCTCAAAGGATTAGTCTGTCTTTAGTTTAGGACTGATGAGTTTCTCCGTAGAACTGCTGCAAGCATCCAGAGAGTGGGGAGGTGCTTCAGTCTTCACTTCTCATAGGCTGAGCTGAAATTGAGGAACGCCCTCCTCCTCCACGTGACTCCTCCATGCGTTCCTCCCAGTTTTAGCTCAGCCTTCGAGAAGCAGGCAGCTTTTTCTAGTTCCTTGGCCGTTTCAGGTGATCGTTGAGAGTTGGATCAGGTTTGATTCATTTTTTTCCTCTCCCTGCAAGGCTAGTGCGATCCTAAATTTAGTTGGTGGAGCGATTTTGCTCCCAGGAGGGAAGTAAGGGGTTTGGAGCCTTTTGCCCCCCCCTTCTAATCTATCCTCTGCCGTTCCAAGCATGCTGGGCTCAGCCGCTTGGCCCTGCGCTGTATTTTAAAAGCGCAATTGCGTCTTCCCCCCTAGAAGACCTCAGAGGAGACAGCGCTTCCTCTCCCAGCTCTTTCCTTCGCTCTTTTGAAGTTGCGGTGGGCTGGTGCGCTTCTGAGCTGTGCGTTCTGAGCCGGGCGGCCATTTTGGGCACGCCTCGTGGCCGGCGCCATTTTGTTTTCTTAACAAGTAAGGCCTTTTTCTTTTTAGTTTAAGAGTGAGCTGCGAGGTTTTTTTGTAGGCCCTTAGCGGGACCGTCAGGCCGCGTGGAGCCTTTGTTTTTACTGAGAGAGCACTGTGGTCCTGTGCCCTGCTGTCTCTCTTAGAGTTAATATTGTTGGCTTTCTTCCTTGGCCCGCAGCTAGTTCAGAAGCGCAGGCACGTACTCTCCATGTTGTTGGGGGGCTGCCTATAGAGGCCTATCTCTTTTTTCTTATCTTGCCTTTCTCAATTGCTTGGCCTCAGCGTTCATTTAGTCTATTTGGAATTAAGTTATTATTATTATTATTATTTGCTGTACCTTTTGGGGCTATTTGGTTTTCCTTACTTGAACCTGACCCCTTTTTTTGTATTTAATTGCTAGTGTATATATTCAGATTTTTAATTTAGCTGCTAGAATTGTTTTTCTGTTTTTTATTGCATAAGGTTTAAAAAAAAAAAAAAGAGAGAGAGAGAAAGGAGATTTTTTTGAATAGATAATAGCTAGTTCTAGAATAAAATTTATTTCAAAAAGGGGGACGTGACCCAATTTTAGGAAAACCGGTTTACGTTTGTAGGCCGAACTCCTAGGCGTGCCAACCGCCATTTTTCTTTCAATACCATGGCAGAGGCTAATCCTACTGGCTCTTCTCTGAAGGCCAAGTCTAAGACGCACTACCTTCGCAGAAGGGACAAGGATTCTTCCAGTGCTTCTCAAAGAGATGCCTTACGACGTCATAAGGCCCTAGAAAGGGAATTTAGCAAGCGGGCTAAAGAGTCTCACTCTATAACATCTGCCTTTCCTTCTACCCCCCCCCTGCCGAGTCAACCCTCTTCCTCTAGGGGCAGTACTTCCACCCGAGGCCGCCAGCTCTCCCGTGTACCAGAGGCGACATTTACGCCAACCGCTGCAGGTCTACGCTCTGAGGATCCTGCTCCAATTATTGTACCTGAGAACATCAGAGAATGGATGCAGTCTGCCATCCGTCAAAGTATAGCTGAAAGAATGCAGCAGCTCGCTAGACCGGATTCCCGAGGGAGGACTCCCAAGGCTGAGTCTTTATCCGGGAGATCTCCTTCTGCACCAGCGTCACAGCATGGTCAGGTACCTCCTCACATGGATGTTCCATTCCCAGAGGGGGAGGATACCCAAGAAGAAGAGGGAGTGGGCCTTGAACCGTTTGGAGAGTACGAAGGTTCTGACAGAGGTTCCTTACAGTATTCGGAACCCTTTCTGGAGGGGGACCTAATGGAGGGAGAAATGTCGGAAGATGAGGGTCTTTCTCCTGAACAACCGGCCGTTGTGGGTCTTTTTAAACCCCATTTATTTAAGTCCTTGCTATTTAAGGCAAAGAACATTTCAGGTCTGGCCTCTCAGCCTCCTTCTGAACCCCCTCCATCGAGTCCAGAAGGTCCTGATGACCTTATGCTTAGACAGCCGACAGTGGCAGCAGACATTATTCCGGCCCCCCCAATCTTCTCAGATCTGGTAGCAAAGCAGTTGGCCTCGGTGGGTCCTTCTCCGGCCCCTTCTAGTCAGGACAAGAGGTTGTTTACCCTGGATTCGGATTTCTCAGCTATGTTAGATACCCCAGAAGTAGATGATCCAATTATAAGGCTTGCTTCTTCTTCCAATCCTACCGATGCACTAGAGGCACTGAAGCCGGAGGATAAGTGAGCGGAGATGGCGCTCCGGCGGGCTCACACCGCTGATGCCTGGACTATCCGGTCGGCCACGGCCGCTTCCTTTTTCACCCGATCCTCCATCAGGTGGCTCAGACAGCTGAAGCAACACATTTCCCCAGCTGATACCAGAGCCCATCAAGATATTGCAAAGATCACAGCAGCGGCGGAATTTGCAGCCGACGCTACCTTTCATTCGGTTAAGTTCTCATCCCGAGCTATTTCTTCCCATGTTTCTGCCAGACGATTGCTTTGGCTTCGACACTGGCAGGCTGATATTAAAAATAAGTCTAAGTTGGCTTCAGCCCCCATAGTAAAAGGGAAATTATTCGGGCCTGCGCTGGAGCCATTACTCCTGGAGACCCGAAATAAGAAAAAGTTTCTGCCCTCACTTTTTCGTAGGCAGGAAGCCAAGAGTTCCCAGTCCTTTCGGAGGGGCTCCTTTCGTCCCTCCTTCCAGTCATCATTCTCTCCTAGATTTCAGGGCTCTCCCTCATTCCGGCCGTCCTACCAGGACCGGGGCGACTCGGGAGACAGAGGCAAGAGAGGGGGCAGCTACAGAAGGCCCTTCAGGGGTTCTGGGAGTAGAGCGGCCCGCCGGCCCAGGTAGCGTTGCAGGTTTTCTTACCATAGGCGGCCGCCTCAGGCATTTTGCAGACAAGTGGGAGGAATCCACCTCTGATACTTGGGTTACAGATTCAGTGCGCTTTGGCTTGACCCTGCAGTTTCTCTTTCCTCCCCCCAAACATTTCAGGGTTTCACCCATTTCTAGGAATCCTACTAAACGGGCTCTTATGACTTCTGCCATCAAACATCTCTCTGATATTAGGGCTATTCAACCTGTGTTCTATTCACTTTTATTCTTGGTGCCTAAACATTCCGGGGGATGGAGACCCATTTTAGATGTTAAGAGGTTAAATCGTTTTATTGTACGCCATAAATTCAAAATGCAGACTCTGCAGTCGATTTTACAGGGCATCAGAGAAGGAGACTGGCTTACATCAATTGACCTTTCCGAGGCTTATCTCCATATTCCCATTCATTCCTCGTATTCTAAATATCTCAGATTTTGTTATAATAATCAGCATTTCCAGTATGTAGCCCTCCCCTTTGGTCTAGCCTCAGCCCCGAGATCTTTCACTAAGGTGTTGGCGGCTATTGCAGCTCACCTTAGACAAATTCCCATCCGGATCCACTGTTACCTTGACGATATCCTGGTTGTATCCCCTTCCCGACATCAAGCCGAGAGCGATACTAGCGCTACCCTCTTGGTACTTCAGTCCCACGGGTTCTTAGTGAACTGGGAAAAGAGTCAGCTTACTCCCTCCACTAGTATATCTCATCTAGGGGCTGTGATTGACTCTGTTGAAGGAAGGGTCTTTCTCTCTCAGGAGAGACTTATTAGTATCCGCACCACTATCAGAGATATCCGGCGGACCGGGAAAGCATCGTTGCTCAATTTATCCAAACTGCTAGGGAAGCTAGTTTCCTGTATTTCCATTATTCCATGGGCTCGCTTGCATTCCAGATCTTTGCAATGGTTCCTCCTGCCATATCAGCGTTCAGGAAGGAGCACGTCAAGGTTTATAGTGAAGGTCCCGCCGAAAGTTCTCGTCTCCCTCCTGTGGTGGACGCGACCATCTGTCAACAGAGGTCAGCTATTCCAGGAACCTCAAAGGGTTGTTCTCACGACAGACGCAAGTCTTTCCGGATGGGGGGCCCATCTACAATCTTTCTCAGCACAGGGAGTTTGGACCCGTTCGGAGCGAAGTCGGAGCATCAACTGGTTGGAGCTTCGTGCAGTGTACCTGGCTCTGCGAACATTTCTTCATCAGGTAAGGGGGCGCCATGTCCTAGTCCTAACGGACAATACTACAACCAAGGCCCACATCAATCGGCAAGGGGGCACCCATTCCCTCCTTCTCATGAGAGAGGCCGAGCGACTGTGTCGATGGGCAGAAGCGCATCTCTTATCCATCAGAGCAGAGCATATTTCCGGGGCCTCCAACGTCCAAGCAGATTGGCTCAGCAGGGCAACACTGGATCAGGCAGAGTGGCGCCTGCACCCACATCTGTTCAGAGAAGCAGCAGCCAGGTTCGGTCAGCCCCTAGTAGACCTTTTTGCGTCTCCGCTCAACGCGCAAACACCGAGGTTCTTCTCCCGTTATCCCTCCAACGGAGCAGAGAATCACGATGCCTTGCGTTGCCCGTGGCCTCCCGGGCTACTGTATGCCTTCCCTCTGCTTCCATTAATCCCCAGGGTGATTCGAAAATTGATAGCCGAGAAAGCAGAGATCCTCATGGTGGCACCTTATTGGCCCAGGAGGCCATGGTTTGCGGACCTCCGCAATCTGTCAGTATCTCCGCCATGGAGGATTCCGTTGGATCAGATTTCGCTGTCGCAAGGCCCGCTGCTCCATCCAGAGCCACAGTGGCTACAGTTGGCCATTTGGAGGTTGAGCGGGAAAGGATGATTGAGGAAGGCTTATCAGCACAGGTCATTAACACCATTTTGGCAGCTAGAAGACCTTCTACCACTCGCATTTATGATGCAACCTGGAAAAGTTTCTGTATCTGGTGCCACAAATCATTCATCGACCCACGCTTTCCTTCAGTTGCACAGATCCTGGCCTTTTTACAAGATGGCCTAGATGGAGGTTTATCACCTAACACCTTAAGGAGGCAGGTAGCGGCGCTCTCAACGGTGGTTGCTGGCGGTCCTTTCGGTCCCCTTTCCCAACATCCTCGAATCAAGGCTTTTCTTAAAGGGGCTTCTAATTTGCGCCCGTCAGTAGTGCATAGGTACCCGACATGGGACCTTAATAAAGTTCTCCTGGCCTTGACTGGATCTCCTTTTGAGCCTCTCAGGGAGGCGTCACTTCAATTTCTTTCATTTAAAACAATTTTTCTGGTGGCTATTACTTCGGCTAGAAGGATATCTGAAATTGCAGCTCTATCCGTGAGAAAAGATCTGTGCATTTTTCATTCAGATCGGGTGGTTCTGAGACCAGACCCAGCATTTATGCCGAAGATTAATTCACCGTTCCACAGGGCGCAGGAGTTGGTCCTGCCTAATTTTTGTCCGAAGCCTCTGCGCGAGCAAGAGAGGCAGTGGCATACCCTTGATGTTCAAAGGGCTTTGCGTGTTTACATTTCTCGCACGCAGTCCATCAGGAAGGCAGAGTCTCTCTTTTTGTCCTTTCAGTCAAAGACACTAGGCTGTAAGGTTTCTCCGTCCACGGTAGGCAGATGGATTAGGGCTACCATATCCAAAGCCTATTTAGTTCAAGATATTCCAGTTCCCAGTGGGGTTACCGCTCACTCCACCAGAAGTGCAGCTACCTCGGCAGCCTGGGCTACTCAGGCGTCTATTCTTGATATTTGCCGGGCGGCCACCTGGACTTCCCCATCTCCCTTTATAAGACATTATAAGATTGATGTTTACGCTTCAGCTGAAGCATCTTTTGGCAGGCGAGTTTTGCAGCAAGTGGTGAGAGATGCTGGGGAAGTTCCAATCCAGACGGACTCCCACCCGTAGGACACACTGGCTTTGGTATGTCCCACTCTCTGGATGCTCGCAGCAGTTCTACGGAGAATGGGCGTTGGTTCTTACCTGATACGCCTCTTCTCGTGGAACTGCGTAGAGCATCCAGCCCCACCCTGTTGGTCCATCTGTAAAGGGGGAAAACCTGTTTCGGCCAATGATTTCTAATGTTGTAGTTCATGTTGTTTAATACTTAAGAGTAGAGGGGTTTTTTTGTCCTCTCGTCTCTGATAAAACTGGGAGGAACGCATGGAGGAGTCACGTGGAGGAGGAGGGTGTTCCTCAATTTCAGCTCAGCCTGTGAGAAGTGAAGACTGAAGCACCTCCCCACTCTCTGGATGCTCTACGCAGTTCCACGAGAAGAGGCCTATCAGGTAAGAACCAACGCCCATTCGCTTGCATTCTATGATACTTTTAGTAATCGTTCTATAGAATTTGTAATTTAAAAACCTCTGACTTGTTCTTTACTCTTTGTCAGTGTCCGCCTTTCACAATCGTATCTTACTACTTAAAATTCATTACTTAACTTTTAAGATAATAATTTAATAATAATTTTCATTATTATTTTAAAATTTTGTTTCCTTATGCACCTGTTGACTGAATTGTTCTCCATCTCATAGTGTTATCAATTTTATTTTAAGGCTGTCCACTGAGCGACATCCATATGTGGAATTTGTATTCTTACTGTTTAAAACAAACTTTGGTGATGAATAAAACATTTTCTTCACAAAACTTTATTAAATACTTTTCTATATAATTATGTTCATCCAGTTCGAATCCTCTTGTGATTCCCCATTCCTCCATTCTACCAAGTTTTGCGTTCGTGATACTACTTTTTTGATGTTGTATTTAGCCTTGTAGTTTGTAGAGACTTTGAGATATTTTTACTAAATATCAACTAATTTTGGCAGACGTTGTCGTTTATGGGTTCTAACACAGCATAAGCTTAGTAAACTTCTTTTTGAATGTCATTTCCATGCCATTCCTCGAAATGGATTTGAATTAAAATTACCCAGAGTTCTTAACTTGACTTAAAAGCATCTAATTTGGTACATTTCATTTCCATTTTGACAGTTTCAGGTTTTCTTTGGTTTGTGATTCTTGCATTCTGCAGTTTCTATGTATGTCAAAAAAAAAATCTCTCTACAGTACTGGCATTATCAGTGAAAATACTTTTTTTTGGCTCTGGTCTAGCCACATCATCATTTCTGCATCTATTCATGGAATTTTAATGTTTAGTATTCTTTAGTATTTCAAGGGGTGCCTTCCAACACAAAATAGGTGTCAGCTTGATCAGTTTAGCATACAATAATCTCTGTAAAGTTATGTGTTTTTGTATAATTGTAATCAACTTTAGGAGATTCTGTTCCTAATTTTTATATACAACTATATTTTTGTATAATTCTTGACTTACAAACATTCATTTAGCAAATGTTCGAAGTTACAATAGCACAGAAGAAAGTGACTTATAACTGATCCTTGCATTTGCAGCATTGTCACAGTTACATGATCAAAATTTGGGCTCTTAGCAACCAGTACGTATTTATAATGGTTGCAGTGTCCTGGGGTCATGTGATCACAATTTGACCTCCCACCCAGCTTCTGGAAAACAAAGTCAATAGGAAAAGCCAACTGCAGCGATTTGCTGAAGAATGGCAAAAATGGTTGTAAAATAGATTACAATTCACTTAACAACCTCCTTGCTTAGCAGTAGAAATTATGTTACTAATTGAGATCATAAGTCAAGGACTATGTGTGGTCTCAACTTTTTTTTGATATGTGTAATGGCTATGAAATTTGATTGTGTGTATTTTATTTTTTAAAAACTGTTTATAGTCTATTTTAATTTTTGTTATTTTTTCTCTATTCAACAAATAAATAACTTTCCATGTCTTGTGTATTATAGTACACTATTTCATAGTTTCATAGTAAGTTTCAATATTTAGAAAACTGTTCTAAATTACATTTTTAAAAACGTTTGGGTAATGTTAGATTCACCAAATTAGAAGGAAATCATATAAAAAGACCATATAAATCAGATGTCAACTAAACATCCTTCAAGAAGTCAGAAAATTGAAAATTACATGGCCTACTTTGGATGAGAGAGTTTAAGCATTTAGTATTGGAGAGGATAATGTATGTATTAACCAGACAGGTAGTCTTTATCCATCTTTGCTTTCTAGTAGTATTGAGTTTCACTTGTCATTATTCAAAAGCAGCAGGTTTTTAAATATTGGGGTGAATGAGAGTATACTTTAATATGACTTGATATTGCTAGTTTTGAGAAAGCTGAATCATAGAGTGCCATTTGGTTTTTTTAGAATTGTCTTTCATTTTGCAATGTATAGTTAAACATATGTATATTTCAGTATCCAGCAAAAGACATAAAATTATTGCTTATATAAACAGTATTCAATCTGCCACTTTAAATGCTAATTGTTAACTTGTCCTTTTCAGCAGTTCACACTTCTATTTTTATTGTTGAGCTGCTAATGCTTAAAAAGGTGACAAAAAACATTTAAAGACTACATTTCTTTAAAATGAAATTTATTGGGTACAATCAAGTCCACTGCATCTTTAACTCTCCCATCTCTCTTTTTCCTCAGGGCATCTGAGCACAAGTGGCTGAACACCAGATCATTACAGGTAGTCCTTGTTAACAACTGTCTCATTTAGCAACTATTTGCAGTTACAACAGTGATGAAAAAAATAAGTTTATGACCAATTCTCTCATTTATGACTTCACAGGTCTATAAAGCAAAGGAAAACTAAAGTAAGAATATAAGCACAATTATGGTTTCATTTAGTAGTAGCTCCACTTAATATCCAAGTTGTCCATTCCAGTTGTGGTCATAAATGAGAAGTACTTTACACAGAATAGATGTATATTATCTAAACATATATAGTGTATAGTTAGACAAATCTGTCAAACTTTGTTTTCTCATTTTTTAAAAAAATGGCAAGCATGCATATTTTTAAAAAGAAAATAATATGTACAATATGTTGGAGATATTAAATTGTCACAATTATTTTAAACTTTAAAGAGAAATATTTATCTGTGTGCACATTTTATAATTTTCCAAGATGCTACACTATAATTCCTTAAACATTCATATCATTCATATAGAGTTAAAAATAATGCCAAATTTTTAAAAAGCATTATATATGAATCAGTTCTTTGCATGCTCATTCATTCAAATCACATGATTTGCAAGTGTTAAATTCCATTTGTTTCCTTTCAGTACCGTAAGAGAAATCTGGAACTAGAATAGAAATTATGCCACATTTTCATCTGTGAAATTCTTGGATCAGCTTTATTTTCAAGACTGCCTTTGAGATTCAGATGAACCTATCACTTGCCAGAAAAAAATTAAAACAATTAATACTACATCAGTGTTTAGTTTGGAAATGTTCCCTGACCTTTGGAAGGACAAAATGAACAGAAATATTAGGGAATACATGGAAGAAAGGGGAAAGAATATATTCCAGATAGTATTCTGATAAATCTGTGAATGATCAAGCTCTTTTGCAGCGGTTTTGCAAGAACACCCTTAAATGCTCTTAATATTTCCATTGTATCCACCAGATAAAAAGTTGAGGACCTGCCTTGAAACTATTACATAGTTTCTATTAAACTATTACATAAAAATTACATAGAATGCAGTAATAATATCACAAAATTGTTTTCTTTGGTTTTGTTTCATTTTTGAACCAATCCAAGCTAGTGATGTCCTGAATTCTTCTCCATGCTGCTGCGAGAGTCCAGGCTAGGGAAAATTCCTCCTCCTTTGTCATAGGGGCTGAGTCTGTCAAGCTGATAAGACCTGCCTCTGTTGTCATTGCACCCAGCTTTCGACTCAGCCCCTCATTAGGGAAGGATGTGTCTCTAAGAGCTGTAGCTAGTTGCTGTTGAAATAACATAGACCAACAAAAATTAAATATCAGCTGCTCCTGGGGATCCGGTTGAGCCTGTGCTGAGGCTTTGGCGCCAGGATGGCAACACAGCTAGTGATGTCCTGAATTATTCTAGGTCACACTATATCTAGAGTTTTCTTTTTCAGTTTTAGGGCAATGGCATTGGGAGATGTTACTATCAGTCCCTTGCCATACCCTGATTATGTGATTATAAAACCCTGTTAACTCTGGAGTTATTTTTACCTGTTCCTACACAGGAAGGGAAGCCCTATTCAATCTCCCTTGTAGCTGAAAGACCCATTGGATTACAGAAGGAATTTGTGATGCTTCTGAAATTCTGATGCAAGGTTTGACTTGAGGCCTTGATTATTGCTTGGAATGAGCACATGGCAAAGGCCTTGGATCACATTGCACCTGAGTCAACAGTGTGCATGGATCCCTGTAGGCCTCTTGATTTTTAATTTTTCAAGAAGCCATTGATGGATCTCAACATTTTTAATTTCTTTCCAGTCTTCCATTGTTGTAAAAAGTTAAAGGGAGATTGGCAGGCTTGCTGCTTCAAAGGTCCCCAGAGGAAGAAGATATTTGGATCTTTTTTCAGTTGGGTTTCAGGCCAGATTATTGCACTGCTAGTGGTTGACCTTGAACAAGTTTAGGATAGGGTATTGCACCCATGCTGATTGACAAGATAAAGGAAAAACATTCTTGGAAAAACTACAGATTATTACTAGAAATAGGTTGTGATGCTGATCATTGACCACAGAGTCACCAGGGGATGGACTGGCTTGGTTGCACTTTCCTAATTTAACTCATTTAATGAAGATGTCCTGGAGTCTATGAACAATATGCCCTATGTTTGCATTGGTTTGAAGCTGATTGCAGATAAGGGGAAAATGACACAGTTACCACACAAGCAAGACATTTTTTCCTTTACAAGTTAAGTCCAATATCGAACAACTTTCACATTTATTCCTTATCAGCTAACATCCTAATATTAATTAAAGACATAACTTCCTAGATTAATATGTTAAATTTACTCTTCCTATTCTAAATTCATTTGTAAGTTGTTAGTTCCTGATCAATATCCATTGCTGAGCATAATTTATTTTGTTGGAATATGGATAGTCATTGACTTACAACCATTCAATTAGTGAATGTTATAAGAAAGTTATAAGTTATAAGAAATGACTTATGACTAGTACTCACACTTACGTCTGCCACACAGTAATATGATCAAAATTCAGGCACTTGGCACATTCTTACAACGGTTGCAACCTGCCAAGGTCATGTGATCACCATTTGTGACCTTCCCAGTCAGCTTCTGACAATAGGGTAACTGGATTTGCTTAATCACTTTGCTTAGCAATGGAAATTTTGATCCCAATTGTGGTCAAATATCAAGGACTACATAATTTGCTTTAAAAATGTAAAACTTCTGTTTTGTCAGAGTACAAAAAGATAAATCCCCAATTAAGAAGATTCTACAATGTTTCAAGGTTGAATTGGCTTAAATTACAGGGTTGTAAAGGTTTGAAAAGGTTTGACAGTTGTATGTTAGTGTGCAAATCATATCTTCTAGGACCTGTAGAGATTTCACAAGTCAAAAATCTTAATTGTTCAAGCCACCAATTATATACATATTTTCAAAGAACATTTGCTTAAAGCAGTCTTCTGTATATAGTATTGATTAATTAGGCTCGAGGCCCTTTTAATTCCCCCCCTTACATTTAAAAATGTAACCATTTGGCTTGTATTTCACATGTGCATTTTGTTGTTAAATTTTGATATTATCATCAGATTTATAAAGTCCTGACTTATGTACAACTCATGGTATTGTACATAATACTCCCACTTTCTGTTTCTTCACAGTAACAACCCTATATGACAAGTAAATTTTCATGTGCATTTATCCAAGATTTGTTTCGGTCAGAGTTAATGGGTGAAAAAGGTCCAAGCCCATATCCCATCTTTGTAGGGTACCATGGAGTTTGGGGGTCATTTGATGATATGCAGCAAGATATCATCAGTATGCTCATGAAACTCAGTTGTAATTAATCTGAGTCATTTCAGCCAAGTGATCCTTCTTGGTATCTGAGGTCTGTGGGGACTGGATAGGGAAGAAAAGGCTTCAGCTGAACCATAACAAGTGAGTTTAGTGCCCCCGTGTGGCTGAAAAATGGTATTGTGGTACCCCAGCTAGTTCAAGTATACAATGTAGTGGACCTTCTGGACTTGCAGTTCTTGCTTTAGGAACAGGTGACAGCCAGGAGGGGTTTTGCACAACTTCAGGTTGCATCCCTGGATTTAGCAGCGTTGTGCAAAATCATGCTTTATTTACTGTGTGTTTGGATTACTGTGGTGCGCTCTATTTGGGACTGCTCTTGAAGAGCAGCTAGAAGCTGCAGTTGATCCAGAATGCAGCAACTCAAGTAATTATGGACTTGCCTAGATATGCCCATATTACATTATTGATTCCTGACCACGCTGGCTCTCAATAGGCTTCTGCGTGCAACTCAAGATGCTGATTATCATGTACTTGATACAGGATCAAGATTCTTAAGATAATACCTATCGCCAGTTGTCTCTACTTACCCAATCAGATCTCACAGGAGGAGCGTGCTCTTTGGGCGCAGGAAGTATGTCTTTTCTGTCATTTTGTTTGCCCACTGGAACACCATTCCCTTCATCACCTTCCTCACCACCCCCATTTTTCCAGGCATGAGATTCAGGAAGTTTTGTGAAGCTGTGAGTTACACTGACAGGTATCTTCAATTGTCCTTTTTATTTTTTGGTCTCTTCTTGACTGTATTCTTATTTTTATTTTAATTATGATATTGATATTTCTAATTGTGTTCTGCGCCCAGAATTGCTTATGTGGGGTGGGCAGCCTAATAAATTGAATGAAATAAATAAATAAAATCCAATTTGGTTGTATCTACATTCTACTGTAGACCATCTGGTTAGTTAAATCAAGGGCTTATTTTAATTACTTGCTTACTAGCATCAACTCATAATTCCTGAACAAAGGAACTCAAAGATAGAATCAAATATGAAAACTTACAGAGAGTTTTAATTCTGTGTCTGAAAAGAAGCAAATGATTTAGTTCATACATTAATCAGTTCAACAGTGCGTGAGTATTCTAAGCCTGCAACTGTTTGACAAACAATTAAGATAATTGTTACTGCTTGAACTTTATGCATTTTCATTCCTTATCCTACCTTCAAAACTATGAAGTTAGAATGCTTCTAATTTGCGATGACACTTCATTCAGCTGATAAAATGGAATATATTCCACAAAAGCTTAAGTCTTCTGTCATTTGCAAAGGTTTAAAATGTCACCACACTCCTGGTTCTCATGTCACTAATAATATCATTAGAAGTTTCAGTTGGAGTTGAAAGTTGGTGCTATTGCTGTATTGTTGTGTAGTAAAATACCAATATAAAAGTGATAATCAAGTCTGATTAATTAATTAATTAATTAATGTTCTGCCCATCTTACTGATACAGCGACTGTGGCCAGCTTGAAATATAGTAAAAAGTGTTAGCAAACAATTAAAATTGGAAAAATAGAATAAAAAAGCTAAAAACCAAGATGATGGATAGGGTTTTCTCTGTCCATTCATCCACTCCCAATGCAGCAATCCCCCATTAGGACTCCAGGCCAAGAGGGTTAAGGTTAGGTCAAGAGGTAGAACCAAGTTTTTAGGCTCTTCCAGAAGGCCAGGAGTGTGTGGGTGGACCTCACCTCCAATAGGAGAATATTCCAGAAGGTGGTGGCCACAGGAGAAAAGAGTCTTCTTGGAATCTGCTAACCAAAATTATTTGCCCAATGAAATAGGTCCATTCTGGTGGGGTGGGCTATTTCCATTGGATTGTGACAGTTTTTCAGCTTTTCTGGAACCAATTCATAAAGGGTTTTAATGACCAATACCTTGAATACCTTACCAATTTCATACAATAGTGACTAGATATTTACTGTCATAAAACAAAAAAATATAGAAAATAATCTTTATTTCTTTGTTACATAGAGATATGTATATATGGCTACTTTGCCATAGAACTGAAGTTTTAACTGAACCATGGTTTTCTCAATTTCAATTTTCTGGTTCAAGTTAAACATAAATTAACCACAAGACATTGGGTTTGCATTTATCCTAGCATGTTGTGTGGGGTGACGGGCAGCAGATATTTATAGTAGGTTAAGATTTACATTGAACTGCATCTCAAAATGACTTTTTAAAATAAACTAATTTTATTTTTAATGAATTTAAAATGAAACCCCCTCTGTGATGTCCTTTTCTGAACTCTTGAGAAGTCCTGAAAAAGGATTTGTGTTGGGAATGGGCGTTGGTTCTTACCTGATACGCCTCTTCTTGTGGAACTGCGTAGAGCATCCAGAGAGTGGGGAGGTGCTTCAGTCTTCACTTCTCACAGGCTGAGCTGAAATTGAGGAACGCCCTCCTCCTCCACGTGACTCCTCCATGCGTTCCCCCCAGTTTTATCGAAGACGAGAGGACAAAAACAACCCTCTACTCTTAAGTATTAAACAACATGAACTACAACATTAGAAATCATTGGCCAAAACAGGTTTTCGCCCTTTACAGACGGACCAACAGGGTGGGGCTGGATGCTCTACGCAGTTCCACGAGAAGAGGCGTATCAGGTAAGAACCAACGCCCATTCTCCGTAGAACTGCTGCGAGCATCCAGAGAGTGGGACATACCAAAGCCAGTGTGTCCTACGGGTGGGAGTCCGTCTGGATTGGAACTTCCCCAGGATCTCTCACCACTTGCTGCAAAACTCGCCTGCCAAAAGATGCTTCAGCTGAGGCGTAAAAATCAATCTTATAATGTCTTATAAAGGGAGATGGGGAAGTCCAGGTGGCCGCCCGGCAAATATCAAGAATAGACGCCTGAGTAGCCCAGGCTGCCGAGGTAGCTGCACTTCTGGTGGAGTGAGCGGTATCCCCACAGGGAACTGGAATAGCTTGAACTAAATAGGCCTTGGATATGGTAGCCCTAATCCATCTGCCTACCGTGGACGGAGAAACCTTACAGCATAGTGTCTTTGGCTGAAATGACAAAAAGAGAGACTCTGACTTCCTGATGGACTGCGTACGAGAAATGTAAATACGCAAAGCCCTTTGAACATCAAGCGTGTGCCACTGCCTCTCTTGCTTGCGCAGAGGCTTCGGACAAAAATTAGGCAGGACCAACTCCTGCGCCCTGTGGAACGGTGAATTAATCTTCGGCATAAATGCTGGGTCTGGTCTCAGAACCACCCGATCTGAATGAAAAATGCACAGATCTTTTCTCAAGGATAGAGCTGCAATTTCAGATATCCTTCTAGCTGAAGTAATAGCCACCAGAAAAATTGTTTTAAATGAAAGAAATTGAAGTGACGCCTCCCTGAGAGGCTCAAAAGGAGATCTAGTCAAGGCCAGGAGAACTTCATTAAGGTCCCATGTCGGGTACCTATGCACTACTGACGGGCGCAAATTAGAAGCCCCTTTAAGAAAAGCCTTGATTCGAGGATGTTGGGAAAGGGGACCGAAAGGACCGCCAGCAACCACCGTTGAGAGCGTCGCTACCTGCCACCTTAAGATATTAGGTGATAAACCTCTATCTAGGCCATCTTGTAAAAAGGCCAGGATCTGTGCAACTGAAGGAGAGCGTGGGTCGAGGAATGATTTGTGGCACCAGTTACAGAAACTTTTCCAGGTAGCCTCATAAATGCAAGTAGTAGAAGGCCTTCTAGCCGCCAAAATGGTGTTAATGACCTGTGCTGATAAGCCTTCCTCAATCATCCTTTCCCGCTCAACCTCCAAACGGCCAACTGTAGCCACTGTGGCTCTGGATGGAGCAGCGGGCCTTGCGACAGCGAAATCTGATCCAACGGAATCCTCCATAGCGGATATACTGACAGATTGCGGAGGTCCGCAAACCACGGCCTCCTGGGCCAATAAGGTGCCACCATGAGGATCTCAGCTTTCTCGGCTATCAATTTTCGAATCACCCTGGGGATTAATGGAAGCGGAGGGAAGGAGTACAGTAGCCCGGGAGGCCACGGGCAACACAAGGCATCGTGATTCTCTGCTCCGCTGGAGGGAAAACAGGAGAAGAACCTCGGTGTTTGCGCGTTGAGCGGAGACGCAAAAAGGTCTACTAGGGGCTGACCGAACCTGGCTGCTGCTTCTCTGAACAGATGTGGGTGCAGGCGCCACTCTGCCTGATCTAGTGTTGCCCTGCTGAGCCAGTCCGCTTGGACGTTGGAGGCCCCGGAGATGTGCTCCGCTCTGATGGATAAGAGATGCGCTTCTGCCCATCGACACAGTCGCTCGGCCTCTCTCATGAGGAGGGAATGGGTGCCCCCTTGCTGATTGATGTGGGCCTTGGTTGTAGTATTGTCCGTTAGGACTAGGACATGGCGGCCCCTTACCCGATGAAGGAATGTTTGCAGGGCTAGGTACACTGCACAAAGCTCAAACCAGTTGATGCTCCGACTTCGCTCCGCATGAGTCCAAACTCTCTGTGCTGAGAGAGATTGTAGATGGGCCCCCCATCCTGGAAAGACTTGCGTCTGTCGTGAGAACAACCCTTTGAGGTTCCTGGAATAGCTGACCTCTATTGACAGATGGTCGCGTCCACCACAGGAGGGAGGCGAGAACTTTCGGTGGGACCTTAACTATAAACCTTGATGTGCTCCTTCCTGAACGCTGATACGGCAGGAGGAACCATTGAAAAGATCTGGAATGCAAGCGAGCCCATGGAATAATGGAAATACAGGAAAACTAGCTTCCCTAGCAGTTTGGATAAATTGAGCAACGATGCTTTCCCGGTCCGCCGGATATCCCTGATAGTGGTGCGGATACTAAAAAGTCTCTCCTGAGAGAGAAAGACCCTTCCTTCAACAGAGTCAATCACAGCCCCTAGATGGGATATACTAGTGGAGGGGGTAAGCTGACTCTTCTCCCAGTTCACTAAGAACCCGTGGGACTGAAGTACCGAGAGGGTAGCGCTAGTATCGCTCTCGGCTTGATGTCGGGAAGGGGATACAACCAGGATATCGTCAAGGTAACAGTGGATCCGGATGGGAATTTGTCCAAGGTGAGCTGC
Organism: Hydrophis major; assembly: GCA_033807585.1. Lineage (NCBI taxonomy): Eukaryota > Metazoa > Chordata > Lepidosauria > Squamata > Elapidae > Hydrophis > Hydrophis major. Next base: position 290,759,407 of record CM066329.1, on the reverse strand, counting down.
AATAGCCGCCAACACCTTCGTGAAAGATCTCGGAGCTGAGGCTAGACCAAAGGGGAGGGCTACATACTGGAAATGCTGATTATTATAACAAAATCTGAGATATTTAGAATACGAGGAATGAATGGGAATATGGAGATAAGCCTCGGAAAGGTCAATTGACGTAAGCCAGTCTCCTTCTCTGATGCCCTGTAAAATCGACTGCAGAGTCTGCATTTTGAATTTATGGCGTACAATAAAACGATTTAACCTCTTAAGATCTAAAATGGGTCTCCATCCCCCGGAATGTTTAGGCACCAAGAATAAAAGTGAATAGAAACCCCTTCCCTGTTGGGAGAGGGGTACAGGTTGAATAGCCCTAATATCAGAGAGATGTTTGATGGCAGAAGTCATAAGAGCCCGTTTAGTAGGATTCTTAGAAATGGGTGAAACCCTGAAATGTTCGGGGGGAGGAGAGAGAAACTGCAGAGTGAAGCCAAAGCGCACTGAATTTGTAACCCAAGTATCAGAAGTGGATTCCTCCCACTTGTCGGCAAAATGCCTGAGGCGGCCGCCTATGGTAAGAAAAACTGCAACGCTACCTGGGCTGGCGGGCCGCTCTAGCATTCCCAGAACCCCTGAAGGGCCTTCTGTAGCTGCCCCCTCTCTTGCCTCTGTCTCCCGAGTCGCCCCGGTCCTGGTAGGATGGCCGGAATGAGAGGGAGCCCTGAAATCTAGGAGAGAATGATGACTGGAAGGAGGGACGAAAGGAGCCCCTCCGAAAGGACTGGGAACTCTTGGCTTCCTGCCTACGAAAAAGTGAAGGCAGAAACTTTTTCTTATTTCGGGTTTCCAGGAGCAATGGCTCCAGAGCGGGCCCGAATAATTTCCCTTTTACTATGGGGGCTGAAGCCAACTTAGACTTATTTTTAATATCAGCCTGCCAGTGTCGAAGCCAAAGCAATCGTCTGGCAGAAACATGGGAAGAAATAGCTCAGGATGAGAACTTAACCGAATGAAAGGTAGCGTCGGCTGCAAATTCCGCCGCTGCCGTGATCTTTGCAATATCTTGATGGGCTCTGGTATCAGCTGGGGAAATGTGTTGCTTCAGCTGTCTGAGCCACCTGATGGAGGATCCGGTGAAAAAGGAAGCGGCCGTGGCCGACCGGATAGCCCAGGCATCAGCGGTGTGAGCCCGCCGGAGCGCCATCTCTGCTCGCTTATCCTCCGGCTTCAGTGCCTCTAGTGCATCGGTAGGATTGGAAGAGGAAGCAAGCCTTACAATCGGATCATCTACTTCCGGGGTGTCTAACATAGCTGAGAAATCCGAATCCAGGGTAAACAACCTCTTGTCCTGACTAGAAGGGGCCGGAGAAGGTCCCACCGAGGCCAACTGCTTTGCTACCAGATCTGAGAAGATTGGGGGGGCCGGAATAATGTCTGCTGCCACTGTCGGCTGTCTGAACATAAGGTCATCAGGACCTTCTGGACTCGATGGAGGGGGTTCAGAAGGAGGCTGAGAGGCCAGACCTGAAATGTTCTTTGCCTTAAATAGCAAGGACTTAAATAAATGGGGTTTAAAAAGACCCACAACAGCAGGTTGTTCAGGAGAAAGACCCTCATCTTCCGACATTTCTCCCTCCATTAGGTCCCCCTCCAGAAAGGGTTCCGAATACTGTAAGGAACCTCTGTCAGAACCTTCGTACTCTCCGAACGGTTCAAGGCCCACTCCCTCTTCTTCTTGGGTATCCTCCCCCTCTGGGAATGGGACATCCATGTGAGGAGGTACCTGACCATGCTGTGATGCTGGTGCAGAAGGAGATCTCCCGGATAAAGACTCAGCCTCGGGAGTCCTCCCTCGGGAATCCGGTCTAGCGAGCTGCTGCATTCCTTCAGCTATACCTTGACGGATGGCAGACTGCATCCATTCCCTGATGTTCTCAGGTACAATAATTGGAGCAGGATCCTCAGAGCGTAGACCTGCAGCGGTTGGCGTAAATGTCGCCTCTGGTACATGGGAGGGCTGGTGGCCTCGGGTGGAAGTACCGCCCCTAGAGGAAGATGGTTGACTCGGCAGGGGGGGGTAGAAGGAAAGGCAGATGTTATAGAGTGAGACTCTTTAGCCCGCTTGCTAAATTCCCTTTCTAGGGCCTTATGATGTCGTAAGGCATCTCTTTGAGAAGCACTGGAAGAATCCTTGTCCCTTTTGTGAAGGTAGTGCATCTTAGACTTGGCCTTCAGAGAGGAGCCAGTAGGATTAGCCTCTGCCATGGTATTGAAAGAAAATGGCGGTTGGCACGCCTAGGAGTTCGGCCTACAAACGTAAACCGGTTTTCCTAAAATTGGGTCACGTCCCCCTTTTTGAAAGAAATTTTATTCTAGAACTAGCTATTATCTATTCAAAAAAATCTCCTTTCTCTCTTTTTTTTTTTTGAACCTTATGCAATAAAAAGAAAAAAAGAAAAAAATTCTAGCAGCTAAATTAAAAAACTGAATATATACACTGGCAATTAAATACAAAAAAAGGGGTCAGGTTCAAGTAAGAAAAACCAAATAGACCCAAAAGAGTACAGCCAAAATAATAATAATAATAATAACTTAATTCTTAATAGACCAAATGAACGCTGAGGCCAAGCAATTGTAAAAGGCAAGACAAGAAAAAAGGGGCCTCTATAGGCAGCCCCCCAACAACATGGAGAGTACGTGCCTGCGCTTCTGAACTAGCTGCGGGCCACGGAAGAAAGCCAACAATATTAACTCTAAGAGAGACAACAGGGCACGGGACCATAGTGCTCTCTCAGTAAAAACAAAGGCTCCACGCGGCCTGACGGTCCTGCTAAAGGGCCGACAAAAAACCTCGCAGCTCACTCTCAATCCAAAAAGAAGAAGGCCTTACTTGTTCAGAAAAACAAAATGGCGCCGGCCACGAGGCATGCCCAAAATGGCTGCCCGGCTCAGAGCGCACAGCTCAGAAGCGCACCAGCCCACCGCAACTTCAAACGAGCGAAGGAAAGAGCTGGGAGAGGAAGCGCTGTCTCCTGTGAGGCGTTCTAGGGGGGAAGACGCAATTGTGCTTTTAAAATACAGCGCAGGGCCAAGCGGCTGAGCCCAGCACGTTTGGAACGGCAGAGGATAGATTAGAAGGGGGGGGGCAAAAGGCTCCAAACCCCTTACTTCCCTCCTGGGAGCGAAATCGTTCCACCAACTAAATTTGGGATTGCATTAGCCTTGCAGGGAGAGGAAAAAATGAAATCAAACCTGATCAAACTCTCAACGATCACCTGAAATGGCCAAGGAACGAGAAAAAGCTGCCTGCTTCTCGAAGGCTGAGCTAAAACTGGGGGGAACGCATGGAGGAGTCACGTGGAGGAGGAGGGCGTTCCTCAATTTCAGCTCAGCCTGTGAGAAGTGAAGACTGAAGCACCTCCCCACTCTCTGGATGCTCGCAGCAGTTCTACGGAGAACAACCTGTCCTATATTTCATACTCAAACTGGTGCCATCCCAATGTGTTGGCTGTGTTGACTGGGAATTCTGAAAATAATAATTTGAACACATCTAGATGGCACCAGACTGGAGTTGCTGGTATATATCCTCTTTCATGGATTTTCCTCTTCTAGCTTTACTGCAGCTTCTCACCAAATATCCTCTGCAAGAATAAAATTTCTTAACTGTAATCATTATGACTATGCAGTGCTTCAACTCAGTCTCCAAAAAGGGCTTTAAATTGCATTTGTAGAACATAAGAATAAAAAAGCTGCCCATATGTAATATATTACATGTTAAACTTAATATTTTCTACTTACTATTCCTTTCCCTTTTGATTATGAGCTTATATGATTTCTTTAAAATTTTCTCTTTTTGTTACTGTTTTGTTCTTCAGAGGCAGTCTCTTCAGTTAAAGTGTTGTGTATCTTTTTTGGCCAAACTTAAGTATAGCATCTTTCACATATAGTTGAAATTGGGAAGAATTTGCATGGAGATAGGTTTTAACTTTTGATATCCTGTCTAGTCCAGATCAGACTTTTTTGCATACTAGTACATGGAACCCTTGATTTCATATTCCTTACTTTAGCAGGCTTCAGATTTAACTGACAAAATCTGCTAGATCCCAATACCAGAAGGATACTCCTTGCTTCCATCTCCTCTGCTTCCTGGATGTGTGCAGTCCAAACAGTGGGTCATCATTCTTTTTCTGATTACACCATTGCTTCTTGGCTTTAGCTCATCTTCAGTTTGCTGATCCAGTGTTCCCCTTGTCCATTTCACGCATATTAAATATGATCACTAATCACTAAAAAGTACCACCAGGGGAATGGAAACATTTTCACCATTTATTTTTTATTTTTTGGTGCAAGAAATGTCTACTGCTGAATCCAAGAAACTCTAGAACTCAAGCTGTTGTGATAGATACCTTAATACCTGTTGGATGTTCCACCTATTGATAAAGCAGCCATGGCAATTAAGATTGTATTAATATTCCACATCCTTAAGTTTCTACAGGTACCTTCTGATCATTCTACAAAAAACTTTGAAACTAACAATTCTTAAATAAAAATGTTTAATTCCAACAGAGAAAAATATTTGTAACTCAGAATTTAAATGAGGGGTCCTTTGGGCTCCCTCAACTTGCTTGTTTTCTTTCAGAGGTTTCATTGACCAAACTAAGTAACCTCATCAGTTTTGATGAAGTTTGGGTAATCAAACTTCTGCAAGAAAACAACCAAACTCAGAGATGCCAAGGACCCTTCAATGTTTAATTCTTTTCATTTTTCTAAAATTTTGTTTATTCATGTTGAAATATAATACAGTATAACTTGCTTGAATGATACCCACCTTTAGAAATGGAGCAAAGAAAACATATCACTTGCCCTTGCTTAATGTATGGATGGTAGAAGAAAAATCTTCTGAAGGAGCTAATGCTATTGAAACTATGTGTTGCTACTTTTTTCCAAGTAAAAATGTTTTTTTAGCCTGCAGCATGTTTTGTTCATAAATGCCCTTTGTGAAGAATACAGAGAATGTTGGCCAGCCTTTTTATTTATTGTTCAAATTCATGTATCTAAAGGAAACAGGTGGTTTTTCTTTTATATGGAATGATTTGTTCCCAGACATATAATATTGCCTCTTCATGATTATTTAAAGATTTACTATATATTTATCAAAGCAAGGAAATTTGGAGAATCATGTTAATCATTTTTATAAACTATTCTCTCTCTCTCTCTCCCTCTCTCCCTCCCTCTCCCCCCCCTCTCTCTCCCCCCCTCTCCCTCTCCCTCTCTTTGTCTCTGTCTCTGTGTAAACTGGCTTTGTTAAAATAAAGTTTCCCTACTGCTGCTACTAATAACCAAAGATTAGAAATCTTTTCTGGTTTTGAGTGCCCTTATGTGAATGGTCTAAGCACCATGTTTAATTCAGTTTCTTTGGTGTACCCAGATGTGTCTGTTATGGATCTGCCATTCATCATGCTATCCATAAAGCTCTGCCTTGCTGCTGTTGTTATAGTGTATGATCTTAGTGACAGAGAAGTACTGTTGCATCCCCTATCCTTTCTCAAAATGTATATAACAAGGCAGCATTCTACGTGGCTACTGAAGAGATAATTTATACCTGCAAGAGTGGGTTATATGTGTATTGATAATCTTTGTACTGTGTACATTGGGCTCAGGTTGAAAATTGGCAACTATATATTCCAAAGATCAGGCTTTGCCCATAACCTTATACCTAAACAGCAAATACAATTTTGCATTGGAATAGGAATAATTCATTCTTGATATCTGTTTCAGATTGAAACGATACAGATTGAAAATCCAGGCACAAATCTTGGTTTATTTAGTTCCTTTAAAATCTGTGACTAGTCTGATTTCTCTGAAAGATAAACATATAGGTGAATAGGCTTACAGGATTCCTGAGCAGCTTTGGATTGTAAATTGATTAGATTTATTGTGTTCAATTTCAGTCCTAAATCCTTAGTAGGATGACTACAAAAATCCATCTTTTCCTTCTGCATTTAACTAAGAGGATATTAGTTGTAAAACTTGAGGGGAATTTGTAGCTCAGCATAACTACAATGGTTGAACATAGACAGCCAGAAATACATACACATAACACATGCTTTTCTTGCAGTGTGCAGCCAGCAGAGGGAGTGAAAGTTAAAAAACTTACCCTGTTATTGCCTGATAAATTAGTGTTAATTGGACATACTTCTGTGCAACCTGTTCCTGAACTCATAGTACAATATTTGCTTGTTTTGTTTATTAGAATGATGGAACAGTAATAACTACATAATGATGTTTTTATTCAGGTTTCCTAAATTCCCAAATTTTAAGAGTTATAATATCAAAGTATGTAGAGAGTATTGATTAGAAAATCATAAAAGTAATTTGCTATTTTGCTGTTGTATCCCAAGCAAATATATATACTGATTATTTTTCTTAATCCTGTGTGTATGTTCATCCCTAGTCTGGCTATTACAGTGGTAACTTGAATCTCCTTCTTTTGTCTACCTTATGAGCTTAAACCAGGGCACACAACTTGAACCAGTGTCTCTCTGAATTGGAAAGGGAAGAATATAAAATACATGGGAAATGTAACTATACAAGTTGTACGTAACTACACCTATACACGTTTTATTTCATTGGATTTAATTCTTGTTTTAGTGCTGACCAGTTTTTAGTATATTATGTATATACTAGTATAGTATATTATGCAATATACTATTTGAAGACTAAGTAGCTTTCAGCCTGGAAAAGAAAAAACAGATGCAGCCTTTCTTTAAACTCTAAAGATGAGCAATTCTTATTTTTAATAACTCTTTCCTGGGAACATAGAGTAGTGTCTAAGCCTTCTGGCATATTCCCATATAGTCATTGGCCATGCCCTTTTTATAGCTGTGAATCAAGGCAGAAGCTATTCTTTTGTGTTAGCTGCAAGTTAAATATTTTCCATTATATGCTTCAAGTGTTTGCATTAAATTTTTATGTTAAATTACAATGTTTTCTAGGGCAGTTTTCTCCCTTTTCCCTGACTCTCTTGTGAATTTTAAACAGTTTTGAAATGAAAGAGCATGATTGTTAATTTTATTAGACAATTTAAAATACATATAAATACAGGCAATTTTGTTTCACCCTCCCCCAATTCTATTGTCCAACAGTTCTGATTACAAAGCAGTATCTGAAGTTGTCCTTGGGTTATCATGAATGTTTTTTTTAAAACAAATTTTATTAATTTTACAAAAAACAATACACAATCCAGGCATAACAACTTGAAAAATCTTTTCTAAAAAAAAAAAAAAAATTAAAGAAGAAATTAAAGAAGAAAGCCAATAGAACATATAAAATAACTCCAAATTGTAATATCAATATTTACATTATCTATTTAACTTCATATCTTATCCAGACTTCTCCTTTTATCCAAATTATATTTCTTGCTTATTAAAATTTTATTGCCTTTCATATTGCCTTTCATAAACACAAAACGTAAACAAAACTAAAACATCTTTTCTGAAGGCTGCCTGATCCCGGGTTGAAACTCTTCACACAGGCACAAATTCAAACATCATATTCACTTTATATATTCTTCCATATCTTATTATCATTTTTTTTTTTTTTTTTTACAAACCAATTTTATCAATTTTACAAAAACAGTGCACAAACAATCAAGGCATAACAGCTTATAAATTCTTTTCTAAAAAAAATAAATAAATAATTAAAGAAGAAAACCAATAGAACATAATGATTCCAAATTATAATATCAATATTTACTTGATCTATTTAACTTCATATCTTATCCCAGCTTCTCCTTTTCATCCAAATTATTTCTTGTTAATTAAAATTTTATTGCCTTTTATCAATATACAAAAAAAAAACCATAACAAAACCTTTATATATCCTTCCATATCTTATTACCATTTTCAATAAATTCTTTGTCTGTTCTATTTCCAACTATCCATTCATCTTTTTTCTTTTACTATACTTCTCCTATACACTAATTGGAATGACGCCTTTAACTCATTACCCTAACTTAAAAGTACTTCATATAACACTTAATTTATCTTGAGATTCTGTTTAGTAGATTTTAAAATTACACAGTAAATTTTATACTCTAAATACACATATAAAAACACAATCTTATATACCTTCCAGAATCCCCCTTTTATCCTTAATTAAATTCACCCAATGTCTCTGAATAAACTTTTTTTCTTTAGATCTTGCTTCCCACCATTTCTTTAGATCTTGCTTCTCCTCCCCCCCTTTCTCTCTTGCTTATTCTTCTCCTTGCCCTTTTTACCCCTTTGTCTCTCCTCCTCCCTTTTCTTACTCCCTTTCCTTTGCTTTCTAACCTTGCATCCACCTTTCCTCTCATTTTTCTCTTTTTTGGTTGTTTTTTCAAATCTTAAAATCCCCTTTTTCTTATCCTCTTTCTCCTCCTCCCCGGAAAAAACCCATTGTTCATCAAAGATGACTTCTTGTTCCTTTTCTTCTTTGTCCCAGTCATTCTGCTGCGCAATCAACTTTTCATAAGTACATAACGCCATTTCTAAAAAAAGTACCCAAAGTATCTTTTCCGGGTTATCATGAATTATTTATAGGAATAAGCAGCACCTTTGCATGGATTCAGTTTTGAAGAAGGGCAAAGAATGGCTTTTCTTGTCAGAAAAATGCACCTGAAGAATAGAGATTCAAAATGTTCAGCATTGGATTTAAATTTACAGCCTGGAAAAAATAAGAATTACCTTTCAGTTAGAAAAGAAACAGTTATATTTAAAATGCCTCCAGTCACCCATTGTCTCAGCTTACCATATCTTCTTGACTATTTATGAAATCCTATTAAATAATTTCTTTAAGTTGAATGCAATGAATGTTCACAGACATTTACATATACTGTATATAGAGTGGGTGGGCAATCCTCTACATGCTGGGAGCAGTCTGATCTTTCATTTTCTGCTACTTTTAAATAATGGAAAGGAACTCTGGAACTTTAGCATGTCAGTTCAGTGTTGTTGAGAGGCTGGACCTGAAGTCTCTTGTGGCAGTAGAGGGGCTCTGGATTCAGCTTTGAAGAAGAGCCAAGAATGCTTCTCCTTGTCAGTGAAATGCACTTGAAGAATAAAGAGAAAAGCATTCATTGCTAGATTTAAATTTACAACCTGGAAAAAAATGAGAATTTATCAGTTAGAAAAGAAACAGTTATACTGTTTATTATAGTATAGTTCATATGTAGCTGCTTTTATCCCTATCCCTCCCCTCCCCTCTTTTGGAGGAGGTCCTTCTAGTCAGTGTTGACTCCTAAAGACTGCCTGGACAAATTTGGAAGTGATTTGACATTGCCTCCTTCCTAGGGCTGAGAGAGAGGGGCTGCCCCAAAATCATCCAAGTAGCTGGATTAGAATTTACAATCTCACTTTCTAGATTATTGCCTTCTAATGCCTCCTATTAGAACAATTTAATAAAGCCAGTAGCAGAAGCCTGCTTGACTCCAGAGCTATTTTCCCCACCTCTACCCACTGCTAATAGATTTGGGAGCTATAATTGTTGTATATATTATGTTGTTCATAAACAATTATAATTCAATTGTCCTTTCAGGAAAGCTAAAATTTGTCAACCTTTATTTTTCTATATGGGGGTACTTGGTCATATTTTTAATCTTGAATTTCCAGCAATTAATTTGTTTTCTTTTGCAGGAAGGGGAGGCAGAGGCCAAGAGGTATCCCATGTAAAGCCATGACTCTGACAAGTAGATCTCTTAGCAGCACTGGTTAGATTATAAAGACAATACTGAGAATCAGCTCCCACCCACCCACTACCCCCCCTTCCCCCCCGACTTCCTTTACTACTCTTTTTAAGGAGATGGTGAAGGCAGATTTGCCTAAATTGGGAACAAGAAGTTGTACGTAGTAGATTTTATACAATACTTTTATGCTGCAGTAAATGGAAAGAAATGACAAATATAACTTCCATTTTGCTGGTAATATAAAATTGGCTTGCTCTTTCCTCCTCTTGCTCACGAAAAAATGCTGTTTATAAATTCTTGATATCTTTTTCAAAGGCATTCTAATAAATTCATTTTCTTGACTAGATAGAAAAGAAACAAACATTTTAGGTGTATCTTGCTTTTATTCCCTCCCCCCCCCCACAAAGCGGGGAAAATGAGCATATCTCTGTAGAGGAACCGTTATCCCAGTTTGGTCATGGCCTATTTAGAAATTCATGGTTCTTTGTTTTGAGATCTAAATCCAGAGTGCCATTCTTCGTTAAAGTTTTAATTGTATTTAGGAAACAAGCAAACTGTGTACTCAGCTGTCTCCGATCAGTTAATTCAACCAACAGAAAACCACTCACTGCTTGAATTAAATTGGAAGGTGATTTCAAGGTAAATCTGGTGAGGCATAATAGATTGAATTAACTATTTCAAACCCTGACACTTGTTCAGTGAGAAATCTTCATAAAGAAAGGCACATTACTTGCCACCAAATTACAAGAAAACTTGAACATTGTATGCTCAGGTTCCTTACAAGTACAGGAAAAGAAAATAATAAAGGTGACATGACCACCTATTTCCCCCATTTTGAAAATAAACATGCCTCTTCCTTTTTATTCCTATAGAATGAGAATCTCCTTGTATTCTGGCTACATTGGCATGTTCATATCTCATTGTAATCAGGCAAGTTAGGAATGAGTCCAAACCTGTGTAGGGAGGAACACTCCTGCAAACAATCATACTGCATCTTTTAATTTTATCTATATACCTTCTGCCTTGGCAAATCTGCTTTCTGGTTCCTATAAAACAGGTTTCAAACTCAATTTCATTGAGGGCTGCATCAGGGTTGTGTTTGACCTTGGAGGCAAGGTAGGTGTGGCCAGCTTGACGTCACTGGTGTCAGTGGTGCCTGTGGTGGCCCAAGCACTCTGCCAGTGAAAATGGAGCTCAAGAGGCTGCAGTGACCTCCTGCAACCCTCTGCCAGTGAAAATGGATCTCAGGAGGGTCATGCATGGCCCTCCCAACCTCCATTTTTGCTGGCAGAGGGTTGCAGGAGGCCATTGAAGCCCTGAGCTCCATTTTTGCTGGGAGAGGCATCATGGGCTGGTCCTTGGCTGTTTCCAGGACAGCTCTGTGGGCCAGATCTAAATACCCCACAGGCCAGATGTGGCCCCTGGGCCTTGAGTTTGACACCCCTGCTATAAAATAAGGAATGAATAATTGGAGTTCCTCCTGACTCCCTCTAGATTATGCCTGTCAAACTCCTGGCCCACAGGTGATGTCCCGATACATCATGTGACGCCGCTGTGACAACCATGAGTTTGATATCCTGCTCTAGGTGAACATTGCCAAAGGGGCTTGTGCCCAACATCAGCTGATGTTTCTGTTGCTTGCAAGTTACTTATGCCCTTAGCATCACCCATATAGGCTACTGTAATGCAATCTATTTGGGTTTGACCTTAAATAATATTTGGAAACTTCGGTTGGTTCAAAATGCAGCTGCCCCTGCATTGTATTGATTGCCAGTTGGTTTTTGGATTTAATCTGGTTCTGGTTTTTTTAATTTATAAATGGCTTAGCACATGCCAACTTCATGGCTTAGCACATGCCAACTTCAACCTGCCAAATTGGATCTAGGAGGGAGAAACTGCTGCAAAATCCACACTTTGGAGGAGCTTCAGTGGACTTTTTTTATTACAGCACCAATATTGTCAAAGAGCTTCCCTATGGTGATCAGGCTGGTTCTGTATTTGCTGGTTTTCCTTCAAAATTCTAAAGATTGAACTTTTTGGAAGGCCTTCCCTTGATTTCTTGTTGCTATCTTTTATTCACTTTCTCTTTTTATTGTGTTATTGTATTTTTAATATTTATATGTGTTTTGTTTACAATATACCATGGATATCAAACTCACAGAATCACATTGCCATCACGTGACGTATTATGACATTTTTTCCTTTGTGGCGCTGGGGTGGGCGTGGTCTGCATATGACGCACCTGGCTCGCGGGCCGCCAGTTTGACACAACTGCAATATATTGTATCTTTTATGTGTGCTAGCAAGTCATTTTTTATTGCAGTGGCATAGAAATATGTTTCATAAATAATAAACATAAATCTTCTAATTATCTGCTTTTCTTGTGTGAAGGCTGTGCAGGAAATGTAAGAATATTCCTCTCTCCCCCTCTCCCTCCCTCCCTCCCTCTCCCCCTCTCCCTCCCTCCCTCCCTCTCCCCCTCTCTCTCCCAAATTACAAAATAAAAATACATTCCAATCTGTATGTAAAGTATTGTATGGTCACTGCATAAAGTAGGCAGCTGCTGAATAAGAAATTGAACCTTGACCACTGACACCAGTCATCAACTACAATGCAAATTTGATGCCCTTTGGGCAATTTCCCACTCTAATTTACCCAAAAGATATTTATAAAGATAGATGTAAGTGTAGTGTTTTGAGGTTCTGGAGTAGTAATAGTAGTAGTAGTAGTAGTAACTGCTGTAACAATGTTTGAAGACATTAACTCTAATAAATGTGACAGCTTCTGGCTCCTTAGTACTTGCTTACTTTAGAACCCTGCTTCCCAAACATTTTCTTTCATTACCTGAAACAATTTATCAGAAAGTTTCAAAAGAAAATGTTGCTTGACTTTTTAAAATCCAACAGGAGAGCATGTGATTAAGATGGTGGCTTGTATGGTCATTTTTGTGATCAAAGTCCCAGCCTATCTGTAGCAGGAGCAGGGCTTTAGTTACACAATTTTTTACCTTTACTTTTTTGATTTGCCCCCTGCCATGCTTAGCCTTAGTTGAATCAACTAAGTAAGTAAGTATTTCAACTAAGAATGGCTGAAAAAATCCAGCCTCTGCTTTCTTACAACATAAATTCAGGCAGTCCCCATGACTTTCCTTGAATGTGCATGTTTACGGGATCAGAATAAAATTACTGGTGAAGGAAGAAGAGATCTCCTTCACATATTAGAGCATTTTGTTTTGTTGGATTTCCCTTACCCTTTGCTTTACTAAAAGATTTGAGGGAACATTTCATCTTTAAACCTGCTAGCATACATCAATTAACGATTGAAGCATGTCAGAGTGTGAATCATAATGTCTTATCCTTTTCTATACATAGCTTGACTGGAAGGTAATGTTGGAACTCTTCTCTGAGGAAAAACTTCTTATATCCTGAGAGGATATTAGGCTAATGGTTTCAACTACCGTGTTTCTCATATAATAAGGCCGGGTCTTATTTTTTTTTGAGCCCTGAAAAAATGGGTAGGCCGTCTTTTCGGGGGTGACTTAATTCCCCCCCAGTTGCATCTTCAGGCGGGCGGGCGGCGACAGCTTGGATGTTGTCTTCGGCGTTGGTGGGGCACTTCGTATCGGGGTCAATGCAGGCAGCACCATATCCGGGTGTGCAACAAAAGTACTTCCTAACGGCAAGCCCCCCCCCCACCATTCCCCCATTTCACACGTTTTAATATAGGCCTTAATTTGGGGGAAGGGGCTTAATTTCATTTCATGCCTATAAAGCATGCTGGGACTTCCTACTGGGGGAGGCCGTATTGTTGGAGAAACAGGATAGTCACAAGAATTGATGCAGAAATTCAGATGGGAATTACCTTCAACCGCCTCTTGCTTTTCTCTACTAAATCTTTGTCTTTTACAGTCCTGGTAGGGTTAACACTCCTGCTTGATTAACTTGTCCTCCATTGGAATGAATAGCCTACCTCTGAGATGACTTGAATTGCTTTGATGACAAGATCTGTATGATGTATGTAAAGGGGTGAAGTTCCCAGAAGTTGAATGGTGGGTGTGAGCTTATGCTCCTTCTTCCATACTTGCTTGTCTCCATTTTGAATTCATCTACAAAGTTGAATCTATCTAGAATCTGCGAAAGTTGAAAGTGTGGAGAAGGAGGGGGAGAGGAAAGCTGTGAGAATGGGGTCCTTTTGTTTAATTTAATTTAGTTATCTTCAATTGTTCTGCCTACTGCTTAGAGAGAGTTATGGCTAATTACCATCTCTTGAATTAGCAATGAAGCCTTAAAACAACGTGTGCAAGCAATTCCAGTAATGAGTAGTAATGAAATTGTCTCCCCAGCACTGCAGTCAGTGGGCTTAACAGAAAGAGTAACATGTTATTTAAGCCACTCATAGTTAAATTCAGGAGATTTGTGACCCTGCGTTGGTTTTATCTGTTAAATATTTATTGATGTGACAAATTTCAGAGTAATTTGGAAACACTTTTTTTTGAAATTGTAATAGACCATGACTACAATTTATATGTAATTTTAATGCATGGTTTGATGTTGGTTCAGGCTCTAGAGCTGTCTTTATTTATAATGTTGTATATCAAAACTTTCATAAAGCTTTGCAATATAAATATATATTTCTGCCACTTTTCATAATACCTGTCTGCAAGTCCTTAAACCAAATTCTTTTCCTAGTATCCTCTACCAACTTTTACCATTAATTGGGTGAGGGGTGTTATTTTGCATTCAGCTGACAAGAATATAAGATACTGTTGGAGAAGGCGGAGCTTCGTCGCCGCGATACAGCTGCGATCTAGGGGCTCCGAGATCACAGCTGATATCTTCGCCCCTGGTCGGTCCCAACGGACCTAAACCGTCTCGTAGTGACGGTGACAGTAAGGGGCGCGTTCTGTAGATTCCGAGGACATCGCAAGACCCTGGTTGATCCAGAAGAAGCCCCTTTGCCAATGGCGGAGAGGCAGCCATTGGCTGCTGAAGCTGGGACAGCTCTGGAAGAACGGGATAGAAAGAAGTGTATCGGCTGGTGAGGATCTTTTTTTTTTTTTTTGCTTGGGACTCAAGAACACTCTAATATTAGAAGAAATCTGTAAAATTATTGACAGAATTTGATTTAGCAGCGATTTTTTTTTTAGTAATGTCAAAGTGAGGCTTGGCTTTTTATTTTTACTTTTTTTTTTTTTTCCTTTACTGAATTTCTATTGCGATCTAGTTAACCAGACTGGCTTTTTTCTTTTACATTTTTATATTTACTTGCTTTCTCTTTGCCTTTTTGACTGTTTATATTTTTTAAAAATAGAGGCCCCCTTTAATATCTTTGTTTAATATACATAAATATACATACATACTTTTTTTTCTCTTTTTAGGCTTTTTTCTGGGGGGAAGAAGGAGTGGATTGAAGAAACTTTGTAACACTGCCAACTAGAGGCTTGAAAATATTCTGTTTGAAGTTGAAAAACTTTTATTTGAAAAACTTTTCTCAAGGCTGATGGAAATGATAAGATAGAGGGAAGAGTACTGGAGGATGTTTATACAGGTGCTCTTTGGAACTTCTATTATTAAATGAATATTTGAAGTTTGGCTTTGAAACTTGTGGAGAAGTCAAATAAGAGCCTTGGATAAATAAAAGGCAGTGTGTGTCTTTTTTTTAAAAAAAAATCCTTATTAATTGTTTCATCCCTCCCCTCCAATCCCACACTATTTTGTAATATTGATATTTTTATTTTTTATATTTTATTATATCTCATTTTTATTTTTTTAAAGGGGAAGCCTCAGAATATCCTTTTTTTGCTTTTTTTCTCTTTTTTATAGGGATGTCTGCCTTTTGATTTCTATTTTTGACCTATTTTTATGGCTTTTTTTCATTTTCTGAGGTTTTTCAATTGGATTAAGGTGGGAAGAATTTGAAGAACTCTCCTTTTCTTTTCTTTTTTTCTTTTCCTTTTTTTTTTTTTTGCTTATTATTTATTGATATTATTGGGCTTTATTTTGCTTCTTTTTTTCTCTTCATCTTTTAATTTTTACTTTTGAATTATATTTGCATATTTTACAATTGGATTAAGGTCTTGAAGAACCTGAAGAATCTTTTTCTTTTTAATTTTGGGTTTTTTACTTATTACTGGTTTTGTTTTTTGTTTTTTGTGGTGTTTTCCTTTTTTTAAATTGGATTATAATTGGCTACCTCACTAATTGGATTAAAAGACCCGGAAGACCCTGAGTTATCGAAATGAGTAAGAAAATTTTACCTTCGGGCATCTCAATTTCCGCTCCTGTTTCCCCGTCATCTGGAGGACGACTCTCAACAATGGTGAAGCAAGACAAAGTGCAAGTGGATTTAATGATGGTTATGCAAGGAATACAAGATCTTAAAATGAGTATGGAACAAAGAATGGAGAGTATTGACCAAAGAATTGGAAAGATGGATGAGAAAATTGAAAATTTTCAACAAATAATGGTGAAACATGATGAGAGAATCCAAAAAATAGAAGAGAAAGACAAGCAAAGAGATGATACAATTGGGAATATTGATAACAGATTAACAATGGTCGAACAAGAAAAAGGTGGGATGTTGAAGTGGGAGATGGACAGGTCAGAATTTTACCTTAGATTCCAAAATATTGAGGAAGAAAAAGGACAAAACTTGGCGGCAGTAATGATTGAAATTCTGGCTGGAGTCTTGGAAATAACAGAGGAAAAGATGATGGATGGAGTAGATGAGATATATCGAGTCTTCACAAGATATGCGATGAGGAACCAATTACCAAGACAGGTCCATGTTAGATTCACTAAAAAAAACTATTAAAAACCAAATATTACAAGTGGTAAGAGAGAAGGGGTTGAAATATAAAGGCAAAGAGATTCTGGTCTTAAAACAAGTACCTAGAAAAGTGAGAGAGATTAGAAGAGAGTATCGATTTTTTACTAAAATGCTATTGAAAAAAGAGGTGAACTATAGATGGCTGATCCCAGAAGGATTAATGTTTATATGGCAAGAACAGAGACACAGAATTGATTCAATTGTGAAAGCAGAAATGTTTTACAAGGAATTTTTCGAAAGAAGAGAAATGGAGACAGAAAAAGAAAAGATTTTAACTGAAATTGAAGAGGACCAAATGGAGATGGAAAAAGAAGAAGGCGCAATAGGTGGACAAATGGAGATCAAAGAACAACGTGAAATAAGATCCACGAGAGCTGTTAGACCTAAATATAAAGCATAACCATGGGGGAGAAAAAACTGATTTCCATGAATATATATGGACTGAACTCAGCTATCAAAAGAAGGAAAACTTTTTATAAATTAGAGAAGCTAAAATTTGATATAATTTGTTTACAAGAAGTACACATTAAAAAACAACATGAACAATTATTGATACGACCAAAGTTAGGGAAAATATTTACTTCTCTGGCTCATTGTAAGAAAAGAGGAGTGGTTTTGTATGTCAAAGAAACCACTCCAGCTAAATTGATTTATACTGATGAAGACGGAAGAGTATTAATAGTTGAAATAGTGGATAATAATATAAAAACTCTCTTGGTTGCAATTTATGCCCCTAATGATAAACAAGAAGAATTTTATAAAAAATTGCATATGAAAATAATTGAACTGGACTATGCTAACATACTTATGATGGGGGACTTTAATGGATTTGTAGACAATAAACTGGACTATACAGTAAAAACAACACGACAAAATAGGAAAATTCTCCTTAAATCCTTTTTTAAAATGACAGATGAACTAAATTTAAAAGATATATGGAGAGAAAGAAATGCTAAAACTCAACAGTATACTTTTTATTCAAATAGGCATTTATCGTGGTCCAGAATAGATATGATTTGGACATCAACAGAATTATTATCTAATATTCAAGAAATAAATATTGAAACAAGTACATGGGCAGACCATAATCCAATGACAATTAGATGGAAAGGACAAAAAAGAAGATCTAGATGGACATTAAACAATACTATTCTAAAGGGAAAAGATTTTATACAATGGATGGAAAAAGAATTGGCCTTCTTCTTCAATGAAAATAAAAAAGAAGATACTTCAATACAGAATGTTTGGGATACAATGAAGGCATATGCAAGAGGATTAATAATTGACTATACAAAGAAAAAGAACATTAGGAAGAGGCAAATGATTAAAGCTCTAGAAGATGACCATAAAAAACTGGAAAAAGAATTACAGAAGATGCCACAGAAAAAAGATATCAAACTTAAAATGGACATAATTAAACATAAAATGGATCAAGCAGAGAAAGAAGAACTGGCACAAAAAATTAGAAGTGCTAAACAGAACTATTTTGAAGATGCAAATAGGCCAGGTAGATGGTTAGCATATAAGTTGAGAAAAGAGAAAGAGTCAAGGAAAATATCACAGTTAATAGATGATCATAGTCAAATTTGTTATGGTAATAAGGAGAAAAAGGCAATCATTCGAGATTTTTATGGACAATTATATAAACAGGAGCATCTTGATGAAGGAAAAATTAAACAGTATTTACAAAATGCTAACCTACCTAAGATACCTGATGAAACTCGGAAAATGTTAGAAAGTGCTATAACAATGATGGAATTAACTGAAGCACTTAACAGACAGAACAATGGAAAAGCACCAGGACCAGATGGTTTCCCAGCAGAATTTTATAAAACATTACAAGAATCATTGAGCATTCCACTGTTAGAAGTCATGAATGAAGTTATGATAAATAAGAAAATACCTGAAACATGGTCAGAAGCTTATTCCAAAAGAAGGGGTTCACCCATTACAAATTAAGAACTATAGACCTATTTCCTTATTGAATGCAGACTATAAAATCTTTGCTTCAATCTTGGCAGAAAGGCTTAAAAAATACCTCAATAACTTTATTCACTCTGATCAGAATGGATTTTTACCAAAGAGACAGATTAAAGACAATATGAGGGTAATCCTGGACACATTGGAATATTATGAGGTTCACCCGGAAAAACAAATGGCTTTGATATTCTTAGATGCCCAAAAGGCATTTGATAATGTGAACTGGAGATTTATGTTATTACTATTGAAACAGATGGGCTTTGCTAGAAAATTTATCCAAGCAATAGAAGCCGTATATTATAAGCAAACGGCAAAAGTAATGATAGATGGAGAATTCACAGACTCTATTAATATTAAAAAAGGTACAAGACAAGGATGCCCATTATCTCCTTTGTTATTTGTATTGACCTTGGAAGTCTTAAATATAAATATTAGGATATAAACATAAAAGGAATGAAAGTCAAAAAGGAGGAATTCAAATTGCAAGCCTTTGCGGATGACTTGGTCTTTATTTTGGAAGACCCTTTAGAGACAGCTCTAAAACTATTGGAAAAGATAGAGACGTATGGTGAGATGGCTGGTTTAAAAATAAATAAAGACAAAACAAAGATTCTGACAAAGAACATGTTATTAAGACAAAGAGAAGAGCTGGCAGATTTATTGAAAATTCAAGTTACGAACAAAGTTAAATATTTGGGGATATATTTGACGTCAAGATGTACTACATTGAAAGAGAATAATTATATTAAGCTTAAACAGCAGATAGCATCCCACCTGAAAAAATGGGAAAACCTACAATTGTCATTGATAGGTAGAATTTCAACAATCAAGATGAATATTTTGCCCAGAATTTTATATTTGTTTCAAACAATACCAATTAGGTTAAGTAAGGATTACTTCGAAGAACTAAATAAAATTGTGTTGAAGTATATATGGCAAGGCAAGAAAGCGAGAATAAAATTAAAACTTTTACAGGATGCTATAATTAGAGGAGGATTTGGCCTTCCTAATTGGGAGTTGTATTATCAAGCTGCAAACTTAATGTGGGTTAAAGAATGGATAACGTTAAGAAAGACTAGATTGTTGACATTAGAAGGTCATGATTTATTATTGGGTTGGCATGCTTTTTTATGGTATAAGGGAACTAAATCACAGGGTTATTTTAGAAGGCATTATATACGGGAATTGTTATGGTTGAATTGGGAGAAAACTAAGAAACAATGTTATTTGAAAATTCCAGTTTGGTTATCAACTATTGAAGCTTTTTCGTATCCTATAACTTATAAGAAGGAACAAACAGTTATATATGGGGAAATATTGGATGAAAAGGGTGAACTTAAAACGATGCAAAATTTAGAAGAACAAGGTATAAAGATGAATTGGTTTTCATATGCGCAAATACAAGATTCTAAAATAGAAGGATTTTATGATAAATTGACTGAGTTAGGATTTTGACAGGTACTGATGAAAAAGTGATTAAAAAACTATATAGTTATTTGTTGGAAATTAAATTAGAGGAAGAACAAGTTAAAGAAACAATGATTGCTTAGGGGAAGAATTTTGGATATGGGATTGATTTAGAGAAATGGCAAAAATTGTGGTCACAAAATTATAAAATGACAATGTCAACAGCATATAAAGAAAATTTGTATAAGATGTTTTACAGGTGGCACTTTCCCCCGACAAGAATAGCAAGAATGTTCAAGAATAAATCTGAAAAGTGCTGGAAATGTCATCAGATACCTGGCTCATATTACCATATGTGGTGGACTTGTGAGGAGGCCAGGAAATATTGGACTAGAATTCGCATATGGCTGGAAAAAATGATAAAGAAACACATAGATTTGAAACCAGAGATTTTTTTATTGGGAATCGTACCTGATATATATAATAAAAATTTAAAGTATCTGATTGTAAATGTATTAACAGCAGCTAGGATTGTATTTGCTAAACATTGGAAGAGTGAGAAAATACCATTAGAGGAAGAAATTATTAAGAAAATATTGGAATGTGCTGAAATGAGTAGATTGACATTTGAAATTAGAGAACAAGAAGATAAACAATTTTATGAAGTTTGGGATCTTTTTTTATCAATGCTTAGATAATGCAATATGATAATAGATATTTAGAAATTTAGGAAATAATGAATATATAATTTTTCTTGGTTTTGATAATTTTTAAGAATATTTTATTAAGATAGATTTTGTATGATTTCATGATTTGTCATAAAATAATTTAACTTAATTATAGTTATCTCGCTTAAGTATGAATTATTTAAATTATAGTCAAATGATTGTTCAATAATGATATTGGGATATTTTATTGATGATTGATAATGTGAGTTATTATGTAATATAATTATTCTGATGACTATGAAATGGATGCACAAAAGGGAGTGGTAAACCAACCGATACACTGTAAATTTATGAAGAATGTTATAATTTTTTTATTTTTTATTTTTTTATGTCATGTTTTATGTCTTATATGCTTTTTGTCTGTTGTTAAAATCAATAAAACTTTTACCAAAAAAAAAAAGAAAAAAGAATATAAGATACTGTTAAAAATAAAGAAATGGAGGCAGTAAAGGTTAGACTGAAAATAAAAATAAAAATTGTGTCTTTGAAGTTTTGTTATCACTTGGCAGGGGATGCTTGTCTACTGATTTTTAACCTTTTTTAATGACTAAGTAGGATCTGTCTCTGTCCCTTTCCTGTTTGGTTACCTCTTTCCCTTGCTTCACCTCCATCCATTTTTATTCTGCCCCCTTTCCTTTCCCTTCCCTTCTCATGGCTTATCTCCATTCTGGATTTGTTTTTTTTTTCATTTCCTTAGTCTCCTGGAGGGAAATACGTTCACTTTTATATGTTCTGTGGGGCAAAGTGACCCACTTTGGTACAGGGCTAAGTAATTTTATGATTCGATTACTTTATTAAACAAGCAATTTATTTTAATCAATAATTATTAATTAAATGAGTATTGATTTATTTTCATCTTGTCTCTGCCTCTTTTTTGGCAAGTATATCTAAATAAGTACAAGCATATACAAACAGGTATTTCACCTGTACACATTTTGTATTTTCTTTTTTTCCATGCAGTTAGTTTCTATCTTCTTTCTTTTCCATTTCCAATGATTTCTTTTCTTGATATTTCTCATGCTGTCTAATCAATCTGCCTATTCTGTTCTGTTGGACACTTAGTCTTCCTATTCCATTCATTGCCTCAATTGTTGTTAGTGATTTCTGCTTATTATAATTATTGATTTTTGCTGTTCCATAGAGAATTCTGATTTATGAGACTTTTTTTGTGTGAAAGTGGAAATGCAAACTAATTGCAAACTTTTTATAATTGTTGAAATGGGTTTTAAAATATCTCTCTTTTTTGTATGTAATAAAGTGTTCTTTTTGTAAATTCTTTACAGCCTCAACACACAAAATGTCAGTAGAATAAGTGAAATACCCTTAGAACCTGCCATGAACCATTTTGAAGGACCACCTGAAGGAGAGGTCAGTGATGGACTAGGAAACAGAGAAGTGAATGAATCTGTAGAGGCAGACCTAGAACATTCTGAAGTAGAAGAAGAACAGCAACAGTATGCTATTCATTACCCAAGATGTGCCAATGGCAGCCATGAACGACCTTCTAGGCAAGAAGAGGAAAGCACATTAGCAAGGTCAGCCAGCACTGAAAGTGGCTTCCATTATCATACTGACACTGCTGAAGGAGATGTCATAGCCATAGCAGAAGACAGCTATGAAGGTGACAGAGTACTCGAGAATGAAGATGAGAGTGCCTATGCGGTGCAGTACCGACCTGAAGCAGAAGAGTACACTGAAAATGCTGAGGCAGAGCATGCCGAAACCATCCATAGCCGAACTCTTCCCAACCACTTGCACTTCCATTCCATTGAGCATGAGGAAGCTATGAATGCAGCGTATTCTGGGTATGTGTACACACACAGGCTCTTCCATCGAGGGGAAGATGAGCAGTATGCGGAGCCCTACGCTGATTATGGGCTGCAGGAACATGTGTATGAAGAGATAGGTGACACGCCTGACCTTGATGTGCGGGAAGGTCTTAGATTGTATGAGCAAGAGAGAGAAGCAGCTGACAACTATCGAAAGGAAGCGTTGGGTGCACGCCTTCACCACTACGATGAGCGCTCTGATGGGGAGTCCGACAGTCCTGAAAAGGAGGCAGAATTTGCCCCATATCCTTGTATGGACAGTTATGAACAAGAGGAAGATATAGACCAAATAGTAGCTGAAGTCAAACAAAGCATGAGTTCTCAGAGCCTGGACAAAGCTGCTGAAGAGATGCCAGAAGCAGAACAAAATGTGGACACTAACATTCCTGCTAACCTGCGCCATGAAAGCAGCAATCAGGTTTCAACCAACTCTAGAGCACCTGTTCATGCAGGCGAATCAGCGCAAAGATATAGCAAGGAAAAAAGGGATGCCATATCACTGGCAATTAAAGACATTAAGGAAGCTATTGAGGAAGTGAAAACAAGGACTATTCGTTCTCCATATACTCCTGATGAACCCAAAGAACCCATCTGGGTAATGAGACAGGATATCAGCCCGACCAGGGATGGTGAGGATCAAAGACCACTAGAGGGAGATGTGAGTATACCAACTTTTGAATTGCACTTTGAAAGCAAACATGTCAGAATTTTCATTAAGTCATTACTTTATATCTTTGGCAGGTTGGTTGTGGGTATTTTATTTGCTTTGGAAACATCATGTTACATACAATAAAGATTTTTTTAAATGTGCTTTAAAATTATAATTATTTGAATGTGAACTTCCTCTTGTCTACCTTTTGATTTTTGTTGCATATCAAACAAAAAGGAAGAAAAAAATTAAGATGGCTTGCATAAAACATGAACTTTCTTGACAAGAATTCTAAGCGCTTGTGCTAATGAATTTGTTTTTGTCATCAATAGCATGTTGCCGTGCAGGAACAGAATATCACACTAAGCTGTTGTTAGCCCTTTTGAAATATGGGACTTTTTAAATCCTCCATATGGCAGATGTTTTCCTGCCATAATCCACATAACATTGTTCCATAGTTCTTTTGAAAATACTTATTTTTTTGCAAAATTATCTTGCTTTTTAATGTGGTATCCCTAATTCCTCATTATGGTATTTTTATTTTTGGCATGCGAAGTGCCAATTTTTTTTACTTCTATGGAAATTTAATACCAGAAAGGTGAACATAATAGACATTGGTAGAATTTTTTGTTCATTTTAATTTATTGGCTGCCCGAATCTAGTGGCTTCTGGACATCGTATAAAGCAAGGAAAAACATGAAAACAGTTAAAAACATTGAATAAAGCAGACAGCTCAGACTAAAATAATGTAATATACTAATAGAAGAGAATATTTATAGCTCAGGTTGAACTGTGGGATCCTTGGTTTTCTCTGAGCTTAGTTGTTTTCTTGCAGATATTTCAGTGATGATATTACCTAGTTTGGTAATGAAACATCTGCAAGAAAATAACCAAACTCAGAGAGCACCAGTGACCCTTAATTTCAGGGGTGGGATTCAAAAATTTTAACCAGTTCTGTGGATGTGGCTTAGGTGGTGGGTGTGGCTTGGTGGTCATGTTATTGGCTGGGTGTGGCCAACTCAGTATCACTCACATCGAGGCATACATCTCCTCGGCTGGCCTCTCATGACTGTGGGGATGCTGTAACAGTCGTAAGTGTGAAAAATGGTCATAAGTCACTTTTTTCAGTGCCATTGTAACTTTGAATGGTCACTCCACACAAGCAAAGTACCAGCAAAGGAAGGGGAAAAAAACTCCAGAGAAGTTCCAGAGACAGGAAGTCCAGTCCTGCCAAGAATGTAATAAGGGTTAACGGAGAGGCAGTTTCTGAAAGCAACACCAGAATGTTTCCTTCCTGCGTTCCTTACAGGATTAGGCCAGTAATTTCTTCTAACAACCGGTTCTCCAAAATGCTTAGAATGTTAACAACCGGTTCTAGCGAATAGGTGCGAACTGGTAGAATCCCACCCCTGCTTAATTTAATATAAAAGAAAAACAACAAAACAGGGGCATTTAACAAATAAATTATCAACTTCTAGCCTGGAATCAAAAGCAAGTTTACAAAGCTTTCTGGAACCCCAGAGTGGGCACCACCCTAATCTCTGGGAGGGATGCTGTTCCAGAGGATGGGGACAGCGCAGAGAACACACACTGACAGTGTTTAATGGAGGCGATCTGGAGATACTCTTCTGGAATATACTGGATTGGCAGAAACAGTTGGAGACAAGCAGGCTCTCATATATACAGATCCTATCTCATACCAATATTTATATGTAATAATCAGACATTGAATTGCACTCAGAAACCAACTGGCAACCAATACAATTCACATAGAAGTGGTGAAATATAAGCAAACTGAGAGACACCCATTACTGCTCACATTGCTGCATTTTGAATCAGCTGCAGCTTCATCAGTCTTGGCTGTGAAAAGTAGAGCCTCATCTAAGACCAAAGATGGTGACATCCCCAAAACAGAAGGTCCAAACAATTGGAGCCGTGTTAGGATGGAGCCATACTCTGTTCTCCCCCATCCAGACCCAAACAGCCTCTAGATACTGGATCAGTGCATTGACAGCTTCACCTATTTCATTCAGGATGGAGTTGTAAAGTTGGGTACCATCAGCATAGTGATGATAGTGTACCTCAAACTGATGGATGAAGTCACCAAGTGCTTTCAGAAAGATACTGAACAGGACAGGGGAGAAGTGACAAGCCCTGAGACTTGGGAATACTTGGGACTTGGGACTATGGGAATACACGAAGGGCCATGGATCCAATCTCTTCCCCCATGTCTATATTGACTGGAACTGACCATTGCGAAAGGAAGGGAGCCACTGGAGCACAGTGGAGCATTGCCTCCTAATTCCTGTAGCCAGTTCAGAAGGATAATGTGGTTGAAGTATTGAAAGCTGCTCAAATATCAAGGAGCCCCAGGATGGATGTACCACTCCCACCCGAAGACTCCACTAAGAATCATCAGCAAGCATGACTAGTGCTTTCTCCCTCGAGCCGCTCAGAGCATCCAGAGAGTGAGAGTGGGATGTGCTTCCGAGTCCTCTTCTTGCAGGCTGAGCTTTAGCTGAGGAAATGCTCCGCCCCCTCACGTGACTCCAAGTAGTGTTCCCCCAGTCTTTTGCTCAGCCTCGAAGAGTCAGGCTGCTGTTGGAAAGAGCTCCTTGGCTGATTCATACTACGTATATTATTCTGGCTATTTTCCTCGTTTTTCAGGTCTATATTTCCTTTCCTTCCTCCTGCGCAAAAGGTTGGGACTTAGGGGAAGTCTCCCCTCGCCCCTAGGGGCCAAGCGGGCAGGTTCGCAGTGCTTCGCGCGACCCCCCCATTATTAGATCGCGTCGCTGCCTCCGCGCTGCCTTGTGCGCAACTTTCACTGGATTCCCCCCCACCCTAAACACCGACCGGGAAGGGCTAGTCACTCCTTAAGAGCACCAGGCGTGCTGAGCTAACCGGATAAGCCCTCCTTGCCGTCCCGAAGGCGCCCGACATAGCTCAGCTCGCGGCCACCATCTTGGTGCCGCATCATGGTCGTGCACCATTTTTATTTCTGATTCTTGCTGCTGCGGTGGAAGTAAAAGTCCAAGACCCCTTGGGTCAAGAGTTAGTTGCTTTTAGCATTCCTCCGGGCTCGCTTTCATTGTTTCTGTTGGCCTCCCGCAGCCTCTATCGGGGCAAAGTTGCAGCACCCCCCCCCCTCTGGCTTGTTGTCTGGAGGCCTGCTGCCAGAGGCCTCTCTCCTTCTAGGCCTCAGGCGTTTATTTGGTAAATCCGTCCTGTACTGTGGTACCTCTTTTGTTCCTTTCCTGCTATTGTTTATATATATATATAAAAGAAAAGAAAAGAAAGAGAAAAATTTACAGACGAAATTATACATTTTTATACGTATATACATAGATAATCTTGACATGCAGATAGCATAAAAAATAAAAAAAATAAAAATAAAAATCAGAGGATTATATATCTGTATATATTGTGTGTATATATATATATATATATTTATACCTTACTACCTGTTATCGCTGTACATATTAAATTCCAAAAGGGGGAGCGGGCCAGCTCAAACCTCACTCGGCCCCACTCAGGCCAATTCCAGGCGAGCCAACCGCCCTTTGCTATTATTACTATTATTATTACTGTTATTATAATTATCAAAATGGCAGACGGCAATCTCTCTGAACGACCTTCCTTGAAGGCTAAGGCAAAGTCCCACTACTTGCGCAGGCAGGACAAGGAACCTTCCAAGGCCTCCCAACGAGACGCCTTAAGGCGCCATAAGGCGTTGGAAAAGGAGTTTGATAGGCGATCAAGGGAGTCCCGCTCGGGGCCTCCAGCCCTTCCTTCTCCCACCCCCTCTACCTCTACTCAACCTCTTCCCCCTCCAGACCCGTCCTCCCTATCTAGGTGCAGCCCACTTCAGGATCACTTGACCCCGGAACCACCGACCAGACAGACGCTACCTTTACACCTACGGCCACTGGTCTGCGTCAGGAAGAACCCTCTACATCTGAGGTTCCAGCCCACATCAAGGCTTGGATGGAATTGGCTATCCGCCAGGGCATTGCGGAAGGCCTGCAGCACATGTCCAGATCAGGCTTCTCTCCATGGGCTCCCGACCACGACTCTTTATCCATCAGATCCCTTACACAGCCGGATCCCCCGGTTGGTCAGGTACTCTCTCAGAGGGACAGCCCTCCTCCTGTAGGGGCCCAGGACGAGGAGGAGGAAGGGGACTTTGGTGACTTCAGGGAAGAGGAAGAGGACTCCCGGATGGGAACCTCCCATTATAGTGAGCCCCTCTTAGAGGCAGACCTCATGGAGGGGGAGATGTCGGAGGACGAGGGGGCTTCCCCCGACCAACCCGTATTCGGGGGGCTGTTCAAGCCACACTTGTTTAAATCCCTCCTCTTTAAAGCCAAGAATGTCTCTGGTCTTCTTCCCCAATCTCCCTCTGACTTTCCCCCCACTTCGGAGAGACCAGAGGACTCCATTTTCACACAACCAGTGGTGGAAGCTGAGGTCATCCCAACTCCGCCCATCTTCGTAGACCTAGTGACGAAGCAACTTGCTTCCATGGGAGACCCCCCTACACCCTCTAACCAAGACAAGAGATTCTTTAATCTCGATTCAGCAATGTCTACTCTTCCAAACATCCCGGAGGTTGACGATCCCATTGTGGGCCTTGCTTCCTCCTCTACCCCCAGGGAGGCCTTAGAGGCTTTGAAACCTGAGGACAAGCGGACGGAACTGGCATTGCGCCGGGCCCATCTATCCGACGCTTGGGCCATTAAATCGGCTACGGCCGCTTCATTCTTCACAAGGTCCTCTATCCGCTGGCTCCGGCAGCTGAGAGAACACATCCCCGCGTCCAATGTGAAGGCGCGCCAAGAAATAGCAAAACTGGTGGCCGCAGCCGAGTTTTCAGCTGATGCCACTTACCAATCGGTAAAGTTCTCTTCCAGAGCGATAACATCTCATGTCACAGCTCACCGCCTACTGTGGCTCAAGCACTGGCAGGCGGATGTTAAAAATAAGGTCAAGCTGGCCACTGCTCCCGTCAAGGGGGACAAATTTTTCGGCCCGGCCTTGGAACCCTTGCTGGTCGAGGGCTGCAGCAAGAGGAAGTACCTGCGCTCCCTTTTTCGGAGGCCAGAGACAAGAAGCCCTCAGCCCTTTCAGAGGGGCTTCCCCCGCCCCTTCTACCAACCCCCTTTCCCACCCAGATACCCGAGACCCCCTTCCTTCCGGTCTCAGGACCGCTCGGACTCAGGTGACAGAAACAGACGGGGCGGCAAGTATAAGAGGCCCTTTAGGGGATCAGGGGGGAGGCCCTACTGCCGACCCAGATAGATTTTCTTCCTCCCTCCCCATCGGCGGTCGCCTCAGACATTTCACTGCTCAGTGGGACAAATCCACATCCGATGCATGGGTTAGAGACACCGTCAGGTTTGGTCTCGCCCTTGAGTTCCGGTCCGCCCCCGCTTTCTTTTTTTTTTGAAGCAAATTTTTATTAATTTTAAAGATAAAACAACACATCATTAACCATTAAATACATAAATACATAAAACCTCTTAACATTATAAATCCTTACAAGTCGAATAAAACATTATTTTTATACAACATAATTCCAATTTATCCCATCTCCATATGGACACACAAATATCTTTCAGCAAATTTCTCATTATTTCTCTTTACTCCTATTCAATTTCATTTCTCTTCCATATTTATCCATTTTATAGTCCTCATATTCATTTCTTTCTGGCTTGTTTAAATTATTCTCATCTAACATTCCTCCAAGGTTTTATTGATTCTTTTTTCCTTTTTTTTATAAAAAGCAAATTTTGTTAGTTTTACCAAAAACACAATACACAAACATACAAAACACAAAACATAAACAAAACTAAAAGATCTTTTCTGAAGGTTGTCTGTTCCCGGGTTAAAACTCTTCACACAGACACAAATTCAAACATCATATTCATCCCATATATCCTTCCATAACTTATTATCATTTTCTTTTTTATATATATATATAAAAAACCATTTTTATCAGTTTTATAAAAACAATGCACAAAGAATCAAGGCATAACAGCTTATAAATTCTTTTCTAGGAAAAAATAATAATAAAAGACCAATAAGGCATAACATTTCCAAATTATAATATCAATACTTCATATAGTATTAACTTCATATCTTATCCCTACTTCTCCTTTCCATCCAAATTATTTCTTATTAATTAAAATTTTATTGCCTTTTATCAATATACAAAATCCAAAAAAAAGCATATATATCCTTCCATATCTTATTACCATTTTCAACAACATTCTTTGTCTGTTCTATTTCCAATTATCCATTCATCTTTCTTTTTTCTTTTACTATACTTCTCCTGTACACCAATTGGAGTAACATCTATAACTCATTACCCTAACTTAAAAATACTACGTATAGCAATTTTTCTTGGGATTCTGTTTGAAAGATTCTAAGATTACATAATAAATGTTATATTCTAAATACACATATCACAAACCGATGTACCCTCCAGAATCCCTCTTTTAATCTAAATTAAATTCACCCATTGTCTCTAAATAAACTTTTTTTCTTTAGGTCTTGCTTCCCCCCGTTAAGGCTTCTCCTCCGCCCCTTTCTCTCTTGCTTATTCTTCTCCTTGCCCTTTTTACCCCTTTGCTTTTTTTCTTCGCTTTTCTTGCTCCTTTTCCTTTGCTTTCTAACCTTGCCTCCACCTTTTCGCTCATTTTTCTCTCTTTTGGTTGTTTTTATAATTCTTAAAATCCCCTTTTTCTTATCCTTTTTCTCCTCCTCTCCGGAAGGGACCCATTGTTCATCAAAGATGGCTTCTTCTTCCTCTTCTTCCTTGTCCCAGTCCTTCTGCTGCGTAATCAACCTTTCACAAGTACATAACGCCATTTCTAAGAATTGAAACAAAGCGCCCAAAGTATCTTCTTTTTTATATTTTTGATATTCAATCTCTAGTTCATCCACAAACGATGCCATTATGAAAAGGGAAACTTTTTCCAAAACAACCACAAGTATTTTTAATCAAAGACAATCAAAAGCAATTAAAAAAAAAAAAAAGTTCCAAAAGTTAATACTTTTCTTCCTTCTTCTCTTTCTCTTTCTGGGGTTAATTTTTAATCAAAGAGGTCCAATTACCATATATCTTCCTTTGGGATTCTAGGCAATCTCCTCCTTTTTCAGCTTCTGCTCCAATTTTTTTTCTCCCTTCCCACTTGCAATGTCAATTTTAAATAATCAGAAATCCATACCTCCAACAAGGGTTTTCCAATTTCTTAAATTTTTCAATGTCCAAAAATCCTTTTGTCTCTTAGCTTCAACTCTCAAAGCAATCCACTTTCAATGTCCAATATATCCAAATATTTCTGCTGTTTCCATGGGGTGGGAGAGTAAAGAAAAAAAAAAAAGTTCCCTTTAACAGCTTCTCCGCCGCTTTTCGCTCTTCTTAGGGATACAATGTATCCTCCAGCAATTCAAACAGCTCAATTCCAGGCAATTTAAAAGATGTTACTTGACCTGGCTCAGACAGAACTTTCACTCTTCACACGTCCTCCAGCACAATCTTACCCGGTTGCTGGCTTCTTCGTGGCGGCCATTGCTGACCGCCGCTCCACCGCCTTGGGAAAAAGGGGTTTTTCCGGAGAAGGGGGGGTCTGCGACACCCCCACCTCCCTATCCGACTCCCCTCTCTCTTCAGCTGTCCCTACAGGGCAGCCATATCCCCCTGACCCATCTGGATCGGGGGTACCTCGACGGCTAGCACAGCAGGAATTGCGAGCTGTCGCGAATTCCTGCTGCCCCGAAGCCACGCGAAACCGGAACCCTGCCCCCGCTTTCTTCATGACATCCCCCACCTCAAGAGATCCCGCCAAACGTGCACTAATGGATGCAGCCATCCAACACCTGCTTGACATTCAGGCCATTCAGCCCGTTCCACTGGTCCAGAGGGGATGAGGATTCTACTCCCACTTCTTTGTGGTGCCCAAGATTCTGGGGGATGCAGAGCTATATTAGATTTAAAATGGCTAAACCGCCACCTTATCCAGCGCAAATTCAAAATGCACACCTTGCAATCGATTCTCTTGGGTATCAGACAGAGTGACAGGTTATCCTCCATAGATCTCTCGGAGGCATACCTACACATTCCAATCCGGCCCTCTCACCACAAATTCCTTAGGTTCTGTTATAACAACCTTCACTATCAATACGTGGCCCTCCCCTTTGGTCTGGCTTCGGCCCCCAGGACCTTCACCAAGGTCCTCGCGGCCCTGGAGGCTCACCTCAGGAGCATTCCCGTCCGCCTTCACTGCTATTTGGGCGATATCCTTATTCTCTCCCCGTCCAAGACCCAGGCAGTCAGGGACACCAGAGCCACCCTCTCCGCTCTCCTGGCACACGGGTTCCTCATCAATTGGCCAAAGAGTCAACTGACCCCATTCACCCGAATCACCGACTTGGGAGCCATAATTGATTCGGTTGCAGAAAAGGTCTTCCTCTCTTCGGAGAGGTTCCTCAGCATTCAAGCTCTGATCAAACAGATTAGGCGATCAAGGAGGGTGGCGTTACTTGACCTTTCTAAATTATTGGGTAAAATGGTTTCATGCATCTCAATTATTCCCTGGGCCCGTTTACACAGCAGATCCCTCCAGTGGTTCCTGCTCCCATTCCAAAGATCCGGAAGAAGCAACTCGAAGTCCAGAGTCAAGGTGCCTCCGAGGGTCCTCACGTCCCTCCTCTGGTGGACCAACCCCGCCATCAACAGAGGCCACCTCTTCTCAGAACCTCAGCGGCTAACCCTCACCATGGATGCCAGCCTATTCAGTTGGGGCGCTCACGTCAACTCGCTCTCGGCACAGGGCAAGTGGTCGCCGATCGAGCAAAGATGCAGCATCAACTGGCTGGAGCTTCACGCCATCCACCTGGCCCTGCGCAGATTCCTCCCCTTGGTACACGGGCGTCACGTCCTTATTCTCACGGACAACGTCACGGCCAAAGCCCATATCAACAGGCAAGGAGGCACCCAGTCTATTCAGTTGATGAGGGGGGCCGAGCGTCTCTGCCATTGGGCAGAATCCAACCTCCTCTCACTAAAAGCTGAGCACATCTCTGGAATCTCCAACATCCAGGCGGATTGGCTAAGCAGGGCCACGGTGGACCAAGCAGAATGGTGCCTCCATCCATCCCTATTCAAGGAGGCGTCCAGAATATTTGGCCTCCCGAGGGTGGATCTCTTCGCCTCCCCGTCCAACGCACAGCTTCCACGGTTTTTCTCCAGGTACCTGTCTCACGGGTTAGAGAACCACAATGCGCTATGCTGCCCATGGCCCCCAGGGCTCTTATATGCCTTCCCTCCGCTGCCACTAGTTCCCAGAGTCATAAAGAAACTCATTCACGAGAAGACAGACCTGCTCCTGGTGGCTCCTTATTGGCCCAGGAGACCGTGGTTCGCAGACCTCCACAATCTTTCGGTAGTGCCCCCATGGAGGATCCCTCCGGACAGGATCTCCCTCTCTCAGGGGCCCCTTCTGCATCCGGAGCCCCAATGGCTCCAGTTAGCCGTCCGGATCCGTTTGACAAGAGAAAAATTCTCCAGTCAAGTAATCGACACTATTTTAGCCGCTAGGCGACCCACCAGGAGTGCAGCTACTTCGGCGGCTTGAGCCACGCAAGCCCCAATCGCTGACATTTGTCGGGCAGCCACTTGGGCCTCTCCGTCCCCATTCATCAGACATTACAAAATAGACTTATATGCCTCAGCAGAGGCCTCTTTTGGCCGTCGAGTCCTACAGAGGGTCATCAGTGACCCGGAGGGGCTTCAGGCCCAGACAGAGTCCCACCCATAGGACAGCCAAGCTTTGGTATGTCCCACTCTGGATGCTCCAAGCGGCTCGAGGGAAAATGGGTGTTGGTTCTTACCTGATATGCCCCTTCTCGGCGAGCCGCTCGGAGCATCCAGCCCCACCCTAACTCCTCCGTCTGGTGGGTACTCTGGTTTCAGCCAAGGAGCCAATAGTTGATTAGAAGGATTTCATAACCTTTCTTCTCGTTATCGCAAAAACCTGGGGGAACGCTACTTGGAGTCACATGAGGGGGCGGAGCGTTTCCTCAGCTAAAGCTCAGCCTGCAAGAAGAGGACTCGGAAGCACATCCCACTCTCACTCTCTGGATGCTCCTCGCGGCTCGCCGAGAAGGGGCGTATCAGGTAAGAACCAACGCCCAATCTTTGCACTGAACCTTGACCTGGTGCCAGATTGAAAGCACTTCAGATAACAATTCAAGATACTCCAAGATCTTTTGTAGCTGTCATTCAACTACCTTTTCCATAGTCTTCATCAGAAAAGGAAAATTTGAAACTGGCTGATAATTTACCAACAGAGATAATTCCTCAACAATTATCCAGTGATGACGTCTTGAAGACGGGATTTACTGCTACCTCCTTCGAGGCTGGTGGGACCACTGTCTATCTCAAAGGGGCCCAAACCACTAAATGAAGTCGTCCCATGGTCATCTCCTGGATTGTTTTAATAACTCAGGAAAGCCAGAATCTAACAAACAGGGGGCTGGACTAACAGACAAGAGCACCTTGTTCACTTTCTTGGGTATAAGAATCAAACTCAGTCCAAATAACACCCCAAGATTCTTCCTTGGGCAACCTATTAAGACTTGCCTGTTAGAGTCCAATTCTAAGCTAATCTGAATGACTTTGCCTATCAGATACCATGAATATCCCTCACCACAGTGTTGGAGATGATCCTGTGGCCCAAGAACCCCAATAGGAAGTGGGTCATCCTAAAGAGGGTTGTAATGCAGCTATCAGCATTATGCAATAAGGATCAGAAATAGTGATGTTTTGCCGTCTTATTGCTACAATGGAAGCCCAAATACAGACTTTTATTCAGGTTTGGTCAGATTGATTTTTTATCTTTCTCCAATGGCATTCTAGGGATTACTATATTGCATTACATTACATTGTTTGTAAGTTGAATGCATTCATTTGTCTATTAATCTGCTAGGATTATTTGTGGGATGTGATAAAATATTTTGGAATATAAACCAATGCTGATGCACCTTACGTTTTAGACTACTGTTTAAAAGATGTACCAATTAGGCTCAGAGAGTAGCTTGCATCGAGAAATCAAGCCAAAAATGAGGTTGCGGCTCCAAATGCTATATTGCATATTTGCTTGTTCCCTCAAAGCATGCAATATCCATTTGATAGAAGAAAAACTACTATGTATGTATATATGTAGCTAGGCAAAAACGCTCATTCTGTATGCCCAAATATTAAAATATAATTAACAAACAAGCAAAATGTACTCACAGTACACAAGCAAAAGCAAACTTCCTTGGAGAATGTAGGCAAAATGAATGCATCCTGTATTTTTCTTTCCTAAGGATATATTTAAGACCCACAAGCCTATGAAGATTCAGCACTTTACCGCATGTAGGTCACCCATTTAAAAAGTAATTTAATTTTGAATGTCAGAAGGGAAGATCAGGAGCTGTGCAGGTCTCAAGGAATGGGTTCTTGGGCTCTCTTGAGCACAGATTGGATATTTTGGACTTGTGTTCTTTGAAAAAAAGTGGCTAGAACATTTCTGAAATTACAGATTGTGTGTGATAATGACATTTTGGACCCTCACAAATTTTCTGATCAGAACCAGGTTTCCTTTAGTAACCGTTATTGTTACCAATGTTTAGAAACTGTTAGCTTTAATACATATTATTGTAATGTCGTATCCTCAGAAGACATTGCATTTTATACAGTTACATGTTTATCAAATAAAGGCATTCCTTCCTGAATTTGTGTGTCCTCTCTCTTGGGACCAACAGAGCAATAACCTCATACAGTGAATATCTCTCAGCCATGTTGAAGAACAGTCGGTGGCTGACTTTGCTTGGTTTGCAAGCCTCAGACAGCACAGATTTGTTTTCGTGTTGTTTTGAAAATTATACATGTGGGTAATAGGGTTTGATGAACTGGAGTTTTAACATTTTTTTTAAGATAACGTGTGTCTTTACCTCTTTGTGAGGTAATTCTCATTCTATTTTTAACTTAGTTCTGAATCTGATGCTAAAGTTATTCTGTAAAGCTTCTGGGTTTTTTTTCCTACAGCAGGGACAATCTATTATTAATAAAGGGAATAGAGAAGGTTGCACTGAATAATTGAGTAGGTTTCAGGTGCTGGAAGGGGCTAAAAGATTGTGACCAGCAATATGGATGTGAGGAAGTACTCAGCATTTGCTTTAAAAAAAAAGTTTTGGAGTCGCACTTCAGAATACTGATGGAAGGGCATTTTATTTAGTGCTAATGCCTAAATTATACAATGAACACCCGCATCCCAAAATAGCACGCTTTAAATGCTGTAATAGTCAAAACTTTGTTAATTTATTAACTGTCTCCGCCTCTTAGTTCAGTTCCTTTTATTTTGCAAACTTAGTTCAGCTTCTATTACAAATAAATAATACAAAAAAAGAAATAAACCAACATTTTGGTTTGAAAATTATAGCAGCCACAAGGAGACAATAATATAATTGTGTCACATCTCTTTGGCTTTTTTTTTTTTAATTTAGGTTTTTAAACAGACAAAATTTGATTTTTCAAGAGAATTTTGTTACATGTCATGAGCCTTGGTGTGTGTGCGTGTATGCATCATGCTTCAACCTTTAGATGCTAGAAGTTGTCTATTGTTCGGGGGCTAGTGTAGAATATGTTACAGTCTTTATTACATAATTATACTTTTCTACAAAGTTCAGATAAATTCTTTGCAGAGCACATATGTTATCCTGTATTCAAAATTTATTTGCAGATACTTGTATTAATATATTCAAATCAGACATTCTCTCTCACACACACATTCCTCACTTTTTGGATTTTGGAAAATAACATAACAATGAGTGCACTCATTTAGTGACTATTTGAACTTGTGAAGGCACAAGTGGTATTTATAACCAGTTCTCAGAGTTCTGTCCATGACAGCACACCCACAGTCATTTGATTGCGATCTGGGTACTTGGCAATCAGTCTGGATTTTCACTTTGCAATCTCTTATGGTCACACAGTTATAGTTGTGACATTCTCTGCTGGCTTCCCACAAGCAAAGTAAATGGAGAAGCCAGCAGGAACTTGGAAGTTGTGGTCATGTGACAATGTCTTAATGACCAACTTTTCAACAGTAGTGAGGTCTGCCATTGCTAAACAACACAGTTGCGTGATGTTGAAATTCTTATTCCAATTACCATTGTTAAGTGGGGAATACTTTGCAATATAGTTTCTCTTCCTACATTTATTCTATTTTCATATCATTTTTTCCCACTTCTTTCTTCTCATTCTTGGTCTAAGACTGATTCTTGATATTCAGTATCAATAAAAAGATATTCAGAAGTTCTCATTCTTTCAGTTTTTTATTATAAACTATTAGATCAGCCATGCTGTTTGATTTGTTTCTTTTGCATGCATACAAAGGACTAATGTTTAAATCATGTATATTTGAAATGAATATGGAATATTTGAAATTGAAATCATGTATTTTGAAATGAGTATTTAAAACAACAATTTCATTTATGCCAATATGTATTTAACTCTGCATTGCTCACATTGTTTTAAAACATATTCAGTGGAAAATTTTTCAAATTTATCATTGGTTCTTAAAAGAACCATGGGGATATTTTTCTGGTTGCTTTGACAATGACTCATAATGAATCAGTTTAAAATAAACTGAATAATCTAAATGCTTCTTTTCTATTTCACATGCTGATAATAGTATTTGCTACTGTATTGCTATTATTTGGAAGCCACTAGTAGGATTAAATTCTGATAGATATAGGCTCCTGAAAAGCAATAAAATAAAAAGAATAGACAGCTGACAGCCTTTTATGGAGCAGGAGCTATTTGTTAAAGTAGAATGACCTTCTTACAGCTATTAAATAACAGAGAAGGTTAATCTACATAGGTAGCACAGCAACATCTCCTATTACTGGCTTCATTTTCAAGTCTTGAGCGTATAATACCACTGGAAAAAGCAATTTGCTGCCATCTGCTAGTGGATTATTTTCTTGTTGAACAGCAACATCAAAATGGAGAATTTCTGGATGTACGACACTGAGTACCTTAGGAACATGGTAGGTAAATTATAGAAATAGAATAAATAGTGATTGATTCTGCAGCCCTATACATGTTTACTCAAGATTAAATCCTATTGATTTAATTAAGGTTTAGCCCCACATTAGTAAGTATAGGTAATATTCATTGAAATGGTTTTATTAGCATAATTACAAATTGTTAGTAAGATTGCATTACAATAAAAATAAGTTTGTTAATTTGTCATAAATAAATAAAGGATATAGATTATATACTTTGTTCTGCCTAATGTATGATATGATAATTTGCATATGATAACTCATAAAACAGGAAATGCATATTGGAAATAGTAAGTAAGTTAATATTTGTGCTGGAATTTTTTGTTGAGTGAAAATATGTCAATCTAGCACCAGGTCTTGCAAGAGAACCACAGTTTTCAATAAAGGCACTGCTTATTGGTATGATGTGTCAGTGCTAACGATTCAGAGCAAATTGCCTATATTTCGTATATGGATCTGAACTTGACAACTTAGTATCAACAACAGAATTATGTTCAGGCAACTATAGTCTTGGTATACAAACGGTGTAGTATGTAAGAAAAACATGTATCAAGGAGCAGGGAAGATGAGCAGAAAGAAGATGGGAGATGCCTCCTTACTCTCAAATATATCTGAAAATAAATTGGCCACCATTTGGACCTGTATATGATGAATGAAGCAAGGATAATGGGGTAGGTTGTTTATATTAATTTTACAAACCTGATGATTTCCAGAACTATCATGGATAAATATTGCTAGAACTGAATCCAAAATTGATAGATAATACAGGTTTTGAAGAAAAAACATTATTTACTTATTTACGTAGATTTAAAGAATGCCTGACTCCCAACAATTCTGAATCCTTTATATTATAGAAAAAGCTAGAACAATGAAATAAAGCAGAAAAAGGGTCTTTATCAGGAAAAGAAAACCAAGTCTTACATCATCCTATCCCCAGACCTGGAATATAATCCAGGTTTCAATACCTTTTGGAATATCATCAAGGTGGAAGCCATATGGATTGGGAGGAACGAGTATTTTGGGGTACTTTGGGCTTGTTAAATATTGTCAACTGCTTAAAACAAATATGGCTTTTGGGGGCATTATATAGGGCCACCATGCATTCCTTCCCCCCCCCCCATTTCTGGGAAAGAAGATGCAAAAATTAAGAGTTGCCAAAATGCTTTGAAGCACTTTCTTTAAATTCGAAGTACTGCTCAAGCTCTCAATTTTATTTCTTTATGAGTAAATATAAATCTGAATGTAGTATTGTGGAAATTCAGTTAAATTAACCAAGTTTACTATTTTTTTGGAACCCGCAATCCAGTTTTGAATCTTAAGACCAAAATAGTAAAATGTTTTATGTTACTTGCTCAGAGTTTTATTTCCTTGCATATCCTGTAGTCGCCATCTCCCGATCCATCTTCACCTCAGGGTGCTGAATCATCAAGTACACAACACCATCAAGATGCCTGTGGTACAACAGAAACCCCCACCAATAAGGAGGTAGAGTGCAATATTCTTAAAAGCAGTGCATTTATTAGAAATGTTTTCAAGTTTAATTTTATGTTTTGCATTACACAAACTGGAAATAGGACTATTTTTGGATATGTATTTCTCTTCTTTAAAGATTTAAAGATTTCATCACTATCTGCAGTGCCAATAAATTTTATGTTTGTCAATAAGCAGGCAGATTTATAAAAATAGGTTACTAAATAATCTTGAAGTGGTGTTACTAAGAGTATTGCACCAACACAAATTCCTTGTGTGTCCAACCACACTTGGCCAATAAAGAATTCTATTCTATTCTAGGTTTATTTATTCTCTTTTAAAATATCTTCCATAAAAAAGAAGTAGAAATTGTATTTTCATGTAACTCTACTTCCTATAAAGCAATGTTTTTATCGCTTTGTTGTATACTGGCAAAGTTACATACTTTGTAGTATACTGGCAAAATATATCAGTTACTTTGCTTTTTTCAGGTTTTATAAGTATAAACTAAAAATGACTTTCTTTGTAATGTTTATAATATTTATTGTGATAGGAGAAGTTAGACATTTGCTCCAAACAACAAATAAAAATAAGTCCCCTTCTTTGTTCTTTAAAGGCAACAGAGATTTTGATTCTTTGGTATCAAGTTTGTCTACTAGGTATGAGAACGCACAAAACTAGCAGCTGAAACCAGATTCATTAAGTCATTTCTGCTTCACCTGCTTATATGTTGAATACTGCTAGAAAATATGGACCTTAGAAGCAGAAAAGATTTTTAACTGACCAAAAAGATGAAAATCCAAATATCCCTACATAGTCAGACACAATAATTGAGCCTTTAAAATGGTGATTCTATAGTATTAATAACAGATGTATGCATATATACTGGGTACATTTCTCATTGTGTTTGTTTCATATTATCTGGACTATTAAATTCCTTTTTGCAAAAGTAATAACTGTATCTTGGGAATATGGCACTAAAGACTAATAAGAAAGTGTTAAGTTTTCTAAAGTATAGGAGAATTGCCTCTCTAAATTCTTCTATGTTTGAAAAAAAGTATCAAAAAATGAATCTAGTAGCCACATCTGAAAACCATTCCTACTTCTATAATTACTTATGAAATTCCTCGTGGTTGGTATATTAGCATTTATTCTGACATTAATGAAAATTCCAATATGAACCTGTTTTCTAATGCCACCAGTCAAGTTTTTCTTCAATACAACAATTCAATCATTTTTCCTCTTCCCCCCGCCCCCCCCCATGATACTTGCTGTGAAAGGGAGAAAAATAGAATAGCTACCCCAGAACTTAAACTGGTAACTGTTGGAGCAATCTTTTGGCAAATTTCATGGATGAGTCTCTTCACCCACTCAATCTGCTGTGTCAAGACTAGAGTGGGGAACCTTCCTGTTGGTAGTTGCATTTCTTCAAAGTACAGTAATGTGCCAGGGGCCATCTTGGAGGGCAGGCTAAAGCGAGTGAGTGAGGTCAGAGCCCAAAGTTAGTTGTGACATGTTTTATCTCTGACAACTTCCCCCTTTCTGTCTTCCTCTTCATTCCCTTCTGTAAGAGAACCTAACATAACCAAGACCAATGGTTCAAGGTGATGGAGCAAGGAATAGAATAGAATAGAATAGAATAGAATAGAATAGAATAGAATAGAATAGAATAGAATAAACAGAGTTGGAAGAGGCCTTGGAGGTCTTCTAGTCCAACCCCCTGCTTAGGCAGGAAACTACACCACTTTAGACAAATGGTTATCCTATATATGAATCATATAATCATTTTTGTATAGAACCAAATACTTAAGGTAAGATTAATAAGAATATTGCACACGGTGCTGTTTGTTACGAAGATTATAAATTTAAACCTTTCACCATATACGTTCTACTTCAGAAGGAATCTAGACTTTTGGTAATAACAGTAGCTGGAATGAATCACACCTCTTATATCAGTTAAATTAAGTTTGTGCACATGATAACAAGCTGTTCTCATTAACTTTATACATCTAATTATGCTGCTTTATTATCACGCCTATTGAATACAGTAGACAATTTACTATAACCTGTTCATTGCAATTGTATAAATTATTTAAAGGACTTATTAGTACAATAGAGTCAAAAATAATTGCAGGCATGTAATGGATCAGATGATGATCCCAGTGACAATTTCTTCTATAAAAACAGATGTCAGAATTTTACCTAATGCTTAATTTTCAGAAACTGCCTTATTAGCAGACTCTTTTCTATTATTTGGTAATAACTTTTTTTCTCACTTGGATCTTATTTTTTTATTCTAAGCTATTGCAGCATTGACAATCCTATTTACTTTCAAATGAATATTTATCACATCAAAAATTATGTATGTAATAATAACACAACTAATAACCCGCATAATTTGATTGACTTGCTTATAAGATCCTTGTGATGAAGAAGCCAATAACACAGATGCTCTTCATTCATTTTAAGTTAAACACTAGACAACCCATGACCCATTGGGTCATAATTCAAATATATTGTTTTACCAAATTCCAGAGTGCCTTCAACAATGATAGAGCTTTTAACATACTGGAAAAGTTAATAAAAATTCAGGAATACATTCAGAAATGTCTCTGCCTTAAAAATAGTCTATGTTGAATTTTAGAGCACATCAAACATCAGTACAGGAAACATTTTACAGCATTTTGTTTTATGTCATAAACAATTTTATTAAAATGTTTATGTCATAAAATATTTTATAAAATTTTCCAACTTTCCATAGAAGCCATTGGTGCTGGATTTTAAATCATTCTGTAAGTTAGCTCATTCGAAGGTCCTTGGTTTAAAAATTGTTACCCTACGATGCAGTTTCACCCAATTAAAGGTTACAGGAACTACAGTTTTAATAGTATATAGGTTACAATAAACAGATAAAACTAATGCAAACTAAAAAAATGAAAGAATAAAACTAAAAACTACAATATGCAGAAAAGGAAAGAAACTAGAAAGAAAAATAGAAAAGAAAGAAATATCGAAAGAAATAACTAAATCACAGCAAGTCTAAACAATTTTAGTAATATTATCTCTTCTCTTAGCTATAAACAAATCCTTAAAGCCTAATAATTCAATCCTAGTCAGCAAAAGTCTATTAAGGATTACCAGAGATAATAACATATTGTATCTATTTTAACCTTGATATACATTTCCCAGGACAGCTATAGAAATCAAACAAATAAAAATCAGTTTTATGTTCTTTCTTTTAACAATCTTGATATTTTATTCTTTCAAATAATGTCCTAGAACTTGACTTTTTTTCATGTTTCTTTGTTCCATCTCTAAAAATGCTTCAATTTTTTAACATTAGTTATGTAATGTAGGGAAAATCCAGTACAGGAAAGTTATCCAGGTCACTCTTTTGGTTGTTATTTGTATATCCCTTTTTCTTATAAGACGTCCATCAGTTTCATTTGTATATCCAGTGTATCTTTTTTCCATATCATTATTGTAGCCTGTCATTTTTAATTCCACTGTCAGATCAGTCTCAGTCTTGTTCGCTAAAAAATGTTCCTCTTCCATCATATGCTTTAAATATAGCCTATCTATTATGGCAGTCACTCTTAAAATTAACTTCTGGGTCTATTGTTCACATTTTTTTTTTCAGTAGGCCCATGTTAAAGTATTTTGCTCCGTTCTGTTTCAGTAAGTCAAATTTAAGCGTTTTCCTTTAATTGTAATCTTTAGTTCCTTCTAGTTCCGTCTAGCGTCCAGCTTTCAAGGTTGCATCCTAACCTTTTTTTTAAGAAATGAAAAATAACAGGATTTTCCAACAGGAAGGATTCTTACAATTAATTTCAGAATCTTATTTCAAAGGCATTTTGCCCCTTCATCTGTTCTTAAGTTTCCAAAATCCAAGTTCTAATAACTCTTTTGCTGTTTATTCCAAAAATGATTTTTAAAGTCCATATTGATACAAAAGTTCGTAATGGGTGAAAAGCAGTTAATAAGCAGTTTCAAAAGTGATTAGAAATGGAAGTATGCAATCACAGTGTCCATAAAGCTGCCATCCATAATTTGAACAAAGATCTAGACTTCATACCCACTGGAGGTTGCTGTCTTGAGGTCTCCTTATGCGGGGCCATTTGTGTATCATCTCAAGTCCTCTCCTTGTCCAGAGAGGAATTACAAAGTGGTGGTCTGTTCAGTAACTTTTCATTCTGCCACTTTGTTAGCTCTGCTTTTAGCGGAGGCATCTTCCGTTCATTACTTTTTCCCTGGAAATCCTCGATATTGAAATCCTTGAATTTTTTGCATTATTTTTATTAATAACATCTTGTGTGTTAGAAATATTAACATTTATATACATATGTAAATCTGGAAAGTCTTAATTAATGCTAAGGGTATACATTGCAGAATAACTTATTAATAAAGAACTAATACTTTGAATAATGTTTAAGTATTTCTTAATAGGCTGTCTACAGAGATTGGGTAATAACTGTCATTGTGTGATGAATTTGCCAGGTCTGCATGAAAGGCTTTTTAATGCAAACCTCAGCATGCTTAGCTTGGTTTGATATCCTGTTTGTCTTAATTACAGTCAAGGAAGAGCTTGGCTTCTTTCCCAACCTATGTTGAAGGTAAGCTGTCAACCTGTCTTTTGTTTAAATTTAAATTAGTCTGTACAGATATATAAAGTGGGATGAATTATTAAACTGAAAAGTTTTTAAATTCATTTGAATGTTTTCTGAGATCTCTATTTATGCATAAAGAATGGAAGAACACCTGAGAAAGAAGCAGACTTTATCACTTGAGATTGTTGAAAAAGAAATGTCATCCCTGAAGGATTCATCTGTTTAAAAAAATAACAACTCTCAAAATTTGTGGATTTTTAGAAATAGGAATTGGTTAAAAGAAATAACACTGGAAAAAAAACAATAAACTTGATTAGAATAGTAGCTTCTTTGATTGTTTTGTCTGTCAGCAGTTGAATTAAAGTTTTAGTTAAATAACTTTATTACAAGTTTTAAAAAGAAAAAGTAAAACTAACAAGAACAATGAAAGAAAGAAAGAAAGAAAGAAAGAAAGAAAGAAAGAAAGAAAGAAAGAAAGAGGCAAAGCCAAAAGCACAGGAAAAAAGAAACAAAATATTAAAAAGTAGCTTCTGATTTTTTTTACAGCAGTTATAGTTATAGATGTAGATTAACTCTTATTCTGGATTACAGCATTTCTTACATCACATTTTTCTATAATCATTTTTTTCCTATTCATTAAACTGAATAGAACATATGTCATAATTTAATTTTTTTTATTTCACACAAAAAGTCTGTAAGAAGTCTCTGGTCAGCATTAAACTTAATCTCTTTTCTCTGATCAAAGCAATTAATTTGACCATCTCAGCAAGTTCTATTATCTTTACCATCCATTCTTCCATTTTGGGTAATGTCAAAAGTTCACCTTTGTATAAAAATAAAGTTCTTTGACTTCTTTCCAACAGTTTATTGATTGGTTCCAAAAGTAATACCTCTGGTTTCAATTGTATATTAATCTTTAAAATCTTCTGAATTAATATATGTTATGATAAAATATCATTGAGTTGAAAATTTCCAGAAGTTTTACACAACTATAAAGTATGCTAAAATATCCATCATAAATTTGAAATACTTTGATATATTCTAGACTATTTTAATTGAAATATAGCAGAAATAAATCATGTTATTAAAAATCCACTTTAAAGATTATAATGTTTATTTAATTCTTTTGTATATTCTTCCGCTGTTCCATTTATACATTATAATCAAATTTTAGCCTATTTTATATCTTCCTTCACTTGTTTTTCAACATAAATTTATACATTTAATAATAACATGTTCATCCTTTGTACACAG
The DNA here is from genome assembly GCA_033807585.1 of Hydrophis major. Taxonomy (NCBI): domain Eukaryota; kingdom Metazoa; phylum Chordata; class Lepidosauria; order Squamata; family Elapidae; genus Hydrophis; species Hydrophis major. The sequence goes on along the minus strand of CM066329.1, from coordinate 290,714,828 downwards.
TTCTATTTCAAACTCAGTCTTAACACTGAAACCAATACCTAAATCTTTCTAATAACTGTACATGAGAAAACCATTGACTAGAGTCTTCTTCTTCCAGATATTCTCTTTATTTTATTTTGTATTCTTCCTGACAAAAATTGCAATCTCACCATAAATTAGTCATTTGTGTTTACTTATCATTTTTCTTCAGTGAAATTCTTCTAGTGCTAAGAGCTACAAAAATATTTTTCGGCACAGTCTGGGTTCATGTCTGTTCCATATTTTCAATATTGCACATCTAACAAAATTATTTTTAAAATCTACATTAATCTTAGCTTTATTATATCATAAATATCCATGCCCTCCAAATCTCAGATCATGTTCTTCTAGTTGCAAAAGCCCTGTTTACAGCAACATCCACTCTTTCATCCAAACTATAAACGGCAACCTGCAAAATATAATCTCAACTCAGGTAATCCCAGTCCTGCTTTTTGTTTTTTTGTATCTGGTAACACCTTATATCTAACTCATGATTTTTCCCCTGCCACACAAATTTAGATATAATTTTCCACATAATTGATATACAATGACCAAGTGAATATTGTCCTAAACAGAACTTTTGTAAAAAAAATAAAATAAAAGCTGAATAGTCAAGACCTTGTTGATGATCTAAACTCAGTTAAGGACCTTGGAATACTCATCTCTGATGATCTAAGTGCTAGAGCCCACTGTAACTACATAGCCAAAAAGGCATTAAGAGTTGTTAACCTAATCCTACATAGCTTTTTCTCTGGTAATATCACACTACTAACTAGAGCATACAAAAAATTTGCTAGACCAACACTTGAATACAGCTCATCTGGAACCCACATTACGTATCTGACAGTTGAGAAAGTCCAGAAATATTTCACAAGAAGAGTTCTTCACTCCTTTATGCGTTGCAGAATACCTTGTGCCACCAGACTCAAAATTCTAGACCTAGAAAAGTTAGAACTACACCGCCTTTGGTCCGATTTAAGTATAGTATATAAAATCATACATTACAATGTCCTACCTGTCAATGAATACTTCAGCTTCAACCATAACAATACAAGAGCACACAATAGATAAAAACTCAAGGTTAACCACACCAAACTTGATTACAGGAAATATGACTTCAGCGACAGAGTGGTCAACGTCTGGAATACTCTACCTGACTCTGTGGTTTCTTCCCCAAACCCCAAAAACTTTAACCTTAAACTGACTACTATTGACCTTACCCTTTCTTAAGGGGGCGTGCATAAGCGCACCAATATGCCTACTGACCCTGTCCTATTGTTGCCTTTTATTTTTCTTATATGTATCCACTTCATGTATTCATAACTATGTTTATGCTTATACTTATTATCTTGTAAGCGATTGACAAATCAAATAAATAAATAAAATAAAACGTAGCACTCAGCCATGTTAATTGTAGAAATTCTCCCCAGCAATGACATTTGTGCTTTCACCCATCTTAACATATATTTTTAATTTCATGCCACGTCTTAGCATAATTATTTTGAGATAAAATACAAATCAAGTATTTTACCTCCTTCTCAATCTTAAAACCCATTTTATTCATTATTTTTGATCTTATGTCTTCATAGTTTTTGTTACCATCTTTGCCTTCTGCTTAAAACTGTTCTTAAAACTAGTCAATGCATCAGTTCTTTTAGAGATGCATTGGCTTAACGATGCTGGAGGTGGTCTGCTCCAGCAATTCAAGCCCTAGCGCTGTGGTGGGATGAACTCCCGTCACTCAACTCAGCTTCTATCCACCTAATAGTTTGAAAGCATGTTCTATGTAAGTAGATAAATAGGTACCAATTTAGTGGGGATATAAGTTGGTGTTCTGTGCAGGCAGTCAGGTTCCTTTAAGGGATCCTTATTTGGGACTGAATTGGTGGCAAAACTAGCAACTATTCCTTCACCAATTTCCTCTTACCTGCTATTTGACAGAGAAAAGGGAAGCACACATTTCACATTACCTCTGTTTTGGCATTATATTACTTATTGTATCTAGTATAGGATTTGAACATAATGATTTTCCTAGCCAGATTCAAGAAAGAAACTCCATCTCGATCACATTTACATCTTTTTCTTGTTTGCATATCTGTACAATCAAGAGTCTGTGATGTTAATAGTAAGTGGCTAGTGAACAATCATTGTACTGACTTTAAATTGATGTGCTATCTAGTGCCTTTGTCAAACTATAGTAAAGGATTGGTATCTAGCCCTTTTTATTAACTCACACAATCATTTCAATATAAAAGGCATATAGATTTTAGATTCAAATCATGTTTATCAACTCATATCTGAAAATGCTACTTTTTTTAAAAAATGGTGATATGATACTTGTGCTTTTCAGTCAGCTATTAGGTCCAATATAGGTATCACTAATTCTGCATTGCTAATTTGCTTCTATAATACGTCGAAATGAACTGAATCTATGCACACCTTAAAGCGAGTTTTGTTTGTGCGTGCTGGTGTTCAGCATTGAAAGCAACAGTAAGGAGTAATAACTTTGCATGCCCTCTGGCTGTACACTAAATTATGTTCAAACATATGTATGGATGTTTGTAGTTTAAAAAAATATTTTTTAAAAGAAACCCAGACCTGAAAATTGAATAAATAGCACCTGAAAAAGCTAGTGGCCTACATTTTTATTGCTTATTTTTCCTTTGGAAGTAAGTTGCTTATTTTTCCTTTGGTTTATGCATTCATAGGCCTTATTGGGTGGATTATGTTTTATTTTACTCCTTATGCCCAAAGAACCCTCCTTCTGTGCTTGTCTATGGGGGATTAAGAAACAAAATATGTATTGTGACATTGCAACACAAATTTCACCCCTTTTGTGCAAAGCTCTGGATTCAGCAAACTCCACTTTCCCTTTTTTTCCACACCACAAACCCCAGAAATAATAGTATTTGTGGGACAATGATACAATGCAAGAATAAATTAGGGTGCATCTTGCAATCCTACTCTGAAACATTTGTTATCACAGCACACTAGTTCTTGTTCTGAACATTCTTCAGAATATTCTAGATCTGTAAATAAAATCTAAGTTGTATTGCAATCACTGCTTTACAGGTCAACAATAAATTAGTCTATTTACAATCCTATGTGTTCTTGGAGAATGAATTACATCTAGTATATTAAGATATGCTTCTTCAAATATACTTGCATAACAGTTTCTTCCAGTTATTGGCACCTACATTTTAATTACATAGGCCAAGCTTCAAATGGCTTTTTGAAATTATGCCAAACATAGTTTGATTTCAACCGTTGCAATTTTGGTTGAATATTAATTTTATATTACATTGTCATATTTAATTTTGATCTGTGTGACTTTTGTTTGAACCAAAAAGATTCAATTCCATGATCTAATTACTATATGCTTTGCGTTTTAATTTGCTAGAGTAAATTTGTTTTAATCTTCAAAAAAACTTAATATAATTAGAATGACATTTACATTTCTTAATGATACTAGCAACAACTAATTAAAAATATGAAGTATTTATAGATGTTTTAATTTAAATCTATCTTTGTCTTTTACCCCAGCATTTTTCTATCCTAAACTTTTTTTAGTAAAGTTTACAAAAAGTACCGTAATTGAATTGAACAATTTGAATTGCTCAACTTTATTGAATGTATGTTCTTAGAAAGTGTTATTTTACTAAGCAAGGTGATAGTACCGATTCAAGTGGAAGATTATATGAATTGTTAGTCTGTTTTCCCTATCACAAATTCCACTGCTGAAGAAGCAAATAACTTTCAACAGAATAGCAAGAGTATATAGAACAAGACTTGTATGCTAGTATACTGCTTCATGCTTTACAGCATTCTCTAAGTGGTTTATAGAGTCAGCATATTGTCCCAAATAATTTGAGTCCACAATTTATTGACCTCGGAAGGATGGAAGGCTGAGTCAACCTTGAGCCATTTGGGATTGAACTCCTGACACGGAGCAGTGAGTTTGTCTCATTCTAACCACTGTACCCCCACAGCTTCAGAAAATGAGGAGGCAGTAATTCCAATACTTCATGGTATTCTTTTATGCATATATAGATGTTCTTTGGAACACGATTTTATTTGAGCATATTACCTTTTCATCTATGAATTCTCCTTCTACCAAGGACAATAGAAGCATAAAATTGCTTCTCAAATCAAGCTATATCAATCAGAAGGTTACTTTTTTACTGTCTTTTCTCATATCAATAGGACCAAAGGAGAAATGCATTATATTTTCTTATATTAGCAAGCCTGTTAATTCACTTATTGATAAAATAAATTACTGAAACATGTTTTAGAAATTAGTGCTTTATGAGTTCTATACAACAGTCAAAGTGAGATTTTTTTCCCTAGGATTACATCTAAGTATATATGTACATTTCATGGTTTAGAAGCAAAAGTGAACCATTGGGAAAGCCAATTTGATCTAGTGATTAAGGCACTGGGCTTGAAACCAGGCAAGATGAATAGTAGTCTTGCCTTGTCACAAAGTCAGCTGGGTAACCTTGGGACAATCACTCTGTTTCAGCCTAATCTAACCCTAACACTAACCCTAGGTAGGAAATAATGGCAAATCACTTCTGATTTGTCCAGGCAATCACCATGCACACACACAATGAATTGTGAGAATTTTGAAATCTTGTCCTCTTTTTGTGGCCAAGAAAGTTTTAAAAACTGGGCAATCTGGAGAAAGGATACATTATTGAAAGCTAGGAGGGGCTTTTCAGAAGTCTTCATAATGCCTCAATAATGATCCAGCTAATCCTATTGTATAAACATTTCTAACTAAAACAAGAAAAACTAGAGTTTTCATCTCCCCCTCTGCCCTTTTCAAGTTACTGCACACATTTCAAAAGATGCATTTGTATTACTATGTCAGATACATAATTAAGATAGATGTTTATGTCAGAGCCACTTCGCGGCGACACATTATTAATTATTTATGTATTCATATGTCCCCCTCTCACAATCTCATGGAAGTGATTCTGGGTGACGTGTAAAGTTAAAACAGCAAGAATCTCACAATACAATGTCTGAAGTTAAAACAATAATCTCAATTTATAGAAAACAATTTTAATCAACAGAGCTCATCTCTGGTCCATCAATGTCTACTGCTAGCTGCCTATCTAACTCCATGGATTGTTGCTATTTAAGATGAATGTTGGCCATGTCATGAAGCTAATACATGGCCATTATTTAATTTCCTTTTTGCCCACAACTTTGGCTATGTCAGTTGGTATTGCTTTCCTTTCAAGCTAATGATGGATAATCAAGACTAATAATAATAATAATAATAATACTTTATTTGCGGTCACAGATCAAAACACAAGTACAACAAAAGAAGAATATGGGAAAATTAATCATGAACAATTGGTCACCAAAAACTTGACTAAGGGGAATTACAGCGTTCTCCTCTGATGGTTACAGTTCTTTAAAAAAAATTGTTAACCAAATAAGTGATATATGAGGAGCCATCCCCTAGACAATATAAGAACAAATTACTAACATCGGATCTAGAAGGGTCTGTTTCAAGGAGACAGTAACTTAGATCTGCCTGCGTCCTAGGGCAATATAAAAGGACATGCTCCACAGTTTCATCCTCAGCTCTGTCACAGGGGCATAGCCACTCGTTAATCGGGAACCTCTTAAATCAAGACTAAAGAATATGGGCCATTGCTAGGGCAGAGGCATGAGTGCACTCTGTGCCTTTCTGAGATAGGGAGAGAGAAAAAATTCCATTCAGGTTGTTTCGCTTAAAGGGCACTTCTCTCACAACAGAACAAACAAATGTCAAAATAAATTAGATTATTAAGTGTTTTCTCTGATAGAGAAGATAGTCCTGTTCATTTCTGATTGTATCAAATCTTTTAGGGAATGATGATTTTTAACCACACCAGAATTCCATCCTGCATATGGTAATACTGATAATAATGTATTCTATTATTTTCCTGTTAGTAATATAATTTTGTCCAATAATTCAATTTTCATGTACTGTAGTTCCAGGGCCTTGTGATCCTGAAGATTTAATTGATGGAATCATATTTGCTGCCAATTATCTTGGCTCTACTCAACTTCTTTCGGACAAAACTCCATCCAAGAATGTGAGAATGATGCAGGCTCAGGAAGCAGTGAGCCGAATTAAGGTGAAAATCAGTCATTCTCTTAATGTCTGAGTTGTAACTCTGAATAATCCATACGTTATCTCTGTAATGAACCATACTCTGGAAATGGTCCTATTATTGAATTGACATGTTTGTTATTTTTATGCACCATCTGCTTTCATAATTTGTAGATTAATATTTTGTTATAATTGAGTGCAGTAGGCAGCTAGTACATTCAAATAAATTTATCTTCCCTTTATCCAAAGACAAAAGAATGCTCATCTGAAAGGAGAATATTGTTTCTGCAGTTGTTGGTTTGCAAACAGCAGCTGGGCCCCGAAAATCAAAATTGCCAAAAATGATTGACAAGCTTTCAGAAACAACAGATTACAACAAGCCAAGACGTAGCAGTTAAAAGGGAACCTAGGCATTTGATTAAAACAGCTTATTTCCCATATAACATGTCGAGAGTAAAATGGGACCTGCCAAATCTCAAATTTTAGAATATTCCAACCTAAATTATTATGCAAATGCAGAATTTATATATATGAATCAGAGTCCACAAAGAACCAGGGATTACAAGGGATAGAAGAGATACAATTCAGACAATGTTTCATAAAGTAGGATTAATTTACATTCAATAGATTGTATTATTTTTACATAATACATCTGGGTCTTTAGGTAACTGTTTAGATTATAGCACTGGACATCTTAATATGGTAATTAAAATATTATACAACAAAAGTACTATAGCAAATCAGCAGAGTACTTTCTTTCTTACTGCAGAATTTAAAATTGTATAAAATATATGCAAATAATGGCACTGTTTGGTTTCTATAAAAGTGATTTAAACGTTTTAAATAACTGATGTTAGAAATTTATAGGTACTGCTCAATCCAGCAAGACTTACTTAAATCTCATTGATTTTGTTAAGCTTAAAACAAATCGATGGTTAACGATGCTTAACTTTGGCTGAAGTTTGGGCAATACAACAAAGCAGTACTTATTTATAAATTGAATTGTTTTACATTGTCAAAAGTGGCACGAAACTAACATTTCATTAAAAGTACCTCAAATAGTTACTAACACAGAAATAAGTCATACCTTATTTTGTATATTTGTATAATTTTGTATGACAAATGTCTGTCCCATGGTTCTATTACATTTGTATGCTCTCTGTGAAAAAAAAGATGAAATATTGCTAAATATTTGAGGTTCTTTTGAAATCAAAATCAGCTTTGTTCACATCATTTTGCTGTTCTTCATCAACCACCAGACAACAGATGAGACATCATAAATAATACATTGGTTTCAAATTAGAGCTAAGTTGCAAAATGTTTCTTAATGTTTGGTGCATTATCAGCCTATTAAAAAAGATAATCTAATCTAATATTCTCATTCTCTTGGAATTAAGAAAGCAACTCAATTAACAAATATATTTTCATATGATCTGTTTCTGCTTAATGGACATTTTCTTGTTTATGTGGAAAGAGGGAGCACAAACTCCTATGTACAATGGGAGCAGATGGGGATGGCAGTGTATCATAAATTAAAGCACTTCCTTTTGCATCTATTTTTTTGTGCGTCTTCCTGAGCAAACTTCATACAGTCTAGTCAGCTTAGGATATGCATTGTTTTTACATTAAGCAGCCTTATTTAATAGTTAAACTTTCCTTTCACTAGTTAATTAAATCTTCTGGTAAACTGTTGCTCAGAAATCAGGATCTGGAATTTCACTGCATAATGAGCAATAGTGTTGGATGATATTTTTGGCTTGCATTCATAGAAATGCATTTGTCATCTCTAACAGCATTTGTAAGGGTGTCTGTAGTGATACGATATTGGACAAGGAGCCCTAAATCCTAACAGCAGGAGCTTTGGGTCGGTCATTCTCTCTCAGCCAATCCTCCTCGAGTTTGTTAATTGTGGGGAGAAAAGAGGAGGAAGGAGCTCTCTGTGGTCTTCTCTGAGGTTGCAAGGCTGTATATAAATCAAGTAAACAGGACTAAATAAATTATTTTATTAAAAATCAGGAAATAATTCAACCCCGTGCCTAGAATTTTATTAAAATAAACTTTATGTTTTTTAATATGTAATTTGCGATTCAAAATAATTACTTAATCTCACATTGTGACATGAAGACATATATCTAAAGCAGACCAAAAGTGTTTTATTTGTTTTTCTTTGGTTTGGAATTGATTTACCCCAATGTCCTTATTTTGAAAATAATCTCATGGATGACATTTATTGAATTCTGCTCTATAAGGAGGCCACAGTCCCTAAGAAGTAAGTTTAAACTAATAAGATTCTCCTTATAGTGAGAAAGGGATCAACATAGCAAACCATCCAGCTGAGTTTCTTTCAGGTAGCCTCTGGGGAAATAATATCCACTGATAGTTGCTAGTTTTATTTCATGGTGGTGTTGTTGAAGGTGAAGGTGCTGAAGGTGATGTCTACATATCTTAAAAGTTTCAAGGTTGAAAAACAATGATACCAATGTATTACATTGCAAAATACCATAGTTCCTAGTCAACACCAAGAGCCATGTTGATTGAAATGTATAAAAGTTGTAATGTAACAAAAATGGGAGACTGTAGGTTGGAAAGGCTGTTCTAATGTACTGTCATACGTAGTTTAATTAGGTGACACCAACAGGTGTACTGCTATAGATCCCTGGTTGACATAAAGTCTCTACAAGATGTTAGCTAACTATTCTCCTTTCTTTGTTTATTTCATGCTAAGCAGATGGCCCAGAAATTAGCCAAAAGCAGAAAGAAGGTGCAGTACAATTTCATCAGCTTGATGTGTTGTCTAGGTTTTGTTATTTCATTTTACTTTTTCTGCATTTCTCTTTGTCACATTTTTTAAAAAAGAAACTGTATCCAGCAAATGTTCTTCATTAAATGTTTGAACCACCATGTAAATTGACACGTCAGATTAACAAGTGGCCCAATTTTCTTGTTATTAGCCATTTCATTACCATAGTAAGATAATTATTTATGAAATGAAAACATGCTATTGCTAAAAGCACATCCCAAATTTAGAGCTGATGAAATCTTTCTTTCCAAAAAAGACAAGTTATATTTTATTTTATATTTAAATTTGATTTCACTTAATTAATGGATGTAACAAAATTGCTGGATGCAACCAAATGACTTACTTTTCTTATATAAAATTTAAATTCTATAATTATATGCAGTATATAAAAACATTATAGAAAGTGTATTGATGCAAATACAGTTCAGCAGTGGGCAGCAAAATACAATAACTTGATATTCTAGAGCATTGTTTAGGACCAACATTTTCAGCATTTACAATTATTTTTTTCAACAAATAGACGTGTTATGCCAGTTGAGGTTTTAATGAACTTATTTATTTATTGCTCCTTTCAGTTATAAAAAAATAATATCAATATTATTTGGTGATTGGCATGTGATTTTTTTTTAACCACAGTAATTGGTGGGGCTGGAACCACAAAAAATAATGTGATATTTAGCATGCATTGTACATATGTTACAAATAGCTCATTTTAGCATAATAATACTTCTGTTTGTATAGCTGTAGCAAGTTCTACATTGGGATTATATTAATTTTTTCATCAATCCTCAATCAATTTTATTGTAGTGGGAGTTGGAAGTGAGATTATTTTACCATTTTTGCAGTTCATGCTTCGACCTAAAACAAAATGTCATGAATATGAATACACATGAAAACCTGTTTTTATGACTGTGCTTTTACTTTGGCGAAAGAGGGGAATGAATACTGAGCATATGGAGGGCATTGGCTCGTTTTTCTTCCCTCTTCTTTTTGGGTAGCCAAAACAGCATAATGCCACCTGTCTTCATCCCTATCTAACTGTGCCTTGATAGTCATAATGAATAAAAGATTGGCTGTTGAACCAATTTAAAAGAATCCAGGGAAAGCCCCTATGCCAGAAAGAGGACAGAGGAGAATGTGTTTTCATGTCAAGAAAAAATATTGCACGGACCAGAGTTGGGAGGAAATTAACAATTTTTTCCATCACTCATATTTCATGCGATTTCTTCTTACCATTAACTTCACAGTCAAATAGTATATTTTGTAAGATTTATTTTATTTACATATAATCCCATATTTTTAAAAGTATGGCTTCTGAAGTATACATTTCCTAACTAAAAATGGTTTCAACTGCAGGTTCCTGAAGGTGAATCTCAGCCCATGACTGAAGTTGATCTTTTCATTTCAACACAGAGAATAAAAGTGCTAAATGCAGACACTCAGGTACAGCAAACGCTCTATAGTCTATTTTACAAGGATTGGAAATAAACTATGGAGCCATTTCTTCTTTATTTCCGTTTACTTCTTGCCTTACTATGAAAAAAGTCTAGTTTAGAATTTCTATAAGATGATGAAATAATTAACTGCTTTCAAATTTGTTTACATTAATTAATTACATTCCTTATTTTAAACATAACTTTTGTAATGATTGCTTATTTGAGTGATCAAGAATGCCAACAAGCAACAGTTTCAAGGGGAAAAATACAGTCCTAGATTAAACTATTTAAACTTACATATATAGTACCAGTCATAATTCATGTATAGTTACTAAGTTATTCCTCTTCAAAATAAGGTACAGGTAGTACTCCACTTATGGTCATAACTGGGCCTAGAATCTCAGCCATTGAGCAAAGTAGTCATAAAGCAAGATGCCATGTGACCGCTTTGCTTAATTATTCCTTGCTCTCTTTGGTCAGTTGTTAAGCAACCTTGTGAGTCATTAAATGGACTTCCCAATTGGGGTAGGACAGGAAGCCCAAATCCCCATCAGGAAGAACAGTCAAGAGAATGATGACATTTGCTAGCATTTTCATCAGATGGTGAGATGAGGGTTTTCCCCGACTCTGGAGGAGAGATCGCTTGCGACGCTGGAGGCTTTTCACTTTTAACCTAGTGAAAACACTAGCAAATATCATCATCCTGAAAAGCTCAGAACATTGGCATTGGAGTGGAAAATGCCTTCCAGAAAAATAGCATTTTCGCCAAATGTAAGGTCTGTTCCTCTAGCATGGAGAAGGATCCCTGCACAGAGCTGAGGGGAAATACCTTAAGGAACAGACCCCAAATCCAACGTCCCTTTCCTGCCCATTGACTTTCTGGAGGAGCCAGCAGAAAAGTTTGCAAATAGTAGTCTTGTCATTCCCAGGCACTTGGCAACTGGTCATTCCCAGGCACTTGGCAACTGGTTGCCCAGTGTCATGTGAAAGGGGCAGCGCAACTTTTATGATGGCTGGAAGTGCTCTATGGGCCATACAGCATTTGTCCTGAGGCCACTGTAACTGCAAATAATCCTCAGACAACTGGTTGTAAGTCAAGGATTACCTGTACAGGTCATGGTCCCGATAAGTACTTTACAAGGGACTCTTGTGATCTGGCAGGCAGGTGGCAACTCTGATTCTTCCCTTGATTTGTATAGGTGATGAAGATTTCCTTTAATTTGGAAACATGTTGATATGGAATGCCAGTGTTCTAAAATGACTGTGTTAGTGATAAAGAATACTAATGCGAGGGTCTTTTTTTTTTTTAAGGAAACAATGATGGATCATCCTTTGAGGACCATTTCCTACATTGCAGATATCGGAAATATAGTTGTGTTGATGGCTCGAAGGCGAATGCCAAGATCAAATTCTCAAGATAATGTGGAGGCATCTCATCCTTCTCAGGATGGGAAGAGGCAGTACAAAATGATCTGCCATGTTTTTGAGTCTGAAGATGTAAGGAACTTAGTTGTGTCCGTGTTTGAAATTAATACAGACCCCTCTTCCATCAGGTTGTTGCAGTCAGTAGTAGTAGGGCATGAAAGTATGCATGTGCTGATCCTGCTAGAAAGGAACCTATCAGTAAGAAAAAGGTGGTCAGTTTTTCTAGTCTGCTAGTTTCTCCCAATTTCTCTAGGACCATGGAAATCATAGAGATATGGATAAGTCCTCTTTTCTAAAATGGTTTTCAAATAGTGCCAAGGGGGTTGAACAAACAAGAAGGCTGCTTAGAGCTGAGGAGCACAATGGTGAGGTAAATGAGAGAGATGAATAGATCAAACACATAGAAGGGAAAATCGCTCTGTAAATACAGTTTGTCTGTTTTAGGGTTGAATTTCTTTCTGTAAAGCTTCACCATATTAGAAGGAAAATCTCAGAAAGTACAGATGAGTGTTTATTGCTTGAGCTTCATAGACATTCTGAACAATAAAATTATTCCCTCATGCTTGCTATTCCATAAAGTGCTACATCCATGGAATTGTTGAGGCCAATAATTTGAAGCAGCCTTTCAAATTGAGGACCCAAATAACATTTCAAGGTTCATCTACCTCCTTCAGGCTCTTTGTAAGCCCTGGGTTTCATTCACCGTCATGCATTGTTTGATATAGTGCACTTGGCATATATTTCGCCACCCAGCTTATGGTGGGGTTGAACCCCCTTTTAAAACTTCTCTGCTCCTACTGGATTTCCTATTTTATTATGTTTTTTCTTTTACAATTGCTATAGGCACAATTAATTGCACAGTCCATTGGCCAGGCATTCAGTGTGGCATACCAGGAGTTCTTAAGGGCAAATGGAATAAATCCTGAAGACCTGAGTCAGAAGGAATATAGTGACCTCCTCAATACCCAAGATATGTACAATGATGATTTGATCCACTTCTCAAAGTCTGAAAACTGCAAAGATGTATGCACCTCTTTATTTCCAATGCTGTTCAGCTAAGAATCACCTCACCTAATTTTTGCAGCTAATTATAAAGCTTCTGTTAATGAGTGACTTCCTTCAATACCATACAGAATTTTATTTACTTTTAGAGTTTGCAAAAACAGTTTATTTTCTCTCTTCCCCTTTCTCCTTTTTTTCATCTTTAAAAAATGTTCACACCTTGGATTAACATGGTTTGCAGTGCATTCTGTTGAAGACACAATTTTCTAATGTTTGATGTGTTGGACACCACTGTGATGTGGCAGTAGGGAAAAAAGCCAGTTATTTTATCAGCAATTTCTCTCCTGTTGATGTAAAATATTTGTAAGAAAAGTTATTTAAAAGTCTACATACAGTTAAAGCTGTTTTTAAATATAACTTTCGAAACACTACATCACGGGTGTCAAACTCATGATGTCGCGTCATCACGTGATGTGTCACAACTTTTTTTCCCTTTTGCTAAACCGGGAGTGGACATGGCCAGCACTTGACGCATCTGGCCTGCGGGCCGCGAGTTTGATACCCCTGCACTACATGTAGAAGAATAGGCAGTGCACCTGTAGTTTGGAAATATTTATATTCAAGTAAAATCCTAATATATTTACTTGCGTTATTTCCACTCAATGGTTACACACAAAATCACTTTATATACTGTTTATTAAAGTCATTTTTTTTAATGTTCATCTTGTAGTTGTATGGGTAAGGCAAAAGTGTTGCCAACTTGGGGCTACTTTGCAAGATTACTACATTTCATAACAGAAAATTATTTCTGATTTTTGCTCAGGTTTTCATTGAGAAGCAGAAAGGTGAAATTCTGGGCGTAGTGATTGTGGAATCCGGGTGGGGATCCATCTTGCCTACAGTTATCATTGCCAATATGATGCATGGGGGACCAGCAGAGAAATCTGGAAAACTGAATATTGGAGACCAGATCATGTCTATCAACGGGACTAGTTTAGTTGGCCTACCACTCTCTACATGCCAGAGTATCATAAAGGTACAGAAAATGATTTTGTTTTTTGTTTATTTAAAGCAGGATCCTGACTCTACTTAACCAACAGGAGCTTTTTCTATTTAGCAATACTAAAATATAATAACTCAGTATGTAAGAATTGAAGATAATAAAAGTCATTGATAGAAATATTACTAAGTATTCCCTTTATAAGTTAAAGCAATAACCTACAAAGGAAAAAAAAAACATAAGTGACTGCTACTATAAGATAAAATCAAAATGATGACATATATATTGAAGATTTATCAAGAAGTGCCATCTTTTCATACATACACTATGACATTCTGCACATGTAAACTGCAGTGTTTGTATCATAAGACCACAACACACATTTCATTACTTGTTCTCTTAGAATACAGTAGAATTCTTTATTGGCTAAGTGTGATTGGACACACAAGGTCTTGGTGCAAATGCTCTCAGTATACATAAAAGAAAAGATACATTCATCAAGAGTCAAGTTCTCCTTGGACCCCTATGAATCTATCATACAAAGGCAAGGGGGAAGAGGCCCTGGAAAGTGTGAAGAAAATACAGTGATGGCTTAAGTGTATTTCTAAATGCTTCTGAATGAGAAACCAACCTTGAGATATAGCTGTCATTATCGTTACAATCATTACCAGGGTTATTAGGGAGATCATCTCCCATATTTATCTGCCCATCCAATCAGTTCAAATAGGTCAACTTCCTCCATGTCTCCCTAGTCTTTTCTCTAGACCGATGCCAGATATTTTCATCCTGTCCTCATAGAGCAATGATCTCAAGTTCCTGTAATACTCATTATTAGTATATTGCTGTCCTCTGAGGGTGTTACAGTCCTACAGAAAATGTGTTGCCCAGAATCATACACAGTATTCCACATGTGGTTTTGTAAATGTAAACATGATTAAGGCTATTACGTAGCTTCGATACAAAACTTCTGATGCGGCCTAGAACTTTGCTAGAGCTGCTTCACGCCGCTCTTATGTTATGACCACAGTCAAATCATTTTCCAATATAGTGGTTTCCGAGCACAAAGTTTCCTGTCTTTTATGTGTGGTCTAAGTTTTTCTTTCCTATATGGAAGTAATAACACATTTTTCCCTTACGAAGGGCACCTGTGTCTCTCAGCTCAGTCTTCCAATCTGTCTGGATTAGATTGCAATCTCATTCTGCATCCTGAATGCTAGCCAGATCTCCAAATTTTATATTATCTGAAAATGGGATAGCCACACATCAATCCAGATCATCAATTAAAATATTGAATAGTATTGGCCCCAAAAGTGGTCCCAATGGGTCCCAATGGTTTCCACTGTCCAACTCAATGTAAGGGCATTAATTCATAGGTACTGAGACTAGGTTCAATGGCCAATAATTTTTAGGATCGTCTCCTTTTTTCTTGCATTTTCTATTCTCCAATTAAATGTAAATAAATTAAATGTAGTGCTACCAAAATACTCTTTTAAAACAGGGTTCTCCAACCTTGGCAACTTAAGACTTATGGACTTCAACTCCCAGAGTTCCTTCAGTCAACTTTGCTGGCTGAGGAACTCGGGGAGTTGAAATCCACAAGTTTTAAAGTTGCCAAGGTTGGAGACCCCTGTTTTAAAGTATACTTGCCATATTAAGGTCCATTGCAGATTTCAAAAGAATAATGTGAAAATCCTGCTTTATTGCATTCCAGGGTTTAAAAACACAAGCCAGGGTGAAACTGAACATAGTGAGATGTCCTCCAGTAACTACTGTACTCATTCGAAGACCAGACCTCAGATATCAACTAGGCTTCAGTGTACAGAATGGCATAGTAAGTAATATTCAATATCATTCCTTGTTCATAATCCTATTTATTGCAAATATTTTTAAAATGCTTCCTGTTAAAACATTCTCATGTCATGAGAATATTGAGCATGATATCTTATTATTACTATATTTTTATTCAGAGAGAGAGAGAGACAGAGACAGAGAGACTGGTCCAAAAACACTCAGCCAGCTTTCATGCTAGCATTTCAATCCCTGCATCAAATTGGCAATCATACAAGTGCAAATTAATGCTTGGCCTTATTGAAGCATCTGCTATTGTACCTTTTCAATGTTGTTAATTTCTTATATCTTTCCAGATCTGTAGTCTTATGAGAGGAGGGATTGCAGAACGAGGAGGAGTCCGAGTGGGTCACCGAATTATTGAAATAAATGGACAAAGTGTTGTAGCAACACCTCATGAAAAGATTGTTCATGTTCTCTCAAATGCTGTTGGTGAGGTAAGAGCTGGCATCCATCAGTGCCCCATGAAAGCTTGGCTTGGCTGCATTATTGCTGCCACAAATTAAAATTCTTGTAAGACATTCTTTAATACAGATAGTAGTATTTTAAATTTTCCTGAGCCTGTTGTATTTTTATATTGTGTATTTGATGGGTACAGGATTATACCCCTTTCTTTCAAGCTGTTTAGATCTTATAAGAGTCATAAAATACTGTATATCAGGGGTGTCAAACTCATGTCGTCACGTGACGTATTGGGACTATTTTCCCCTCCGCTAAACCGGGCGTGGGCGTCGCCAGCACATGACACATCCAGCCCATGGGCTGGGAGTTTGATAGTCCTGCTGTATATACTCATAGACAAATTTAGAATTGTAGGAACCAAATTGCACCCAGAAAATTAGGTTCAGCTTATCCACAGATGGGCTTATTCCATTTTCTCTTTCAATTGTTTATGAACTAGAAGGGCATGAAAGATGACAGAAAGTTTTTTTTAAAAAATAGATGCATAATTATAGTGGTGCTTAAAAGTGTGTGAACCCTTTTGACACATTTGTTTAATTGGGTTCTCTTTACCTAGTTCTAGAGCTTGTGTGGAGAACATATCATGTTTTAGGTCATGTAGGTGGTCCTTATTTAATCTACTCTTTTAGTGGCTGTTGAAATTTACAATGAGGGTAGTTGGGGCTAGATCTTGTACAGCTAGAGTCTCCACAGTCACATGATCACAATTTGATGATCTTCCTTCCAGTTTCCCAGAAACAAATTGAGTGGGGTCTCTGACAAGAAGTCAGAAGTCACAATCGTAACAGAATAACAGCTTCCATTATATAGAAAGGAAAAATTATCTCCCTGCCCTTCCCCTATATGTTGCACAGCTATTTTTAGTTATTTTCTCATTTAACTTTACATCCAATGATTTAATAGACTGACTCCTGAAATGGACATATCACCATGTATTTCCCATTAAAATGTGAGTTGCTGTTTAATATCCCATTTTAAAATATATCCATACATTTAGCATTGATCTAAATATTGAATGGAACTTTTATAGGCTTATACTAATATGTTAGCTAACAGATGATATTGTATATTGCTATAATTGAACATATATATATATCATCCTCTTTCAAATGTCTTTTGGATGGAGAGGACTGAAGCTATTCTACTCCTGACTCTATGCAAATGCCCCAGTCCCTTTGACTATTCGGGATGAAGCGTCAACTGAATAGTTTTTTCCTTTCTTCCAGATTCACATGAAGACTATGCCAGCTGCCATGTACAGACTCTTGACTGCACAGGAACAACCAGTTTACATCTAAAGCTGACTCTTCCAGTGTGCATGGAAGATGTTCCTTCTCATTAGTGGTGGTGTTTTCTTGGGCTGCATTTTGATGTCTGCAGCAGCCTATCTCTTGCTCTTTTCTTACCTTTGATCATTCCGTTGAGTATCAGATGGCATTTTGGGTTGCACCTTTTTGCAACTAGTTTTATGTAATGAAGAATCTCTAATATACACGTGCATGCACTTCTTCAAGCTACGTCATTTAGGTTTTGTGGCTCTTATGATAGAAAACACAAGTATCTTAAATAAAAGTAAAGTAGAAAGTTCTTTTTACCGAATAAGACAGACTGCAGGGTTAAGTTCTCCATTTATGAAAATAGACAGGATATTGATTGATTTATCTTATAAAGTTGCTGTGCCAAAGGTAGGAAAGCAGCATTATAATTTTACCCTAAGCAAATAATTAAATGTGGTTTGAAGGAAACACTGATTTCCTTATGTAATTAAAAATCTATACAATGGAAATCTATTACTAAAAGATGATGTTTAGCTTTTGCTGATAAACCTCCAGACTTAAAGGTGTATTGTCTATGGGAGATACTATTTTACAATATTTCCCCTTGAGTTCAAAAACTTTCCTCATATTTCTGAAAAGTCATTTATTTCTTGAATATAACATGATTTTTTAAAAGTGGCTTTTCTAATTCCTGCTTTCTTTCCAAGATAAATTATAAATATCCAGTAAACCAGTATGTGGGTATGAGGAAAATATTTTGCCAGAGAAAATAAGAATATTTTCTTATTTTTCTTATTGTGGTCATACATGGGTTAATAAGCTTTCACATTTTAAGTGTATGCTTGTTAGAGGAATTTTAACAAGCCTGCGTACAGTACTACTTTTGTTTGTTCTGAGCCAGTTTTAATTTTAACATATCTTGGTATAAAAATCTTGAATTTATTTATTTTTATGACTTTTCTTTAATTCTGGACCATAATTATGTAAGCAAAAACTTAATTTATTTTGTTATATACATATATATATATATATAAATATACACATATATAAAATAGATGAAAAGTTATTCCTACCCCATGTGAAGCTAAAAAGATTGTGTTTGGTTAATTATTGTAGACACTTGTGAAATGAAAGAATATTGCAAAAAGTTTGGTTATGATAGTTAAAAGCAAGGCCAGTAGACTGTAATGTTTGTAGTAAACTATAGAGTGAGAACACAAAAGTTTAGGTCCTGTGGCAGCTTACACAATTATAAATTTAGCACAGTATTTTTGAATAGCGCACATAAATATTTATTCACAATACATACCATGATCTTTAAAGTAATCTAAAATTCTTTGCTTTAATATGACACACAGACATGTTTTATCTTTCTGAAAAGTGTTTGGTCTTTGTGTGGGATATAAGAAAGAAAATAGAAAATAGAGTAATAAAGGGGAAAGGTGATAGCCCAGTTTTACATCCAGAGCAACACATGTGTGCCAAGGAGCTGGGTGTATGCATGTTGCATGGATGTGCATTCTGCACACATGTTGCAAAGATATGTAATGATCAGGTCTTTGGGATTCAGTGCCCTGCATGGGTGTTAGATGTAAATGCATGTAGATCCCACCCTTTTCCAGAATTGTAAAAGTACTGGGAAGCTGAGAGTTTGATAGTACAATAGAACAGTGAGTGATTTAATGGAAAATTGTGGCCTCATAGGCATAATGTTATTAAAGTTCTCTATGCCCCAATCACATACATTGGTAGAGGCATAGCAACAAGACTGGAGTGTTAATTCCTTTT
Organism: Hydrophis major; assembly: GCA_033807585.1. Classification (NCBI taxonomy): domain Eukaryota; kingdom Metazoa; phylum Chordata; class Lepidosauria; order Squamata; family Elapidae; genus Hydrophis; species Hydrophis major. The sequence goes on along the minus strand of CM066329.1, from coordinate 290,695,660 downwards.
CTACAAAAGAATTGTACACTATCACATCATATTGCCTATAGAGTATTACTTCAACGATATACAATAATAAATAAAATTTCATTTCCACCAGTCCAAGTCTGCCATCCAGTCCTATCTATTGTAGTACATTTCAACTCGCTGAAATCAGTGACCAACTCTGCAAAAGACTAAGATGCAAATTTGGGGTCAGTGAGCTACTTAATGCTATTGCTTTACTGAAATGAAATGGCTATTATAGCTCAGGTCAACAAACCACATGTGAGATCACTAAATGCTGCATATAAAAGTACAAGATATATATAAAGCTGTAATTTTTTCAAAGCAAAGTAAAATAAAATATGTTACATTCAGCTCTTGGACTTTGGACATTCAACTAAATTTACCTATTGTATTTATTTAGCTGTGAAAAGAAAATGCATATTTCTGCATTTGTATATATGTACATATATATATACACATACACACTATACATAATATATTCAGTTGGCCTAAAATTTGATTTTTTTTAATCCTTCTGGTTTGCTTTTTTCTACATCTAGGGCAAGGTGAATTTTTCACTTTTAAAATAGAGAAATGTATCTGGAGAAATGCAAAGTTAAAGGATTAGAAGGAAAAAATGGCATACACTATATAAAGCACAAGTAAAAAATGTATTCAGTGCGATAATTTGGTAAAATTACCTTGTTGTGGAATAGACATACCAAGCTGTGAAATCATCAGCTTTCCAATATATATTACAGGTTTGTAATATATATTACAAACATATAATGCATATTATAATACATATATTTATAATATATGTAGACTATCTTTGTGTGAGACATCCTCCATTCAGAAACAAACAAGTGGATCTTTTTTGATGGTGACCTGCTTTACAAAATATTCAATTATTTGTAAAGGCTGTCCACATGTATTATTGTGATCAGCACAGGAACAGGAACATACTGCTCACAACCCAACAACCTGAAAGTTACAAAGAACTTTTTTCCATTAAGGAAAGAGCATAATTAATTTTCTTCCTGATCCCTACAATCAAGAAAAATGGTCTCTGTTCTAAGTTAAAAAGACCCAAATCTTCAATATTGACTCTTAAAATAGGTTTGTTCTATTTTAGGTATATCCAAGAGCTTTCCTGATAAGACATAGTAAGATACGAGTAGGATTGATACGTTTTAAGGAAATGAAACAAATGCTTGTGTAAGCAAATGCTTGTGTAAGCTTAAACATGTCCTTAACTTGAATTCCCATGTTTTTCTAGGACTAGGACAACCAGTCCAGTTCAAAAAGTCCAGCATTAGGGCTTTTTCTCTTATTTCATTTTGTAATCAACTCCAGAATCTCCAAAGAATATTTTAAGAATAATATGGATCAGAAGTTAAGCATTCACTGAATACATATGTTTTTAATAGTTGATATGGGAAGATTCTCTCTGTGATCAAAGGTACTGTTTATTTTATATCATTTCCAGTCTGCAAAAAAATCCAGGAAAATGTAGCAGCAAACTTTAATTTCAACAGGTTTACATAAAGTTTAGGTTGCCTCAAATTTACCATTTTTCCTATGTGCATTTGAATAATTTAATTTTAAGGCAAATAGTAAGTTATTTTTTATTTTAGGAATAAATGAAATGTGTTCAAACAGGAGAAATATTCATGTGCGTATGTGTGTAATTTTTAGACTGCCTGTGAGAGTTAAACATTGGTGTACCCTTTTACAATAGTTCTGCTACTGAATGGATAAGTTAAGCTGGTTGTAGTCATTTTTCTCCTGACCTACTCTATTTAATGAAACTGTTGGGCAATAACTTCCCATATGTTCATATAAGTAAACAAACAAGAAAGACACTACACACTTCTGTAGGCCTTGACTGGATACTGTACCATTAATTGATTGGAAGTGTTGGGATTTTTTTGTGCCTCTTTGTTTAATTTACTTTAGGCAGCTTACAAGTAAAACTAGATAAAACATTGAATATTAAAAATAAATATTAACATTAAAATTTACTTAAAATTAAAGATGGCAAGGGAGCAGGATGCACATGGGATGGAGGTGAGATCTTAGTCCATTAGCCACCTCCTGTATAATACGCCACTCCTCCCGCAGGGCTTCAGGCCAGTTGGCAGAACCAGGTTTTCAAGCCCTTTGTGAAAGCCAAAAAGTGAGTGCAAATCTCACCTCAGGGAGTACAATGATCTCCAGAATGTGGGAATCACAACAGAAAAGGCATTTCTGCTAGAGGGAATTCCTTGACCGATGGGGTCTTCAGCTTACCTCTTCTACCAATGCAGGTGGCCAATCCCAAACTATGTCTTATGCCATAAAGACCTTTAAAGATGCTAACCAATGCCTTGAATTGTACTGGGAAGCAAACTGGAAACCAGTATTACAGCGATACCCCAAGAACTATCTGGCTTCATTCAGCACCAACTATACTTTCCAAATACTCTTCAAGGGTAGCCCCATGTAGCACATTGCAGTAATGAAATGACATATGTGAAATGACACAGCCTGAGTGACTGAGCACAGGGACTCGCAATCCAGGAAAGTGCAACTAAATACAACACAAAATTGCCACATGATGTCTTCTAGCCACAACTACCACTTGTTCTTTCAGCAGGAGTCAGTTCAGGAGAACCTGCAAGTTGTACAGCAGGTCTGATCCCTGCAGCGCTCCACAAAGGAGCAGCCATGGACTGGAGCTCTCATTCCCTATCAACACCAAATGGGAGTATGGCCAGGAGAAAGGAGCCAACCAGAGCAAGACTCTGCTACTCAGACCCAGATCCTGTATCTTAACCAAACAGATACCACAGTCAATGTTACTGAAGGCAGCTGAAAAGTCAAGATTATGGATGGATGCCCTACCCACATCTTGCTTTTGCCAGATATATGTATATTTTTATGGTTTTATTGTTTTAATGTTTTGGTGAGACGGCAGCAAATCAATTTAATAAATGAATATGACACTAGGCATCACTTCACAAGTCATCTAAGAGGCAATTGTGAAATTGGATTTCACCATCTTCTTTAAGATCCAGATATGGCACCATGTGATTCCATCTACCCAAAATTGAAGGGGTAACTTTGATTCAAATAGATGGAAAAGCCCATCAGGACCTGCTTTAAGAGATAAAGTATGGATATTTTGTGACGTTTTAAGAAGCTTGTCTATCTTTGGCAGAATGTATTGTAAATAGTGATCTGCAGAAGTAAATATTGGCAACAAAAGGGTTAATTTCAAGGATTTTTTTTTGTTTCCTTTATTAAAGTGTTCCTATTTAGTCATGGAAATCAAGGAATTATCTTTCATTGAACCCTCATCAAAAATTACATTCATGTTGGTTTCCGGTTTCGCATGGCTTCGGGGCAGCAGGAATTCGTGACAGCTCGCGATTCCTGCTGTGCTAGCCGCCGAGGTACCCCCGATCCAGATGGGTCAGGGGGATATGGCTGCCCTGTAGGGACAGCTGAAGAGAGAGGGGAGTCGGACAGGGGGTTGGGGGTGTCGCAGACCCCTTCCCCCTCCGGAAAAACCCCTTTTTCCCAAGGCGGTGGAGCGGCGGTCAGCAATGGCCGCCACGAAGAAGCCAGCAACCGGGTAAGATTGCGCTGGAGGAAGTAAGGAGTGAAAGTGCTGTCTGAGCCGGGTCAAGTAACATCTTGCAAATTGGCTGGAACTGAGCTGTCTGAATTGCTGGAGGATACATTGTATCCCTAAGAAGATCGAAAGCGGTGGAGAAGCTGTTAAAGGGAACTTTTTTTTTTCTTCACTCTCCCACCCCATGGAAACAGCAGATATGTTTGGATATACTGGACATTGAAAGTAAATTGTTTTGAGAGTTGAAGCTAAGGGACAAAAGGGTTTTTGGACATTGAAAAACTTAAGAAATTGGAAAACCCTTGTTGGAGGTATGGATTTCTGATTATTTAAAATTGATATTGCAAGTGGGAAGGGAGAGGAAAAAAAATTGGAGCAGAAGCTGAAAAAGGAGGAGATTGCCTAGAATCCCAAAGAAAGGTATATGGTAATTGGACCTCTGATTAAACATTAACCCCAGAAAGAGAAAGAGAAGAAGGAAGAAAAGTATTAATTTTTGGAATTTTTTTTTTTTTGAATTATTCTTGATTAAAAATATTTGTGGTTGTTTTGGGAAAAGTTTCTTTTTTCATGATGGCATCGCTTGTGGATGAACTAAAGACTGAATATCAAAAATATAAAAAAGAAGATACTTTGGGCAGTTTGTTTCAATTCTTAGAAATGGCGTTATGTACTTATGAAAAGTTGATTACGCAGCAGAAGGACTGGGACAAAGAAGAAGAAGAAGCCATCTTTGATGAACAATGGGTTCTTTCCAGGGAGGAGGAGAAAAAGGATAAGAAAAAGGGGATTTTAAGAATTATAAAAACAACCAAAGAAGAGAAAAATGAGCGGAAAGGTGGAGGCAAGGTTCGGAAGCAAAGGAAAGGGAGTAAGAAAAGGGAGGAGGAAAGACAAAGGGGTAAAAAGGGCAAGGAGAAGAATAAGCAAGAGAGAAAGGGGGGGAGGAGAAGCCTCAATGAGGGGAAGCAAGATCTAAAGAAAAAAAGTTTATTCAGAGACAATGGGTGAATTTAATTTAGGATAAAAGAGGGATTCTGGAGGGTACATAAGATTGTGTTTTTTATATGTGTATTTAGAGTATAAAATTTATTGTGTAATTTTAGAATCTTTTAAACAGAATCCCAAGAAAAATTGTCATATGAAGTACTTTTAAGTTAGGGTAATGAGTTAAAGGTGTCACTCCAGTTAGTGTATAGGAGAAGTATAGTAAAAGAAAAAAGATGAATGGATAGTTGGAAATAGAACAGACAAAGAATATTATTGAAAATGGAAATAAGATTTGGAAGGATATATAAAGGTTTTGTTATTTTTTTTTTTTTGTATATTGATAAAAGGCAATAACATTTTAATCAATAAGAAATAATTTGGATGAAAAGGAGAAGCTGGAATAAGATATGAATTTAAATAGATAAAGTATTGGTTTGTTCTTTAATTATTATTTTTTTAGGAAAGAATTTATAAGCTGTTATGCCCTGATTGTTTATGCACTGTTTTTGTAAAACTGATAAAATTGGTTTATATATATAAAAAAGAAAATGATAATAAGATATGGAAGGATATATAAAGTGAATATGATGTTTGAATTTGTGTCTGTGTGAAGAGTTTCAACCCGGGATCAGGCAGCCTTCAGAAAAGATGTTTTAGTTTTGTTTATGTTTTGTGTTTTGTATGTTTATGAAAGGCAATAAAATTTTAATAAGCAAGAAATATAATTTGGATAAAAGGAGAAGTTTGGATAAGATATGAAGTTAAATAGATAATGTAAATATTGATATTACAATTTGGAGTTATGTTCTATTGGCTTTCTTCTTTAATTATTATTATTTTTTTTTTTAGAAAAGATTCTTCAAGTTGTTATGCCTGGATTGTGTATTGTTTTTTTTTTTGTAAAATTAATAAAATTTGTTTTAAAAAAAAAAAATTACATTCATGTTTTTTCTGTTAGCAAATTGGAAAACATAATTATTTTACTGAATCATGCTTCAGATGGAGGTATCTAATTCAGATAACAGGTAACAGATAATCAGAGTTGGAAGGTATCTTATAGGTCATATAGTCCAACCCCCACGCCCAAGCAGGAGACCCTACACCATTTCTGACAAATAGAAGTCCAATCTCTTCTTTAAGGTCTCAACTGATGGCGCTCCAATAACTTCCGAGGGCAAGCTGTTTCATTGGTTGATTATTCTGACTGTCAGAAACTCTCCTTATTTCCAGGTTAAATCTCTCCTTGTTCAATTTCCATCCATTATTCCTTGTCTGGCCTGCAGGCACTTTAGAAATTAGCTTGACCCCTTCCTCCCTGTGGCAGCCCCTCAGATATTGGAAGACTGCTATCACGTCTCCCCTGGTCCTTCTCTTCACTAGACTAGCCAAGCCCAGTTCCTGTAACCATTCTTCATATGTTTTAGCCTCCAGTCCCCTAATCATCCTGGTTGCTCTTCTCTACTTTTTCTAGAGTCTCAACATCTTTTTTATTATGTGGTGACCAAACTGGATGCAGTACTCTGTGTGTGGTCTTACTAAGGATTTATAGAGTGGCATTAGTACCTCACTTGATCTTGATTGTATCCCGTTAATGCAATTTAGGATTGCATTAGCTTTTTTGGCTGCTGCTGCACACTGCTGGCTCATATTTAGCTGGTTGTCCACCAAGACTCCAAAATCCCTCACAGTTACTGCTATTGAGCCTGGTTTCACCCAGTCTATATGTGTACTTTTGGTTTTTCTTGCCTAAGTGTAGGACTTTACTTTTCTCTACATTTTGTTAGATATGGCCCAGTGTTCTAGTCTTGTCAAGATCCATCTGGATCTTGAGCCTATCTTCTTGGGTGTTAGCTATTCCTGCCAGCTTAGTGTCATCTGCAAATCTGGCAAGTTCCCCTTCTATTCCCTCATTTTAGTCATTAATGAAGATATTGAAGAGTACTGGGCCTAAGACGGAACCTTGTGGCACCCCACTGCTTACTTCCCTCCATGTAGACTTAGACCCATTAAGGACTACTCATTGAGTACAATTTGGCAGCCACTTGCAAATCCATCTAGCGGTGGTGCTATCTATCCCACTTTTTTCTAGCTTACCAAGAAGTAGGTTGTGGTCTACTTTGTTGAATGCCTTGCTGCAATCTAAATATATTATGTCCACAGTATTCTGCTGGTCTGCTAATTTAGTCACTGTTGAAGAATGAACCCACTATGCCACTATATTGGCATGATCTGTCTTTAACAAACCTGTGCTGACTTGCTAGTTATTACTTTACTTGTTTCTAGATGTTGGCAGATCTGTTGTTTTATTATCTTTTCCAGGATCTTCCCGGGTATTGATGTTAGACTGATTGGTCTATAGTTTCCTGGGTCTGTTTTTTTTCCTTTTTTGAAGATGGGAACCACATCAGCTCTTTTCCAGTCCTCTGGTAATTCCCTGGTGCTCCAGGATTTTTGAAAGATATAGTGCAGTGGTTCTGAGATGACCTCTACCAGTTCCTTTAAAACTCTGGGATGTAATCCACAGGCCCCGGTATTCAATAAACTCAAGAGAGGTCTGAACCACTAATGCAGGCTTTAGCCAAGGTTATTCAACCTTGGTAATTTTAAGATTTGTGGAGTTCAAGTCCCAGAATTCCCCAGCCAGCATGGCTAGCTGAGGAATTTTGGGAGCCAAAGTCCACAGGTCCATACCCCTGCTATAGCCTATTAGTGACACTTCGGGAAAAAAATGGAATAATTTATGTCAATGTCAAGAAAAAGAAAACCAGAACATGTTTATTTCATTTATAATTTTAATCAAAATTAAATACAGTTTATTAATTTTCTGAATTAAGACAAATAATTTGAGGAAAAAAGAGTTGGACTATCAGAATTTCAGCAATCTGAAAGTAAAAACCTGAAAATTTGTAGCAATGGATCCTACCGGTATCACCAGTTTCTTCCATTACAGACAAGTGTTTTAAAATGTACAGAATGTATTTTAAGTCAGCAAAGATTTAGGAAGAGAGAAAAACTTCTCTTTTCTCATCTGGATTCTTACTAATGATTTAAGCCAAATTATGAAAAGAAAAAAAACCTAGAAATAATTTATAATCTGTGTGTTTTAAACAGAAAAAAAATCATTCCCATAAAACATTTAGAAAGCAATGCACACTTCAAAAATGATTCACAAGTGCTTCAGTCTTTCCAAAGCCCAGCATTTTTGGATAGTCATTAATGCAATCTATTTTTTTTTTCCAGGCTTCTACATGATCCCAAAAAAGGAGGCCACCTCTTTAATGGATTGATGATTATGAGTTAACTTTTAAAATCAATGGTATTTTATTTTCAGGATGTATAAACAAGTAGCATCTGTACTGTTTCCTCACTTCCTTCCAGTCTGAAACTCTTGAATCATTTCTGAAGCATGCACAGCCCTCTGCATTGAACAAGATTGCTCACTCTCCCATCATCATTTTGGTAATAAAGCTGTCCTGGAAAAATGTATCATTGCTCTCAATTTTATTAATCCATTTTTTCAAGATTATTGCGTAGTTTATGGGCTGGGAGTAGCAGCAGAACACCTGAACGACCTACTGCTTTTAAGCACTTTTGCACCTGAAGTGATAAAAAATGAAAGCTGAAGGTTCATGCAGCACTTTTAAGTACAATAAAGTGATAGCTCTGTTCACCCCACAAGTCAAACTCATTTTAAAAGCTTCTTCATACTTTTTTTTTAAATTATCATGATAAATAATGTGTAGTGCATTATTAAAAAGGAAAGGGATGAATGAGAATACATACTTCAATTCCATCTACTGTAAATATATCACTATTCCCTTTCAGATATAAAACATTAACATGTAACCCACACATACCAGGGACAACAATCAAAGTTTATGTAGAAACAATGATTTGTTTTGATAGACTCCTTTACCTGTATTCTTTACCTTTACCTGTACCTGATCCTCATATATCCTAACTCTACCTGAATATCCTTTTTTTCTGATTCAGAACTATATTTATAATGCACTGTGGTTTTCTTTGAAGTAATTTACTTCAACTTTTTCCTCAAATGCTCTTTCAAAAGCAGCAATACAATAAATGAGAAACATAGATTAAGGATCCCTCTATCCAACTGCTTCTCTGCTCTGGTCTTTGCACTCCACGAGGGACCAAAAAGCAACCGAGCTCAGAGTACTGTTTCTTGGACGACTCCAATGAGGCTGTGAGGTCGCTCTGACTCCATCCGCTGCGTCTTCCTGTCTAGTCTCCGGGTTCCGGCTGTAGTAAAAGTACTTACATCTCCACAGCTCTCCAAGTGTAAAAGTCCCGGGTGCTTCCTGAAAGGCAGTGTGTGTGCTCCTGTTATGGCTGGGTGAGCAGGAGTCATGACCTTTGGAAAGAAAGAACATTTACACTGTCAACTGCCATATCTATTTTTATCAGAAATGTGTGGATAAAGAGTATGTTAGCTGCCTTAAAATGTAATTTTAAAAGCAGATTGGGCATGCTGCAGATCCCATCAGCCAAAGTGTGTCGACTTCTGGGGATCAGAAGAGGGGCGTTTTTTCCACAATGGCCACTGCTCTAGGGGACGTTCTCCCGTTGGAGATTAGAATAGCCCCAACCGTATTGGCGTTTTGCAAGGCTTTAAAAATGCCCCGTGTACTTGGGCCTGGGGCTCCAAATGTGTTAAGGAATCCGTTTATTGACTTTAACTGTTAATTGGCTAACTGTTTCAGCTGCTGCATGTATTTATTTATTGTTTAGATGTTTTTTATTGTTTTAGAACTGTAAGCTACCCAGAGTCACTTGGCTGAGGTGGGCAGCTATAGAAATTGAATGAATGAATTAATTAATTAATTAATTAATTAATTAATTAATTAATTAATTAATTTTAAAAAACTGACTTCATATAATACCTGGCTATTTCATTGAACACCTAGGTGTAGAATCCTTTAGCTATCAGGACATGTTTTTAAGCCCATTTTTCCTTTTGATTAGTAATTAAGCCATTTAGCTAGAAAGACTTCAGTCATAAGTGGAAATATGTAAAAAGTATGGATATGATACAAATAAATATTGCTCCAACTGCAAAGGGTTTTGTGTGCAAATGTATATGAGTGTGTTTTAGTATCACCAGTAATTTTCTTCACTTGTTTAGTTTCTTTATATTATGGATCTTTGGTTATTCGGGTTTTCTCCCGCGTAAGATTGGAAGTATCTAGACAACGTTTCGATGAAGTCTCATTCATCATCTTCAGGCTTGTGTCTTCGGCTCTGTGCTTCGCCAAAGATCCACATACAAATACCCATGAGAACCTCAGAAAACATAAGATTATATATATAAAGTTTTCCCAGGTATCTATATGTATGGTATTCAGCTTTATTCAGGTATTTTCCCATGTCATTATAGTTGTGCTTTTAAAGTTGTAGCGACGTTTCGGCAGAATCTCATCTGCCATCATCACAATACAGAAGCCTGATGATGGCAGATGAGATTCTGCCGAAACATCGCTACAACTTTAAAAGCACAACTATAATGACGTGGGAAAATACCCAAACAAAGCTGAATACCATACATATATGGATTTCCAGAATTGTCATTTTAAGAGGGCTGATCTGATTCTGCAAGGACAAACTCCCTATTTTTTTCTACTTTGTCAGCTGGAGATTTCTATCCTTATCCATTTTCTACAGACAAGTATACCCAGCATTGCAAATGGATGACCTGACCAACTAAACTTGGGGAGAGCTTCAGCCACAAGTATTACCTCTCCCTTTAACTTACTAAGTAAACAAAATCATATTTCACCCTTAAGAACTGCAATATAACTGGATAGTGCAACTATAGGATAAGATCACATTTATTTCTTAAATAAGTACCATAGGTGTCCAATTTGGAAAGAAGGAAAAAAAATCAACCCAGAAGTGATAAGTGATTAAATAAGGACAAAAGATCCACCATCTTAGGATGCCCTTCTTGTAACCTGGTTCACAAAAATTGAATCATTAACTCAAAGAACAAACGTGTAACTAAACCAAAGACCAAACCAGATTGTTTGCTAGGATGAAAGATTATTTTGTCTTCTCCCAAGAGAAAAAAGCTAACACCAGACAGCAACGTATACGGAGTCTCATTATGAGCTGGACTTTCCTTCCTCAAGCAGAGCTGCAACTGTTTAGGAGTTTGTATTTTACCTGCTCAAGGAAACTGGCGCTGGTGATGGCTTCCTCCATGTGCTCTTCATCTGATTTTAAGACAGATTTGATGTCTTCTACTAGTTCGTGTATGTCAGGCGTCATGTTGCAGGAGGACTGCTCCAAGAATTTGGCTACCAGAAGCTTAGTATCTATATATGATTTATAATCTATTAAAGACTGAGGCCTTGAACGTGCAGCCTTTGCTCTCAGAGTTTTTCGCAAAATGACAGTAGCCAGTTGTGGTTTTCGGTCTGTTTGAGTAGCAGCTTCGCAACTTAGCACTAGACCTGGAGACAAAATAAAACAAAATAAAAAATCTCAATGGATGTGCCCTAGTAGTTTATACATCAGCAGAGACAGCTATAGACAAATACAAGTCTATAGTAAAACCACCCATGCCAACCAAGTGCTCCACTGATACCAAAGTAACGATGCAACCTCCTACAAGAGGTGTAAAACACTATTTAGATGAGCACAAACTCATTGCAGCAACCTGAAGTTTAGAAAAAGAAACAGATGAACTATACAATATCTTCCAACAAAATGGATACCCACGTAGCTTCATGAAAAGTGCCTGAACATTCAACTTAATACAGCACAACCAAGACTAGCTGGTAACACTGCCATACATCAAAAACATCTCAGAAATCACCAACAGACTGTTACAACCATATGACATCAACGTGGCACACAAATCAACTAAAGCCCTCTAAAACAGTGGTCACCAACTGGTGGGCCGTGGACCACTGGTGGGCCGTGAGAGAATTTTGATGGTCCACAGAGAAATGCCCCCCCCAAAGCAATTAATCCAGGCTGCACAGGAACACAAGACTGCGCCGCCCACATGGCCTGCCCACCCGCTGGCCCCCAACCTTTGGCCAAGTGCAAACCTTACCTTGAGATTTTGAAATCATCTCTCCTTGAGGAGTGCTCGCAGAAGCAGCACAGGAAACCGGCCAAGCTCTTGAGAGACGAGAGTGACTGCAGCTGCTTCCCTTCGCGAGCACTCCTTGATAGACCATTTTGCAGATAGTTTGGCCGAACTTCTGTCCCTGGGAGTCAAAGCGCTGAAGTGTAAGCGGTGCGGGAAACTTTGGCCGGATTCTTTGAGTGAAGGCAGAATGCTGATGCCATGAAAATGCAAGTAATGCAGCACTCACACACCTTCCAGCCATCTCCATCGCTGCTTTGGCCCCTCTGTGCCACCATCCCCCCTCTTGCTGCAACAGCACCATTACCTCATCCTGGCCAGTGAGGGCTGCGCTTTTTGCATATTGCACCACCTGCAAATTTGCACATTACATGTGCCACCCCCTACAGCGGAGTTTTCCAACCCCACCACAGGCCAGTCCCATATTCCAGAGTTGCAGCAGTCACAAGACTGGCCCTTTGGTCATTCTGGAGCAGCTCATCCATGGCAAGCCAGTGTACAGGCCAGTCCTATGACTACTGCAGCTCTGGAATATGGGACTGACTTTCCCACCAACGTCAGCAAACCACTGTCAGTCCAAAGTCATATTAGTGATCCGCGGGATTTAAAGTAATGAGTTTGGTGGTCCCTGAGATCTAGAAGGTGGGCGACCCCTGCTCTAAAACATCTTAAGTAAACCAAAAGATTCAGCAATTCCAGAAGAAAAACAGGAATCATAGATAATATTCAGGGCAAGAACTGCAAGCAGCCACTTTGTGGGACAAACAGGCAGAAGACTAGCATCCATGACCACCACCTAGGAATCAGGAAACATGATAAAAACTCCTTAATTTCACAACACAAAGACACACTTAACCATAGCTTCTACAGGAAAACTGTGACCATCATAGACAAAGCCAAGTCCATAAAAAACCAGACAATTCCTGGAAATCTGGCACTCTACTAAACTGGCCATCAACAGGCACATAGGCATAAACAGTATCTACATCCCATTCAAAAGAGACAATCAACAAGCCAAAAAGTAAACAAAAAAGACATAACCACCACCTCATCAGCAATCAACATGTTGATAACCAGAGATTAACACCAAGATTAACATTAAACTAATAATCAGGAAGCAAACAATACCCCAATCAAGAAACTATCAAACAAGCAACAGTAAACATAACACCAAGACCACTCCCACATTGGATAGGGCAATTCTGTCTGTCTAAAACTCTACCCCCAATAGTGTACGCTGCCAGAGGATTATTTTTTCCCAACTGCATAATCTGGAACACTGAATTGCAGTTTCCACATTTCTGATCAATTTTCCAGCAATGCCAAATTGTTTTTTCTATTGCAAATATTCCCAAGAATGTCAACTTATTACACACTTTTGTGGCATCAGCAAAAAAATAAATATTACCTAGCAATCCTTCTGTTGTATCACTTACAAACACATTGAATAGAACAGGACCTAAAACTGAGGTGAGCCTTGTGGCACACCACTTTTGATTGGTCTCTGTTCAAACAGTGCCCCATTAACAATCACACATTAGGATCCCCGAACCAATTTTCCAATCACTGAACCACCCAGTGGTTAAGTCTTTGCCTGTACAACTTTTTTAGGAACTCATTATTTGGAACTCTGTCAAATGATTTGCTAAAATCCAGATAGGCTTTGATCACAGCACCACCTTCATCCAAAACATTTGTGATATAGTTTAAAAACTTAATAATTTGAGATATACTGATTGTTCATTACTGCAAAATAATTCATTTTAAATGCTGACTTATTTAGTACTTAAATAACATTTCAAATTATATTTCCAATGGGCCGATTTTATTAATATCTTTCTGATATTTTAAAAGTTAATGTTGTAACATTGGTAAATACTTTTACTTATGTTCTATTTGTGTGTGTGTGCATGTGTGTGTAGTGGGGCATTGTACCTCTAAAGCTAATACCTTTGAGGGGGGGAAAGAGAGGGATAAGAATTCACATTCATATTGGTGCAAAGTGATCCACACTCAAATGATGTATTGCAACTCCCCATTCCCTTTCCTAAAAAGCTTCTTTATTGTTCTTTGCCTTGTTAGCAAGATTATTGTAAGAAACCTGTCTATCGATGGCTCTATAAAGGCTCCTGAAGAGCAATATTCAGTGAAGGATCCTTTTAGAATGAGAATGAGGTAGGCATAGAAAACAGCCCTCCAGCACCACTGATCTGCAAATTCAAAGCCTCTACAAAACTAAGCCTCAGTTCTGATGGCTGCAGCCAAACCCTCCGTCCCCTGCAGCCTTGGAAGAATTGGTGGGTGGGGGCTGGTGCTCTTCTGGTTGAGGTGAGGGTCTCACTGGGCCTTATGGCCCTGATTCTAACAAGACCACCATCATTTTTCATCAAACAATTTATAGCTCCAAGGCAACGATACCATTTGAGATGGAACCAGCTTAATGCCAATAAATCTTCATTTTGTGGTCTCAGAAAAAAAAAGAGATAAAGAACATTTTCTGGAAAGGGGAGAAGAATCAGGTCACCTCTGGATGGAAAACCATGAAGAACAGGATCACTTTTTGATCGTTTTTTGAGTAGCTGAGAAGTCCCCACAGGTACTAAGCTGGCATCTGGAGACAAGGTGGTCTCTCTACTCAAAGAATTAAGAGAATTTTCATCTCCTGCAATGAAGAAAGACAAAATCAAGAAATTCATTTAGCATGAGCTCACATGTGCTCTGTCTCTCTTTCTACACACCCACATCTACATGCATACAAACACACACACATACACCAGGGAGAGAGAAAAATTCCAGAAACATAATTCTTTTAATCAGATTTCAACAGTCATTTCAACTTAAACAATGGTTACCAAGCAATGCTTATAAAGCTTTCCATTACAATAAAGATTTCTGTTAATCATGATAATGCAATTATAAAAGGGAATCTGCAGTCATTATTGAAAGTATTGCCAATGTGACAAGTGTCTAACAGAGGTATCACATCTGGCAAACTATGTTTCAGTGATCAAAGAAAGCAAATATAAATCTTAAAAAGCTGGACTTGTTATTTTAACATCATGTTCACAAGTGGATGTAAACTTGGGTATGCAGCATTATAGAAACATGGACATAAAAAGACATGCTTTGCTCTAATCACCTGAGAATCATCAATGTTATCACAAATAGCTTGCAGAAATGAAAAACTCCTACTGTCCTCAGAATATATAAAAAGTAATATTCCCAAATTTCATGACAAACCATTTCTATGTTGTTGGCAAATAAAAAAACAAGGACATGGATCTGAGGCAGGCCACATGAGATTTAAAATAATTAATTCAGGGGAGTTTCTTTTTTAATGGGGAATGGTGCCAAAGCTCTTTTTAGAAGTATCTTATTTCAAAGTAAAGGGAACATAAATTCCTAATTTTCAGGTGGGTCATTAATAGTTGGATACTGAAAGAGGGCTCACTGGTCTCTCAAATTTTGATCCAAATAAAATAATCATATTTGTGTTCTAATATAATTTTCACACAGTGAAACTGGTTGTAACAAGGTTTATCCTAGAGAACAAACCTTGATAAAGGAAGAATAAAGAAGGTGAACAAATCAATAAAGAATGGTAAGAATTAGTGGTACAATGATTCAAA
This sequence comes from Hydrophis major, assembly GCA_033807585.1. Classification (NCBI taxonomy): domain Eukaryota; kingdom Metazoa; phylum Chordata; class Lepidosauria; order Squamata; family Elapidae; genus Hydrophis; species Hydrophis major. The sequence goes on along the minus strand of CM066329.1, from coordinate 290,680,326 downwards.
GCATCATGTCAAACTCAAAACAATATGTTTTCCATTTATCCATCAAATCACTAGGTTCAGAATCAGCTATTCACACAGGAGAATAGACAGAACATAACTCTCTTGCCTTAGCTTTACAGATCTAAACAAAGCTGTTGGAAAATTACTGTTGGCAATTTCTCCCGAGTATCCTCCTAGTCATTCCCTTCATCTAAATAAGAGCGGTGCATACAACATTCAGTTCGATGATATACATTTTAAAATACATGTTGAACTTATTAATATTATTTATTCTATACTTTTAAAATTGTAAACGGTGAGAACTTGCCCTAGAAGACAAAATATAAATAAAATTATTTTCTTGGTCTACCCTAGACACATGTATTTTCAAAACCAATAGCTTGACAACTCACTCCATCAATACAAGGTCATAAAAAGGTGCTAAGTATGTGTTATCTTTCTTCACTTTAGTTTTTAATCTAATCCAAGGTCTCTATATTTTGCTTATTCACATTTCTAAAACAACAGGGACTTCGAACAAATAATTAAAATATTTTTAAATTAACATTAACAGCACCATTTCTTTTTGTCTGACAAACATGAAACTGAAAGCATTGTCGACAAAAAGAAAATGTGAAATTTATTCCTCAAATAATGACACTAACATGAAATAGGCTTTAGAATGAATAAGGTTTTAGTTCTGTTCAGTTGCTTCCAAAATCCAACAGTGAGACATTAGCAATGGTGGAGATAAAGTCTTGGTATTACAAAAGAGTTACTTCAAGGACTTTACAAGGCTGAAGTGCTCCAATGCTATTTTTCCTTGTTTTGTTTCCTGGTGTCAAATTTGTGTCTATTAATTCTTCTGTGCAAAATTTGTCCTGTTTGTCCTACGAAGAATTCAGTGGAGCATTGTCAACTCCATCAGCAAGGGAGAGGATGCTGAACTCACCTACGTCAAAGGTGCAGGCAATCTCAGAAGGACAGAACAAATACAATGACGGGTTTTTAACACATTCCAATGAAGTACTGGCAATCTGTCTTATATACACCCTGCCTCTACTTAACTGACCTCCATTCCCCCTCTTCCCCCTAGCCCTAGTTTAAATCCTATGCATCTGATGAAATGAGCTGCAGGTTTTTTAATATAAACAAACCCCTCCTGACCTTTTGCTACCATAGGCTAACATGGTTCTCCTCCTACAATGTTTAAGTGAAAGAAAGAGAAAGGCTGTTTCAGAGTGATCAATTCTAAGAGCAAATGGTTGTTATATACAGTAAATTAGTTTAAATAAGAAAACAATCCTTACTGCATTTCTTGTAATTCATTGCGAACCCTTAGCACAATACTCCCAAAACCCGTTTTTTTACCTTGTGGTACCTGTATGTCATTTTGTTCAGGTGGGTCATTTACAACTTCTGCAACAGCTGTATTGGATGCATCTTCCTAAATATAAAAATAACAGAGTAATCTTTTAAGTAAATTAATCGGAAATAGAAATACATTCCTGATTTTAGAGAATTTAAATTTAATGTAATTTAAATGTAAAAATTAAACTGAATTACAAAGAAACACCACCAAATCACAAATGTTCTCCAGGATTAAGGATCTCTCCTTTTTACTAAACATTCTGATCATTCTGATTTATGTGTGGTGACAATCTAATTAACTAGTCTATGACTGAATAAAAAATGATTGACTGATTGAATCGATTGAAATTTCCAAATTGTTTTTAAAAAGAAACCCATGTACTGTAGTAACCCAACTTTAAGATCACTAAAAAATATGTAAATGATGCCAGGCTGTTTCTGATGCATCTGGTATGTCAGCCTCAAGATGATTCTGGTTGCTGAAACTACTTTATCTTTCAGACAAAGTGTAGAAAGACAGAAAGGAAGAGATCCATTGTTTAACATATTCCAATTCTGACAACTGAGAACAGATAGCATGGTTAATACCACTAAAGGGCTCTGAGGGGTTCAAGAGAACTGAAGAAATTATTTCTACTTCTGGTTCTACCTTACAATCTAATTTGCAAAGTCAGCAACTAATGCCATATTCCTAAGGACAAATATACAGCTGGACTGAAAAGGATCTGTAAATATGACAGTTATTGTCCTGTCGTTCAAAGCATTCCCCTTGATTAGATGTAAAAAGTCAAGCAAAAAAAAATATTTTTAAGTTGTCCAGGAAATTCTTCTGCGTTCTCAGATAAAACAAAGTACATCTACAGTAATTGTACAAGACAATATGATCAACATCTGTTAAACAGCCCACCCTCCTGACTCTTCTAACAGCCTTAAGACCAGGCTCTGCCCGATGGTTTGGGAACCCAATGGTGGAGCCTCACACTAGAGTTGACTAATTTAAACCTTATCCCATCCCTGTCCCTGTGGTCCAGCTCCGTCCTTCATCATCTTGTGTGTAATGATTTTATCTATTTTGCTCTTATAGCTGGTAATTGTAAAGTTTTTCTACTGTAAGCCATCCAGAATCACCCAGGAGATGGGCAGCAAATAAATTTCTAGATAGATGATAGATAACACTATCATCTATCTATCTATCTCTATCTCTATCTCTATCTCTATCTCTATCTCTATCTCTATCTCTATCTCTATCTCTCTATCTCTATCTCTAATCTATCTATCTATCTATCTTTGGGCATCTCCGTGTGATCGTGACCCTGTCCTTTCCACCTGGCGCTCTTGCTGCTTTCTGGCTCTTTAGCAACCAGCTTCGCATTTGGAACATGTTTGCACCAACTCCAAACGCGAACGTGTTCCAAACTATGTTCCAAATTATGCAGTCTCTAGGCTGCTTCCGGAACTACGGGACGCTCTCCGTTGCCTACCGGCCCTTCTTCCTTGGGCTCCCTGCCGTGGGGTACACCCACTTCCTCCTGCAAATTACGTCTCGCAACTCTTCTCTCCCTTTCCTCTCGCTCCAAAAAGATTGCCATCATAACCCACCGATTCAGGCTTCCAGCCACATTGTGATCCATTAGTGAGGTTGCCATCTCGGATGGAGGCATCGCAGTCTCCCTCTCGCTTGCTCTGAAACTTCGCGCAGACCAAAATAAAAAGATCGCCTGCTGTCATGTTTGGAGCTGCCACTTCCGCATTTGGAGTTCCAAATGGCGGCAGCACTCCAAACACAGAAGCGGCAGCTCCAAACATCAAGGTCAAGGTCAAGGTTCCTTTATTGTCACTCCATACATGACAAGCAAATCATATATAGGAATGAAATTACGTTCCCACTCTCCCACAGTACAGTAAAAAAAGTAACAACAATACAATAAAATACAGTAGAACAATAAAAACAATAAAAACAATAAAAAAATACAATGAACAATAAAATACAATAAAACACTAACAGTAACCCTAGTGCAGCGGATTCGAGGGTAATAGAAATGCAGGATAAAAGTTAAAACATTAAAAGTACTGTGAGTGCTAAAGTGCATGGGAAAAGCAGCAATTAAAACACAATGAATGTTCATGTATGTATATAGTATTAATGCGAAGACAACGGAAACAGACTAGGGGGGAGAACTGGCAGGGAATTTAACTGCCTGACAGCCTGATGGACAAAGCTGTCCCTTAATCTACAAGTCCTAGCCCGAAGGCACCTCAGTCTCCTGCCTGATGGCATGAGGCTGAAGTAGCTGTGTGTGGGGTGGGAGACATCGCCTGAGATCTGAATAGCTTTACGGGTCAGGCGTGTATTATAAATATTGTGAATGGGTGGGAGGGGGACACCAATAATCTTCTCAGCTGCTCTCACTGTGCGCTGCAAGGTCTTACGGCAGAATGCTGTGCAGCTGCCATACCACACAGTGAGGCAGCTGGTCAGGATGCTCTCAATAATCCCACGATAAAAAGAGAGCATGATAGGGGTAGGGGCTCTGGCGTTTCTCAGTCTGCGGAGAAAGTGAAGACGTTGTTGTGCTTTCTTGTAAAGTGATGTGGTGTTGATACTCCAGGTAAGATCTTCTGTAATGTGCACGCCCAGAAATTTAGTGCTGCTCACTCTCTCCACAACTGTACCGTTAATGGACAGAGGAGGGTGCTGGGTACGTGCTCTCCTGAAGTCGATAATGATCTCCTTAGTTTTATCAACATTAAGAGAAAGGTTGTTAACACCACACCATGTGGTGAGCTGGCTCACCTCATCCCTATAGTTAGACTCGTTGTTATTATGGATGAGACCAACAACAGTTGTGTCATCCGCAAACTTAACGAAGATGTTGGTACCATGCTTAGGTGTGCAGTCATGGGTCAGCAGAGTGAAAAGTAGAGGGCTGAGCACACATCCCTGGGGGGCCCCCGTATTCAAAATAATAGTTCCCGATGAGTTGCCGCCAACCCGGACTGTCTGAGGTCTCCCAGTCAGGAAGTCCAACAACCAGTTGCACAATGAGGTATTCACACCCAGCCGATCCAGTTTCCGTATAAGCTGCTGGGGGATAATGGTGTTGAACGCTGAGCTAAAGTCTATAAATAGCATTCTGACATGTGAGTCCTTAGTGTCCAGATGGGTGAGAGCTGAATGAAGGGCAGTAGAAATAGCATCATCGGTGGACCTGTTGGCCCGATATGCAAACTGGAAGGGATCCAAGGTAGGAGGAAGGATGGATTTAATATACTGCATGACTAACCGCTCAAAACACTTCATGATGATGGGAGTCAGTGCAACAGGGCGGTAGTCATTAAAACAGGAAGGGGAAGCCTTCTTGGGTATTGGAATGATGGTAGTTAGTTTGAAGCATGTAGGAACCGCAGCCTGGCTCAGAGAGATGTTAAAGATGTCTGTAAAGACATCCATGAGTTCCTCTGCACAGTCCTTTAGTACGCGACCAGGAATGTTGTCCGGCCCCGCAGCCTTGCGGGCACTAATCCTGGAAAAGGATCGTCTCACGCTGGCTGGAGACAGGCGCAGCACATGGTCGCCAGGTGGAAGTACGGACTTTCGTGCAGGAGTGCCGTTCTGTGCCTCAAAACGACCGAAGAAATCATTCAGATTGTTCAGCAGAGTGATGTCATTATCACAGGTCCGAGGCCGGGGTTTGTAGTCCGTGATGGTCTGAAGACCTTGCCACAGGCTCCTGGTATCTCTGCTGTCACTGAAATGATGGGCTATCTTCCTGGTATACTGCCTCTTTGCCTCTTTGATACCCCGGTCCAAGTTAGCCCTGGCTGTTCTCAGGCCAACATCATCACCTGCTCTAAAGGCGGCATTCCGGGCCCGCAGTAGCCTGTAGACTTCTCCTGTGAGCCAAGGCTTTTGATTGGCCTGTACAGTAATAGTCCTTGTTTCCGTGACATCATCAATACACTTGGTGATGTAGGCAGTAACAGTCTCTGTGTATTCCTCAATGTCAGTGTGGCCATTAAAGGTGGCTGCCTCTTTGAACATGTCCCAGGCTGTAGTTCCAAAACAGTCCTGGAGCACAGAGGAAGCACCTTCTGGCCACACCCTAATTTGTTTCTGAACCGGTTTATTGAGTTTAATCTTTGGTCTATACGCCGGCATTAGCATAACTGCAATATGATCAGAAGCACCCAAATGGGGGAGAGGGGAGGCTTTGTAGGCTCCACGCTGAGTAGTATAAACAAGGTCCAGTGTGTTGACTCCCCTTGTAGGAAAGTCAATGTGCTGGTATAACTGTGGACACACCGACTTAAGATTTGCATGATTAAAATCCCCCGCCACAATGAGAAACCCGTCTGGATGTGCTATCTGTTGTTCACCGAAACATGGTGGCGGAATGGGCAGAAGGGAAAGCAACAGCAGCGGGTGCCAAAGGTGTCTGCAGCAAAGGTGGGAGTAGGGAGCTCTCTGTGCTTTGCCATGATAATCTGTTAGGAGCGGCTGTTGGCGAGGATGCAAGGGGGGGAATTAAGTCACCCCTGAAAAGACGGCCTAGCCATTTTTTCGGGGCTCAAAAAAAAATAAGGCCCGGTCTTATTATGTGAGAAACACGGTATCTATCTATCTATCTATCTATCTATCCACAGAGTCCAAGTCATACCAAATGAACATGGCTTTTATCCTCAAACAGCCTTGCAAATGTGTCACAAGAAGTTGTTGAAGAAACAGCTAATTTCCTTAAAGATCAAAGGTGAATCCCTGGACATTAGTGAAGAGATTCACAGAGGTGGAAAATAACTCTGACTTTATTATTCCTATAAAATAATTTCAAAAGTCATTCATATAAATCAAGATTCAGCATGAAACTTCCCCTATTTATTTTTCATTACCTTTAGCTGAGTGATATACCAAGAAGCTCATGTAATGGAAGGGTGAGAGACTTAAACCCAAGTATACAATGGCCTTAGTCACTTTTTTATTCCACAGGGTGACTGTGGCTTATGTGAGATTACAAGACATGCCAACTGGGGGGGAGGGGGGGAATAGGACTCAGAGACCTATGAAAAAGTTTAGCAGTCATTAATTTCTGAATTCCAAAATTATTATAGACTTGCAGAAGGACCATAAATTAGTAAGATGGAAAATTAAGTGCATTCCCGTTTGAAAGTTTGTTTTCCTCCTGTTTTTTACAGATATTTAAAACTCTAGCATGTTTATGAGGGTTTAAAAGCAGAAATGATCTGAGATTTGATATTATAATTACTTGTTAAAACTGAGAATTTTTGAGATATGCACTGAGCAGAATAATATAGCCTACAATTTTAGAGCTTCAGATAACCATCAAATAAGTTTAAAACAGAATAATCTTCTAGGAGTAATTTTTAAACACTCACAGTTCTGAAATACAGAGTTGGTTAATACATTAATTAGAACAAACAAAAATGCAAAAAACAAGTGGACCTTGACTTACAGCAGTTCATTTAGTGATCAAAGTTACACCACTGAAAAAAGTATTTTTTCACACTTATGATCATTACAAGCATTCCCATAGTCATGTGATAAAAATTCAGATGCTTGGCAATTGATTCACATTTATTGCAGTGTCCTGAGGTCATGCAATCATCTTTTGCGACTTTCTGATAAGCAAAGTCAATGGGGAAGACAGATTCACTTAACAACCATGTTACAAATTTAACAAGTAGAGTGATTCACTGGCAAAGTAAGTTGTAAAATGGAGCAAAACTCACTTAACAAATGTTTTGCTTAGCAACAGAAATGTTGGGCTTAATTGTGGTTGTAAATCGAGGGCTACCTGGGTGTATACTTTTTCTTCAGAACTAACATTTATAATATGATACAAAAAAAGCAGGGAGTGAGAAAGCAAGTAAGTCCCAAGCCTAGATTGAGTATAAAATATTTGTTTGTTTCAACAGCTTCCATTTCCACTATATGTGGCATTACTCAGTGACAGAAAAGTGGCACATTCGACCATCTGAAGGATGTGACAATGTACCAGAGATTCCTGTGAAAACATGTTAATCTGGAAGAATACCCTGGACAATATACCTGCTCATGTCTGATCTGGCTCATCACAGCTTCGTAAGGAGGTGGGGGATCAAGAGGGCAGAAAACTTCAACGCCTTTAATTCGGGCTCCATAAATGTGTGGGAATGGGATGACATCAGAACCCAGCATCCTAAGAAAGAAAGTTTGCATCCACTAAAAAATGCCCATAACATTTTAATGGCATACACTCGAAAAGTCAGCATAATGGAATTCAATCTTTGGTAGAAAAACAACAATATAGAGAGTAGTTTTTTTTTTAAAGTGTATTCACAAGGATTTAAACAGGGATTATTTTCCGTGGGGAAAAAAAGGAAGGGCCTAAAACGTTTTAAGTGTGGAATCCAATTAAAATATTAAATATCCAAATATTAAATACTTGTCAGGTGCAAAAAAATAGCTTCTCATGTTCAGGTACAATTTAACTGATTGCACAGGAATCTTCTTAACTAATGGTCAGTCCTTGCTTAGAATTAGATATGTCAATGGCAATCAAGGGGGGGGGGGGTTCGATCTAGTTCATTTATGGCTACATAGTGATTCCAGGCTGATCCCTCTTTTTATCCTTCCCCCAACTCTGCCAGTCCTTCTCCTACAATACTCTTTGCAGACCCTATTGTGCTCGTACAATCTGCAGAAGAACTGCAGACAGCTGGCCTTGGTGAGAGGCTGAGTATGGAGGTTCGTGGCCCAGAGGTTAGGACTGTGAGCAATGTTCCACAGCAAGGATCCTTCTGAATCTACAGTGTCCATCAAGACAAGTTAGAGGCAAAGACAGAAATCAAGATATGCAGGAAGTATTTATGCAAGGAATTAGAATGGCCATCGTTTTCTGTTACAACTATCATTAAAGTCAGGCTGACAAGTTATGAACAATTAGTTTTTTTCCCCAGCAGAGATGAAGACAATTGTAGCTATTACCCTCCTGTACATCATACCCATCTTCTGAAGGGGGAAGAAAAAAACCAAATCCTTTAAAGCAGGGGTCACCAACCTTTTGGACTTCAGGGACCACCAAACTCATAATTTTAGATCCCAGGGATCACTAACCGGTTCTGTGGATGTGGCCTAATTTGTGGGTGTGACTGGCTGGGCATGACTTGTATGTAAATATTATAAATATTTATAGAAATATTGAATTTTTTACAAAAAAAGAGCAACTTTTACCCAAAATCAGGCAAAGCAGGCAGGCAGATTGAGTTGCTCATAGAATCATTCAATCTACCTGCCATCGGCTAGCTCAGTCTCTCAAATTTGCTTGCCGTGAGTCTGCAATGAATTTGCTTGCAAGCAAACCTTCAGTCCTAAGGGAGGATCGGCTGTGCTAAGCCGAAGATCTAAAGACTAGCTAGAAAGCAAGAAATCCAACCATTTCCTGCTTCCTAGCTAATCTAAATCTCCTGGCACAGCAGATGATGCTCGGAAAAAGGAAAAATAGCAACTTAGCGGCAAGTTTACCAGGTAAGGAGTGAATAGGCAGGGAGGGTTCCTGCTGGCCATGTGGGCGGCGCAGCCTTCTGTTTCTGCACAGCCTGGATTAATTGCTTTGTGGGGGTGCTTTGGGGGTGAGATTTCTCTGCGGCCTACCAAAATTTTCTCGCAGCCCACTGGTGGGCAGCCACTGCTTCAAAGGATTGTAAGCTGTTTCTATATGCTCAGAATTAGTCAGAAAATGATTGTGCTTGTTTATAGCTCTCTCACTAAATTAGGATTCTTGGTTACCCAGTTCTCACTATTTGATGAGAGAGTAGTATAGGTGCATGATATCTGTTACACAAATGTTAAATATATGATTGCCAAGGGACAACATAGATAGCAAGGATCTTCCTTTTATCTTTCCTGCACATGCACTGAATGCATGAGGGGATTCATCTAAATATCCTTTATCTAACTGTTCCATGTGTTCAGCTAATTGAAGATAAGACATTTTAGCCACCTCTGCCATTGTTCCAATCATTAGCACATTAGAATAAAAAATCCAGCACTGCAGCAATCAATGCTTTATTTCCAAATAGGCATTCTAAAGGTCAACCTCTCAACCAGTTTGCTCAACTCTCTTCTATACTCCTCGATTTGCATCTTTCTACTACTGACTCCTCTGATATATAGTGGACTAATGCTATTCGTGCTAAGTCAGTTACATGGCCTTGGGTTTATAAGGCAAATCACATATGCCACAAGGCTTAGGATTGTTATTGGTTTAACCTCTGTGATGTCATAGGGTTCCAAAAGACCTTGAACCAGATGACTGCTCAGAGTAAAAGAGGCATTGTTTTGTAGTATGAGATCCATTGGCAAATATGTAACTGTAATTGCACTTATGGCAAAATTATGCAGTCTCAATCTACAGACATACACATTTTGTTTTTCCTCTTCATTCTTCGCATTGAAGCTCTTAAGCAAATTACAGTTAATTTTAAGAATTACTTCATTGGTATTTTTATTACTATTATGACAATGAAATATAAAAAATAAAAATGTTGTACAGAGCTTGCTTACTTCAGAGCCTGACAAGAACCAAATCTCTAATAATGTTCTTGAGGAAAACTGAGTCTGCCTGTAATCTTAAAGATTTAAGATAGGATTAGGAACCTGCAACTTCAGGGCCCAATACACTCTACTGCTATCTTCACAATTTATGCAATAGTTCCTCAACTGCCAAAAAATATGCAAAAAGAAAAAAAATGAAAAATCCCCATCTTATCCACTTTTATGACATTAATTTAATTAGTTGCTCAACTCAAAATAACCTTTGGCATAATATTAAAAACAAAAACCAGCAATTAACAGAAAATAAAAGTGACATAGAAAACCTAGCATACCCCCCCCCCCCTTACTGTGACTCTTAAGGACCTTAAGTATCCAAGTTATTCCAAATCCTGGGAAAAAAATAAGATTTTAAGGTCAAAGTAGGGCTATGGAAATCACAGAGAGAATTGTGACAGAGAAGGCATATTTTCAGATGATATTTATTCATGAGTAGGCTAACCCTGTCAGATCAAAAAGGATGGGCATTCACCTTGACAGAGAGATTCCTTCAAGCAGCTAGGTGCTATGCCATAAAGGTTTTAAAAATGATAACCGGAACCTCAAATTGTAACTGAAAGTATACTGATGAGTGCAGCTCACTAATTTTTGACCACAGTCCTTGCTGAAATCTATAAAGTGAGGTCCTTGGCTACAATAAGGTTATCCACTCCTGGTTAAACCCATTCAAAAAGATGAAATTCATGACATTCAAAGAAACGTCTTCTGACAAGCTATCTGTCCATGTCCAGGAGAAGTGAAACAGATGGCACTGAGGGAATCTGTAGGCAGGATGGTGGTGTCACAGAGTTAATTTGGCATGACAGTTGCACTAGGAAACGTTATTTGGAGATCTAGTGCCTCTGTAAACGAGATGGCAGCAAGAGAGCAAGAGTGGGCAGTTGTTAAATGAAGCCATTTCCCTTAACAACTGTCACTACTTGTGGTCTTAAAGGGTAGGGTCCATTAGGGTCGTAAATTGAGGATTACCTGTAAGAAGGTTTGGATTGGTAAATCAGTTGTCAAATCTCAGAATACCAAGAGCGATTACTTTACCTGCGACTGCCTCGTGGTGTCGAAGAATAGAAGGTATCAAAATATGATGGAGGTGGGGCTGGTGGCACAAAATCTTCAGGATCAGAAGCATGGCCATCTTCTTCAACTTCCTCTGTATAAACTTGCAGTTCTTCCTATCAAGATAAAATTCTGTAAAACACTCTTACAGCAGGAACAGAAGACTAACTTCTTTCTATACCTATTTTTTTAAATGAAACTGTTTCCTACACTCACTTACTCTGCAGGATCTTCTAGTTGCAAATATCTGCAGGTAACGCAGGGCAGCAGCTACCAAGCAAACAGTGGTTGTCAAGGCATTCAGAGCACAGAGAGCAAAGAGAACTTTCTGAAGGACAAAAAAATTGAAAAGAATAGCTCCAGTGGTGATTCACCAAACATATATTTAAAAGTACATGCATTAATTATTTTTATTTCCAAGAACAAAATTCAATTAACTTTTAAGCAGATGCCTTTTCTTCACCTAAAAACTATGCTATATGCAAATTTGACAATCGTGGTATAAAATATAAAATCGTGGTATAAAAAGTCATGGTGTATCATACTAGCAACCTCATACTCCCTCATGTAACCCACATTTGCATAACCAGCGTATTTTCTGTTTTCTTCTCCCTCCAGTTTAAATCTAAATTTAAGCCTAGCCACTCTATTTATCTGATGAAGTAATCTGCAGCTCACGAAAGCTCATGTCTTTTAATAACACTTCCCATTGCTACCAAACTGATTTTCTGCCACTGTAGGCTAACATGGATCTCTTCCTACAGTATTCTTCTCTGATATCTTTCCTCTATGCAGTTTATACATTTTTAAAAAAAATCAATTTACTAATAACTTAACCTACAAAGAGATTCAGATATATAAATATATTATTAAATATAAGTTTTAATTCCTGTTAGAGATTATGATCACTTCTATATAGTATCTCTGGTGGAACTTCAGATAAGTTGTTTTGTAAATCTTATCAAATGTCTGCTTCTGAGAGAACCAAAGCAACAAGTTAACCCGTTTTTAGAGCCATGCTACAAGTGAAATTTTTCGCAGTTTGGCCTGGAATGCAAGATGTTTCTTTTCACACGGATAGCCAGACCTGGAGCCCATCTAAATGGAGATTTAGCTCTAAGGTAAAGAAATTTTAAACCTTAGCCCATCACTGCAGTGTGGATACGAATTGGAACTCCACACCATCTATTGGTGTGGAATTAAGCTTATGCTTAGTTCAAGGCCCATGACAATAAAGAAGCCTGTTTCACTATACAAATGTACTGAATATGGGGAATAACAGGAAGAACTAGAAATCTTAATATGGATCTGGAAGGTGAAACTTACAAGGAAAGGCTAGAGATATTGGGCATGATCATCTTGGAGAAGAGAACTGTGGGGAGATGTGACAGCTGCTCTCAAGTAGTCCAGTGATTAGCATGTAGAAGATGGGGCAGAGCTATGTGGAAATGTTGCAGAAATCAGGATAAGAAAGAACAGGTTTAAATTACAAGAAAATGAAATGTGGTTGAACATCAGGAAAAAAGATCCTATAGGTAAGAACCATTCAGTAATGGAACAGACTCCCTTGGGAAGTGGTAAACTCTGGCTGAAGGTATGGAAAGGAAGGCTGAATACTTGTAGGTCAGGCATGTTACAATAGTGACTCCTATCATCCACGCCAAAATTGTGATCCAGATCCATATTTCTAATGGCTATTTGAGGGAAATAAATATTGCACTCAAATCTCATCATGAACATCATTATAACATGAACATCAATTCCGAGAGACAAAGTTATGCATTCCAACTTTACCATACACTGTCATATTTCCAAATGCAAGTATAGGATTCAGTTTACATACAGTTGCATTTTGTAAAGTGTGAAAGGATGGCGGAGCAGATATTAATTCCATAGCAAAAAAAATAGAATGTAAAGAATGATTTTAAAAGAATATGATTTCTACAAAGAACACTCTCAATTTATATACATCTAACTTTCCACTTCATGTAGAATTGCACTCTGATAAAGTCAACAAATCTTACATATACCACCTGACATGACCAAATGGTCAAATAAGGGAGTGTAAGTTGTCTTCATTTCTTTAGTATTTTCCTCTACAGGAATAAAAAAGCAACAAAAAGTCTGAAAATTCTGCATTGGAAAGAAATTATTATTCTTAATCATGTTTCTATTTATAGCAGTTTATTTACAACCACAACAGTCAGTATTAGTAACCTTACTTTGAGTAGAAGGTGAACTGAACTGCATGACTGGTTTGCATACAATTGCAATGCATTTGCTTTCTCGGTGCATTTTGCTGGCATAAATTCTTCACAGCAGAAACAAATTTTATTTTCAGCAGCATCTACCTTTAATATTAGAAGAGTAAGCATTTGAATTAGTAATTTAAAAGCAATGTCTTATATCAAGAAACATCAAAATGTTATCAAAATTAAACCAAAAGATAATTTACTGTCAATGTTGTTAAGGAATTTGCTATGTGGAACAATAAATATATATTATTGCTTTATCTATTATCTATTCATTAACGTAAATTAAAGAACTTTCATACATTTCTATTTCAAGCCTTAAATTCTCAAAAACCTATATAAGAATGTAGTATCTGATTTAAACAGAAGAAATACACAGATTCCTATTTGATATTAGGGTTACAGATATTATTTCATTAGGCCTCACTATGGTCTAATGCAGAATAGTAATAATTAGGTACTTAAGTATGGAACATTACAATTACTGTTATTTGTTATACTTTGGATGTATACTTTAAACATAAATATCTCCTCACCAGATCACACCTAGGGACGCTGGACACAAATTGAGCACCTTGGCATCCAAGGATAAAGCCCGCCAGATTTAAGAGAACACAAATTACAGAAAGCAAAACAAACAAGTTAACCTAGAACAAATAAAAATTGCTCAGTGAATGACAACATTCAAACATGTTGGTTTCTTCAATATTCAATATATATCCTATCATGAGGAAAATCACACATACAGTCAATGCACGTGGATCTGTACATGCAAAAGTTTACTTCCCACAATTACCTGGCTATAATAGGCTATATTGGGCTCAACTGTATAGAATGAACATAATGAATAAAATAAAATGAACATAAATTCCATTTTCAATACATTTATAACAACTTAGGAAGGACCCTAATCTCAACTGATATAGAAACATTTGAATATTAAGTAAAATAAAGATTAAATTCAGATACTGTTGCATTATTCAATGCATTCAGTATTTGAATTATCTAAAATTATCTATGTTAGTAGCTAAGTAATATTATAATGGAATAACTACTTAAATGAAATAATAATATAGAAACCATTCTTTCACATCCTATTAAGGACAACAATATTTAAAGAATTTAAATTACCATTTGTTTCTTTCTCTATATCCAGAAATAAAATATAGGAAAGATAATAACAGTTTTGGTAAGAGGCACTGTGGGGAAATGCAGAGTGAATCTGAATAACTAACATATAATACCCAGTTTTTTTAACCAGAACTATTAAAATTTGTGATTTCTAAAATGAAAGCAAAAAGTTTTTGATAAGAGTGTTGGTGTTCTCTATTGTTTTTTCCCTTGAATGTTTTCCAACTTCCAGATCAGATGTATAGCCCTGGCATTCCTTGGTAATCTCCATTCCAAGTATACGCCATGCCTGGTACAACAATATTGTTTAACTTCCAAATCCAGACTAGGCCAGCAATCTGCTAAGATAGCTGGGAAAGAGAATTAAATTTAAGATCTATGAATCTTTTTTCTTGTCATGGAATCCAATCATAGTTCTAAATTATTTTTGAAATACGATGTTATTCCAACTTTGAAATGATACAGATCATTTCCTTTTAATACAGAGAATGAGTAAATAAATGTTTAAGAACTGCAAAGAAAACTCAAATTACAAATGAGAAGCAGTGGATGTAAAGGATGCAAGTTCTGTATTTTTATTACTCCCAAGACTTCTTTGAAACCATATATATTTTCTCAACTTTTTAAAAAATGGTAGAAATAATTTATCATCGTATATTTTGAACATTTAAATCCCTGATTACTTTATTGTCTATGTTTATTCAGCTTGTATTTTAAAAAAAACCTTTATATATATTATGGTTAAAGTATGTTCGAAGCAAAGTATATATTTACCGTATATACTCGAGTATAAGCCGAGTTTTTCAGCCCATTTTTTGTGCTGAAACACCCCCCCCTCGGCTTATACTCAAGTCAGATTCTCCTCTGGAAAAAAAATGGTGTGGAGCTCCAGAGCTGGGCAGCCGCTTCCCTGCTTCCGTGTTTCCTTTGCAACTTTTAAGCATGGGGGTAATCGGAAGCAGAAAAGTTCTTGCATGAGGATGTATTGTTTTTTCTTTTTTTAACTGTTTTTAGGGGGGGGAAAGACCCACTGCTATGTGAGAATGCTCAGACATGAAATCTATCTGACCGAAAATAAGTGTGTATGTGTGTGTGTGGGATTTTAACAGAGGGAAGATGTAGGGAGAAGGCAAAAGCGACGGAAGATCCTTCAGGGGAAACGGGGAGACTCACCCTTGGTCCAGATGAGCCCCTTTCCCCACCCCTAAGGAAGCAGAGGCAGCCAGCAAGGGCAGGCAAGCCCCACTTCACGGACTCCGTCCATCCTCGCTCCCACCCACCCATTCAAAGTGACGAAGTCCCCCAATCGCGCAGCCCAGAATTGCCCTCCCCTCAGGGGGCAGCAACGACGCCCGGTGTTTCCCGAGACAAGAAGCTCCGCCGTGCAATGAAAACACCCTGGCTCTAGGCTCAGAAAACAATGCGAGGCGAGGTCGCTTCGGCTCTGCTCAGCTTTGTTTCCTCAGCTCCAGGTGTTTTCAGTCCACTTGGGAGGAGGGGGAGGTGTTGATGGCGGCTTGCGTTGTTTTCTGAACCCGCGAGCCTAGAGCTCAGAAAACAACGCGAGCCACCGCCACCACCTCCTCCCCCTCCTCCCAAGCGGACTGAAAGCAGCTGGAGCTGAGCAAACAAAGCTGAGCGGAGCCAAAGTGACCTCGCCTCGTGTTGTTTTCTGAACCCGCGAGCCTAGAGCTCAGAAAACGCGAGCCACCGCCACCACTTCCTCCCCCTCCTCCCGAGTGGACTGAAAGCAGCTAGGGCTGAGGAAACGAAGCTGAGCGGAGCTGAAGCGACCTCATCTCGCGTTGTTTTCTGAGCCCGCGAGCCTAGAGCTCAGAAAACAACGCAAGCCACTGCCACCACCTTCTCCCGAGCGGACTGAAAGCAGCTAGGGCTGAGGAAACGAAGCTGAGCGGAGCCAAAGCGACCTCGGCTCGTGTTGTTTTCTGAGCCTAGAGCCAGGGCACTTTCATTGCACGGCGGAGCTTCTTGTCTCGGGAAATACCGGGCGTCATTGCTGCCCCCTGAGGAGAGGGTGATTCTGGGCTGCGCAATTGGGGAACTTCGTGGCTTTGGGTGGGTGGGAGCGAGGACGTTGACTTTAAGCACTGCCGACCAAGTGTTTCACAAATACCAGTGGGACCTCCGTCCACCACCACCCCTCCCTCTTTTGCCTCCTTCCTTCTGATCAATCAGGTTTTCCCAGTATTTGCTCACAGCTGCGTTTTCTCTTCTGCCGTGCTAGGCATTGAACGCGGGGATTTCTGATTCCCCTTACAAGCGCGTGGATATGCCGCAGGGCATTTTCTTCCAAATGCCCCACGGGTAGAGAACACTAACTTTCATGATAGTGAGATCATTTCCCAAATTAATTGATTCACTAACCCAAAAGAAGATGTTGATGACAGTGGGAGGCAGGAGTCACTCTCCCTTGCAAGAAAAAAGCAAGAGCCGTTCTTATGATCTCTCTCTCTCTTTCTCCCCGTAATACAGTCAAGCCCTTTCCAGCACGCGGGATCCGCCCCCGCCGCTTTGCACCTTGCAAATGCAAAACCCCCGGGATTTTGCATTTGCAAGGTGCAAAGCGGCGGCGAAGGATCGCGCGTGCTGGAAGGGACTTGACTGTATTACGGGGAGAGAGAGAGAGAGAGAGATCATAAGAACGGCTCTTGCTTTTTTCTTGCAAGGGAGAGTGACTCCTGCCTCCCACTGTCATCATCATCTTCTTTTGGGTTAGTGAATCAATTAAACCTTTCATGATAGTGAGATCGTTTCCCAAATTTCCCTTAAATCAGGGAAGAAATCAGAACCAAACCTTTGGACTGAGAATAAGCCTGTTCCTATGATGCCATTTTTGTTCACAGCAGTGTGAAAAAACACACTTCTTTTTCTTCATCTTCTTGTTCCCTATTTACTGGTCTCTTTCAAAGAGGAAATTGTGAACATCAAACTTATTCTCAACTGTCCTAGTGAAAGTTTTTGTTGGTATCTATTTTTATTTTTGAAATTTACCAGTAGCTGCTGCATTTCCCACCCTCGGCTTATACTTGAGTCAATAAGTTTTCCCAGTTTTTTGTGATAAAATTAGGTGCCTCAGCTTATATTCGGGTTGACTTATACTTGAGTATATACGGTACATACATAAGTACTGCATTATAGTAAAAGAATAACTTAAGGAAGTACACTAGTAAT
The DNA here is from genome assembly GCA_033807585.1 of Hydrophis major. Classification (NCBI taxonomy): domain Eukaryota; kingdom Metazoa; phylum Chordata; class Lepidosauria; order Squamata; family Elapidae; genus Hydrophis; species Hydrophis major. The sequence goes on along the minus strand of CM066329.1, from coordinate 290,662,740 downwards.
CAATATTATAGTAATATAATATTTCTTGAAGGGCTGAACTTCTTATGAAACTTTTTAACTATGTTTATGGTTATGAAAATTATAAAACTGAAAATTACAGCTTGACAGGTTTCCAATGGAGAAAGCTTTTTTATATTTACCACATCAATAAGAAAATTACTTATTTATTCATAATTGCTTACTGTCTACCTCATAAGACAAGTTGATATCTCAAAAAAGATTTGAATAATTTATTATTTATTTGTTATTTTTAAACTTGTATGATACTCTTCAAATTCAGATATTCCTACTGAGATTTTATGGCACTACACCAACTAGATTTTACTGCTTTGCAACCTGATCCTACTTCTGATAAATATTTCAAGTATCAGCTAGGTTTTGTATGCCAAAAAGTGGGGTAACAAATATAATTTCTTTATTCCAAGTGCCTTTTGGAAAGGACTAGATATATTCTAAAAACATCCTTGAATCTTCTACAGCCTAACTGTATGTCTGCAGCCCTAAATTCCATTTTAACATTATAGCTAAATATGGACCCCATGGCTTGAATCTTCGCATTCAATCTAGTTTATACTTTATTTACTACTCTATCTTAGAAAGAAAATGGAAAATGCTTGCACTCTTTCCCCCTAACCCTGGGGGAAAATAGGTATATCATTTCACTGCTTGTCATTCTGTGCAACAAATATTAAATATTAAATATTTAAAGTGTGGTATCCCAAAGGAAATTGGAAAAATATGCTAATCTGATAAATTGATCATTTTGCTGCAAAACATCTAACACACCAATTTGTTAAAATGAGTAGTACTATACAAGTATGCCAACCATGCATATACATCCAAAAAAAAAATATTTTCTGGAATAAAGACAGAAATTACTTAATACCATCACACCTCTCCTGGAGTGCTGTTGGAGGAAAACTAGAACTGGTCTGACTAGAATAGGTAAAAGCCTACATGAGGGATTTCATTCTGGTGATGCAGGCAGCAGAACATTAATATTTCTCCATCCTTATTGCATCCACTGATGTAATTCGGCAGTTCTGTTTAAGGTAACCCAATTATATTTTGATTCTGGGCCAGCCAAGTGAGGCTAATTAAGGTTTGGCTCCAGCGCATAAAAGCTGGTTAGGGAAGATCTGTCTCCAACTGAATCCAAGCAACACCAAGTGACAAGCTGTTTGAATTTGGGGAATATCTGGGGATGTTCCATCCCTGACTTTGATTGAGGGAACACTTCCCCCTTCTAAACTAGTATGCAATCTGGGGGGTGAGGTTGGGTCTTCTTGAGGTTAGGGTTAGGGTTTCTGCTTGAAGAAGTGTCCTGCTTGAAGAAGTGTCACCTGGAGCTAAGAAGGCAAGTTACACCTTTTCCTAGATTGGGAGGCTCTTCAAACAATAATTCATGCCCTAGTAACCTTGTGGCTTGATTTCTGTAATGCTCTCCAGATATGGCTGTCCTTGATAACTACCCTTTAATTAGTCCAAGCATGTAGCAGTACCAGCTCTGCTTTGCCAGCGGCACTTGTTGTCAGTTTGCTTCCAAGTGCAATTCAAGGTGCTGGTTGTTAGCTATAAAGCCCTACAAGGTATAGGGCAGGGGTCTCCAACCTTGGCCCCTGGAAGCCTGGTGGACTTCAACTCCCAGAATTCCACAGCCAGCTGTGGAACTCTGGGAGTTGAAGTCCGCCAGGCTTCCAGGAGCCAAGGTTGGAGACCCCTGGTATAGGGCCTGATTACTTGAGGGACTGCTTGTCTCCTGTAGCATCTGCCTGGCTAATTTGGTCCTGAAGGTTGGCACACTCAGAGTTTTTTTGATCAGACAATGTCAACTTTCAGGATCCTGATCGCATGCCTTCTCTATAGCAATGCCTACCATCTGGAACAAGATATGAGATCTACACTGCCCTTAGTCAGTTGTTGTTTGGAAAATCTGGATCTTTACCCAAGGGAGAGTGAGACCCCTCATATCTTTTTGCTTGCCATCTTTTATCTTTAATTTTAATCTTCAATTGATTTTATTATAATTTGTTGGCCTGTGAGTTATCAGGAGTTGTTGAGAGATGGGTAGTAAACTAATTTAATAAATCATCTTTGACACCATTAAACATTACCTTTTAGAATGCAAATAACAATTACATTGAGAAACTCTTCATAATTATGTAGCTGCAGTATTAGATCCATTGGGAATTGTGTAGGTAAGAAAAATCAAGGACTTAATAACGAGTTAACGTTCACTGAAGCAAAAAGAAAGTTTATAAAGCTTAAATACAGGATATAATAACAGAAATTTAAATTTATTGAGACTTTCTCAGAATCAGTTCTTCAAATATGGGGTAAATACATATTTGTGGAAATACTTGAAATATAATTTCATTAAGAATGAGAAAATGTTGCCTTAAGAGACATCTATTTACATGAGGAAAGAAAGATTCCTTTTAACAGTCATGCTATTCCATTAAAAAGTGTGATATTCTTTGCTTATAACAGTTAAATCACAATCATATTAACCAACACATACCAAAAGTATCATGGGTCTCTTCCATATTGTTAATCCTATAATCCCTGATAAAATGACCTGCAACAATAAAACAAACCATTATGAAAGATTGAGATAATATTATTCATGACTTTAAATGATAAATATAAATCAGCAGGTGTTAAATATGTCTCATAATCTAGACTTAAAATGAAATAGAGGCTTACAGATTTTAATGTATTGGAAAAAGATCTGTTCAACTGTGGTGCCCAACTTTTGAAGTACTACAAGAGGTCTTAATTGGACATTAAAATAACCTTTGGAAGGTTATTAGAGTTTTTGAAAGTAACCCATTTCCTCATATAAAGTGCTTAAAAACCACTGACACGAGACTGGTAAGAAGTAACTAAATCCACATGTTTTAAAAAGATAGCTGTAATAAGATAGTACCTCATAAGATGCAATATTAAACCTCAAGACATTTTTAAACTATACTTTTCACTTTGGAATCTTACTCAAGAGGAAAAAAGGAACTTAAAATAAGTATTGGGGGAAAAACTTAGCTTGCAGTTAGCTTTAATACGAAGTTAATAATCTGCCCATATGTGCTATGTTTATCTCTGAGAATGGGCGTTGGTACTTACCTGATACGCCCTTTCTTGTCGAGCTACGTAGAGCATCCAGAGTGGGAGGTGCTCCAGTCTTCATTCTAACAGGCTGAACTATAATTGAGGAACGCTCCTCCTCCTCCACGTGACTCCTCCACGCTTTCCCCAGTTTTACGAAGATGAGAAGACAGCAACTATCCTCTCATGTCAACTATTATACAAGTCTCAACTATAAACTATATACATCATTGGCCAAAACAGGATTCCCCACCAGACGGACCAATTAGGGTGGGGCTGGATGCTCTACGCAGCTTGACAAGAAAGGGCGTATCAGGTAAGTACCAACGCCCATTCTCCATAGAGCTGCTGCGAACATCCAGAGTGGGACATACCAAAGCATGGCCTGTCCTACGGGAGGGACTCCGTCTGGTCCGGAATCACCTCTGGGTCTCTTGCCACCTGTTGAAGGACTCGCCTGCCAAAGGATGCCTCAGCTGAGACGTAAACATCGATTTTACAGTGTCTTATAAAAGGAGACGGAGACACCCAAGTGGCTGCTCGACAGATATCCTGAATCGATGCCTGAGTAGCCCAGGCCGCCGATGTGGCTGCACTCCTTGTAGAGTGAGTGGTAATTCTACTAGGGACAGGAAGAGCTTGAGCCAAATAGGCCTTGGATATGGTAGCTCTAATCCAGCGGCCAATGGTAGATGGGGATACCTTGCAGCCCAGCGTCTTTGGCTGAAAAGACAGGAATAATGACTCTGACTTCCTGTACGATAGACTGTGTACGATAGATGTAGATACAAAGTGCCCTTCGCACATCGAGAGTGTGCCACTGCCTTTCCCTTTCTCGAGAAGGCTTGGGACAAAAATTAGGCAGGACCAATTCCTGAGCTCTGTGAAATGCCGAATTGATTTTAGGCATAAAGGCGGGGTCTGGTCTCAAAACCACCTGATCAGTTGAAAACACATAAGTCCTTTCTCACGCATAGAGGTGCAGTTTCAGATATCCTTCTTGCCGATGTTATCGCCACAAGGAACACCACTTTGAATGTGAGAAACTGAAGTGGCGCCTCCCTGAGAGGCTCGAAGGGAGGTTTGGTTAATGCCATAAGAACCTTATTAAGATCCCAGGTAGGGTATCTGTGAATCACTGGAGGGTGCAGATTGGAAGCCCCTCTAAGGAAAGCCCTTATGCGAGGATGGTGGGAAAGTGAATCAGAAGAGCTGCCAGCGACCACAGTTAACAAGGCAGGCTTCTCAGAGTGTTGGGGGAGAGGCCCCTATCTAGCCCATCTTGTAGGAAGGCCAGGATCTGTGCAATTGAAGGAGAGAGTGGATCGACGGACGACTTACGGCACCACCTGCAAAAGATGTTCCAGGTTGCATGATAAATGCGGGTAGTCGAAGGCCATCTTGCTACCAGGATGGTATTGATGACCTGGACCGACAGACCCTCATCTTTTAGCTTTTCCCGCTCAACCTCCAGACGGCTAACTGAAGCCACTGTGGGTCTGGATGTTGAAGAGGTCCCTGGGACAGAGATATCCTGTCTAGGGGGATCCTCCACGGAGGGGCCACTGACAAATTGCGAAGATCCGCAAACCACCATCTCCTGGGCCAATATGGGGTACCAGCAGAACCTCCGCTCTTTCGAGGATCACTTTCTGAATCACCTTGGGGATCAACGGAAGGGGGGGAAAGGTGTACAGAAGCCCGGTGGGCCAGGGGCAACACAGGGCATCGTGGTTCTCTGCCCCGTCGGCGGAGTAACGTGAGAAAAATCTTGGTGTCTGCAAACAGGTCCACCAAGGGCTGACTGAATCTTGCTGCTGCCTCCCTGAACAAAGAGGGATGTAGGTGCCATTCCGACTGGTCCAGCATGGCCCTGCTCAGCCAATCTTCCTGAACATTCGAAACCCCTGAAATGTGTTCCACCCTGATGGATAAGACATGCCCCTCCGCCCATCGACAAAGCCGCTCGGCCTCCCTCATGAGGCGGATGGAATGAGTGCCCCCTTGACGGTTGATGTGGGCTTTGGTAGTAGTGTTGTCTGTTAAGACCAGTATGTGACGCCCTCGTACCTGAGGGAGGAAGGCACGCAGGGCTAGGTATACTGCGTGAAGCTCCAGCCAGTTGATGCTGCAGGCCGCTCGGTTGCTGACCAAGTTCCCTGGGCTGAAAGCGACTGCATGTGGGCCCCCCATCCGAAAAGGCTGGCGTCTGTTGTGAAAGTGACCCTTTGGGGCTCCTTGAAGAGATGACCACTGTTGGTAGAGGGTCTTGTCCACCAGAGGAGGGAGGCGAGAACCTTTTGGAGGAACCTTCACCACGAGGCCTGAGTTGCTCCTTCCGGAATGTTGGTAAGGCAGGAGGAACCACTGCAAGGATCTGGAATGTAAGCGTGCCCAGGGGATAATTGATATGCAAGAAATTAACTTTCCAAGCAACTTGGACAAGTCCAGCAATGAGGACTTTCTAGTCCGTCTAATAGTCCTGATAGCTTTTTGGATACTGCTGAACCTCTCGTGGGAAAGGAAAACCCTCCCTTCCACCGAATCAATCACAGCTCCTAAGGGAGCTATACGGGTGGAAGGGTTAAGCTGGCTCTTCTCCCAATTTACGAGGAAGCCGTGAGCCTGAAGCACCGAGAGGGTGGTCTTAGTGTCACTCTCGGCCTGATGCCGGGTAGGGGATAGAATAAGAATGTCATCAAGGTAGCAGTGAATGCGGATAGGGAAGTATCTGAGGTGAGCTGCTAGAGCTGCCAACACCTTGGTGAAAGTCCTCGGGGCTGAAACGAGACCAAAGGGAAGGGCTACGTACTGGAAATGCTGATTGTTGTAACAAAATCTCAAATATTTGGCACACGAGGGGCGAATGGGTATATGGAGATATGCCTTGGAGAGGTCAATGGATGTAAGCCAGTCTCCCTTCCTGGTGCCCAGTAAGATCGACTGAAGTGTATGCATTTTGAACTTGTGGCGAATGATATAGCAATTTAGCCTTTTCAGATTTAAAATGGGCCTCCAACCCCCGGAATGCTTAGGGACCAAGAAGAGGAGGGAACAGAACCCCCCTCCCCACTGTGAAGGTGGCACGGGCTGGATGGCCTTGATATCAGAAAAATGTTTGATAGCGGCTGCCATGAGAACCCGCTTAGTCAGGTCTCTGGAAAGGGGAGAAACCATGAAGTGCTCTGGAGGAGCAGACTGAAACTGAAGAGAGAGGCCAAATCTTACAGTGTCCCTAACCCAGGCATCTGAGGTGGATGATTCCCACTGGTTGGCAAAATACTTAAGTCGACCGCCAATGGGATAACAGGCTGAAAGACTACCTGGGACGGCAGGGTGGCTTATTCCCTGCACCCTGGAAGGGCCTCCTGTAGCTGTCGCCCCTACTGTTTCTGTCTCCCGAGTCGCTCCGGTCCTGATAGGCCGACCAGAACGTTGGGGAACTCTGATACCTAGGGGTGAAGGAGGGTTGGAAGGAGGTGCGAAATGAGCCCCTCCGAAAGGGCTGGGACCCTCTGGACTCTTGCCTGCGAAAAAGTGATGGAACTTCTTCTTATTCTGGGTCTCCATCAGCAATGGCTCAAGAGCCGGGCAAACAATTTTCCCCCCACTATAGGAGCTGAGGCCAACTTAGTTTTATTCTTAACGTTGGCCTGCCAGTGCCTAAGCCAAAGTAACCCTCGGGCAGTAACATGCGAGGAGATGGCCCTAGAAGAAAATTTTACAGAATGAAAGGTGGCATCGGCCGCAAACTCCGCTGCGGCCGTGAGTTTGGCAATGTCTTGATGGGCCCTAGTGTTTGATGAAGGGACATGTTGTTTCAACTGTCTGAGCCACCTGATAGAAGATCGAGTGAAAAATGACGCGGCCGTGTCCGACCGGATGGCCCAAGCATCCAACTGGTGCGCTCGCCTCAGTGCCATCTCTGCTCGCTTATCCTCTGGCTTCAGCGCTTCCAGAGCATCAGTGGGATTGGATGATGATGCTAGTCTCACTATGGGGTTGTCTACCTCAGGAGTGTCTAGCATGGTAGAAAATTCCGGGTCGAGATTAAACAATCTTGTCTTGGCTGGAAGGAGCGGGAGGGGGACCCACAGAGGCCAATTGCCTCGCGACCAAATCAGAAAAGATCGGGGGGGGATTGGAATAACCTCGGTTTCGGCGACCGGTTGTCTGAATATTGAATCCTCTGGTCCCCCCATGGTCGCTGGAGATGGTTCAGAGGAAGACTGGGAAGTCAGGCCCAAGACATTCTTTGCCTTGAATAGCAAGGACTTAAACAAATGAGGCTTAAACAGGCCTACAAATGCTGGTTGGTCAGGAGAAATGCCCTCGTCCTCTAACATCTCCCCTTCCATGGGGTCTACTTCGAAAAACGGTTCTGAATATTGAAGAGACCCCCTATCTGAACTTTCCTCTTCCCTGAAGGGTTCAAATCCCATTTCCTTCTTTTCCTGGGCCTCCTCCCCTTCCGGGAAAGGTACCTGACCGTGTTGTGATGCCGGTCTGGAGAAGGATCTTCCGGACATAGATTCGACCTTGGGCGCCATCATTTGGGAGCCTGGTCTGGATAGCTGCTGCTATCCCTCTGCTATTCCTTGCCTGATGGCCAGTTGCATCCACTCTCTAATGCTGTCCGGAAAAATGGTTGAGGACGGGTCTTCTGGACGTAGACCCGCTGCAGTTGGTGTGAAGGTCGCTTCAGGCGTGCGAGAGGCCTGGTGACTTCGGACGGGTGAGCACCTGGACGGAGAAGGTTGACCTGAAATGGGAGGGGGTTGAGTAGAAGTAGAGGGCGGGGGGTTTACAGAATGCGAGTCTTTAGATCGTTTGTCAAACTCCCTCTTCAAGGCCTTATGACGCCTTAAGGCATTCATTTGAGAGGCCTTGGAGGAGTCCTTGTCCCTTTTGTGCAAATAGTGCGTCTTTGACTTTGCCTTCAAAGAAGGACCGCTGGGATTGCCTTCTGTCATGACACCAAAAGGATATTAGACAAGAAAAAAAGGGCAGTTGGCACGTCTGGGAGTTCGACCTACAACATAGGCTGACTTTCCTATAGTTGGGCCGCGTCCCCCTTTTGAATAAATTTTTTTTTATTATATTTTATTTTATTTTATTTGCAGGCGGAGCCCAAAAAAACCAATCAAGTCCAAACAAAATATTTTATAATAATCTGCTTTCAACTTATTGATTACCCAGAAGAAAGAAAATAATTTTAGAGTTAGACCCTAACCATCCAAAACACCAAATGAACGTAGAGGCCAGAAAAGGAAGAAAATAACCAACAAGGAAGAAAAAGGGGGCCTCCTGAGGCAGCCTCCCAACAACAATGGGAAGTAAGTGCCTGCGTCTCTGAGCGAGCTGCGGAAAAGACAAAAAGCCAACTAGCACTAGAATGAAAGGGCAACTGGGCACTGAACCACACTACCCTTAAAATCCAGGCTCCTGCCGGTCCCACTATGGGCCTTTAGAAACTTTGCAGCCCGATCGGAATGAGATAGCCAAAATTCAAAATGGTGGCCGGCCACGAGGCGCACCCAAAATGGCCACCAGCCCTGGCGCGATTACCTCAGAGACGCACAAACCCTCTAAAGCACACAAATGGCTGGAAAAAAAAACAGGAAAGGACATGAGGGCTGTAAGAAGCTCTCCTTCTAGGCATTCGTGGGGGGAAGGCACAACGTAGCGCTAACGCACTCTCAAGCCGCTGCTCAGCTGTAGCGTGGCTAGAAAAGCGGCAGAGGAAGAGGAGTGGGGGTGGGGGGGCAAAGGGCTCCAAATCCCCCTATTTTCCCCCTTAAGGGGCGAAAAAACACTCCTAAACTAAATTTGGGACGAAAACTAAATGCGCAGGAGAAAGGAGAGATCAAACCTGATTTTAAGAGAAGAGAGAAAAAACCTGGATCGGCCAAGGAGTAAACAAACAAGCTGCCTGTCTCTAGCGAGGCTGAGCTAAAACTGGGAACGTGTGGAGGAGTCACGTGGAGGAGGAGGAGCGTTCCTCAATTATAGCTCAGCCTGTTAGAGTGAAGACTGGAGCACCTCCCACTCTGGGTGCTCGCAGCAGCTCTATGGAGAAACAGACAACCACGGGACCTTTCAAATCTTGGCGTGAAGATTTATGGAAGATTTATGGATTTCTTTACTTTCCAAGGGAAGGGATGACCATCATAATTTTGAGTCCAAGATTATAAGTAGTGCCCTGATAGGTCTGTTGTAACTTTTGTTGCTAAGCAATGGTTGTAAGTCAAGTACTTCCTGTAAAGGGTTTTCTGGTACAAATCAAAGGCCTTCCAGCAGTTTTGAACCTCTGGGCTACATATCCTGGGAAATGGTGGAGTTACTGGAGGGAATCTATGATATGAACAGCTTTTCCCCAAGAACAGATGCTGATTGAAAGTTTTTTGCTACCTGGGGTGTGAAATGGAGAGAATTACTAGGCTGGCTTAGAAGGGAAATTAGAAAGAATAGCACCAGCTATTGGTTGTTCCTGTATCTTTTCACTTGGCCAGTACTGGTATTTCTCTCTCTTCCAGTATTGGCAATTAAAATCCTTTTTCACTATTATCCTATTCCCTGCTGATATCTCACAGCCTCAACCTACAGGGTCACATCAATAGCTTCTACCCAGAAGCAGGGTTGAGAGACCAAGAAAAAAATATCAGTAGTTCAGTAGACCAGTGTTTGTAATATAACTTTTAAAGCGGCAACATCTTTTTTTCAGATTCACCCAGAAACCTGGAAGAAAAGCATTGTGCTTCTGCAAAATCTCTTCTGAATCATTTTCAAACCATGCAAAGCCAACTATATGACCCAACATCCCTCTACCTGTTGTGAAGCTGGTTTTACCATACAGGTAGTCCTCAACTTATGACCAGAATTGAGTCAAAAATTTCCACTGCTAAGCAAGACAATTGTTAAGACAGTTTTCCCCATTTTACAATCCTTCTTACCATAGTTGTTAAGTGAATCATTGCAGTTGTTAAGGTAGTAACACAGTTAAATGAATTTGGCTTCCCCATAGACATTGCTTGTCCGAAGGTTACAAAAGGTGACCACATGACCCCAGGACACTGCAGCCATTATAAATACATGCCAGTTGCCAAGTGTCTAAATTTTGATACTTATGACCATGGGGATGCTGCAATGCTCATAAGTGTGAAAATGGTCATAAGTCAGTTTTTTAGTGCCACTGTAACTTTGAACAGTCATTAAACAAGTTTGCAAGTTGACGACTACCTGTATGACATTACTGTTTATATATGCGGGTCTATTACTTTTCTTAAAATTTTCAGCAAAGTTTAACATTTGATTGGGTTATCTGCATATTCTTTTACACTTTTTAAAACTAGAAAATCAGTATCTGGAAGTGCCTACATTTACCATTAAGCTGTTTGAACAGTGTAATGCAAGTTATGGAAAATATGAAAAAGTTTAATTTTTACATTGCTTTCAAATACAAATATTTAAATGGACAAATGCTGATATAAATATGGCACTACATTTGCCTTGGTGATTAATCAAGAAAAGTTGTTTAAAATAAAAAAAATGTGATTTTTTACACATACAAAGATTGTAACATGTGGACAATTCACAAGTAGCTATCAAAATAGTTTAAATTAGGATGTGAACATGATTAATCTATTAAGGATGACAGATCTCAATTGGCAGTTAGCAGCACAAAGGAGACATAACAGTATTTACAAAGGGTCTGACTTGTCAGTACAGATGCAGAATGGCTGCTTCATAAAGAGATACCATCAAAAATATATGCAAAGCAAGAAATGTGAGAGAAAATAGAATGCAAATTACAAGATTCTGATTACTCTCCTCTTTCCATTTATGTCTACAGAAATAGTTTCCTATATTTACTGTAACTCCATAAGAATAAAAGATATATAAAGTTGTTGTTAATGTCCATTAAACCGGAATTTGAAATTATGTTTTGCAATATTGCTCATTATGTTTTTAGAAAGAGTAGCCTGTGATCATATCAATACTGCCTAATCATTGTGTACTTTAAGACACAGACCATTTTTATTGCCTACAAATATTAAATAACTTACTGACTCCAAATTCTTTGAGATATACTTCTCTTTAAATTAAAATCAAGAGAACTTAATTTATCTCTCCAATGTCTGTACAGCCTGCAAGATATTTATGACTGAAAGTCTTTTCACAAGAAAATGTGTCACCCATTATACCAGGGAAAAAGGATATCTTCAAACTACCTAGAAATATCATAAAGCTACAGATATTATTATACTAATGTACATATGTAACTGAAAACTTAGGAGACATGGCTATTTCTGCACATATTTTTCTAAATGTCATTTAACAGGTTTGTTTCCTCTCTCAATGGTTGGGACAGTATCTGCAATTCAGAAAGTCTAACCTTTTGAGAATGAGAGTTTTAGATGCAGCACTGAGGTAAAAGATTAATCCATGAATGAAAGCAAAATCCATAGCAAGTGAGACTTGCTTTTACGAATGCATTCAGCTGACTTTGCAAATACATATAAGCAGGAAGCCTTTTATTAAATAAGTATTTAATCACCACATTATATTTAGGAGAGGTTTAAGAATGAAAATAATTACAACACATCTGTTTAAAGCAATTTTGCTTAACAGCAATTCCACAAGACATGACAAATAATAAACCAGAATTATCTGGAATCTTGGTCACTACTGTAGTTGGCTCTATCCTTTCACATCAACCAAGCTTTTCAAAAGTGCAGGGACAGCACAGGAACAGAGCCTAAGAACAGTAAATGTTTTTATTTGCATTATTAATTTTAAACATTTAGAAGTAAAGAAAGGAAACTTTCCATCACAATTCCTATCTTTCTTTTTTTTCATTTTAAAGTTATTTCATTAACATACAAAATAAACTATTGGGAGTTTCCTAAATATGCCATCAGATAATCGCCACAGGTTAAAATCAATCTTAATTGGTATAAGATTTGGGCGATCAAAAATTCAAAACACAAACCAGCTGGATATGCCAGCAAAGGGATTCCGAAAACCGCCATCACCCAAATTTTTGTAGCCCATATATGGCAGTCCTAACCCCAACGGCTAACAAAGCCGTTTTCCAGCTTCCCATTCCCCCAATTCCATTTTTAGCCAATACATTTAAATCACAATTCCTGTTCCCGACTCTTCCCGGGAAAACCAGAACGCCCCTTCTGTAGCGTCCAACCTTGCAGGGTTGTTGTGAGCATCCATAATACACATGGGACGCTGCCAAGAAAAAGGAGGAGGACGGAAACCAAGCAGGTGGCCCAAGGTAGCCGCTAGGCTGGAAAACCACCGCTGAAGCGAGAAAAGAGCCCGGCCAGGGGCCACTTACCGAGGAGCCGGCCCAGAAGGGACAGGAGTTCTTCACCTGCGGGGAGTTGCTGAGGGAGAGCGCCCCAAAGCTTAGGGCCACCATGCTGCACCCCAAAAACAACTGCAGCAGCCCCAGGGACAACAGCGGTTTAGCCGGCAGCGGGCTCTGGCCGACAACGGACGAGGCCCCGTTCAGACGTGAAGCCACGGGAGTCAGGGAGGCTGGCCGAGGCCGGGACTGCCGGAAGCCGGAGCTGGACCAACGGAGCCGGCGAGGAGGCGGCAAAGGCGGCGGGTTTGAGGCGGCGGTAGCCGCCACAGCTGCCCCCGCTGAGCAAGGTCTGGGCACCTCAGAGACGGCCGAGAGCCGTGCCATGGGACAGCAGGAGCCCGGCAGTACCACCGGCAGGGACATGGGGGGTGGGGGGAGAGAAGGAGAGTCGGCCAACTCCCGCGCGGGGAGGAAGCTTCCTCGGGTGGCCTCTTCTGGTTGAGGCGGCTGGCCAAGCCCCGATCCCGTCTACCGCAGCCCGCCGGCAGTTCACTCCCAGCTGCTTCGAAGGCAGGCGATCGGGGGCGCCCGCTCCCTAGGCCCCCGCTGGAGGTTCTGGGTGGCGGCCGCTACCGCTCCCTTCCCACGATCTCCCGCTGCTGGACCCCGCGCCCTCTTGCTCGGGAGGGAGGAGGAAACCAATTCCCCGACCCTCTCAGCTCGACCCTCCCTTTCCGCCCAGAGGCTCCGAAGCCGTAGGACTGAGAGGCAGCAACCTATTCCATGGGGGAAACGGCTCCCACCCCACACGGCCTGCCGTCTCTGGCAAATTAACCGCTGCTCGGAAGTCCCCTCCCGCAACTCGCTGCCAAACTTTTGAACCCATCCTAGCAGATTTGACTCCTTGCTGCGCAAGGCTCCCGCCTGGCTCGTCCCACCCACTGAAACGCGCGACCCACAAACTTCTCCACCGAAAAAATCAAACCTCGGGATCGTTCACTTCCGCCCTAGATAGGGACTCCTCTTGGGTTGCAGCGGAGGTCCCAGATGCCTGCCCAGCTTCTTTAGCCAGGCGAGGCCAGCGGTTGTCAGAACGATCCCTGCCGGATAATCCGACTAGAAAGCCAGGCAGCCCCAACATTTCGTCTTCTCTCCCTCCCATTTATAGATTTGCATCAAATGGACCTTCCTGCCAAAATTAATCTTAACATTAATCTTTATCGAACCAGACTCGCTTTCTCCCACCGCCAACTTCTGAAAACGATGCGTTTACATAAAAATAGACACACACACTTTAACAACCACAATGAGTCATCCTAGCTGCGGTTCGAATGAACCTGTTTGCAACAAGTGCATGGCCGCTTCTCCCGTTTTAAGCTGTATACGTTTTAAGACTGGCTTTTTCAGTCTCCAGCTTATATCTTTTCGTGCACATCTAAGGTGTCTCTCTGAAATAAGGTTCTAAAAGTATCTCTTTTGAGTTTCCAGTGGTGGTAGAACTGCCTGATACACTTTTGCTGTTTTTGTACATTTTGTAAAAACAGACTAATTTGTTCATTCAGATCCCACTACTCAGACTCAAAAAATCTAAGTGCCCCCATTGCCAAACTCAAGTTTTTTTTTCTCAGGATGTGAGCTCTTATTTATTTACCAAGCTTTCTGTTTTCTTTCACTTATGGCAGGTTTAAAGTATTTTAAAAATTTCAATGACTTGCTACATAACCCATTCGAATGTCTTCTGAGTTCAACCTGTGGTACATTCCCACTACTTGTTTTAAGTGTTCTTGATCATTAGGCTCTTAAAACTATGTATTGTTAAAGTATCACAAGAGAAGAGCAAGAAAAGTAGTATCTCTGCAGTATTTAGCATTTGGTTTTAACTTTATGTAAAAAAGGTTAAATTGCCTTAGGAATTCACACAACAAAAAACAGGGATTTATTTAAAATCAATGACTCCCAAGTTTAAAAAGTTGGAAAGAATATGGAAAAAAAACTAAATTTATCTTGGCTAGATAGTATTGTAGTCGCTATAATGAACATTTTAACCAAGAGTTAATTTTTTTCCCCAAATGGTTCTAATACATTTTGTAAAGGCATAAAGTGATTGGCATAAACAAGTAATGGACTCCACATAATTTAATAAAAGTTCATGTTTTAAATTCAAGATTCTAGAGGTCTTCAAAGAGAATGGTGAATTAGTAGTTGAAGATTTAAATTGTACTATATTAGTTCTTTAACACGGAATACACAGTTGGCTCCATAGTTCAAAACAAAACAAAATATTCAGAATTCGGGAAGTCATATTCAGGCCTGAAACTCTTCAGGAGCCAATGTATACATGAACAAGGACAGGATTGGTATACCACAAGAATGGTCCAGACTCTTCTACTGCCATTGTGTGTGGATAAGAATGTCGAGATAGATTTATTCCTTCCCCCCCACTATTCTATATCTCCTTTGAATAAATAATAGTCCCACAAAGTATTGCACAATATGCCACGACCTAAAGTGAATGAAATTACTTACCTCTGGGCATAATTTTAAAAAGATATAAAGACAAAAAATGGAATCATCATTGCCTGTAGAATATAATTTTTTTTATTTCACGAGTGATGTAAAATTTTAAAACCCCAAAACTCATTTATTTTCTACATAATTTCCTTAAATCTTGGCACTCCCTAGTCTTATTTATGGCAGTCACCCTAGAAAACAAGTTTCATATATACAGTCATTTTGAAAAGAGTGTACAGTTCTATTTAAAGTAGAAAAATAACATCCAAGGGGGAGATGGGAGTTATGAAACATACAAAAGTTAAAAGCAGTAGAAATTTCATGGCTTTGCATAAATATCAAATGTTAAGAGAACAACCAAAGACACTTTTTGTTTGAAAGGCACTTTTTCCCCCCCTTGCAGTAAAGCATTGTGGTTTTCATCAAGCTTCCATTAGGCCCAACAGTTAGAGAATATTAAAAAGGCAATTTCAGTGAGGAAAATAATTCCAAGTTAAAAATTTATAGATGCCAGAAATTAATACCAACTTTATAAATATTTTGGTCCTTTTGTAAAATAGGCAACCATGATCCAGTCCCTTCAATACTTAAATGATATTGCGCCATTCTAGTGAGCAAGATGCCTGTCAAGTTCACTAATACCCCAAATATACATATAATTGTTAAAAAGAATCAGAGCTTTTGATGTGCAAATGTGTCCCAGAACAATGGCTTGACTGCTAATAATTTTATAATTCTGTATCTCTGTATCGAGATGGCTGCCCATAGTATCCACGTTTGGACTGATCAGATAGCTGCCTCCGATAATCTTCCTCCTCTGCATCACTGCCATAAATTCCTGGATTATCTAGGTAAGATCTAACAGCTGGCTTCTGGGGCTCCGGAGGTCTGGAACTAAAATCAACACATACAAAATTATTTTGAGCAAGTTAACAAAGAGGTAGTTAACAAAGCAGGAATAGACAGTTACCACTTTAAATTAAAGTTTTAAAAGTGTGCTTTTATTAATATTCAGGCCATCAACAACCCATTTGAAACAAAGTTCCTGCCAAATCACAGCCATTTCAAAATTCTCTTATACTTGAAGGGAGTTGTTGCATCTTCCTCATTAGTAAAGCTGGCCTGAAATTAGGCTGCTAGCATAGGATAGTAGATCCTGTGAGAATGTGGGCAAAACTAAACTACAAAATACTTCTATTTTATATTGTTTTGAATAGGATATATTTTAGGGGCAACAAAGTGAACATTTTATGCACTCTATCCATTTAGTTCTCTGACAATATTCTTACACAGCTCATTTTGCAAAAGTTTATAAAAAAAAAAAATCATAGGAAGATGGGAAAGAAAAAAGCTACTTTCAATTAATGTTTTGCAGCTTTCTTCCTCTCCATGAGGTTTCCATAATTATAATGAATTAGGTCAGAATTTTTTGGGATATGACATTCCTTAAAACTCAAGAGAAAAATGAGATTTCCTACCCAGAATAATTTACTGTTAAGCTTTCAGTTACTTCTCAAATAACTCAATAATTTGACAATCAAATTTAATAAGGAGAGCTCCAATTACAATGTAACAGAAAAGCTCTCTAAGTGGGAAAGAAAGCATATGCTTAATTAGGTCAGTGTTTTAGTAGAGGTCAGACGAAGAGAACAAAGGGTGACTTATGAATAAAATTTTACAGAAGAAAACTGGGCTGCAGATGGTCAGGAGTGTATTTCCACATACAAAATGTGAAAAGGAACAAGTTCCTTTGTTGGCAACAGAGTTGAAAAAGATAATTATTATAATCGGGGGTATACATCTATATTAATTAACTAAACAGATTTATATAGCAGTATGATTACTGAAGAATCCTGGGTTGAAGAGGTTCATGTTGCCTGCAGGTTGAATGGAAGGCCCAGTGAAGTTAAAAAACGTGTGAAAAAAAGAGTTAACTGCCCTACACTATCTGGAGAGCTATCCACTTACAACTCATTTGTGGACTTCTGCTCTGTTAAAAAAAAATTCTGATGCTGAGTAAGCACGTTAAACATATTCAATGCCACAGAAGCATTAAAAAATATAGGCAAATTAATTCAGTTTTACCTGGAAATCTGGGGACGGTTGTGTTCTGGCTTCTGTGTTTTCATTGGGACTGCATAAATGTCTGGGTGTTTTTGTGCTATTTCCACCTTAAAAAAAGCAGGTAAAATATTTCCATATTTTCCTCAAGCTATAAATTATTCTTTGATAGCAATTTCCCCTCCATCAGCAAGACGATCCATTTACTTTACAGACTCATCAGATTGTTTACAAAATATGTAAAAATATCCAGGCTTAGAGGTTTGGACATAAAATGGTTCTCTGCATGACATGAAAATTAATGGAGACTATTGTGCTAGAAGGAAAAATATTTTTCTAAATTTTTCTTCATTGGCAGTTCTAGCACTCCATTACAAACTGAAAAATTCTCTTTCTGAAAAAGATTTCAAAAATAGTATCTCCAAACTGTTGTTTGAATTATGCTTTTTTATTAATTTGATTCTGTATTACTAGTTTTCTTACTATTGTAAATAAAACATTTGCACAAGACCAACAGAATTATTATTTTATACCCTGGCATTCTGTGCTTCTTGCAGTTCTTGCATTCTTTGTAGTCTGGCTTTGTGATCCATTTTCTCAAAAATTTTAACTTTCCCCAGCACAGATTTTGGTGTGTTCTCTTCTACAACTTCTCCCGCTTTTTCCTCCACTTCAGAAGGTTGAATGATTGGCTGAGAAGTCTTCAATATAGGCCGGCCAAAGTTTGGTTTCATGGCTATAGGGGGAGGAGCTATTTTAGCTGGTCCTCCCAGATTTTCAATGCTAGCTGCATTAGGGCTGTTTGTTCTGGGTTCATAATTCTTAGACATATCATATGGATCTTCTTTGTTTTGCAACTTAGCCTGTAAACATAAAGACAAATACAAGTGTAGATTTTTTTTTACATAAAAATAACAGATTCAGTCTAGAAATGATCAGTTTCAATAATTGATACACCTATAAAGCTGATATGTTTAGTTAAGGAAACATAAATGATTAACATAGAGCTACTTTTCTCCCTTAATGGTTGGCATCAAGAAGCTAGAAACTAAATATTGAAAAGTAAGTTTCGTGCATTTATGAATAATCCATGGAGGGCTATGATTAGCAGTCCAACTAGATGCTACAAAAATGCAAGCTTTTAAATCCTCTAGGCCAGGGGTCTCCAACCTTGGTTCCTTTAAGCCTGGCGGACTTCAACTCCCACAATTCCCCAGCCAGCAAAGCTGGCTCTAGGCAATTGCTCTAGGCAATTTAATAGCATGAATCCACCTTTTGGGGCATTTTTTTCTGGCATAACTATAAAAAGCATTGCCTAGCTCAGGATTTAGAACAGGGGTGTCCAACCTTGGCAACTTGAGGACCTATGGACTTCAACTCCCAGAATTCCCTAGCCAACATAGCTGGGAGTTGAAGCCCACAACTGAGCAAGAATGAGGATGTGGAGAGACTTGGCCCATAGAAACACCAAGAGTCAGACACATGGAATGGCTAACATCATCATCGAGTCCACAAGTGTTAAAGTTGCCAAGGTTGGAAAAACCTGGCTTAGACTATTCCCATTTCTTTTTTCCTTTAGTTTTTATAATTCTGTATTTTGGTAATTAATGAAGAAACATTCTCAATTTTCATAAGTTGTAGAGATATTTCTTTCCATATTACCTTTGGAGGTTCAGGCTTGAAGGCTGGAGGTGGACTGGGATCCCTCAGAACTTCCCTGCTCCCAGCTTTTCTCATCTGAGCTTTTGGTTCAGGGCTAAATTTCCTTAGATTCTACAAACAAGTAATCATAACCATGATGCACACAGTTCTAGCTTCATGTGAAGACCTATTACAATTTTGCAACTGACAGTAGAAAGGCACACAAGTTCTTACATACCAGACATTAAATGCAAGCAACATTCATTAGTGTCTGGAAATGATGCTAGTTATTTTCCATACTTCTCTTTCATTACAGTATTTACAACATAAAGTTCTGAAAGAAGAAGAAAAGAAACCTCTTACCTCCTCCTGTTGCACTGGTTCAGAGGACCGGCTGATAGAAGAAACTCTCGGCTCATAGTATGGCTCATCAAGTTCATTATCTGTGCAAGTCCCACCTTCCCCATCAGTGTCTTCCATATCACTGATTAATCGACTATCACAGCTCAGATAGTCAGCACCCATGGCAGTTAAATATGACATACGATCATCAATGTCATCATCCATTCCTTCCAACTGCAAAACAGAGGGTTTTGTAAAGAAACTTTGGAGGGTCAGAACACAGGCAGTCTTCAACTTGCGACTGATCACTTAATGACTATTCAAAGCTACAATGGATTAAAAAAAGTTACAACCCTATCCTTGATGTCATGATTGCTGCATCACCCTTGTGGTTGTAATTCAGGTGCCTGGCAACTGGCATTTACAACTGACTGCAGCCTCCCAACCCCCATTGGGTACGCTGAATTCAGACTTGGAAACATGGGATTCATTGACTAACCTAATGACCATTTTAAAATGGCTGTAAAACAGAGTCCAATCATGTGGTGACTTGAGTTACAACCACAATGACAATGATTTATGATCAAAATTCAGGGCTCAATTGTGGTCATAAGTCAAGGACTTATATTAGGCAACTGTTAATGACCTGTGAATATACTGAGAAAGACTCAAGAATGCCTTAGTGCCCATTAGTATCAGAATGCAAGTTTTAAACTACCAGACCTTAGCCAGATTGTTTTTAATATGTCAACAATTAGGCACAATGACTATTGCATTAAATTGAAGAACCTTTACTTTAAACAAGGAAAGACTTCTCTACGTATATAAAGAAGAAATTCCTCTATACACAGAAAGCCTTTCCTCTCATAGAGGCTCTTGGTCCATGTTCCAGGTGAACATGTATGCACAAACCAAAAGGATATGAGCACATACCTTTCCTTCTGAAACCCACACTGCTTCATTTTGTTGTTGCTGAATGGTATCTTTAAGGCTGCCATACCAACCATCATTGGCTGAATTTAGATCAATGGAAGCTGCAGAAATGTTTAAACAATGAATTGTTGGATTAGCAAACTATTACTGCCAAACATTTCATTATCTTACTTTAATGGTTTTTCAACAATAGAAGATCATGGCTGTTCTCCACCTGATAACTACGTCACTACTTACTCTAAATCTGTGAGAGGATGCTTAATATTTAAAAGCAGAGTAAAAGAATAGTACAGCATTCCATCAATATAAAAGTAAAAATGAGAACGTTGGTGTTCAGGAATGGATAATACTAATTTATTATACTATCCTTCCTGTTTGCTTTGTTCCTACTTAAGAAATATGTTACGTGATATTTGAAATAAATCATTTTTCTATTTTACTATTGATTTCTTCTTATTATACTCATAGTTTATAACCAATCCTAATAGATATTTTTTCTCAGGACCTCTCCAACTGAACTCTTTTAAATATAGCTTAGAAGAACAAACAATATTTTTTGTGTGTATAATCAGAATGCATCTATTAACACATTTAATACTGTAACTCATATATTTACATTTAAGCTATTTGGACCAAGCTCTCTGGGAAATGCTAGGAACTCTGATTAGCTTATTCCACTCATTAAGCCTTCCTCTGATTAGAATATTTTTGCTTTTCCTATAATTGGAGTATTTTTCCAAAACTATTAAAATTACTTTATACATATAAAAATAATGCTTTTTGTCTTAATTCCAAGAGAAATATTATCTATTCAAAACGTGTGTATTCAATAGGACTTGGAGTTTGCCCACCACGACATTTCCTGTATGGCAATCACATAACCTTTACTCTGTACTCCAACCGATGCTTTCACAGAAAACAAGTGATGGTTTTATGCACCTGTAAAAAGATGGAAACACGTCTTCTTCAACTTATTTGCTTGATCATAAAGCTTCCGTGCACTCTTGTTGGATGTAGGAATTAGCCTTTGCCTCATAACTTTCACACATTGTTTGCTGTCCGGGTTGAAAAACACTACAATTGGGAACCACTGAGTGTAGTTTAACAGATCCACAGCTTTGGGAGTCACATCCAACAAAGCATGCTTGTTCTGTACAAGAAAACGACAATATTGAGTTTATGCTTGTAGGAAAGGGAAGAAAAACATACCAATATTTTTTATATGGTCTATTACTATTATTCTAATGGAAAAGATACAAAAGGAAAAATATACCTGTTCAATAATTTGTCTCACAGTGTTCAAACGTACTACACCAGTGGACTTCTCTGAACCTGCATCTTTTGGCTCCGTTTCTGCAAGAATATGCCAGTTTTATTATGTTTAAAGTTTGTCTTAGGAGATCACATTAACAGGAGTTTTCAACTATTTTTGTTCAAAGTTCTAATAGCAATCTTAAAGGCACTTAATAGTTTAATAAAATTTGTGCCAGAGACTTTTTGCTCATGTGACCAAAAATACATTCCTTAGTTTGACACATTTATGAATTACTTTTCTCAGTTATGACTCTACTGCAATTGAGTTTAATCTAATGGTTAAGGCATCAGACTAGAAACCAGGAGACTGTGAGTTCTAGTCATGCCTTAAAATGAAAGCTGGCTGAGTAACTTGTGGGAAAAGACCAGGAAGAAAATAAAAAGTTGGGTCTCTACTGTAATGCTTTCTATCTAAAAGATTACTCATTAGGGCTTTACAATGTTAAGAGATAATGAGCCATTAAAAATAAAAACCTGTTTAACTTTTGTTCAAGTTCATCTGTTGATTTACTCGTGGACAGACTCATACAGTTTTCTTGGCATCGGTCTGTCAAGAATTGCCAAAAAGCAGTTGGCCATTCTCTTCTTACATTTTTAACTTCCCAATTATTTTTTACACCAATCTCATAGCTGAGTTCCAAGAAATTCTTTGAAACTGCAAATTCTTAAAGTATTTGGGGGAGAGATAGTCAAAGACATTTTTTCTTATTCATCTGTTTCATTGTCACCACTTTATAATTATCTGATGTATTATTTTTGTTATTCAATTAATAATAAGCATGAAGTCACTCACTGGCAGGCTGATATAGCTCTGGCAACTCATTATGCAACTTCTCCATCGCGATGTCTGCAATGGGACCAAATATCACCACTGGCCTCCTAAAACCAGCTGCAAAGAAAACACATGTAATTTGCTATCATGATTATAGGATCGAAGTAAAAAGCTACTCTTTTAAGGTTTATTGTCATTACAAGGAAAAATCAGTGCTGCATCAATGAATTCTGCTCATATGACACAAGACATTATCTTTCTCTTTTTCGTCTTGCTACTCATTACATACCCATTGTTCTACAGGATTCCCCAAGACTATTGAAACAATTTTCATAGTACAGTAGAATCTCTGATCACAACTATAATTTGTTCCATAACTTTGGTCACTACCAGATTTGGTTGTGACCCAAACCTAATTTTAGAAATTTGGCGCTTACAATAAAAAGGTGCAGAAGAGGAAATTGGCCACAGGGGAAAAAAATTGTGAATTTTTTGGTCAAAACCCGACTTGGTCGTTGTCAGAAGTGTTCATGACCAGAGGTTCTACTGTATAAGGAGGCAGGAGAGGAAAGCAGAATTGCCTTCTTCCATTGTCTTCATTGGTGAAACTAATTTCAATAGTGGAACATAGTTGGCTAACATCTATTGATTGTAAATCGGATACCTACCTGTAATTTCCTCTTTACAAGGGAAAGTTTACAATAATTAAGACTAGCTTTCTACATGAATTAAAAAGAAATTAAATAGCAGTTAAAAAGCAAACAATTTGTACACCAAGTTTCAACACAAACTGAACTCTTGATGAAGTCATTTGAGATGTTACGGACTCAAAAATTGCATCATTTTTGTTATAAGGGTTAAGACAGAGGTATCAAACTCGCGGCGTCACATTATCATGTGACATACCATGACTTTTTTCCTCTTCGCTAAACCAGGGGTGGGCTTGGCCAGCATGTGATGTATCCGGCCCATGGGCCACAAATTTGACACCCCTGTGGTAAGAGAAATGGCACTTTCCCAATGTCTAGGAGCCATCAAGGAAGCTATATTTTCCCATATACAGTATCTAAGAATCAAAACTTCTGATATGGGTAAATTCTTCAGTGCCCATGCTGGCTCAAGAATTGTGGGAGTTGCAGAACACAGGTCATAAAGTTGCCTTAGTTGCCCGCCCGTGGTCTAGAGCTAAAACTGAAAAATTATATTTTTTTTAACATTTCCCCCTCCCTAAATGAAGTATTTTTCTTTTATAAATAAGAATATCGGTTCTCAATTCTTACATGTTGTTCCTCACTCACCTTCCCTGAGCATAACCCTCTCATAGGCTGGAAATTTTGTGCCAACAGATGCAATTGCTGTTAGATCTTCTCGGCTCTTCTTCAGATTCTTTTTCATTCCTGACCGCTGGCCGCGCATCCGCCAGAAATCAGCCCTGTCACTGGAACCATCTCTCTGAGCATTTTGAACACTGGCCAACTGTTCAGCCCTGAAAAGGACAGCATTGCTCCATTTTTCAAAAGCCAACAATGGGAATACACCTAAGATCAAATGCAACTAATCTCCAAGTCAGAAAAAAATCTGATTTAAAAAGATTTAAATATTTAACCCTTAACATAGTCATAGGAACATTAAAAAATGAGTCTTCATATATTTGCTGATGGCTGCAATGCCAATCTCTTGAGCTGAGGCCTTCTCATAAGAATCCACAGGAACTTTCCTGGCCCCTATATTACATTACCCCATCTACTCAATTCAAATAGGAACAGATAAAGATGTGCCCTTTGCAGGACAGGGCTAAAATTATTCCTTGTCCCTGGTGGTCCTAAGTTCTATCTATACCTATTTGTACATTGAACCTGATTTAAATCAAGCTTCAATGGGATGATCAAGAAATACACTGCAGATCAGTATTTAGTAAGGTAGCAATGAAGACCTTGGACAAGTTATTCTGATGCAATGACCAGTCTATAGCTACAAAAACTAGAATCTTTGTTTTTCCTCTCAAAATCCATGGATGAGAAATTTGGACTTTGAAGAAGCAGGATTAAAAAGTATTGATGCTTTTAATATTTAATGTTCCTGAGAATACTATAGTTAGCCAAAAAAACAAACATTCATAAAACAAATCAATCCAGGGTTGTCACTCAAGGAATACATTTTCAGGTCAGATTATCATATTTTGGGCATGTTATGTAAAGACCCAGATCCCTGAGCAATGATGGATGCAATACTCAAGAGACTTGAAGGACCAGGTATGAAGGACAATTGTCCTGGAAATGATTTAACTTTATGATCGCTAACAAGTATCAATTTGATAACTTATAATCATAGTGTGACAGAATAAAAGGTAAGGTATCCCATGTTAAATTACAGGAGAGCAACATACCTGCTTTTATTCGGAATCAACCCTTTCTCTAATTCACTATCAATTCTCACTGCCAACCAATGGCCCAGCTTCCCATCATACAGTGTATCAACCACTCGGAAGACATCACCCCTGGTGAAAGCCAAGCTATGTGGAGTTTCTTTTTCACATTCAAAGTGGGTCCTTATGAAGAAAGAATCCCCTCTACCACAAGCCATTATGTCTCTATAAACTGGGAGAAGGAAGGAAGAGACGTGAGAAAGACCCTAATTATTATTATTTGCTTCCATCAAATAAACACCTAAGAGCCGTAGATACAGAAGAAAAGAAAATGCTTCTATATAACTTTTCACACAGGACACTATTTTTTCCATATATTACACAGAAATCAATTTCTGAATTTCAACATGCTATATCCTACTACCAGTGGCTCATTTTAAAAGGAATCCTCCATATTAGCAGATATTTCCTATAAATTTATAATAGCAATAGTGTAAATGAAGAAGTTGGTCTTGCTAATAATAAAATGTCTTTGATCACTGGACATTTTTTTAGTTTCAAAAATTTGAAATATCTCTTTTTAGCACCAAGATAAATAATACTTTCAACCACTATGCAAATTAGCAAAGAACCAGTGATCTACTTAGCTATCTTAAAAACCTGGATGTTTATCAGAACATCCAAAATTTACATCACTGTAATTAATAAACATAAAAATTTACATCACTGTAATTAATAAACATGTCTAAGAATATGATAAACATCAGTAGATATAAACAGAGCAAAAGATGAAACAAGAAAATATATTAAATAAAGTAGCACATTAGAAACATGCTATCCTTTTACAAATTACACATTCATACATACCATCATATTTGCTCTGAGCCAAAATTGTCACGATATCACCTTTAGGAATTTCTAACAGGTACAGAACAGCATCCTCTCGAATAATACCTCTGAAGTCTTGACTGTTTACCTGTTGCAAAGGAACCATATCAGAATTTAGTATTTCTTTCAGGGTTTTTTTGTATACTGCAATTTTAGGTAACCACTTTTTAGTGGTTTATATTTTATATTACTGCAGCTTTCAGTACCCAGGTATATCAACTTATTGTTATGAGAACTACATCTGTAAGGCACAAGATTGAAAAGCCTACAGAAAAATAGGTAATTTAACTGAGTGGTTTCACATATTCCATTATAATACTGGAAACCACAGTCAACTTTAGTCACCATTCTTTCCTTAAAAACAAAGTTTTACATTTAAGTCAGACTATTCAGAAATACTGACTTTAATCTAATTATAATCTGTTAATTATAACAGAGAGCACAGAAAGGCAAATGGATTTTTGTGACAAGGGGATTTTTTTTTCTTTCATAAAAATTGAAAGAAGAAATAAAATGAATGTTTATCTCAGCCATACCACTAAACAAGATTTCTTAAAAGACAACTTCAGAATTGTCCTCATAATTATAAGTATCAGGGATATTTTTTGTCAGTTAAGTTGCTTAAAATAATATATTTTAAATAGTTCTGCATGCAAACCTTAAGAATTTGATCTCCCTCCTGTAGGCCTTCCTGTTCTGCTGAGGTCCCTTCTTGAATTCCAGCAACAAATATTCCTACGTCATTCCCACCAGCCAATCGGAGTCCCACACTATCTCCTTTCCTGAACTGCACCATTTTTGTATCGGGACTTAAAAGAAAAAACAATGGGTGTTATTTATTTCACTTTAAAATAGGCTATAAATAATTTCCATAGCAGTGTTTCTCAACTTTAGCAAGTTTAAGAAATATGGATTTCAACTCCCAGAATTCACAAGCCAGTGGAAAGTGTAGTAGTTAGAGTGCTGTCCTTAAGAAAACCAACATCCACACTAACTGAGAAGCAGCTAATAACCAAATGCTTCAACATAGCAAAGAGGAAGCTGTCCTCACAATTTCAGATAGACCAAATGCACATTATTTGTGGAATCAAAAAGACCCAGAAGGTGCAGCCGAGACCTGAAGATGGAATAACAATGCTACCCTCTCCATTAGAGAGCACAGCAATTGATGTGAGGCATAGGATCATGGATAAATTAGCAACAGTCAACCATCAACCCTCAAACAATTAAACAGGAACTTCTGCACTGTACATGGGCCAGACCCTCCCGAATCTAGACGGCAGATTCCATAAATCTTGGAGAACACGAAGCAAAAGATCATGTAGAACTTCCAGATCCAGAAGGGCAGAAAGGTACTGGCCAATCAATCAGACACTGTGATAGTAGACAAGGACCAGAAGACAGCAGAAGTAATAGATGTAACGGTGCTGAATGATACAGGAACAATAGGAAAAAGGAGTATGAGAAGCTGGAGAAGTGGCTTGAAGGAGGAAGTAGAGAAGATCTGGAAACTAAAGGCCAAAGTGGTCCCAGGAGTGATCCCACTCCTACCCAGTAGCGGTAGAAGCACTTGGGGCTGTGACTCCTAAGCTGGGAGAGTGGTTTCAACAGATTCCAGGAACATCAGAGTTCTCTATACAAAAGAATCCAATGCTAGGAACAGCTAAGATTCTGCACAGAACCTTCAAACTTCTGGTGAAATTAGAACTGCTGTTTTATCCTTGAAATAGAGCATTTGGAGCTTAAATGTTTTTAATTTGATTTTGCATACCGGTACATGACAAGATGTATTTGAATGTAGTATTACACCTGACTTTGTATGAATATCATTTCGGCAATGCCAAATTATGTTTTGTTTAATAAAACACTTTTTCCATTATTACAATTATTTAAAGCAGCAAGATTTATAAATCAAAGCAATAGTAATAAAAGTTAAAAAGTCATACCCATATATTGCTTGGTCCTCAGGATTTGGCTGAAGAAATATTCTTGTTGCTGGTTTTGAATGTACAACTATATGTATATATAAATAAATAAATAACAACTTACAATCTGCTTCTATTTTAGTCCTCAATAATAAAAAATGATATATCAGAAATTCAGTACATTTTATTTAAAATAATTAGTGTTGATATATCTGTCTTTGCTCCTAGTAAATATAGAATGTGTAAGATAACGTGCACTTATGGCTAAAATTTTATTTATTAAGTATGCAATGCCACAAAATAGAATACCTTCTTTATTTGCAGGAATTTCCAAAGATGCAGCAAAATCATAATCCTGAAGCACATTAAAGCAAACAAAACTTATGGCACCCATCCAATGCTTTTAATTCAACATCTAATATTGTATGCCTTAATATCTCAAAGGAAATTTCAAAAATATATTGTATTCTACTATAAACCACTATATAAATTGGTTTGCATACCAGATTAACACATTTTTATTAACCATAGTTTATTGATAAAACACAATTGACTGGATTTGTAGACTACATTAAGGCAAAACCAAATTATATTTTGGCTTAACATAATGTGTGTACCCAATCAATATAATTTTACTTAATGCTCTTTTGCTTTAATTACAACTTTTTCCCTCCATTTACAGACTGTTTCTTCAACAAATTTCTACAGTGGGTCACCAAATATGCTAAAACATAGTTTATAGGTCAAATTTTGTTAGATACCTTATTGTTGACTGGGCACTCAGTATGCTACTCCATAAATCATGTAAAATATTAAATTATCTCCAATTGCTGCTCTCCTCAATTTACTATTCTTATCTTGTCGAACTGACAAAACATATCTTCTTTGACACTGTCCTTGTCCTCTCAATAGCACCCCCAACTAATGTACATAAGGTGTCAACTCTTTTGAGGTTCCCGAAGACTTAGCTCTCTTCCTAGGTTTGGAGCTGGTCTGTTGTGAAGCCTCTATCATTTTCTTTTAATTGTTATGGTTGTTTTTAGTCTGAACTCCTGCTTTTTTAACTATTTTAATTATATATTTGGATGATATAAGCCAGAAGTTTGGAAACCCTGGCCCGCAGAATGGAGCTTGCCAGAAACCAGGCTACACAAACAAGTGAAGCCCCATCTGTGTACATGTGAGATGCAGCGCATGAAACTACATCCTCCCTGGTCTATGGAAAAGCCTCTCTCCACGGATCCGGTCCCTGATGCCCAAAGGTTGGGGGCCATTGCCATAAGCCACCCAGAGTATTTTGGAGTGGGTGGTCATAGGTAACAATGATAATGATAATAATAGCACAATAGAAATAAATACACTACAAATGATCTGATTGGTTGTGGCTTTTTGCATTGAAGGACTCCAGCTTGTGAGAGTAGCTCAGAGGGTTCAATTGTCTGAAGCAGGAGGAAAGTGGACTCTTATTATGCCATCCTATGAATCACTAATCAAATCATGTAACTATATAATGGAAACCAGGATGCCTTGTTACTGAATCAAAAGGATCTCAAAAGAAAGCAGCACTAACCTGGCGGATCGTCTTGGTACTTCACTTGACTATTTGTCTCTGGTGTTAAAGGAGCTGTGGAATCCACAGTTGATCGAAAAGGGGTGGGCATTGCTCCCATTTTGGAAAGTCTATTGCTTGGGTCTTCTTTTGCACTTAATACAACAATCAGACACTGTTAAAAACAAATCAAAGATTCTGTGATGCACCAAAAAGTAAATGACAGCACACGGAATACATCTCACCTCAATTTTTCCTTCAGCTTTTCATTTGAAGAATGAAACTCCACTTCAGAGTGATGCAGTCTTCTGTCATCCTGAGGTGAGCAAGATCGGTTTGACTCTATTTCTGAAATATCTGTTGGGAGAACATCGTGCAGAGACTGGAAAAGTTACCACCGTCTACAATTTTAATGTTTGTTGACGTGCATGCATAATAAAAGGCTTTCTTCTTTTAAACACTGACAGCAAAAAATACTTTCTGAAATTAAAGAAAGCTGATGTTACAAGATACTGCTAGTAGGAAACTAAACCCTCCAGGCAGAAAATTACACCATTGTAATTTTGCTTACCAAACAGATCTAAACTTAGGATAGAGATTTCTTAGCTTTTCTTCGAAGGATGTCATTCAACAAACTTTGTTCAGATGAAGGCTTTGAAAAAATGGTAGCATCAGATAATCTGTTTCCTTAGGGCTGGCATAAAAATTATGACCAGTCACTTGAAAGCTGCTGTAGTAGTAGTAGCTTCCAGGGAAATGGAAATATCCAGATTGTCACTTCTTATTGTGTAGTAATCTTGGAAGTCACTAGAGCAGTAAGGCAGCATTCTTCTCTTGAAGCCTTAGGCCAAAGTAGGTATCGATCTCTTAATATTCTGGGACATATCCAAAGACAGGCAGAGGAAGTAAGGTCCTTTCAAGTATGCACAATCTGGAGATACATGCTACATATGGCTCCTAGCACTGTTTTGACCCAGAAATCAGCATTTTGGAGGATTAAGGGGAAAGATTTATACTCTAAACTTTACAGCAGTAACCTGGCAGCTTAAAGCACTTAATTTCCTTTAAACTTTAAGGCAGTGGTGTCCAACCTTTCCAGCTCTGCAGACCAGCACCAGCGATGGCGGCAGACAGGGGAGAGGGGGTTCAGTGCAAATGGAGCTTTGCGCACAAACGTGTGCCTACTTCTTGGGTTAAAGGAGTTTCATGCACTGACCCACTTACTCACTGTTGGTGTGGCTCAATTCCCAATGGGCTGTGGCCCAGGATTTGGAGGCATTCCTTTTTCTTTAAAGCCTATTACAAGCCAAATAAACTTGATAAGGAGCCCCGGTGGTGCAGTGGTTAGAGTGAAGTACTGCAAGCTACTCCTACTGCAGTTTGGCAGATCAAATCCCACCAGGCTCAAGGTGGACTCAGCCTTTCATCCTCCGAGGTGGGTAAAATGAGGACCCAGATTGTTGGGGGTAATAGGCTGACTCTGTAAGCCACTTTGAGAGGGCTGCAGAGCACTATAAAGCAGTATATAAGTCTAAGTGCTGTTGCTATTGCTCTAAATCCCCATCCCTTATGCAGACATAGTAATGTCACCAATCTTCTTTTCTCTCAGAGGTCCTTCTGAGGCCAAACAAATTATAAGGATGACCTCAGCACTGGGAAGAAAATCCTTCCTGTCACCAGAAGCAATCTCAGATTTTTTTTTTTTTAGCCTTGCTTTCAAAACAAGTGGCAAGGAGCTATCCATTTCAAAGGGATTCCAGCTTTTTTAAGGAAAACTGAGTAAGGTATGCTTGATATTGCCTGCCTGAGCCATGAATTCCTGCCAACAATTATGAGCATTTACTGCATATGTGAATATGGAAGAAGTGGGTATCAATGAAATAGCTTGGGATGAACAGCAGGCTTATTTAATTTGCCTCTCTAGTATCAGGGACAGAAGCTATGAACAACATGGAAAAATAGAATATGATATGAAACATATCTGTTCTATAGATGATTCCTGCAGGGCTATTATTGTCTTAGTTTGAGGCCCAGAAACCAGCTCACATCCTTTGCCTCAAAAATCTGGTCATGATTAAAAGACTGTTATTGTTTTTCCACACAACAAGCACAAAGATTTTGCATATGGACGTATGTTTAGATCTATTTAGGATGTAACATTCTACTCATAGATGTTGCTCGCTGCTCTTTTGAAAACCATTAAAACATTTTAACAGTTTAAAAAGCATGTTTGGTTTTGCTTTCAACCTCTTACCTTCCATTTCTGACTCGCTGTCCTGCATGGTAGGAATGTTGATTAGAGTTTGTCTTTTGTCTCTCATAACAACCAACTGGAGTTTTCCTCTTGATTTCTCAATCAATTTTCTAGCATCTGATAAGGACAGATTCTCTGTCACTGTACCATTGATCTGAATGTGAAAAATAAGCAAATTGATTTATATCTGAAGTTTAAAGAGTTTCCACCCAGTATTTACAAACAGGCAATTAAAACAACAACATCATTATATATATTTTACATCACCATTAAGAAATTAATGTTTCTTTGTACAATGACATACTTTGAGAATGATGTCCCCTTCATGCAAATTGCCATCCTTTGTGGCCAGGCCAGTACTAGTCATCTCTTTGATAAAAATCTGACTTCCAAGCCTCAGGCCATATTCTGCAAGAGAAACAGGGTTTTGCAATTTATCAAATAAAAATATTGCATATTAGCAATTTCCAAATTTTCTTTTTTAAGAAAAATCTTATCAGTTTTTTGGACCAAAAGCTTTTTGTCCAGCAATTCCATTTTAGACTGAGGGTGTAACTTATGATTCATAAAACCAAAGATAGTCTAGCAGTTAAATTTGGCTATTCTAGGACTCACAAACAAGTTAACTATCATTCAATTCAATTCAATCATATAATTCAAGCAAGCAGCACTTATAATTGACAAATTGTACTCAAAAAAACAATTTGCATAGGCACAATTTACTGCATAGTACCTTATGAACATTCAACACTGCAATGATCTAGAGCAGGGGTCACCAACCTTTTGGACCTCAGGGATCACCAAACTCATAATTTTAAATCCCAGGGACCACTAACCAGTTATGTGGATATGGCTTGGTGGTCATGTGACTGGCTGGGCATGGCTTGTATGTAAATATTATAAATATTTATATAAATATTTATTTTTTTATAAAAAAGAACAACTTTTACCTAAAATCAGGCAAAGTAGGCAGGCAGATTGAGTTGCTCACAGAATCATTCATTGATCTATCTATCTGCCATCGGCTACCTGAGTCTTTCACATAAAATTTGCATGCTGTGAGTCTGCATTGAATCATAGAACCTTCAGTTCTAAGGAAGGTTCGGCTGTGCTTAAACGCAGAGCCGAAGATCTAAGCACTAGCTAAAAAGCAAGAAATCCAACTATTTCCTGCTTCCTAGCTAATCTAAATCTCCTGGCACAGCAGAATAGCTGATGGTCAGAAAAAGGAAAAACAGCAATTTAGCAGGTAAGTTTGCAGGGTAAGAAGTGAGTGGGTGGGGAGGGTTCCCGTGGGCCATGTCGGCAGCGCAGCCTTGTGTTTCTGCGTAGCCTGGATTAATTGCTTTGGGTGGTGCTCCGTGGGTGAGATTTCTCTGCGGCCCACCAAAATTTTCTCATGGGCCCTCTGGTTGGCGACCAGACAGAATTCAGACAGAATCCAAACGTGGGATTGGATCATCTAATCTAATTTTCTAATGCAGGATAATACATTCCATGTAACCTCTGTTCAAAAGCCTTGATAAGCAAAAGATAGTTTGCCTATTCAGGTTGTTTATTCCATTATCAACTGTTTCTATTATCAGAAACCATCTTTCTCACAGTTGGTTATATCCATTTTCTTGTAAATGTGAACCTACAATTCAGTTCTTTATCTCTCCCAAAGTACAGAGGATAAATTTGTATAGCAGTTATTTTATGTATTTGATGATGACTATCATACTGACTCTAAATTATCTTTTTATCTTTTCTTTAGGCATTTTCAACCTTTCCACCTAAGAACTTGACTTCTCATTGCTTCTGGGTACATTCCAGAGATAACTGTATGGCTACTTAAGGGACAGTCTCTCATTTCCAAGACACTGTTTATTCCATATAAACTGAGAAAAAATGTTTGATGCTTGGCCTATACTATAACAAGTCATTTAAAATCAAAGCAATGTTTTGATTTTCAGCTTTAAGAGGGTTCCAAATATATAAATAATCGCTGGCAAAATCTTGAAAAGAAATACAATAGTGTTTTTTTTAAATCACCTAACAGGATGTCTAGAAGTAAATTTTCTTTTTCTCTCTCCCTCACCCCTCTCTGTGTTTAAATATAGCATGCTAAATTCAATTTTGTTTCATTCAGAACTTGAAATGTATTTGCAGATTTATGGTTATAAACACAGGATGCATCCAAAAAGAGATATTAAGCAAACAAATCTCAACCTATTAATAAAAAGGTGGGAATTTTTCTTACATTCCACTTTACTGTGGAAATAATTTATTTTAAAACTGATCTATCCAAACTAGCAACGCAAACAAAACAAAAGTCTCAAAGGGGAAAGTTATATATCTATCTGATATCTTTTTATTCATTTATGTAAACACATGTGCCAATTAAATGTTAAAATACCTAGGCACTTTGCAATAGTTTAACACGAATGAATGAATATCCTATATCCTGGAAAGCTCTATATTTTTAAAATCATTTGGAAATTTGAGAGCCCAATATGGCCCTTTAGGTAAAATGGTTGGAGAATTGGATATAGCTGATTAAAGATCACTGGGCAGCAGCTGTTCACTGTTTTATTTTCTACAAAAATAATTGGGAACTACAAATGGCCCACAGACATTGCTGGAAATACTAGTCATGACTCTGTAACATGCTAAATTCCTATAAAATTAGATAGAGGAAGAACAAGGAACATCTCAGGTACATCACTGCCCCCTATTGGCAAAACAATGGCTATTAGTACACTGTGGGTTTTTCCCACATACAGATACACATGCAAGTACAACTTGGCAATACCTCCTTCTGTAAGCTACAGGTTATCTTTTTTAGAACGAAAAAAAGAGTAAAACATCAACAAGATTGGTTTTTGCATCAATGACAGCAAGACAACTAAAGAAAAGGCAAGGGAACACATTTCTTCAACCTGTATTTGAGAACTTGCCTTCTTTTGATTTGCTTTTCGTGAGAAGAATACTAACAGGCTCTTCCTGTGTTCTACAGTCATATGGGTCAGAGGCGGGACTGTGAGTACTCAGCCTATCTCTGCTACCACTCTTTGATTCCCTCCCACGCTGAGGGTCAGGATGAGATTGCCAGTCATAATCTCTTGGTAGACTTCTGCCTCCATCATACCCATAATCATAGGTATCATATCGATCAACGCTCCTCCCTCTGCTTCGGGGCCGTTGGTATTCACGGTCCAAGCTTCGCTCTCTATCCATGCTACGGCCCCGGCTTCGATCCCGACTGAAGCTGCGTTCTCTGCTGTGGGTACGCCCTTTATTGGGGGCCATTCTGTAGCCCCTGTCAAGGTTGTCTCCCCAGCTCTGGCTACGGCCTGCATTTCCGCTCTGCCAACTCCTTTCGCTGTAGACGCTTCGAGCGCTTCGGCCGTCAAACTCTGCACGATCATCCACGGCTTCGAAAGCTCTATAATCATAGTCAAGGGACGGGCTTCGTTGAACTGCATGGACTTGTACCTTACATGGTCTTTTCACAACCTATTTACAGGATATAAGAACAAGGTTACCTTTTTAAAAAATGAGTCAATCATTTTATATAGGTAGTCCTTGACTTATAAACATTTGCTTAATGACCATTCGGAGTTACAACAGTACTGGAAAAACTGACTTTTGACCAGTCCTTACATTTAACAATTGTTGCGTTGTTCCCATAGTTATGTGATCAAAATTTAGGTTGGCAACCAGCATGTATTGATGATGGCTGCAGTGTCCTGGGCTCACATGATTGCCATTTGTGACCTTCCCAGGAGGCTTCTAAACAAGCAAACATGGGGGAAGCTGGATTTGCTTAATGATTGCATGATTCATTTAACGACCATGAGAAAAAGGTTACAAAATCAGGCCTGACTCACTTAATGACTGTATTGCTTAGCAACAGATGTTTTGGTCCCATTGTGGCTTTAAGTTGAGGAGTACTGTAGTCCATTTTCAAAAACCTAGCACAAATTTGGATGCAACGTTGCATAGCACTTGACCAAATCTGATTCTCTTCACAGTGTGTCAAAATCATCAGAAGTTCTCCAGATTATCAATGCAACACTGGGTAACATGTTCAATAACTTCCTTTTATGTATGGAATGAACTATATCTGCAAGTACTTTATCAGTAAGAGGAACATTCTGAAATAACCCTTCTATCTTCTTCCATTTCAAATCTTTGCTTACTTTCACATGGCTTGACTGGATATTTTATATTGAATATAGTAAATTCTTCTGAAATCCCCCAATGCAGCAAGATATTAATTTTTCCTTAGCTTTAGCGACAAAGGGTGGTTTACGTTAAGTTGTTAACCACAATTTGCAAGTCACAACAGCTGGGTTTATACTGCATTTAAAAAATAAGCTCCATTCCAACTTCGCACGGTGGCTGATCATCTTTTCAGATAAAAGGCAGCAGTGGGACAGGTACTCTGCTTTTTAGTCTCAAATCTCTTAAGATTTATATTTCTCAGTCTCAATGACTTTTAAGA
The DNA here is from genome assembly GCA_033807585.1 of Hydrophis major. Lineage (NCBI taxonomy): Eukaryota > Metazoa > Chordata > Lepidosauria > Squamata > Elapidae > Hydrophis > Hydrophis major. The sequence goes on along the minus strand of CM066329.1, from coordinate 290,627,266 downwards.
TTCTAATTCCCAGAATTCCCCAGCCAGTTCTGGGAGTTGGAGTCCACACATTGCTGAGGTTTAGAAACACTGATCTAGACTTCATACTGGATCAATCTTTAAGACTTTGGGACTTGTGGGCTTTAACTCCCAAAATTCCCTAGCCCACCATGAACAACTATTACTAAATGCACAAAATGGTAGATTTTACTGAACCGAAATAGACAGGTAAACAAATACAATTTCAAAATCCATAGAACTCATTGCAGATCGCAATGAAAAGGTTACTTTTTATATATTTGATCATCTATTCCAAGACTAATCTGAAGTGATTATATCTCCCAAAGCATTAACACCAACATATATTAGAAAGCACCATCAAGTCTCATGGAAATCCTGAATTTTATGGATACCCTTCTTCAAAACTTTAGCAGAGGTTTGCAAACTATAGAACTCAGAGCTTCCCGGTTTCTAGGCCAGCACCTTAACCACTAGGCCAAACTGGTATTCTCCCTGGTCTCTCTCTTTCACAAATAAATAATAATAAACTTACAATGACGGCCACTTTCCCACTTTTTCTTAGTTGCTGTACAGCAAATGCATGGGCCACATTTTCCATGGGTGTGCCATTAACCATAACAACTCTGTCATTCTCCCTGGAAAAGAAGTGAATCATTTTGTTGTTTTTTAAAGGACCAACATTAATTCTATTCTGGTTGAAAACACGGAGATCTGCCTAATTCTGCCCCAACTGCAAAAGTTCATTTAGGAAAAAACCTCGTGCAGCTATTTAATCCTGTACCAGATTGTCCCCTTTGGCCTTCAATACCCAAGAAACACTGTAGAGAAACAAGTGTATTTTTTTTCCTTTTTATTAGGTATGTGGACCTATAGCAGGACTGCATTGATCCTATTGGGTTTCGCATACAAATATGTACTTTCTATTGACAGAAGAGAATATTTGCAGCTCAATGGTGAACTATGGGATCCTTGGTGCTCTCTGAGCTTGGTGGGGTTTTTTGCAGACGTTTCATCATCAGTGCACCAATGATGTCACCTAGGTTGGTAATAAAATGTCTGCAAGAAAACCACCAAATTCAGAGAGCATCAAATTTCTCCATTTCTCCTTCATTACAGGAATCATAGCTGATTACTGCACGTTGTTTACTATTTAGTGATGTAAGCAATGTTGGAGAACCAAATTTATAAACCAAATAATAACCATGAAACCAAACATCAGAATACAGTAATAGCATTTTCCCATTTCTTTTCTTTAGCTGCAATGAGGAATACTCTATCATCATCATCATTTATTTATTTTTGCATTAGGTTTATTCTCTGAACAAACTCAGAAACAGCCAGATGTTCCTGAATGCTGCCTTCTGTGATAGAACAATAAATTATTCCCCAAATTTAAAATCCTCTATTGTAGAGCTCTGAAAAAGGTAAGGAGAATTGGATGATAGCCAGATTTATCATGATTACAGTAAAAATAAAATAAATAGTTACATTTATAGGGGCAAATATTAGGAAGGCCAAAGCTCAGAAACATATTTGTTTTTACAAAAATTGTCAATGCAACAAAACAGTTAGAAGTTAAGATAAAGAAGCTAACTTACTGAAGTAATCCATCAGCTGGGCCACCTGCAAGGACATCAGAGACAACTATGGATGTCTCACCATTTTCAAAATGGGGGTTGTCTTTGCCACCGGAAACTGCAATACCAAATCCTCGCTTTGAGTCCTGAAAGGGAAAAAAGAAAAAAGCACACCACACCTTTAGCAATCAACCAAAAGCACATAGCAACTCCCTCCCCACAAATTATATTCAATAATTCATATATAATTAAGGATATATTAGAAAAGTGAGCGGCGAAATTACAAAGGGACAGGGGGGGAAAAAAAAGAAAATATTTCTGACAGCTAAGCGGGGCTTCGAACCAGGAAAGGAAGAAGCTGGAACTAAAAATTTAACTAAATTGGACTAAAATATCTTGGCAATAAACAGGCATAAAATAAAGCTGGACTTAAGATTGTCAAAAAATAATAACAATAAAGTTTACAAATTGGAGACTGGAGTGTGCTGGAACACTGAGGTTCGAAAAACCCTAAATTAAAAAATAGGGGGAAAAGGTAAAGACTTTGTACAATGGAGAGTGCCACCTTTTGACAAAAACTTGAGCTCAAACAAAAAGGAAAACATCCTGTTTCTGAATAAACTTGTGTGGATATAACATTAAATAAATATTAAAACAAAGTAAGAATCTTAGAAAGTGAAAGCAGAATCAGAATAATGCAAAAAGCAAGGAAAGACTGACTGTGGGATTGATTGATGTTTTTGGTATAGATCCTGGGCTAGGATAACTGAGAACTTTGGAAAATTGAAAGAAGAAAGAAGGAAAGTAAAAGTGTTGTTTTTTGTTTTTTTTGTGGACTTTAACGATCATAAAATATAAGAGTGTGTAATGATAATATCTCTTCAGGAATTAAAAATGGAACTTAAAAATATGAGAGAATTACTACAGGAAAGAGGCAAATCACTTTGCTCTGTGTTAGAAAAAAATGGAAATGGCGATTGAAGAACAAGAAGAAAGAGCTTCAGAGGAGGAGGAGTCGACTCAAGGAGAAGACATTTTAAATAGACAATTAACACAAAGAACACTACAAAGAAGTGGGGAAAGAAGAAAGTTTAAAAAGTTGAGATTTAAGAAGGAAATTACCTGTGAAGTCAGGAAAGGCAGAAAGACCCAGCAGAAAAGGGGAAAGGAAGATATTAAGAAAGAGAGGGATATAAACTGGAATGAGAAAAGATATGGGGAAAAGAGGGGGAGGAGAAGCAGTAAGAAACAGGTACATGAAATAAAGAAATACGGAAATAGTAATATGTTGAAAAGAAATTGGTTTTTCAGAGATAATGGTTGATGAATTAAAAAGGGGATTCTGCAGGGTGACAAGGGATAATAAGAATATTTCTGCAATTAAAAATATTTAGAAAATAGGGTAATATAGATACTGATAACTCTTATTAAAAATTAAGGGAGGAAAATATGCTGCAGAATCCAAATGAAAAGATTATTATTGTAACTTCTTAAAATAATCGTTTATTGGGAATTAAGATGAGGGAATAAAGGTATATTTTAATCACTGAGTTGTCACACTCAAAGCAGTAAAAGGGGGGAAACCTATACTTGTTTTTTTTCTTTCTTTAGTGTTAAAATTTGTATTAATCTAGAATTTATAAAAAGAATGTGTAATGGAAAGGGAATATGACAGACGAAAGAACCAACTAAATTAATAAGTTAATATAGACTATTAAAAGCAAGGAGAGACATTGGTAACCTTTTTTATTATTATCATTATCATTATTATTATTATTAGACAAGCACATATTGTTTATCTTTATTTTTAAAATAATCAAAGGATTATATTTGAAATAATTGAAATGAAACAAAAAGATATTTCGATTGAGATTAATGAAAGAGGCTAGAATTAATGTGTTTCTCTCCTTACTGAAAATTTGGAATGGAAAAGGTAGTAATAGAATTAAGTATGCATATATGAATGTATAATTGCTGTCATATTTGTATGTAAAGGTGATGACCCAGAAATATGTTGTCCACTAAAAACAGATTTTTGTTTTTAATGTGAAAAACTGAATAAAATTTGTTTAAAAAAAAGAAAGAAAGTAGAATAAGGGGATGTGGGCCATTTGTATTATGCCACTTTTGATTTTAAGTGTAGTAGTAGCACCAAAAATAAGAGGAAGGAATCACTTTTTGTTCAGAAAGTTAATACAAGTTGTACGTCTGTATTTATTGCAACCTTCCTAAGCCGCTGCATAAGTAAATGTGTTAGAAAGTCCTTCCTTTTGACCTTCCATGTGACAATCTCACACTGTTATCCATTAGAGAAAACTATATTTTCGTTTGTTCGGTATAGTTATTTTTTAAACTCTTAATTTAAATTTAGGAATTTAAACCTGGGCCTTTTGATAACCAAGAGCCCATTCCACCATTCTGTTTAAGAAACGATCAGATTGAAACCTTCCATTTAAGATAGTAAAACTAATAGGTGGAAATACAATGATTTCAGTATCCTGTAATGATCACGGCAAAGGAGTAGATAATTGTTCAGCATTTCTTGGATAATCTGTGCACGATTCAGTTTCAAGGCCTCTGAGCAGTCCCCCCCCCTCCCCGCGTGAAATCAAATACAAAAATATGGCTTGAGCAAACAGGTTTATCTGTAGAGGCCTTTACATGGATTGATGCTCAGTAGAGAGACAACAGCTGTATACACAAAAGCCAAGTGCTTATGATGTCACAGTGTAATTTACAAGAGGAAAGGGCTGCTCATCACCATTTTTAATTTTATTTGTGCCTTCAAGTCACTCTTGATTCTGGTAAACGTCTGGGCTAGTTCCTGCAGTTTTTTTGGCAAGGTACTTGGAAGTGCTTTGCCATGACTGTTCTAGGACTGAGAGAGAGTGACTGGTCCAAGGTCATCCAGCTGGCTTCAAGTCTAAAGTGGGACTAGAACACACAACTCCTGGTTTCTAGCACTTAACACTACACTAAACTGCTCTTTTTGTACCACCGTCATGGTAAATTCTATCCTTTTTTTTTGCATTGCATGAATGGGACTAAGATAACTTAATGACTTTGGGAAACAGTAGCATTTACAAAAAGTTGTAGTCCTGGATTCCTATATGTTCCAAAGAATGTAATTTGTTCCAAAACATTTCCTTCTTAGTAATAAAAACTGAGTCCTGGAAAAGCCCAGAGGTGGTTTTGTGGCATTTTAAACTGTGCTACTTCTTCCTAGGGTTATAGAGAACTGAACCTTTTAAAAAAGATGGTTGTTATTTTTTAAATTCTGGATATTTTTAGTAGCTCTAGAAAAATGAATTGCTCACATTGCAAAGGAAATTATTGATGTAAATAAATGAGGGTTTTGTTTAAAAATGATCAAGCAATATATTTATCAAGGTTAAATATTTTGTTATTGAAAAGCAATTAAAATTGGGACATATCTTGTTTGCCAATGGATATGAGATATTCAGTGCAAAAAAGTTATTAGAAAATTATAAATAAATAACATACTACCTTTTGTAAGGTCACTGTGTACTGTTCCCATATCAGCTCTTCCATGACTGGGCCCTATTTATATGGAGAAAAAACAACATCAATTGAAAAAAAGAGATTCTTTCCCAGAAAAAGTGCTTCAAGCAGAGTAAATATTTTTACAGTTATAACAGAGTAACATTTTAAAGCCAAATTTAATAAGCATAGCTACAAGTAAAACAAATAGATACTTTTTGAATGTTAGCAGAAAATAAGCATGACTGTTCCTCTACTTTCTTAATTTAAATTTGTAATATAAATTATAAAGGTAGCAGCCAAACCTTAGAAATCTACATCTTTTTAAATCCAGGTCTAAGCAAATGTCTAAGTAAGGCTATAGTCTTCAAGAATTATAATGATATAATAAAATAAAAACATCGACCTGGGTAGTTATTTGACTTATGGCCACAGATGGGACTAGAAAATTTGTCTTTCAGCAATGTGATCATTAAAGTGAGGCATCATGGGACTGTACCCATTTTTTCAACATTTTTCTACAGTTGTTAAGTGAGGCATATCATGTGATGGTGATTTGTGACCTTCTCTACCAACTTCCTCTTTGACTTCATCATAAGCCAGCCAGGAAGGTTGTAATCATGTCAAAGGTCGGCTCTGCGGGTGAGTGGGTGGAGGACAGTCAGGAGCTATTGGCTCCGCCCTCCACAATAGACTCAGTTATGTGGGAAAATTTCTCCTTGGGAAAATTATTGTCCAACCCAGCTAAGAGTAAAGTTCTGTCTTCCCTACAATCTGTGAATTTACAGTAGTAATCTTGCAGAAAATCAGGGAACTCCAAATTAACATATTAGGAGGAAAGTTTGCCTCAGAAAACAAATTATATAAAAATAGATAAAATGTTCAGTCAGAAATTTGTAGAAATTATTTCTTTTTGCCATGTGGTGCCAATTCCTATGTTCTGCATTTCCATGTACAAGTTATCAAACTGAATAACAGTCATAGGCCTTCAGCCATTTGTCAGAGTATGCTCATATGGCAAGTGATTTCATGCAATGTCATCTCGAAATAAAATGCTCATCATAAATTAAAAGATCAATTAAGATGTGTCATCCAATATACATCCTAATGGCACAACTTAAACCATCCCAAATATTAATATTTTATCATTAATGTTGGTATCTTTACAAATATTAACCATGAAAAAAAATGAGAAGAACTAAAATGAAACAGGATTTTTTTTTAAAAAAAGAAATATCACTGTAAAAATCAAGACAGATGACATTCCCAAAATGCTCCGGATTGCGCATCTTCTTCTTGAATCATGTACCAGCAAAATTACTTTTCAAGTATTGGGTTTGACGTCCACTAAGGTCAAAATTTTGTTTGACACATGCAAACAGACAAATACATGCTCACTAATTTTACAGTGTAGAAACCAACAGATGTAGATTTTTACATACATGCAGCCTCATGAAAAATGTGAAGGGTAATTATTCATTGCTTCAGGTATAGTAGTCCTCACCTTATGACCACCATTGAGCCCAAAACTTCTGTTGCTAAGTGAGACATCTGTTAAGTGAATTCTGCCCCATTTTACAACTTTTCTCGCAACCATTAAGTGAATCACTGCAGTTAAGTGATTAACTGTTAAGTTTGTAACATGGTTGTTAGATGAATCTAGCTTCCTTATTGACTTTACTTGTGAGAAGGTCGGAAAAGTTAATCACATGATCCCAAGACACTGCAACCATCATGAACATGAGTCAATTGCCAAGCATCTGAAGTTTAATCACCTGACCATGGAGATGCTGCAATGGTCCTAAGTGTGAAAAATAGTCATAAATGTTGGGGGCAACATGCTGACTACGTAAACCACTTAAAGAGGGCTGTAAAGCACTAGGAAGCAATATATAAGTCTAAGTGCTATTGCTATAAGTGATTGTTTTTCAGTGCTGTTGTAACTTTGAACAGTCACTAAATGAACTGTTGTAAAGCAAGCACTGCCTGCGCTTTAAAAATATTTTATTTGTGAATGAAACTAATGCTGTACAGTAATTGCTCTATAAGTACAGAAATTAGAGTAGCATTTATTTCCGGGAAGAAGGCAGAGGAGATTAATGTTCCTTGAAATTGCTTATAATCAAATTGCTATAAATGAAATAGAAGGCTTTCACTGCTCTTGAAGAATGGATTAATTAAACTACAAGTGACTCCAGAAGCTGCATTTTGTAGAGAACAGAATGTAGTACTCATAGAGTATTGCAAAAGCCCACCTTGGGAGTCCCCTAGGCATAAAGGCCATCTGTGCTCTTCTAAATCTCTAACTCATAATCTTTTCTTTAATGTCATAAAAATTACATCTGTTTGCTTTGCAAAATACTGGCAAGGCCAACAGATTAATGGAAGGACCAAAATGAGCACGGGGGTTGGGCAAGATCTGAAGGAGATTAAATTCTCGCTCCCAAAATTCTAGTTGTATTAGGAGCCAAGAATTTAAAGGGAAATGATGCGTGGGGAATGTAAATACATCAAGAGATGAATTAAATCAAATATTAGCAGCTTATTAGTAGTTATTAATATGTCACTGGAGATAATACAAAAAGATAATCACAGTATGTTAGTTATTACATTATTTATGCAATTACACAGTTGAAAAGTTACTGCTTTTCAGAAAATCTAGACCAGGGGTGTCCAACCGTGGCAATTTTAAGACTTGTGGACTTCAACTCCCAGAATTCCTCAGCCAGCTGGGAGTTGAAGTCCAAAGTCTTATAGTTGCCAGGGTTGGACACCCCTGATCTAGACCAACACCTTAATGAAGTGCCATTCTTCAATTCAATAATTTTTCTTCGAAGAATTATGCACAGATTTCATCCTACCCAATTCTAATTAGTGTTTTTATTGCAAGAGCTCACCTTGGGCGTTTATATACTACTAGTGATTGTGAACCACCCCATAAAACATTTTTCAAGCATGAAGATTGAAAAATATTATCCAGTACATACTAGTTAATTCATATTTTAAATTTAAAAACCTTTCTGTGTACTAGAGAAAGGGAAAAGGTAATCAATTTGCTTCCCCTGTTAAAATCCTCTATTTTTCACAGCACGCAATCACGTTCACTGTTTTACCTGTCTTTGCTGTGGCAGGTTGCAATCTGTTCAAAGTGTGAACTTCCCAGGCATTTAATCAATTTATATCACTCAAAAATGGTTATGCAATTCTGCTATAATAGCAGCCTACATATTCAGCTATTCAACCATCCTGCCATTCTTTCCCATACAGAAGCCCAAACACATATACACAAGAACACAAAAACTTTCAAAAGCAATGTTGAATGTCATAATGTTAAAAGAGTCCAGTCTAGCCTGTTTTAAAAGTTCTTAAATAACCTTTGAAGCTGAGGTTAAGTAAGCATCAACATTAAGAGTTGCTTTTCCTCTGCCACGAAAAACAAACAATATAGATAATGTGAATTTTCGGAAATATGGGTATAATTTTTCCATCTGGAAAGCAGGCAGGACACAAATATTGGATATTGGGATACAGATTATAGAACTCAGGGCAATTTGAGGAGCTTCCCCAAACATAGCTTTTAAGCAACCAATTCAAATACGATGCCCTTGTAAGGTGTTGGATATATTGCAACTAAAATGAATGACATCTGGATGGCAAAGATTGGGGAAGCTGATATAAAGTTATGAAAGATGAGAAGATGAAGATTTATAGATAGATCACTGCTTCTCTCCAACTTCACAAACCCAAGATCAGCGAGAGCTATCTACTTCAATTAATCTCTTCCACATGTTTCCAACCTATATGGCCCTGAACTTTCTTTTGCCAATTGGACCGGCAATATTTGCTGATGTCATCCATCCATCTTGCTTTAGGTCTTTCATGGACACTTCTTATCAAGTGAGATCCATTCTATGACTGCCTGCCGTCAGTTCTTCTTGCTATGTGACCAGCCCATTTCCACTTCAACTCATTTGTTCTCTAATCCATGTGCAATTCTTGCAATTCCAAGCATGTATCTTTCCAATGAGCTGTAATATTGAACTCAATTCATTTGGTTTTTTTCCTAGTGAAATAACTCTCTTTTGGCATCTTAATCAAACAATCAGCTCCTGATATGCACAAAAGACAGGTATAAATCAATCACCCCGACTTTTAAAGTTCAAAAGAGTAAGTAGAAATTCTGCTTTTTTACAGCGTTTTCAGGGGTTATATGGAGAAAAAAAACATCATACATGTATGTATCACAAAGTACTATGGAAAAATCACAGGATTAAGGTTCTAATCACATCCTACATTCCCTTCCTAGAAGCATTATCAGATAAGGTAACTACAGTAAGGGACTCATTTCAGTGGTGTAGAAGATTGCAAAACAGTTTCTACCAATACATTTTTCACACAAAAAGTGCCTTCACCATTTCATTACTTATAAGAACAGTCACATGCTCAAGAGACAATGTTCATCATACTATTACCAAATCTCAATTTTTCAAAAGTTTCACCTCAGCCTACATTTTTCATTTAAGACAGGATGGAGACCAATGAGGATGACTTACTCCTATTTTCAGAGGCAAACAAATAGCTCTTTCTTCTACAGTTAATGCAAATTGCTTTGCCACCTTTCCGGTGTCAAAATTGGAACTAGTCCGCAACATAAAGCAGCTGAGTTGTTCTTTAAGATTTCATGTATTAGTTCCTAATGCAAAAAGTATTTATTTGTGCAATGGTTATGTTGTCCTCTGACCTCAGAGCCTGGATTAGAATGAGCTGGTATAAAAACAGAATGCAGACTGTACTCAAAAGGCTTTCACTGTGTCTTGAGCATCTAATAAACCTACACTGCATTGTTAAGCAGGCTAGTTGAAAAAAAAAATAAGAAAAAAAATCCGTGGTAGGGATAAAAGCTGTTTGAAACTGAATGCAACACTAATAGCCAGTTTACATACTTTTAGCACAACCCTATGCATATTTAGTCAAAAATAAATTCCAACATTAACTGATTCTCTCAGGAACAAGCCTTTATAGCTTTTCTGTTTGTTTATTTGTTTCCTGTCTTTATTATTTTTACAAATAATTCAAGCCAAGGAACATGTACAACATACCTTTTTCCTTTTATTTTACCCACAACACTACTGTAAGGTGAATTGGGTGGAGAATGAATGACTAGTAGCCCAAAGTCACCCAGCTGGCTTTTATGTTGTATTGTTTAATTTTACTTGACTCATTTGGATATTTATCTATTATTCATAGGGTTTATAGACTCTGGTTTGTCAGGGTATTTTTAATTGTATATAACTATTTAGTATTCCACTATTCTTTTAACATTAAATCTGCCTAGGCAGTTTTTATTTTCATGTATTTAAATTCAGTTGAAATTGTGCATTTCTGTTCTATTTAGATTTTAAGTATAGTATTCATTATTATTAAAGTATAGTAGGATAGCAGCTTTAAATATTCCATGTCCATATCCCAAATGTGATTGCTATTTTCATGAAAAACATGTATTTTTAGGAACAGAAATTTGGTGTTGCAGGAAAGCAGATTAATAATGCTTTTGGAAAGATAAGAAAAATAGAAGTCTTAATGGAGCTCTCACCTCATAATCAGGAGGCTGTGAGTTCAATCCTAGGTAGAATAGGCCTATTTGGAATAGGCTCTCCTGCTTGAGCAGTGGGTTGGACTAGATGACCTCCAAGGTCCCTTCCAACTCTGTTATTCTATGTTCCTTATAGAAATAAATATCATACATTTGCTTGTAGCATTATAATCAATACAATTTTACCCTATTTGCCATTTGTGTTATGTTCTTTAGATTTATATCAGCATAAACCAAATGAACGTTAGAAATGATATGTTTTGAATTCATTTACATTCTGTAAACCGCTTAGAGAGGGCTGTAAAGCATTATGAAGTGGCATATAAATCTAAGTACTATTGCTATTGATTTGCTTACCAAGTGTGGCAAAAAAGGCCAGAAAATCAGGCACAATTAACAACAACACATTGCTTAGCAATGGAAATTCTGTCCCTATTTTGCTCATTAGAGGAGGGCTTTGTAGTAGGCTACCTTCAGTAGTTGGTTGGCCACTGTGAGTGCTGGATTAGATGGGCCAAGATCTTAAATCCAGCTAATCACTGTTTATAATTAACCAATATTTACTTACAGTAAATATTTTTCAAAGATGTGGACTGGATTGCTTTACTTTTCTGAAGAAAATTTTCTAGCATCGCATCACCAATTTGTCATTTTATGTGCACACTGGATTAATCTGCATAGACTAATTTATATACGGCAACTTCATGTTTCCTTGATGAGCTACACAGAACAAATTGAAAATTGTTCTATGTAGATTAACACATCAACATCTGCCTAATCTGGACAGACTCTTTTTTTCTAGAAAACACATCATTGGCAGCTTTGTGATTAAGGTTGTAACTTTGCTTAGAGTAGGTCTTAGTAAGCTCAGTAGAATGTAAGTTTGAGTAGTCATACACAGGAATGTATTTTAATATTCCCAGATCAGTATATAACATAATCTACAAGGCTGCTTAAATACTCTACTCTTTCAATTTATTATTGTCTAAATTATTAATCCTTCTCTTGACTCAAAATAAATCATATCCTACATGTTCAGCAAGTCTAGCAATAAACTATATGATTCATAATCCATGACAATTTTCATCATTCTCCCATAATATTTATCTAAACTATTAATGTTTCTCAGCCAAGAAGATACATAAATCTTTTTTTCAAAAAAACCTTCAGAAAGGAACAGCTGTAATTTAAGAAACTACAGGCCTATATATTTAACCAAATAGAAACTGAGTGTCAAAACAATCTCATAAGTAATAACTACCAATCTCCCTGCTTTTACCTGGTCCCTCCTCTATGGTCTCTTATTCACATTCTTAGAAAGATAAGCTTTATCAGAATAGAGTTCTGTATAATTGACCTATATCTTAGACAACTGTCAGAGGCCCATTATTACTAGCAAATCTAATTACTAGCAAATCTAAATTACATAATAATCTGCATTAACTGCATTTTATGGACAATATTCTTGGATTTAGTAAAACAAAAGCAAAACAAAATTCAAAAAAAACCACCCCAATATCATGAAATATAAAGTCCAGCAGGCTAAAGTTGTAGTCCTAATATACAACAAAAAGGACATAGATAAAAATGCTGTTTTATAACATAAATTATTTCCATGATACAAGGAATACCTACATATTCATTAAAATAAATCCAACCATAAATGGACATTATAAAGAACAACAAGTCTAGCAATAAGCTAAATGGATGAAGGATGTTTTCGTCGGAATGAAAGGAAGATCTTTCCTTTTTCTCCTGTGTTAAACAGTTCTTGCTGGAAAAATGGGATATTCTATTGTACTGATATTTAATACATTTAATACATGTAAGGAAAATCATAGCTAAAATTGGCTATTGGTTTAACCGAGCATATATAGATCAAACTATACAGAGTGAATTTACTTCACTGTGCATAGTTTGCAAATAGTGCAGATTCAGTCACATTTCAGTCTAACTACAAATTCCTTTTCTTTCTTTCTAAAGAACCACTTAATATTTATTTAAATAAACTGTGTGCTAAACAGCTTGTCAGAGAATGGGCATTGGTTCTTACCTGACACGCCATTTCTCTTGAGCTGAGAGGATCATCCAGACAGTGGGTGGAGCTTCAGTCTCTGCTGTTGTAGGCTGAGCTTAATTTCTGAGGAACGCTCCACCTTCCATCACATGGCTTGCCATTGCGTTCCCCAGTTTATGCAAAGACGAGAGGAAAACAGGCATTCGTGCTCTCTTCTTACTAGAGTTAAAGTGCATTGGCCGAAACAAGACCCCGCCAGACGGTGAAAGGAAAGGGGAGGGGCTGGACGATCCTCTCAGCTCAAGAGAAATGGTGTGTCAGATAAGAACCAACACCCATTCTCCTTAGAGCTGTTCGAATCATCCAGAGAGTGGGACATACCAAAGCTAGGACCTGTCCTACGGGAGGGACACCATCTGGTCTGTTGACTCCTCAGGATCCCTGAGCACCCTCTGAAGGACCCTTCTACCGAAAGAAGCCTCTGCTGCGGCATACCTATCGACTTTGTAGTGCCTAATAAAGGGCGACGGGGAGGCCCACATTGCTGCCCGGCAAATGTCGAGTATTGGGGCCTGGGTAGCCCAGGCGGCTGATGTTGCCGCACTCCTGGTGGAGTGAGCCGTGATACCCCTGGGCACTTGGAGGGCCTGGGCCTGGTATGCCCTTGAAATGGCCGCACTTATCCAACGGCCTATGGTGGTTGAGGGTACCTTGAGCCCCTGTGACTTTGGCTGAAAGGATATAAACAGGGCCTCAGATCTACGGAAGGTCTGAGTACGCTTAATATAGATCCGCAAGGCCCGTCTGACGTCTAAGATGTGCCATAGACTCTCTCTTTCATGAGCTGGCCTGGGGCAAAAATTGGGGAGGATAAGTTCTTGAGCCCTGTGGAAAACTGAGTTAATTTTAGGTTGGAATGAAGGGTCAAGTCGGAGGACCACCCGGTCAGAATGGAAGACGCACAGGTCTTTCCTGACCGACAGAGTAGCGATCTCTGAAATCCTCCGGGCTGATGTGATCGCCACCAGGAACACTACTTTGTAGGATAGGAACTGGAGAGAGACCTCTCTTAGGGGTTCAAAGGGTGGCTTAGTGAGAGAAGTTAGGACTCTGTTGAGGTCCCAGGTCGGATGGTGGTTGTAAGTTTGTGGCCCCTTTCAGAAATGCTCGGATGCGGGGATGGTGAGAGAGGGAACTGACACCCTCGCAGGAAATGACGATGGATAGGGCTGCCACCTGACACCTTAGTGTGTTGGGGGACAGTCCCTTGCTGAGACCCTCCTGGAGAAAGTCGAGGATTTGGGCCACAGATAGGTTCGTTGGGTCAATGAGGAGATTGGCACACCATTTGCGGAAATAGGTCCAAGTGGCGTCATAAATCCTTCTGGTGGAGGGACGTCTGGCTGCTAAGATGGTATTGATGACTTCAGTGGAGAAATTCTCCCTCTTCAGACATTCCCGCTCAACCTCCAGACAGCTAGTTGTAGCCATTGGGGGTCCGGGTGAAGAAGGGGACCTTGAGACAGGGAAATCCTGTCTGCTGGGATCCTCCGGGGGGGGGTCTATGGATAGGCTGCGGAGGTCCACGAACCAGGAGTGACGGGGCCAATAAGGAGCTACTCCTTCCGCCCTCTCGTGGAGTACCTTTTGGAGTACTCTGGGCACCAGTGCTAGAGGGGGGAAGGCGTAAAGGAGGCCCATGGGCATCGAAGGGCGTTGTGGTTCTCCGCCCCTAGGGACGGGAATCTGGAAACGAACCATGGAAGTTGGGTATTGAGGGGGGAATAGGTCTACTACTGGCAAGCCGAATATTGCTGTCACCTCCCTGAACAGGGCTGGGTGGAGGCGCCACTCCGCCTGGTCTATGGTGGCCCTGCTCAACCAAGCTGCTTGGGTGTTGTCAATGCCTGAAATGTGGTCTGCCCTGAGTGAGAGGAGGCGTAACTCTGCCCACTGACAGAGGCGCTCGGTCTCCCTCATTAGGCTTGATGACTGAGTGCCCCCCTGCCTGTTGACATGAGCCTTTGCTGTTATGTTGTCGGTGAGAATGAGAACGTGGCGGCCCTGAAGCTGAGGGAGGAAGCTGCGGAGGGCCAGGTGGATGGCGCGAAGCTCTAACCAGTTTATATTGCACAGCCTCTCTGTCGCTGACCATCTGCCCTGAGCTGTAAGGGACAGTAGGTGGGTGCCCCATCCGGACAGACTGGCGTCTGTGGTGACGGTGAGTCTTGGTGGCTCCTTGAGGGGGCAGCCCTTGTTGATCGACGCCTTGCTCCACCAAAGGAGGGAGGTGAGAACCCTTGGCAAGACCTTGACCTTGCGCCTTGAGTTGCTTGATCCGGCTCTTTGGTGCGGGAGCAGGAACCACTGGAGGGATCTAGAGTGAAAACGGGCCCAGGGAATAACGGAAATACAAGAGATCATCTTACCTAACAACTTGGTTAATTCGAGGAGAGAGACCCTCCTAAGTCGTCTGATGAGTTTGATTGATTGTTGGATGCTGAGTATCTTTCTGGAGAGATGAACACCCTCCCTTTGACTGTGTCTATTATAGTCCTCAGGTGGGGTAGCCTGGTGGAAGGGGCCAGTTGGCTTTTCTTCCAATTTATGAGGAACCTGTGTTCCTGGAGAGCGGTGAGGGTAATTTGGATGTCCCGGATGAACTGTTCCCTGGAAGGGGAGAGGATGAGAATATCATCCAGGTAACAGTGGAGTTGCACTGGGATGGTTCTGAGGTGGGCAGCCAGAGCGGCCAGGACCTTGGTAAAGGTCCTGGGGGCAGAGGCCAACCCAAATGGGAGGGCCACGTACTGGAAGTGTAGATTATTTTAGCTGAAACGCAGAAACTTGGAAAGGGAGGGTCATATTGGGATGTGTAAATATGCCTCGGAGAGGTCGATGGATGACAACTAGTCTCCCTGTCGAACTCCCAAGAGGATGGATTGCAGCGTGTTCATTTTGAATCTGCGGTATACCAGGTGGCGGTTTAACCGCTTTAAGTCCAAAATAGCCCTCCATCCCCCCGAGTGTTTGGGCACCATGAATAAGTGTGAGTAGAAGCCCTGTCCCCTTTGGGATGGAGGAACGGGCTGGATGGCCTGTATGTCCAGTAGGTGCTGAATTGCCGAATCCATGAGGTTGCGTTTGGTGTGGATCTTGGAGAGGGGACATGTAATGTAGAAATCAGGGGGGGTAGAGAGGAACTTGAGGGAAAGGCCAAACCTGACGGTATCCCTGACCCAAGCGTCCGAAGTGGATGAGTCCCACTGGTTGGCGAAGGTTTTAAGTCGCCCGCCAATGGGGATCAGGTCAGGTGGCCTATCTGGAGCGCCGGAAGGGCCTGCTGCCGAAGCCACGAAAGAGCCTCTTGAAGTTTCCTCCTCTCCTGTGTCTATCGAAGGGGTCGGACCTGTCTTGGGGCTGACCCGAGCCAAAGGGGGGGCCCTTTGGTACCTGGGAGGGAAGGGGGGTTGGGGATAGGGACGAAAGGGACGAAAGGGAGCCCTCCAAAAGGGCTGCAGAGATCTGGGTTCTGACTTACGGGTGAGGGATGGGAGGAATTTCTTTTTATTCCTTCCCTTGACTAGGAGAGGATCCAGGGAAGGTCCGAACAGCTTATTTCCCACGAGGGGGGTGGAAGCTAGTTTCACCTTATTCTTGAGATCCGCTTGCCAGTGTCTTAGGCAGAGCAGGCGGCGGGCCGAAACGTCGGAGGAAATGGTGCAGGAGGAGCATTTTACTGAGTGAAAGGTGGCGTCTGCTGAGAACTCCGCCACGGCCGTAATCTTGGCTATATGCTGATGGGCGCGGATATTGGAAGTTGGGACATGTTGCTTAATCTGGCAAAGCCAGCGAATGGACGACCTGATGAAGAAGGAAGCGGCAGTGGCCACCCTGATCGCCCATGCGTCCGACTGGTGAGCTCGCCGCAAGGCCAGCTCTGACCGCTTCTCCTCCGGCCTCAGAACCTCTAAAGGGCCGCTGAGGGCGGAGGAAGAGGCCAGGCCTACGATGGGCTCATCAACCTCCGGGGTGC
The DNA here is from genome assembly GCA_033807585.1 of Hydrophis major. NCBI lineage: Eukaryota > Metazoa > Chordata > Lepidosauria > Squamata > Elapidae > Hydrophis > Hydrophis major. The sequence goes on along the minus strand of CM066329.1, from coordinate 290,610,542 downwards.
TCAGCAGGTTGGAGAGCTCCGGGTCAAGGTTGAAGAACCTTTTATCATGGGCCAGGGGGGGCAGCTGAGGAGACCAGTTGCTTGGACACCAGGTCCAGGAATATGGGGGGGGGGGTTGGGATGACTTCGGCCTCCACCACCGGCTGTTTAAACATGGAGTCCTCTGGCCCTTCCGGAACCAAGGGGGTGGGATCAGAGGGGCTCTGGGTAGTTCGACCCAAGATGTTCCTGGCTTTGTAGAAGAGGGATTTGAATAGGTGGGGCTTGAAGAACCCTACGAAAGCAGGTTGGTCAGGGGTGAGCCCTTCGTCCTCGGACATTTCTGTCTCTGATGGAGTCCGGAAGGGGTTCATTGTATTGTAAGGACCCCAGGTCAAATTGTTCCTCCTCCTCCTCCTCCCTGCACAAATCTAGGTCCCCTTCCACCTCCTCCTTGCCCTCCCTGACTGAAGGGGGAACCTCCCCCTGGAGGGGTACCTGATCATGAGACAGTTGCGGAATGAGAGGGAATGATCTTACAGATTCGGTGGCCTGTGGAGGCAACCCCGGTCTAGCCAACTGCTGCATTCCTTCCGCAATTCCCTGGAGGATAGCCATCTCCATCCAGGCTCTGAGCTGCTCCGAGCCGCCTGAATGAGAGGTTCCTCCTGGCGCAGGCCGGCGGCCGTGGGCGTGAAAGTAGCCTCTGGAGTTCGCCTGGCTGGTGTTCCCGGGGCCTGTTGCCCTTGAGAGGGCGAGCTGTGCCTGGATAGGGAGGAAAAAGCAGGGGGGGGGAAGAGCAGAGGTGGAAGGAGTGGCTGGAGCTGGAGGCACTGAGCCTGTCTGTCGGGTGCATTTGTCAATTTCCTTTTCTAACGCCTTATGTCGTCTTAAGGCGTCCCTTTGTGAGGCTTTGGTGGGCTCCTTAGCCTGACTACGCAGGTGGTGGGTTTTTGCTTTGGCCTTTAAGGAAGGGCCTCTTGAAGGATTGCTTTCTGCCATTTTAGATAGTTGAGGAAGGAAAGGATCAAATATGAGACGATTGGCGCGCCTAGGGGTCGACCTACAATGAAGGCCGGGAGCCCTGGGAAAATCTTTTACACCCCCATTTATTATTCGTTTATAATTAATCTGTTTGTCTTATTTGTTGTTATTTCTCTGTATTTTTACTTTGTATATATATGATTTCTTTCTCTTTTTTTTTGCAAGCTTAAGCCTTCTCGTGTCTCTTAATTTTCCTCTGATTTAATAACTTTTGAAGATCTCTCTTTTTTTTTTTTTGGAAGGGCTGATCGAGATGATCAGAGGACAACAGAGGCCTTAAGGGCAAAGCCGGGTCTGTACCAGACTGCCTTCCCAGGCGGAAGCGGGCGGGAGTGGTGAGAATAAACCGCGGCCGCTACGGTTGGCTGCGGGGTAAGCCAACAAACGGAGGTGGGAACAGAAGCCTCCAACTGGAACAGCACAAATTTATTTTCTCAGCAGGCCTGCCAGTCCTGCTGTTTTAAATAGGCACACTGCAGCGATTGGAACGATAAGGGTAAAACAAAATGGCGCCCGGCCACGAGGCATCGCTCAAAATGGCGGCTGCCACTACTTGGGCTTGCAGGGACCCTTCTGCAGTGACCAGGAGAATCCCCAGGGGCAATCCAAGGACCCCAGGGGAAGGACAAACAGAAAGAGGCTAGCAAACATTCCAACGATATAAAAAACAGAGTTCAATGGGGGGGGGAACGGAACGAAATGGAGCGTTTTAAAACGAACAGAACTAAAGCGGCAGAAAAGCAATAGGGAAGGGTGGGGGGCAGCTTGTAATTTTGCTGGCCTTCCCCTGGGGGGAGGACCTCCCAGGGAACTCTACCAAATAAAGAGGACCAACTGCGCAGGGCTAGGAGAAAACACAATGAAGGGATTATATACAACCTGAAAGGAAGCAAAAAACGATTCAAATTGGAATATTCCTGAAATGGTCAAGAGCACATTCAAACACTGCCTACTCTGCACGAGGGCTGAGCATAAACTGGGGAATGCGATGGCAAGCCACGTGATGGAAGGTGGAGCGTTCCTCAGAAATTAAGCTCAGCCTACAACAGCAGAGACTGAAACTCCACCCCACTCTCACTCTCTGGACGATCCGAACAGCTCTAAGGATAAGATAGATATTCTCACAAAATGAGTTCGAGACCATGTCCCTTAGTCCTTTAAGGTATACTCTTTACACCAGCTTATCTTTGTTACTGGGGGCTGAGGAAGTGGGCAGAAAGCATTGGAAATCATCACTCAGTCCTTTTACTTATTACAAATGCCTATGACATCTATATGAGGCCCAGAGATACTAGAAGCTGTTCCTTTATTTTGCAACACATCAGCTTCCTATTTTTTTATATAAGGTAGTTCTCAAACTATGACGACAACTGAGCCCAACACTTCTATTGTTAAGTGAAACATGTGTTTAGTGGGTTTTTACCCACTTTATGATATTTCTTGCCACAATTGTTGAGTGAAACACTGCAGTTGTTAAGTTAGTCAGCTGGTTGTTAAGTGAATCTGGCTTCCCCATTGACTTTGTTGTCAGAAGGTTGCAAAAGATACAGATACAGGAGCCCTCAAATTATGATCATTCATTCAGCAACCATTCAAAACCATTACAACAGTGTTGAATGAGGGCTGCCTTACAACTGGTCCTCAAGAGGTCCAGCTGTTGCAGTGTCTCCACAGTCACACAATCAGATTTCTGACATTCCTTGCCAACTTCCCACTAGCAAAGACAATGGGAAGCCAACAGGAAACTGGAAGTCACAATCACATGAGGTCCTCACTTAACCACCCATATGGTCATTTAGCAATGGCAACTGTGACTGCTGGAATTGCTGTCACTAAGAGATGAAGTCACATGACATTGTGCTTTACAACCACATTGCTTAGTGATGAAATTTCTGGTCCCAACTGCTGTTGTAATATGAGAACTACCTGCAGTTGCTAGACTTGCGGTTCTTTAAGCTGTTCTCTTATGATTATGTTAAATAAAACTGAATTCAAAAAAGCATGGAAGACCCAAGACATTTTTGGTTTCAAATCGTATCTCAATGAAGGTCTAGGTGTTGAGAATTCATAGCATTTATTTTATTGCAATTAATTCTAATTCTACAGTAGTTAAGTCTCAAGGCAATTTTCAACTAAATGGTATAAAAATTGGAGGAAAAATGTTAAGAAAACAAAGTAGAATAAAACAGAGAAGTCCCTAAAATTAAAAGCACCTTTGCAACTTCATTATGGCAGTGCTTCAGGTATTACAAAAGGTTCTGGTTCATGTGTTTATTGTAATGAGTAAGCAACAGGATAGGAATCCAGAATTTCACAAGTATAGAACCTTAGTAGAAGCCATTGATGTCCCAGACAATATTATATCGAACCATTATGTATTTTTAATGAGTTTTTCTAGATACTCTTACAATATCCAATCACAGCTCTGCCCGGGAGCTGGGAAAGAACATTTACTATAAATATTACATGAGAGAAGTAAAAGGACGGTTGTAGCTTTAGTTTCTGGCAGTTATAAATTCTTAAGGTTTAAAGTTGTCAATAGAGGATAACTGCAACAACTATAAAAAGTGACCATAATAGTTATATTTGTCCATTTTTGTGATTATCAAATGGTGGGTTTCATTTTATCTAAGATCTAAAATCTTTCTAAGATTGTCATTAGATTTATCTAAGATAAATCTTTAGCACAACCCTATGCATATTTAGTCAAAAATAAATTCCAACATTAACTGACTCTCTCAGGAACAAGCCTTTATAGCTTTTTTGTTTGTTTATTTGTATCCTGTCTTTATTATTTTTACAAATAATTCAAGCCAAGGAACATGTACAACATACCTTTTTCCTTTTATTTTACCCACAACAGACATTTCCAGGAACACCTGAATGCAGCTAAATAAACTTTCAAGTTTATTTGAACTGGGAAAGTTTATGCAGAAACGACACTAAGAATCAGAATTGAGACAGATGATCCACTCTCAGGATCAGTACCAATAAATACAGATTGAGCAAAAAGGATTGTTGCTTGGTGCTTCTCTTTAATTGAAAATGTAAACATTTTAATTGCATGGTAGTAATGATACAGCACACATAAAAGAAATTATTCTTGGATGTTCTACTTTTAATTAGACAATGTTGGATTAAGAGAAGTATCCTAGGATGTGAAGAATATGAACTCAGTCAATGAAAAGTAAAGTATTAACTTTGCCACAAAAAAAGGGCTCACTGACAAACACTCTTCATTGGAGTGACATCATTTGCTTGAGCTAATTCATATGATACAATGCCAGGCACATTTGGAAGATGCTGGGATGGAAATATATTTATTGTTATGCACATTAAAAACGCTGTGATAAACCCAGTTTGAAAAACCGGTTAGTTGGTTTGTCCTGCTATTTTTTAAAAAATAAATTAGTACTTTAAGGATATTGGTATTTTAGATCAAATTACTGTCAGAAAAATCCGGATTATCCAAAACCCTGAAACTGCAAGATATTTAATTAAAACATCTTTGGATTTTATACTTAATCCAGAGACAGTGTTGCTTGGTTATATTCCCAGAATATTAAGATAGGTATCAGTTGAACCAATTTGATGTAATTCTTCAAGGTACTGAAAAGAGAGACCTAGGTATAATCTTCCCTTTTACATGGAATGCAGTTAAATGGACCACGCACTGTATCTGATCTCTAGACTAAGAAATTGAAAAAAATAGAAAACCACTTCCAAACACATTGCCAGGAAAACTTCATAGCCAGGAAAACTCCATGTAATCACAAAGAGTAAAGCTTGACTTGAAGGATCGCAAGAGAAGAAACCAGTCATAAAAATGTTGGAATCAAACACTGAGCTATCCTATACATGCAATTTAATGGTGAAAATCTTAAAAGATTAGATATGTTTAGATATGTTTCTCTGAAGATGAAATTAATTCAATGAAATGTTTTTCATATTTTATTTATTATTTTTTACATTGCCTTCTTTTCTAAGCATTTGTGGCATTGCACTGGATTCTTCAGACTGTTTAACATGAGTTAGCTGTGCTCTCTCATTATAGGGTAAAGGAAAAGGTAAACAGTGAACAGGAGACATTATGGCTTAAAAATGTGGCCGGATGCTGGATCCAGAATATCAAAATTTCTCCAGAGAAAGCAGAGATCTTGAGTTTATCCATTCATATTCTGGCAATTTTGTAGCTTTTTGCAGTTGTCTTGCAAATAGCTAAGAGTTGCAGAATTCCACTGAACACATAGCTGCCAATGATTTTTTTTACAGAATTAAGTTTTGGCTGAAACACTCTTTATAATCACTTTAGATTTTACCTATTTTGCTACTCTTTAAAGATTGAGAAAATATTCACTGGAGAAATTTTCATTACATGAAAGAAATTTTGAGTTTAAAATTAAAAAAAAATTAATATACAGCAAGAGTGATTAGAGTGTTGGTTTTTAAAAAAAAAATCAAGTAGATTAAAGGTCCAAGTGTACTTGGTTAAATTATAAGAATCCTTCCTGTGGGAAACTTTTTACATTTACATTGGGAAAAAAACTTGATGACTTTGAAGGTTGGTCACTAGAGGGCATCAAATGGAAATAAATGCATCAATTGATCCATTAAGAAAGATGTATAACTATTGGGCTTAGAAAATAATTTTAAAGTTAGTACTATTATATATAAATTAGGAAACAGGAAAAAGAGCCACCAAATAAAGCTGAAATTAATTTGAATGTGAACGTTAAAAGGATTGTGTATAAGAGGGAGATGGACTTAAATAGTGGATACAGTATACAAAACCATGAATTGTTGGATGTACAAATGAAATTGGATGATTTAACAATTTAAAAAGACCTACAAATACTAAACCAGAAGAGTTATACGGATCACATTTTTATATTGTATTCGCAAAAGGGACCTGATAAAGTTGTCAATATGGCAAGAAACTGTGAGAATATGAAAAGTAACGCAAATGACCTCTTTATACTGGATTTTCCGAAGGGGCTTGTTAAAATTGTCATCATTTTTGTGAAATGAGACAAAGAGAGTATGAAAAGAAAACACACACTTGGACATTACCAGAGGAAATTAAAGACTGTTGTGAGACAGTGGAAAGAATATAAAGTTGGTTAATTTAACCAAGGTTAAAATACCTTTGACTGCAATTTCTGGTAATGTTTAATGGGTTTATGCTGATTATAACCAGGCAATATTTTAAAGGTTTTGTTTGTTTATTTAAAGAGATGAGATGGAGGGATTTGTTTTTTTAAAAAAGAGATATAAATATAAAAAGAATAAACTATACCAGATATAATTTGTAATAGTTACATTGCTATTTCTAATAATCCTTAGTAGGCTTTGTTAATTAAAATGAGGCTTTAATACTTATTTACAAAAAATGGGATTGGATATAGGATGATGATTGGTTGCATTTTAATAGCTGATCATGTTGTTAATATTAACTATATTATTCATGGACCAGTGGGTTTTCTTTTCTTTTTGCTGAACTTTTCATTTTTTTCTTAAAAAAATATTTTTATATTTTGTATCTTTTGCCGTTTGCACTAGTTTTATCTATGTACAATGTAATATTTAATAAAAATTATCCTGCAAAATGAATAAAAGATATAGTGGAAAGACTGACCAATAATAGTTCATGTGGTTAAGTTGCCAGGCTTAAAAATTGAGCTTTTTAAAACTGCTATTAAATAGGAGTTTTCAAACTTTTTTTAACTCATTAGTTAAAATAAAGACAAAGATCTAGTGATAGAAAATTGCCTACTTTCAACAACATATTATGTTCTCCTGAACATTATTTGAAAAAGTAGAAGTATTTTTATTTAGTGTATGCTTACATTTAAGCAAAGTACAATATCATAATGAACCTAGTAGCATCTTTTTCAAGCAACAAATTTTATTAAAAACATTAGAACTTATGAGCTAGATACTTTTTAATAAAATCTGTTCGTCAAGAAAGATGCTCATCCTGATTTTTTTTTGAATCCCAGACTAACATAACCCTTAACCCTTTCTCCTACAATATCTACAAGATTTGTGTGTTTATGCATCTCAGTATGTATGTACAGTTTGTGATTTTTGTCTGCCTTTTTTCCCTGTTTCTATTCATATTTTTCCAGTTTTTATCTGGGCACCTTAAAAGCCAGCAAAATGAACAATATATACAATAACAAAAATATAAAACCAAAAATAGAAAGATCTGGTACCTCAACTACACTTTACTATTTCTGTATAGTAAATAAATATACTAAAAATTCACATACATTTCCCTTGATACAATACCATATAGGAATTGGAATATATAAATAAAATGCTTTTAAAGAAGTTCACTGTAGAGATATGAAATAGCTTTCTCTAACCTGATATGGCAAAACTGACTGAGATAAAGTCTTCAAAAATAGTTCATCAACAGATTATAGTATACCATTGCTAGAGTAAGTTACACATACAGTTAACACCTACTCTGTTTCTTTCAAGATTAAGGAAGCAAAGATTAAAAATGCATTTATACAGCAAATGTTAAAAGAGAGTTTTAGTTCAGTTATTGGTACGACTTATGCTAAAGAACTAAAGAAATTCACAAAAAAGGCAACGAAATCAGACGTGACTCATTTAACCACCATCTTACTTGAGCAATGGAAATTCTGGTCTCAATCGTGGTTGCAAGTCAAGGACTGCCCATATTTCTCTGATCAAACTGCAACAAATTTCACTTACAATAATGCTGTAGTCAATTTTTATATGATTCCTGTCATTCCATATTCATTCTTATGCATTCCTCTACCTCCATTCCTGCATATTCTTTGATTCCAACATACTAATAAAATAATCACCCCAGTAACTTACATCTTTCATAGAAATTGAAATGTAACACTTTGAAAAATAGGAGTCAAGTTTGCCAACCCACAGATGTTATTCCTAGTATGCCTTATACACAATGCTTACACTCAATGTTGGTATTTACCTATGATTTATATTACTACAGCAATCATCTCCAAAATATAATACAGTATATTTTGCTTGCAGAAAAGGGAGGATTAATCTCTACCTGAATTCACATATTAACAGGGGGCAAAGGGTGGTAGGGAAAGGCAGAGAAAAACAGCCTCAGCTCACATTATATTTGTGTTATCTGACACGATCAGAATTAGAATGAGAACAAGAACTAGATTTAGCCATTGAACTGAAAAGAGAAAAATGATAGCATCCCCAAGATTGGCTTAATTCAGAGATTTCCACCCCCCACCCCCAAACACTGACTTCTTTGTCTATTGTATGGTCCAATGTAATCTCTTTGCCCTGCAATTGTTAGTTGAGTCAAAGAGCATGTGAACTTCTCTCAGCTGAGAAGGCAGATGTTTACTGACACTGTCATAACTTGCTGGATACATTAAAAAAAAAAAAAGATTTTAGCAAATGTAACAAAATTTTGCATTAGTCAGGAAACAAGCACAGCTATTGAACTGCTCCAAGGCCTCGTTCAACTGCTGAGTTATTTGGTTGGTTGTTTCTCTTTTCCTGATGTACTTATCTCTTCCACCAGCCTTATTTTGATAATAAGCTTGGAAAATAAGCCCCATGTACAGTCCCATTCTCTCAGACCTTGTCCTACTTCAATAAAGGAAGCCAGTGACTGCCTCCAGACACCAGGTCCTTAGAAACTTTCTTCCACACTGCAAGCCACAGGCCACAGCCCTTCTGAACTTGTTGGTATTACTTTCAATGCAACATTTGGATGACAAGTAAGACAATATCTGTGTGTGGTTCTTGTAAGTTGTTTTAACACTCTGGGGAAAGCAATGTTTCACAGACTTTGCTGGTCAGTTTTCATCAGTATCCTTTAAACCTGTAATAAGAAATATGGTACCTGAACTTTTCACATCCATGTTACATAAAGACTCCATGTTTTAAAATCTGGCAAATTATTCTGTGCTGAAGCAACACATAGTATTTGAATTTCCTGTGTCTTGCACTGATATAACTCATATTTGTATATTGTTGTGCCTTTAAGCAGGTGGATTGCAGTAACTCTGTTTTTATGTATTATTGTGTAATGAGAAATTGTAAAAATATAAGAATTGTACAAATTATTTCTTAGGCAAATATCAAATGCCGCAAAATAATTTGTTGCTTAAAAAAGAACATATACGTTTTATTTTAAAAATAGTTCCTAGTTAGCCTATCCTTAATTTAAAATGATAAAATTTATGTTATTTCCACACCCGATGTTACTTTTGCTTCTTTCAAAAAGCATCAGCATTTCTACAATTAGCTAAAATTAGCTAAAGTAATACCTTTGATTTTCTCTGAAAGAATCATCTCTGCAACCTTGTGAAGTCATAAAAATACTCTTAGGATAAATTAAGAGGATTGAGCAATGTTTGTCCTTAATTCCCAATGTGCTATTAATTTGTATACCACACTAAGATATAACTTCACTGCATAGGCTACCTGGACAAATCTGTGATTCACTCCTCATGCTGGAAATGTTACAGAACTTATAAAAATTTGATCTTCTAGAACGAAGAAATAAACCATGCCTCAGATTTTATCTGAATACTCATATTTCCACCTTCACTGCTGTATTTTTTTTTTTTTTTTACAGAAAATGAACATATAGTGTAGTTTCAAATCTCTACTCAACCGCTGCATTCACTGTGATCATCTCTGCACAGTACATTAAGTCATGGTAGGTTTAATCACAGTTTAAAAACAACAACAACCAAAACTGGATAGGCTAGCACAACTTGCTAAACCATAGGCTACAATTAGGTTCATACAAGGGGCAAGACATAAAATAATTCACTTGGCTTAGTGTCTTGTTTGACATAAATCTCCCACCTTCCCTTTTTTTCCTCTCCACTGTTTGCATTAATAGATGCATATATTGCACTAACTTGTGCAGTTGGTTTTTGGCTTTGTCCAAAAAGGCTTTGGACTTTGTCCTATTAGTGAAGTTTGACAATTGTTTGCCTAGCTCATCACAGTTTAAAGCACAGTCTTAATATAACATGCAAAACCACTCTCCTGTGTGTTTGTGCAGAAGTCAGAAAGGAACTAAATCTGAACAATTCAATTCAATTCAAACCTTTATTGTCAATGCACAACATGTGTTCAATCAGATTGGCTGAGCCTTCCTTAATGCATCCCCTCCAACATAAATACATCTCAATAACTCACAGCGAAAGAAAGAAAATCCCTAACCCAAGTAAATCGTACTAACTTCACCAGCCTTTTTTCACCCTGGGCCCTTCTAAAGCTTTAATTAATTACACTTCCTCTGAATCCTCATGTCTGGGGCCCGATGAGAGTTGTAGTCTTGAGGGCACTGAATTGTGTCAGATGATAAACAGCACCCTGATCTACCTTGAGAACTATTAACTAAATCATGGGCAAAAAAAAAGGATGTTTGCACTACCAGCGAAGTATCAGTGACGTGTGTAGGTTCCATTCTACAACATAAAACACTCCTCTCTCTTGCACTATAGACCTATCGCAGATAATATACCCAGCAATGTATCCGGAAAGTTACAGGTACAATCAAAATCCCTACATTAGCCACCTAACGTCGTCCAGCGCTTAAAACAAAAATACGTTATTTTCCTTTTAAAAAAAAAAAAAAGCAAAGGAAGGCCCGGGTTCATTTTAAACGGATTCAAGACGGGCTCCATAACTTCAACTCTTGAGGCTGGCGAGGAGAGGGTGGGAGATCGGAAGGAAACCGGGAAGGCGAGGATGCTTAAAAACTTACCCTAAACCACGGTGAAAACATCGACCGGGCAGGCAGATAGCGATCGCTCCTTCTCACCGGCATCTCCAAGACTGTTCCTTGAAGGAAACCGCTACGGGAGAAACTTCAGCCGTCCCAACTTCCCCCGATTTTCACACTCAGAAAGCGGCGGGCGCCTCCTGAGCAATGCTTGGGCTTCCTTAAACCCCGAAAAAGAAGTTTCGCATTGTTTGGGGACTCAAAAACTTCTTCTTTTGGCTTCCGGAGTCCTTATCCCATCCTTCCCAACAACCCCAAGAAGCCGCCCGGCCGGAATATCCAGCCGTTCCCTTCACTAAGCGCAACTACCACATCAAAGCAACACTCTTTAATAACGCCGCTACCATTCCGAGCCGAGGGAGGGGGGGGAAGGTTCCCTCTCCCAAAAATCCTCCCGCGCACCTGTGGCGCCGACGTTCGCTATCCAGGTTAGGGGAGTGAAACAGTCTTCCACGACACCGAGAACAGCGGCGGAGGATAAAACGGGGGAAAGGAAACGGCGCTGGGTGCTAATACAGACCTGCTCCCTCCCTCCTCCTGGACCAATTGGTTTGCTCCCGATGGAATCCTGCGCTGCTCCCATTGCAACATTTCGTCTTCCCTCTTGGAAGTTGAGGGGCGGGCGCCGGCAAGAGCATTAATTGTTTGCTTGACGCCTCCCCTGATGCGAGGGAGGAATCGCAGCAGCCACTCAGTGCCTCAGCTCGGACCAACGCTTTCCATGGGGGGGTGGGGTGGAGGAAGGAAGAATTACAAATCGAAAAAAAAAGCGCGCAAGTACGTGTATACATACACGGGGGGAGGTTATGAAGAAATTTAAGCTGCTGCGTAAAACAAGAGCTCGGCTAGAAGAAGCGTTGGAAGAGCCCGTTTCAGAGAAGAAGAACAAAGAGGGCCACAGCAACAAATTCCTATGCGCTTGAGTAGGCCTTTAATACTGTGCACTGATGCCGGGCGTGAGGAAAACTGTAAGGCTGCGTTCCTTCACCTCCAGCCTTGGGCCTGCAATCTTGCGTTTCAAGCCATTGGGAAGGAAAGGACTATTCTACTCATTGTTTGAGGGTCAAGGCTTCCCTGTGGAGTTGCCTGAAAGTTTCAGCTTTGATAATGTCTAAATTTGGGTCCTGCCAAGAAAACTGCAGGGACTTGTCCAGACAGTCCCTCCTGAATCAAAAACTGCCTTGAAGGCACACAAAGACAAACCTGGAACTTCTATTCAGTAATTATTTCACAAATTCCAAATAAACTGGGTCTGGGAAACAGAAAGTGACCCATAGGTCCTGGATTGGAAGAGGTTTTAGCAAGTGAAAAATGGAAAAGATGACAAGACTGTCAAGGAAAAATGAAAAATTCTGAAAGAGAAATTCTTGGTGAAGTTGGGAATAACATCTTTATTTTTTCAGTGACTAAGCTCTATTGCTTTCCATCAGATAAGAATGTCATTAGTCCAAACTGGTGGTGTAAAGATCACTAGCATGTAAAGATAAAATGACAGAAGCCATAAACTGGAATTTTCTGAATGAATCTGACTAGTTCATTTCAGAAAACAGCCCCTTCCCTCTTTAAAAGTTGGGAACTACCACTCATTCACCAATCTAGGATAAAAAAAGAACCTGATGTTCTTTTGCTTCAATTGTATTATGGTTCTGTTTTGTTTTTATATTGTCACATGCCACATTATATACAGGTAGTCCTCAACTAACAATAGCTTATTTGATGACCATTCAAAGTTACAATGGCGGTGAAAAATGTGATGGCTGTTTTTTCATAGTTATGACCTCAGCAGCATCCTTATGGTCATGTGATCAAAATTCAGATGCTTGGCAACTGGCTCATATGTATGATCTTTTGTTGGGTCCCAGGATTATGCGATCACCTTTTGCGCATTTCTGACAAGCAAAGTTAATGGGGAAGCCAGATTCATTTAACAACCAGGCAACTAATCAACTGCAGTGATTCACTTAACAATGGTGACAAGAAAAGTTGTAAAATGGGACAAAACTCTCTTAACAAATACCTGACTTATCTAACAACAGGAATTTTGGATTCCATTGTGGTCATAAGTTGAGGACTACCTGTACTGAGATGTTGTATTTATTGTTCATATTATACTGTCTCATTATTTTTTCTGCCCTGAATCTTCAATCAACTGCCATGTAGGTTTTCTGAAATCTGAGCTACGAACAAGAATTAAAGCTGTCTACATTTCAAGTCCTAAAAGAGGGAGAAAGTAGCAGCAATAACATGTACTTCCAATAATAAAAGCAGCGCGAGAAACGAAATGTGAGATTTTTTATTTCTCCGCATCATCTCCCCCACCTCTCTGAACAGCAAAAAAGAAAAATAAAACAACTATAAATAATATGGAGAAGACTAACTAAATAATAATAGTGCCCTAAATGCAGGAACAGTAATTGAAGCTCATGTAGGGATTACAGCTCTCTTTGAGGAGCAGTGGGTGCTCCTAGACTGGTGTGGCCATACAGCAAACCTCAACAACAACAATTCATAGAAGGAAGTGCAAAATAATCCCCAAGGAAAAATATGATGACTGCCTAGTGTAATGGTATCTCAGATGTTTTCAGTAATAATCAGTTTGCAAAGTCAGTAAACCTTGTTTACTTGCAGAGACAGAAACCAGACAAAACTCTGATCTTATTCAACTACTCAGTAAGGGAAAAAAGTTATGTTCTGGCAGAAGTAACAGTGTTTGAAAAGCATTGCATGTTTTTAAACAATAAAATACTGCATGAAGTAAATAAATATTACATAACTTTTAAGTTGTTCCCGGTTTGCATCACAGTTACAATTATATTTCTAGGTTATTCTAATTGATAAAAATGAGTAGTTGGTAGACAGGATGAAAGTGATACATTTTCCTTTGCTGATCAAAATAATAACAATTATGATGATAATATATGCTGTTTTGTTTCAGGTGCAGAGACAAAACGCTTGCTTCAACTATTACTGCGTATAGAAAAATGTGTAAAATGGACATTACTCAATTTATATCCATTTGAGCAACCTTTTTAATGCTCGTATTATCTTGATGCAATGAGATTATAGCTCTCAAAGCTGCCAGACAGTAAGATTGAAGGCCATGGGAATTCCAGGTTGGAAAAAGCTGTTCAGTTTTAAAACAAAATGTTGCAACTAAAGAGAAGGCCTTTGAGGTCATTTTGAGGTCAACCACATACTCTAAATTCAAAATTTACTCCACTCAAAGAAAGTGAAATGTCATCTGCTTTTTTTCCCCCTTCCCCTTTTCTCAATGGACATTTTTTCTACTACTGTATAGTTCTTTCTGAGCTCATACACAGCCTCAAAATTATGCTTTAGTATGGTTTAATATGGTATGTGAACCTTGGTTTAAACCAGGAACGGCAAGGAAGCCAACAAGGGATGAGGAAAGTTGAGGGTTGCTGTTCTAAAATTATTTCACAAGTTCTCTTTCCAAAGAACACAGACAATGAGTAAATCTTATTAACTCTTTCAACAGAGATGAACTTACAACCTTTTGCCTGGGAATTAATATGATTGCATATTTTTGTGTCTCGAGAGATGGCTTAGTCCCCTTTTTAAAAATTTTCATTTGTTTTTATAGTTGCAATTGTAATGTTTAATAAAACTTAACATATAATTTAATAAGAGTGATATGAACTGCATTTTTGAAAATGCCAATGATTTTTTTAAAATCATAATACAAGATCTACAATACATTTTGTTTTGAAGAAAAATTGACCGTTGCCGATTATTCAAATAATTGAAATTTTTAAAAGAATAATTTGTTTCTGAAGATTTGCATATAAAAATGGCTCAGGTGAGACAGAACAAAACAAGTTCATTTTTAAAAGTTTAAAAAAACTCATTCTACAATAAAGAGATGAAACTACTCATTCTATATTGAAAATACCCATTTTTAGTGCAGAGCATTTTTATTGCTCAATCAATTTGATATAAGAGAAACATCTCCCCCATGTTGTCAATTTTATGTTGCACTGTATTTAAAAACATTTTGTACCCAAAGCAGCTTACAAACAAACTATTGTTACAACCTACTTAGGAAGACAGCAGCATCAATGAATTACAAAGTGCCAGTGAACTTTGCAATTCATTCTAAAAACCTATCAGTGAATTCTGCATTTTATTGGAGGATCAAGCAGTGTAAAGACCATATAATATGATCCAGAACAAAGTTTACTTAATGTCTTAGGATTGCCCTTCTTCAGTTTAAGTTTTATATGCCACTGATCTCAAACAGAGTATTTTTTCAATTGACAGAATTTTACAAGTATGCACAAGTGATGAAGAAGACTACCCAAGAATTCTCCTTTTAAATCCACTGTGTGGTTTGGTAAGCTTTTTTTTGTTTCCCAATACCTGTCCAGAAAAGCATCTCAACATGTCCAAATAATCAGAAGCACATCTCGTGACATTGCATTATAAATGTTATCTTTTCCTCTTTCTAATGTACAAGGTTAGAAGTTTCTGAACTTGTTTTTTGGGGGAAACATACTTAGTGAGGATGGAATACCCTGGATATTAACAAAACTGTAGTAAAAACATGTATTTACTCATTTCTCAGGATACCAGGCCATGATTTGGTCCCAGCTACTAACTCCATGATCTCCATATTAAATAGAAGATGACATTGAGATTTGTCAATTTCTTGGCCTAGCTAGCGTTAACCACATGTAGAATCAATGGAGATGCAGACCACCATTAAACCTAACGAGAAAAGCAGCACTTGTTTCAAATGCTGGCACTCAATTTACAAATAACAGCTTATGTTACAGGTCTTGGATATGCATCAGCTTGATTCAAAATACAATCAATGGGTGCAAATCTAATTCAAGATGACATTTTTTGCTTCAAGTACGTACTTTTCTACATTTTTCTTCACAGTTTCTTGTTAGCAATACTTAAGACAAATTCAGTTCTTTGGCATAAATTTCCAAAATTATTAGGCCTATTCTCAAAGATGTTTACAAAGGAAAAGAAATAGCACATGGTGATCAAAATATTTACTTTCAAGAGTTTGATCAAGAGGAAGAAATCTTCTTTTCAGTGGCTGGCAAATTCATCTATTACAAAGAATTCAATAAAACCAACGTATCTGTCACTACCAATCTGTCTTTCCCACTGAAAATACTTAATGCAGCCAAGCATACAGGATGACCAGTGTTAAAAGTCTCAGTTCTGCCTCAATCTATTTGTTAAAGATAACAGAGGCAAATGAAAGTAACATGGTAATGTGAGTAACTACAAACAGGATGATAGTGAAAGATGCAATTTGGGAAAAGTAACTCTTGGCAGAATCTAATATCATGAGCGCCCCAGAATTTGCCACCGGGCCATGCTGACTTAGCTGCTATGATTTATAAATCAGTAACACAGGTTCCTCACTGCTACCATGCGTTTTTCTTCATATAGGCCATATGACCACCAAATCCTAATGAATTCAATGGGATTCTATACAGATAACTATATACAGGCAGTCTTCAACTTTTAACCATTCATTTAGTGTCCATTTGAAGTTGCAACAGCAATGAAAAAGCATTTTGTGACCCTTTTTCACACATATGAACCTTATAGTGTCCCCATGGCCAGATAATCAAAATTTGGATGTTTGACATTTATGACAGTTGCAATGTCCACACGATCTTAAATAACTTTGGGAAGCCACAGTTACTTAACCATGTTACTAACTTAACTATGGCGATTCACTTAATAACTGTGGAAAGAAAGATTGTAAAATGCGTAAAACTCATTTAACAAGTATCTTGCTTAGCCAAGGAAATTAGGGTTCCAAATGTTGTAAGTCAAGGACTGCCTGCACAGAATAGTATTATTGGATTTTTATACTATCACCTTAGATTTTCCTATATTTATTGTAGTTATCTATTGCCCTCTCCCTAAACTCTTTTTCTCTGCAAAAAGGAAGACCTTTAGATTTTGTTGCCAAAGAAGACAGCTCTAAAACTGCACTTTCTTGCCTTCAAGAAACAAGATAAAAATACTTTTTTCTTAAACCCTTTAAAGGATTTGTTTCATTATGTAAAATGCCTAGAGTACTATTTTATGATATGGTTTGTCAAGACTACATGATATACTAATGTATGTTCCAAACAGCAGTGGCCCTCAACCTTTTGGGACCAGTTCCATTGAGAAAAAAATTTCAGTAGAGTGGAGCAATATGGTTTCACATGCTGCCTGATCTTGCAAGTGGGGTCTTCGCTTCTCAGCGCAGCCTGGTTTCTGGCATGCCATGGACCGGGGGTTGGGGAGCCCTGTCCTAGAGCATTTTTATAAGCAAAAGGACCCTGGAATAATAACTGTAGAACTACAACTCTTTTTATTGATTCAGGGTGTTGACTGAAACTATTGAATGTATTAACCTCTGCATGTATTAACACATACCTGGGGAAGGTCTGGCTTCAGTCTTCTTAATACACTTCCTGTAAAGTGCCTTGGGTTCAAATTACAGCTACAGTCCCATTCACAAGGAGATGGGTATATTGATGTCTGGTCCCTAAATTAATAATAGAAGAACAATGTAAATTGTCAATGCAATTTGGTCATGCAATCAAGGTCAAGCTTTAAATATTAACAACTGAAGATTTCTAGTTATTTTTAAATTATGTTTTGCAAGATACAATTGTGCCAAGCAAATTAATATAGAAAACATTTCTCTTTTTGATTGACCTCTTTGGTTGTTTAGTACTGTACATGTTAATGACACACATTTGTACTACAGTTTTTTAAAAAATAATGCATCACTATAAATCTGCCTGTTAGAACCAGGTCTACTGATATACTGATTTCATATCTATAAATTCCCATGAAACAATGACTAGGCTCACCTATTGTGCTAGGCTACAATTCAGGGTTATTTTTAGAGCAGCATAATGTGGGAATCCATCCATTGTAGCTTAACAAATACTATGAATCAAGCTTTTATTGTTTGTCCATCACACCCTGGATTTAAAACACTCCAATAAGAATACTAAATTAATCAAAAAACCAACACTGAAAAATTGTAGTTCAGTGTAATGTATGAATTCAGCCAATGTCTGAATTCAATGTTTGAAATGACCTGGAGTAGAAATAGCTAATATTGGATCCATTTTGTCAAGAAGCATAGCATGATAAAATTATAGAAAGTCAGAATGTTTCTGATCATTGCTATGTATTCTGTATACTAAAAGAACAAGGCTTGAATCTACATGTACAATCAAATGTATTAGCTTTAGAATTCAAATAAATTCAGAAATATTGGAAGGAAGGAAGGAAGGAAGGAAATGCAATACTAGGAAGAGAATACAAGCTCAAATCTAGTTATTAATCCAAACTATTTTATATTTTAAGAAGTATTTATAGCAACTAGCATGTATTTATGACGGTTGCAGTGTCCCAGGGCCATGTGATCATCTTTTGTAACCTTCTGACAAGCAAGTTAATGGGGAAGCCAGATTCACTTAATAACAATGATACTAACTTAACAACTGCAGTGATTCACTTAACAACTGTGGCAAGAAAGATTGTAAAATGGGTCAAAACTCATTTAACAACCCTCTGAGCAACAGAAATTTTGGGCTCAATTATGATTATAAGTTGAGAAATCATTTTCCGTCTTGAACCTAGTTTATACAACCCTTCAATAGAAGATTTTATCTGTATTATCACATACATAGCCACCCTGTGATGGAAAATGGAACACAGCAACATAGCACCCAGGACACCTCTAGATAGTATCTTCAAAAATCAATAAATTAAACATTATATAATTCTTTTAATGTGCAAAATATCACAAACCTACCACATTTCACAATATTTTTTTCATATGGGATCTTGCAAGATAACAGAGAAAAGCCAAAGTCCTACACAACTGCCATTATTACATGAAATTGTGCAAGTGAGATTGCTGAAATCTTGTGATATTTTTGATTATTTTTTTTACAGATCAATGTCATTACGTAGTTGTGTCTAGTACTTGAAGAAGTTGCTCACCCTTGGAGAAGAGGAACAGGCACCTCCCTAATTCTAGTTGTTAATTCAACTGAAAAATACTTTGCAAGGGGTTAAACCAGGGGCCCCAAAATTTGGCAACTTTAAGATTTGTGGACTTCAGCTCCCAGAATTCTCCAACCAAATGTGCCCAGCTATATAATCCCCAGCTATTTGTTCAACCAGGCACTTTGCAAGCACTCTAAGCATAATTTCTTTATTCAAGCCGGCCATGTATAATGATTTCAGTCAGTTCTAAGCCTACTAAGCACTTCTCCTCAGCTTCCTATCTATGGGCATTTCCTGTAAAGCTGTGTCAATTAAGTCTAACTTTTAATTAATTCCACGCCTAGTCTTTCTCTGTGGCTGTTTTTTCTCCATCGACTCATTTCATAAAGTGCCATTCAGAGGATAGTTCACCTTCTAGCACCCTTGCTTATTCATGGCTTTGTGATGAACAACCAGCTGGATGACTCTGATCTTTTCCCACCACACCCTAAACAGAGCTGGACTGCTCTTGTTAACCAGGAACTTTCCACCTTCATGTCATTATTGTTGGAAGAAATATCCTTCTGGGTTCAGTTCCAAGTGGGGAAAAAGACACCGGAAACATGGAGGCGGTTTGGAAAGAGGGTCTGATAGTGGATAGGATCACATGCCTTGGAGCTCTTGGGCGAAGAAAAGGGAAGAGATGCTGAGAGTCCCTGGGTTTTATACCTTCTGGCTTTCAACTTCCTGGGGCACAAGAAGAGTATCCTGAATGGTTGCTGTCAGAGGTCATAACTAGCTTTTTAGGTAATCTGTGTGCTAAGTTTGGTTGAAACTTGGTGGGTGGTGCAATGAAGAACTATTAAATGGCTCTGCCTGAAAGAGGTAGATCTTTGTTATGTAGAATAGACTGCCCCAGGCCTTAGTGGCCCATTAACAAAGGTATGGGTGGGGATTAGTTTCTGCCTCTCTGAGTTTATACTTCTCTTTTAGGGGAAATATTCTAAAAAAGTATATCCTAAAATATTTCATTTTTCTAGGAGAGGGATGGGTTTTAACTTCCAACATTATGAAAACCCAGTATATATACATACGTCCCTATAATAAATTACTTCTTTCAATCGTTATTTCACAAATCAGAAGCATGGTGATATGTCACCATTTGTATCTCTGTTTTGTTTACTAGACTGTATTTAGTTTCCACTCCAAGCTAAAAATGCCAGAGGAATTACATCCTATACACCTTTTATGTACAGTACATAGACTGTCCAAGTCTGTAACCTCTCAATGCCATGGCCTTGATTTCAAGAAATGCAAATTTTGGTTTTGTTGTTTGGCTATATCAAGACCACAGAAAAACCCCAATAATTTGCCATATATCAATTAAATCAGGGGTGTCCAACCTTGACAACTTTAAAACCAGTGGACTTTCTCAGCCAGCAATTCTGGGAGTTGGAATTCATTGGTCTTAAAGTTGCCAAGGTTGGTTCCCCCAGGACCAAAAGGCAGCAAAGAAGGAAACTGTTCTATGGGACCAGTAAGTTCCTCTGACGTCCAAAATGGGAAAAGGGAGGGATATAAATATATTAGTCAAATAGAAACGGACCACATAAATTTTCCAAGCTCTGTGTCTCAAAACCATATGAAGCTATTATAGGCACATTTTTAAAACAGTCTGCAGAATACAGACTGCAAAGCATGTTTTAAATAAAGTGTGATTAGCAAGCCAAAACAAATCAAAACCTATATATGAGAACAGCTGAAATCAAAAATATTCAGCTTTTCTTTATCTTCAACAACAATCTTTCTGAAGTTGCTAAATTACAACCACTTCTTGGTAGATAACATTTTTCCAATCTGTTGCTCTTCCCAATGCAAGGACCTTCCATTTTAAGGAAAGAATTAATCAGACAGGGATATTTTTTAAAAATGGGGGGAGGGTCTAAAATTATTTACATCTTTATGGGTGTACATTTTATTATACAGGGTGGAGATCCTTCCTGTTACACTGCATTTGATACTGATTTATCCATGTACTCTATTTTAGAACAGAGAATTGTATCCTGAAGCCAAATGCTGGGTGCAAAAGTCTGACCTTAACATGTTACAACCACCCTCACAGCACAGATGACCTCATTTCAAAGAGAAAAGCATAACTAACAAATCATTTTGAGATGTAAATAACACAGTGTAGTAGACTGTGCTTAGTGATCACTGTGACCAGCAACTCCGTTGCTAAGCATCATGGTTGCTAAGTGGAGAATCACATGACTGTGATGGACTCACAATGTCATTTCCCATTCGGTCAATAAGAGTCATTACATGACGACGACTTACGATTTTGTTTCCATATTCTTCATTAAGCCTGTTTATTGAAAGCTAGTTGTGAAGCACAAGAGCGATGACCATGTGATCACAGGATGCTGCAATAGTTATAAATGTGAGGATTGAGTTGTTGTTTTTTGCAGTGCTGTAGCTTTGAATGATCACTGAACAAGGCACCTTTAATTCACCACCATATTTTCCCCCCATTTATCAAGCGGCTAGCCTATTTGCGTCTTCCAAAGCTATTTTTTCTGATTCTTGAATGAAGGCAACTTTGCATTTGAGTTGTATCCTTGCAGCTATTGGAATCCCAGCCAATGCTGACACTGAATTAAAATTAACACTCATTCACAATACCACTCTTGATAAGTCTGGTTGATAGAAAAACATTCAAATAAAGTGGGGTTTACTTTTACATAAGTAGACTCACGATCCCAGACACACTCAGAATGTGATTGTATTCCTGATATGATGCCCTTCAGAGATATTTGTTCACAATTTCCATAACTCTCATCCCACATAATTAAAAGCCTATATTTGGGTAAGTTTTAGTGTAATACATGTGAAGAGTGTGTTGGTAGGGTAGCTGCTGTTCCACCCTACTTCTGAATAAGCAGAGCTGAATTTAATGGGATTTCATTCTGATTATCACAAATATTTATGTCCTGTGCAGCAACTTTTCTCCAAGGTATAGAGCTGTGTTGCAGCTTTAAACTTTTTAAAGTTTATAGACATACATTTTCTATATCAATAGGATTTATACTTTATACATCAAGGTATTTATGACAGGACATATTCTCTTATTTCTACTAGCATATAGTATAGTATAGTGCAATATTAATGCAATATCGGGTTTTAATTTCAATTGTATAAAATATGAAGGGTGTGTGTTTGTGTTTTATTTTTAGTTATAATATACACTGAAGATGGCATTTAATTGTGTTGTATGAGGTGCAATGACAATAAAGTAAAGTAAACTAGCATACAACAACAGCCAGCTTCTCAAAGACCGTTAATAACAGAGGGGATAAAAACAAATTACGAAAAGACCATGAATTTTCCAGTGTTGATGGCTTATTTCTAAGACATAATGTAGAATAAGAAACTGAATGAACATTCTTAGAATTGCATTGTTCATTTTAGCACTTATAATATTATCCTGGGACTGAATGAGCAGCTGAAGCAATACAGCTGTTGCTGTTCTGGAGAAACCAAGCTCCATTCAGCCATGGAACCCATCTAATCCTAATCTATCACCCTGGGAAAGATGGTGGGTGAGGAGAACCATATCCATCTTTTAGCAATTTGGAAGAACAGAACGAAACGTTATTAAAATAAAGCTTCTTCATAAAGTTCCTATGCTTAAAACTGAAAAAATACCATAATAGAAATCTGTGCTAAAGTATCGTACTGGAACATGTTTGTACATCTTTTTTAAAAAGTTTCTCATATTCATGATTGCAAATAAGGATTTCAAAATAACATAATAATAAAATCCTGAATCGACAACATTTGAATATCAGTAAAGAACACTCCACTTAATATGACATTTTAGTAGTTTCCCTCTACGTAAAAAAAATTCCCTTTGCCAAACCCCAGTTTTAATATTTAATTCCATAATTAAGGAATATAATTCAACATCATGTTTACATCTTTAACTGATATATTTTCCTAAAGCTTTATTAATATATATATAATTACTTCTGTTTATGATGTAGGACTCCAAATGCAGATTTTTAATTGGAATTGAGATGCTTCAGCACAGAATTTTAATTCTCATTTAGCATATAATATAGCTTCACATCTCCCTTAGGGCTATTTTTATGTAAAAGAAACCTGTACACTGAATAGTGTTGTAGAAATTTAAAAAATGCAGCAGTTTCAATAACAATTTTTAACATTCACATCTCCTCCCAGTTGATAATAGAATTATCATGTTTAATTACTCCTGCACTATTTTTCATGTGGTATGTTTAAATCCTAGGTGTGCGGTTGAAACATATACACAAAATGGGCGTAGGCGTTTGAAGTCTCTTGAACAATAATTCTTATGGTAAACATTTAGCTAATCTGAAATTATTATTCCAATGTCTCTAAGACAGGAGAGGAATCAAATGAATTGCATCAGTCTAAAGTAATACTATTGCTTTTGAGTTAAATGTATAACTTTTAAAATTAAACATTTAAAATTGATGCCACTATGGAAAACTACATTATGCCTAAAATACTTGGAGGAAACATTAGAAAGCCTCAGTGAAACATATCAAGTCATATTGACTTTTTATTCATTGATATGCATGTATGTATGTATGTATCCCGCCTTTATTATTTTTACAAAAAACTCAAGGCGGAGAACATATCCAATATACCAACCTTCTCCTGTTTTCCTCACAACAATCCTGTGAGCAGGCCATCTTTCATGGTTAAAGTTTCCACTAGGCCAGGGGTCTCCAAACTTGGCAACTTTAAGACTTGTGGACTTCAACTCCCAGAATTCCAAGCTTTGATAATGTACAGTGTTGTTTAAAAGTTTGTGAACCTTTTTACATTTTTAATATTTCTGCATAAACATGATCTAAAATATGATTTGCTATCCACACAGGTCCCAAATCTAAACAAATATGTTAAAAACATTAGGACAACAATGAACAACAATGGTGTGAATGGCAGGGTCCAAAAAACCCTTTGCTGCCCATCTACATTTTGCAAAAGTTCATGCGGATAGCCAAGAAGGCTATTGGAAGGATGTGCTATGTATGGATGAAACTAAAATTGAACTTTCTGGCTTAAATGTAAAAGTATTATGTTTGGAAAAAGACAACATTGCCTTCCAGCCTTAAAACTTTATCCCATCTATGGAGCACGGTGGTAGCTATTATGGTTGTTATATTTTTATCCCACCTTTTAAATTTAAACTCAAGATGATGAACATACCTAATACTCCTATTTTCCCCATCAACACTCCTGTAAGATGAGTTGGGCTGAGAAAAAATGATTGGCCAAAGTCACCCAAACAGCTTTTATTATGAAGGGATGTTTAGAACTTGCACTCTCTTGGTTTTTAAGCCAGCATCTTAACCACTATTCCAAACTGGCTCTTATGGTTTGAACCTGCTTTGCTGCCTCTGGAGCAAGACATCTTGCCATCATTGATGAAACTATTAATCCTGAAATGTACCAGCAAATTCCATAGGAAAGTGTCATAGTATCTATCTATGACCTGAAGTTTATGAGAAAGTGGGTCATGCAACCAGACAATATCCCAAAAGACATAAGTCATAAGGCCAAAGAATGCTTAAAAACCAAGAAAATTAATGAATAAGAATGGCCAAAAAAATGTCCTGGGCTTAATTCTACAGAAATGATGTTAGAAGGACATGAAGTGCAAGGATGCTTATCAACATTTCCAAGTTGAAGCTGTTCTATAAAGAGGGCAAGCTTAAAATTCATCCAGTCCCATGTGCAGGACTGATCATTATTGAAAACATTCATCTGCTGTTACTGCTATGCAAGAGAGCACACCAGTTACTGAAAACAAAGGTTCATACACTTTTGCCACACACAACTATTTAGCTTTGTATTCTTTTCTCAGTAAAGAAATGAAGTACATCCCTTGATTACCTGGGTTCTCTTTGTCTAGTTTTAGGACTTGCATGGAGAGGAGACAATATTTTAGATTATATTTATGTAGCAACGTTGAAAGAATGGGTTCTCAAAGTTTTAAGCCAGAGGTCTCCAAACTTGGCAACTTTAAGACTTGTGGACTTCAGCTCCCAGAATTCCTCAGCCAGCATAGCTGGGTGCCAAGTTTGGAGGACCCCTGTTTTAAGCATTACTGTATTCTCTATGGGCTAGAAAGATTTGTTTTCCATAGACTTTTCCA
Source organism: Hydrophis major (assembly GCA_033807585.1). Lineage (NCBI taxonomy): Eukaryota > Metazoa > Chordata > Lepidosauria > Squamata > Elapidae > Hydrophis > Hydrophis major. Next base: position 290,585,538 of record CM066329.1, on the reverse strand, counting down.
CATATCTTCTCAACAGCTACTTTAGAAATGAATCTACATTTTGCCCTCAACAACATCTGAATAATTCCATTGAAGCTGTAATCGTAGCTAACATACAAGGCCCATAAAAAACCAGGATAAACAGGCATTTAATATGTGTCACAGTGTGATTTTGTAGGTGACAAAATCATAGGCAGGAATGGCCAAACTGTGCTGGATTCCAAGTCCCATAAACCCAATAATAAAAGTTAAGGAGCTTTGGGAATTAAAGCTATAGGTAATCCTCAAACCTATGACCACAATTGGGACTGGAACTGCCCTGCCATTAGTGGGATGGTCATGGAGTGGATTAGGGTTATGCTTGACCTGATGACAGAGAGTGCCACCTCTCGCTATCCCCTCTGCCTCCTTCCAACTGGGCTTGGCAAGCTGTCTTCAGGAGATAAGGGTCTGGCACCTATCACCAGTGGTGGATTAAGGTTCACTGGTTCCCAAAATCTTGGTGCCCCCTTTCTTTGTTCATACTATACAAACAAAGCCATGTTCTCAACTTTGTAGTGCCCCCTTTTGGACCTGGTGCCCAAAGCACATGCTTAGTCTGCTTAAAGATTAATACACCACTGCCTATCACCCTCACGGCATGCGTCTCACTTAGCAACTGGATCCTGATCCAGCACCAGGAGGAAGAAGATGATGAAGGTCATGTGTAGGGAACAGGGCGCAATGGCAATGTGGGGGGTGTGTGTGTGTGTGTGCAGAGATATGTGATGGAATGCAGGGCATCCCCAAGGACAGATAGGGGAAGATAGGCAGATTGGGGGAGTTGAAACGTGGTCACTGCAAGCAGGCTATAGTAGAGAATTTTGATCACTGGGGAGGAGGGACTGCAATGGACATAATTTTGGGGACCAGCCACAAGTCCATTTTTTTCAGCATTGTCCTCACTCCGACCAGCAGCAAAGTGGATAATAGACTTAATTCGTGGCACTATTAGAAGACCTGAAGGATCAACTTAACAGATTTTCTCTTGGAAATATATCTGTGTAGTTACTAAGGTCGGCACTGATTTGATGGCATGTAATTAATCAATGAGTGACTAATTATCCAGGAATTTAAATGCCACACTTTGAGGAGGACTGAAAATTACCCTCCCTTTCTATAAACCAGGGTTTATAGAAGGGTTCTATAAATCTTGGGGCTAGATTTTGCCTCATTTATCTTCTACAATATTATTGCATTTAATAATTCTTCATTAGTATGATCAAAGGGCCACTCTTACATATGTATACACAGTGTGTAGCTTCCCATTTTAGAGAAATCCCAATTACATCATAATGAAAGGCTGCCACCTAAAGGAACATTCTTGAAATTCATCCATATACATCAAAGCTGAAAACGAGCTATTTGCATACTGTACACACGTGCGTTTCTCTGGAATCAACAAGCTATTTGCATTTTAATGATGTTTTTTATAGTAGCAAAATATTGTTTGTAAATTTCGTTCCCTGATTCATCAGTCTTCTGAAGGATTTTGTAAATGAACCAAATACCATGCATACATTTGATTAAACCTACAATGCAAGGTAGCACAAGCCACCTACAGTATTTTCATGTTCTGTTGTCAATCAATAGTATGGTCAATACTAGCTTGACCAGCTTGATTGTCAGATCATGGCAGTGGGTTTTTTTAAAAGATCAACGTCCTCTTTAAACTACAAGATCCTTATTTATGGTGGATGACACACTTTTCTCAATTGCCTGAAGCATATCATCAATCCATTACCAGCCCAGTGATTCCTTAACAGCCAAAGAGAGAACATGTGCATTTGTTCTGTCTTCGTTGTGAGACCCTATTATACCGCATGCAACAACTTGAAGACTGGGACACAATGGGGCTTTCTTTGCTTGCATTACACTCAAAGAAATGCCAAAATGCATTCTTATTTTGGACATGACCTGTAAATACTCTCATGCAGCAATTTAAAAATGTCAAATTAAGACCAGAGCTCCAGATTCAAGAGCACACTCAAGGAAGAAACACATTGGATGTCTCTGGATCAGTCACAGGGAGCATTACCTAATAGTATCAATCAATAACATCTTTTGTTTGTTTGCACAAAACCTTACACTTGTGGCAGCAGGCAGTTGAGACCAGCCACAATCAAACGCCCCAGTGACGGCATCTACTAATGCAGCAAGGGGCTCCATTTGCTTCCCATGTGGCCACAAAGCCATATTTAGTTATCCCTTGATCCTTACCTCAACCTAACCCTTATGGGAATAAAACTGGAGGAGGAAGCATTATGTAGTCTACCCCAAGGGAGGGAGTGTGAGATGTATATCTATATATAATGCCTGGTGCACATGGGTGCTTATTTGGATAGAATTGCAAAGCATCTAAGCCTTTTATTTTAAGTTCTCCTCACAGAAGGTATGTGATCCTTAAAAATGAATTTTTTATTCAGAAGGATCAGAAAATCTGTTTAAAATTTGGAAACTGCTTTATTTATTTATTTAATAAATGTAACAGGTAGTTCTTGAGTTACGAGCACAATTGAGCCCAAAATTTATGTTGCTAAGAGAAACATTTGTTAAGTGGGTTTGCTCCATTTTATGACTTTTCTTGCCACAGTTATTAAGCGAATCTTTGCATTTGTTAAGGTAGTAACGTGGTTGTGAAGTGAATTTAAATTCCCCATTAACTTTGCTTGTCAGAAGGTCACAAAAGCAGATGATGTGATCCCAGGACACTGCAACCATCATAAACATGAGTCGGTTGCCAAACATCTGAATTTTGATCCTGTGACCATGGGGATGCCACAAAGGTGATAAGTGGGAAAAATGGCCATAAGTCACTTTTTTCAGTGCCATTGCAACTTTGAATGGTCACTAAATGAACTGTCATGAGTTGAGGACTCCCTGCATAGGCTGCCTATTGCACATAAACTGTAGGTGGATTCTTTGATACATGAGGTACAAATATGAGTGGGCAGAACCAGGTAAATGCAAGGGACTGCGCCGTTCTTCTCCTAAGAAAAAAAGTTAAAAGTCTCACCAGATAAAAGTTTTTCAAGCCCTTTTAAAAGATGGGATGACAGAGGCTTGAGAAACTCATGTCCCAGAAATCTTAGGAAGAAAAAGGATAGCTAACGAGCTCAAAAACAATTAGAAAAAACAAGAGTGAAAAGAGACACTCAGATACATTTTCTGGATGCTCCAAGCCAACAACAACAACAAAAAAAGAGAATGACGCCAGGGGCTCCGAAGTCACGAAGGCACAAGGAGGACAGAACCCAGAGAGCTACAGTGGTTTCAGTAAAGGCAAAGATTATGGTAGCAGTGGTGACAGGTGAAGAGCTTTGGGGTGGTGACACAAAGCTGTAAGATGTCCAATGGAACATCAGCTGAACTGGTGGAAAGTAGATTCAGGACACACTGGAAGTAAATATGGCTGTCAAAGAAGAAAGCATCAACACCTAAGGCAGTACAGCAGCTGAGGGATGGCAAGTAAAATAAGCAACCAGGCCAAAAGGAAGAATTGGCTTGATAGCCAAGAGTAGCTTGGGTCTATGGCATAGTTTATAACAACAGAGCCCAAAGTGACCACATGGGTGGAATGCAGAGCCAAGTAAACACAACTAAAAGATAACTCAGCAGAAAGGGCTCCTGGTTGTCTAAAGCAGCGGTCCCCAAACTTGGCAACTTTTAAGACTTGTGGACTTCAACTCCCAGAATTCTCCAGCCAGCTATATAGAATTCTGGGAGTTGAAGTCCACAAGTCTTAAAGTTGACAAGTTTAGAGACCTCTTGTCTAAAGCCTTAGAAGAGCCCAAGTAGGAGGTACAAAAGCCAGTAAAGGTAGCCTGGACAGTGGATCGCTGAACCCTAGCAGTGGAAAAGGTCTAGATTAGAAGACACAACATCTGAAACGGACCCATCAGAAGCAGTCCATCCCAGCAGAACTAGCTGATAACAGAGATCAACTTCAATGGGAGATAAGCAAGGGAGAGGTGATTGAGGATGCCGGGGACCAGCATCAATATCAATAATGCCTATATGAAATAGATATAAAGATCCTAGCTGAAAGAAAGTCACATCTAAGGGGGAAAATATTAGAAAGCTAAAGCAGAAAAAAATGTGTGTAATAACAAAAAGCAGAATACAAAAAGTTACAGGACAATAAGTATTAACATCAAGCAGAAGAATACAACAGAGACGAGATAGAGTTAAATCAGGAAAATAGAACAGATTTAGAAGATATCCCATTGAGGTTTATTTTAAATAAGAAAAGGACAGCTAATATATACATAATTCACTTTTTCAATAAGAATGTTTTTCCTAAAGGAATTTGATACATCTGTTTTGCCAGGGTGCAGACTATTCCTGAATGTACAAGAGGAGAAATGCCATTATATCCCCATCTAGACTTGACCCTGCATTGAATCTGCACTGGCTTCACTATATTATTTTCATCCCAAATACTTAACCAGAGGTTTAAATGCTGTAACCCACCATACCTTGACTGATCTTAGCCAACTATACCCTAGACAAGAGCATTTACATTTTAGCCATTGAGGAAATATAGCTAGCTACGAATAATGCATGCTGCAAATCCACACACAGTTCAGAGTAAATATTTACATTTGCAATGACCCACTCACCCAACCTAAAACTCACCCAGGTTGCTGCCAGAGATTTACATGTCGAACCACTGGTAGCATTTCTCTCTTATTAAGAGGAGTGATTCCAACTGCAGCTTCAAGAATAGCTACATACTTCTTACGTTTCATCCTGGGCTTAATTCTACAGAAATGATGTTAGAAGGACATGAAGTGCAAGGATGCTTATCAACATTTCCAAGTTGAAGCTGTTCTATAAAGAGGGCAAGCTTAAAATTCATCCAGTCCCATGTGCAGGACTGATCATTATTGAAAACATTCATCTGCTGTTACTGCTATGCAAGAGAGCACACCAGTTACTGAAAACAAAGGTTCATACACTTTTGCCACACACAACTATTTAGCTTTGTATTCTTTTCTCAGTAAAGAAATGAAGTACATCCCTTGATTACCTGGGTTCTCTTTGTCTAGTTTTAGGACTTGCATGGAGAGGAGACAATATTTTAGATTATATTTATGTAGCAACGTTGAAAGAATGGGTTCTCAAAGTTTTAAGCCAGAGGTCTCCAAACTTGGCAACTTTAAGACTTGTGGACTTCAGCTCCCAGAATTCCTCAGCCAGCATAGCTGGGTGCCAAGTTTGGAGGACCCCTGTTTTAAGCATTACTGTATTCTCTATGGGCTAGAAAGATTTGTTTTCCATAGACTTTTCCACATATCTTCTCAACAGCTACTTTAGAAATGAATCTACATTTTGCCCTCAACAACATCTGAATAATTCCATTGAAGCTGTAATCGTAGGTAACATACAAGGCCCATAAAAAACCAGGATAAACAGGCATTTAATATGTGTCACAGTGTGATTTTGTAGGTGACAAAATCATAGGCAGGAATGGCCAAACTGTGCTGGATTCCAAGTCCCATAAACCCAATAATAAAAGTTAAGGAGCTTTGGGAATTAAAGCTATAGGTAATCCTCAAACCTATGACCACAATTGGGACTGGAACTGCCCTACCATTAGTGGGATGGTCATGGAGTGGATTAGGGTTATGCTTGACCTGATGACAGAGAGTGCCACCTCTCGCTATCCCCTCTGCCTCCTTCCAACTGGGCTTGGCAAGCTGTCTTCAGGAGATAAGGGTCTGGCACCTATCACCAGTGGTGGATTAAGGTTCACTGGTTCCCAAAATCTTGGTGCCCCCTTTCTTTGTTCATACTATACAAACAAAGCCATGTTCTCAACTTTGTAGTGCCCCCTTTTGGACCTGGTGCCCAAAGCACATGCTTAGTCTGCTTAAAGATTAATACACCACTGCCTATCACCCTCACGGCATGCGTCTCACTTAGCAACTGGATCCTGATCCAGCACCAGGAGGAAGAAGATGATGAAGGTCATGTGTAGGGAACAGGGCGCAATGGCAATGTGGGGGGTGTGTGTGTGTGTGTGCAGAGATATGTGATGGAATGCAGGGCATCCCCAAGGACAGATAGGGGAAGATAGGCAGATTGGGGGAGTTGAAACGTGGTCACTGCAAGCAGGCTGTAGTAGAGAATTTTGATCACTGGGGAGGAGGGACTGCAATGGACATAATTTTGGGGACCAGCCACAAGTCCATTTTTTTCAGCATTGTCCTAACTCCGACCAGCAGCAAAGTGGATAATAGACTTAATTCGTGGCACTATTGGAAGACCTGAAGGATCAACTTAACAGATTTACTCTTGGAAATATATCTGTGTAGTTACTAAGGTCGGCACTGATTTGATGGCATGTAATTAATCAATGAGTGACTAATTATCCAGGAATTTAAATGCCACACTTTGAGGAGGACTGAAAATTACCCTCCCTTTCTATAAACCAGGGTTTATAGAAGGGTTCTATAAATCTTGGGGCTAGATTTTGCCTCATTTATCTTCTACAATATTATTGCATTTAATAATTCTTCATTAGTATGATCAAAGGGCCACTCTTACATATGTATACACAGTGTGTAGCTTCCCATTTTAGAGGAATCCCAATTACATCATAATGAAAGGCTGCCACCTAAAGGAACATTCTTGAAATTCATCCATATACATCAAAGCTGAAAATGAGCTATTTGCATACTGTACACACCTGCGTTTCTCTGGAATCAACAAGCTATTTGCATTTTAATGATGTTTTTTATAGTAGCAAAATATTGTTTGTAAATTTCGTTCCCTGATTCATCAGTCTTCTGAAGGATTTTGTAAATGAACCAAATACCATGCATACATTTGATTAAACCTACAATGCAAGGTAGCACAAGCCACCTACAGTATTTTCATGTTCTGTTGTCAATCAATAGTATGGTCAATACTAGCTTGACCAGCTTGATTGTCAGATCATGGCAGTGGGTTTTTTTAAAAGATCAACGTCCTCTTTAAACTACAAGATCCTTATTTATGGTGGATGACACACTTTTCTCAATTGCCTGAAGCATATCATCAATCCATTACCAGCCCAGTGATTCCTTAACAGCCAAAGAGAGAACATGTGCATTTGTTCTGTCTTCGTTGTGAGACCCTATTATACCGCATGCAACAACTTGAAGACTGGGACACAATGGGGCTTTCTTTGCTTGCATTACACTCAAAGAAATGCCAAAATGCATTCTTATTTTGGACATGACCTGTAAATACTCTCATGCAGCAATTTAAAAATGTCAAATTAAGACCAGAGCTCCAGATTCAAGAGCACACTCAAGGAAGAAACACATTGGATGTCTCTGGATCAGTCACAGGGAGCATTACCTAATAGTATCAATCAATAACATCTTTTGTTTGTTTGCACAAAACCTTACACTTGTGGCAGCAGGCAGTTGAGACCAGCCACAATCAAACGCCCCAGTGACGGCATCTACTAATGCAGCAAGGGACTCCATTTGCTTCCCATGTGGCCACAAAGCCATATTTAGTTATCCCTTGATCCTTACCTCAACCTAACCCTTATGGGAATAAAACTGGAGGAGGAAGCATTATGTAGTCTACCCCAAGGGAGGGAGTGTGAGATGTATATCTATATATAATGCCTGGTGCACATGGGTGCTTATTTGGATAGAATTGCAAAGCATCTAAGCCTTTTATTTTAAGTTCTCCTCACAGAAGGTATGTGATCCTTAAAAATGAATTTTTTATTCAGAAGGATCAGAAAATCTGTTTAAAATTTGGAAACTGCTTTATTTATTTATTTAATAAATGTAACAGGTAGTTCTTGAGTTACGAGCACAATTGAGCCCAAAATTTATGTTGCTAAGAGAAACATTTGTTAAGTGGGTTTGCTCCATTTTATGACTTTTCTTGCCACAGTTATTAAGCGAATCTTTGCATTTGTTAAGGTAGTAACGTGGTTGTGAAGTGAATTTAAATTCCCCATTAACTTTGCTTGTCAGAAGGTCACAAAAGCAGATGATGTGATCCCAGGACACTGCAACCATCATAAACATGAGTCGGTTGCCAAACATCTGAATTTTGATCCTGTGACCATGGGGATGCCACAAAGGTGATAAGTGGGAAAAATGGCCATAAGTCACTTTTTTCAGTGCCATTGCAACTTTGAATGGTCACTAAATGAACTGTCATGAGTTGAGGACTCCCTGCATAGGCTGCCTATTGCACATAAACTGTAGGTGGATTCTTTGATACATGAGGTACAAATATGAGTGGGCAGAACCAGGTAAATGCAAGGGACTGCGCCGTTCTTCTCCTAAGAAAAAAAGTTAAAAGTCTCACCAGATAAAAGTTTTTCAAGCCCTTTTAAAAGATGGGATGAAAGAGGCTTGAGAAACTCATGTCCCAGAAATCTTAGGAAGAAAAAGGATAGCTAACGAGCTCAAAAACAATTAGAAAAAACAAGAGTGAAAAGAGACACTCAGATACATTTTCTGGATGCTCCAAGCCAACAACAACAACAAAAAAAAGAGAATGACGCCAGGGGCTCCGAAGTCACGTGGTGGTAATAGCACAAGGAGGACAAAACCCAGAGAGCTACAGTGGTTTCAGTAAAGGCAAAGATTATGGTAGCAGTGGTGACAGGTGAAGAGCTTTGGGGTGGTGACACAAAGCTGTAAGATGTCCAATGGAACATCAGCTGAACTGGTGGAAAGTAGATTCAGGACACACTGGAAGTAAATATGGCTGTCAAAGAAGAAAGCATCAACACCTAAGGCAGTACAGCAGCTGAGGGATGGCAAGTAAAATAAGCAACCAGGCCAAAAGGAAGAATTGGCTTGATAGCCAAGAGTAGCTTGGGTCTATGGCATAGTTTATAACAACAGAGCCCAAAGTGACCACATGGGTGGAATGCAGAGCCAAGTAAACACAACTAAAAGATAACTCAGCAGAAAGGGCTCCTGGTTGTCTAAAGCAGCAGTCCCCAAACTTGGCAACTTTTAAGACTTGTGGACTTCAACTCCCAGAATTCTCCAGCCAGCTATATAGAATTCTGGGAGTTGAAGTCCACAAGTCTTAAAGTTGACAAGTTTAGAGACCTCTTGTCTAAAGCCTTAGAAGAGCCCAAGTAGGAGGTACAAAAGCCAGTAAAGGTAGCCTGGACAGTGGATCGCTGAACCCTAGCAGTGGAAAAGGTCTAGATTAGAAGACACAACATCTGAAACGGACCCATCAGAAGCAGTCCATCCCAGCAGAACTAGCTGATAACAGAGATCAACTTCAATGGGAGATAAGCAAGGGAGAGATGATTGAGGATGCCGGGGACCAGCATCAATATCAATAATGCCTATATGAAATAGATATAAAGATCCTAGCTGAAAGAAAGTCACATCTAAGGGGGAAAATATTAGAAAGCTAAAGCAGAAAAAATGTGTGTAATAACAAAAAGCAGAATACAAAAAGTTACAGGACAATAAGTATTAACATCAAGCAGAAGAATACAACAGAGACGAGATAGAGTTAAATCAGGAAAATAGAACAGATTTAGAAGATATCCCATTGAGGTTTATTTTAAATAAGAAAAGGACAGCTAATATATACATAATTCACTTTTTCAATAAGAATGTTTTTCCTAAAGGAATTTGATACATCTGTTTTGCCAGGGTGCAGACTATTCCTGAATGTACAAGAGGAGAAATGCCATTATATCCCCATCTAGACTTGACCCTGCATTGAATCTGCACTGGCTTCACTATATTATTTTCATCCCAAATACTTAACCAGAGGTTTAAATGCTGTAACCCACCATACCTTGACTGATCTTAGCCAACTATACCCTAGACAAGAGCATTTACATTTTAGCCATTGAGGAAATATAGCTAGCTACGAATAATGCATGCTGCAAATCCACACACAGTTCAGAGTAAATATTTACATTTGCAATGACCCACTCACCCAACCTAAAACTCACCCAGGTTGCTGCCAGAGATTTACATGTCGAACCACTGGTAGCATTTCTCTCTTATTAAGAGGAGTGATTCCAACTGCAGCTTCAAGAATAGCTACATACTTCTTACGTTTCATCCTGGGCTTAATTCTACAGAAATGATGTTAGAAGGACATGAAGTGCAAGGATGCTTATCAACATTTCCAAGTTGAAGCTGTTCTATAAAGAGGGCAAGCTTAAAATTCATCCAGTCCCATGTGCAGGACTGATCATTATTGAAAACATTCATCTGCTGTTACTGCTATGCAAGAGAGCACACCAGTTACTGAAAACAAAGGTTCATACACTTTTGCCACACACAACTATTTAGCTTTGTATTCTTTTCTCAGTAAAGAAATGAAGTACATCCCTTGATTACCTGGGTTCTCTTTGTCTAGTTTTAGGACTTGCATGGAGAGGAGACAATATTTTAGATTATATTTATGTAGCAACGTTGAAAGAATGGGTTCTCAAAGTTTTAAGCCAGAGGTCTCCAAACTTGGCAACTTTAAGACTTGTGGACTTCAGCTCCCAGAATTCCTCAGCCAGCATAGCTGGGTGCCAAGTTTGGAGGACCCCTGTTTTAAGCATTACTGTATTCTCTATGGGCTAGAAAGATTTGTTTTCCATAGACTTTTCCACATATCTTCTCAACAGCTACTTTAGAAATGAATCTACATTTTGCCCTCAACAACATCTGAATAATTCCATTGAAGCTGTAATCGTAGGTAACATACAAGGCCCATAAAAAACCAGGATAAACAGGCATTTAATATGTGTCACAGTGTGATTTTGTAGGTGACAAAATCATAGGCAGGAATGGCCAAACTGTGCTGGATTCCAAGTCCCATAAACCCAATAATAAAAGTTAAGGAGCTTTGGGAATTAAAGCTATAGGTAATCCTCAAACCTATGACCACAATTGGGACTGGAACTGCCCTGCCATTAGTGGGATGGTCATGGAGTGGATTAGGGTTATGCTTGACCTGATGACAGAGAGTGCCACCTCTCGCTATCCCCTCTGCCTCCTTCCAACTGGGCTTGGCAAGCTGTCTTCAGGAGATAAGGGTCTGGCACCTATCACCAGTGGTGGATTAAGGTTCACTGGTTCCCAAAATCTTGGTGCCCCCTTTCTTTGTTCATACTATGCAAACAAAGCCATGTTCTCAACTTTGTAGTGCCCCCTTTTGGACCTGGTGCCCAAAGCACATGCTTAGTCTGCTTAAAGATTAATACACCACTGCCTATCACCCTCACGGCATGCGTCTCACTTAGCAACTGGATCCTGATCCAGCACCAGGAGGAAGAAGATGATGAAGGTCATGTGTAGGGAACAGGGCGCAATGGCAATGTGGGGTGTGTGTGTGTGTGTGTGCAGAGATATGTGATGGAATGCAGGGCATCCCCAAGGACAGATAGGGGAAGATAGGCAGATTGGGGGAGTTGAAACGTGGTCACTGCAAGCAGGCTGTAGTAGAGAATTTTGATCACTGGGGAGGAGGGACTGCAATGGACATAATTTTGGGGACCAGCCACAAGTCCATTTTTTTCAGCATTGTCCTAACTCCGACCAGCAGCAAAGTGGATAATAGACTTAATTCGTGGCACTATTAGAAGACCTGAAGGATCAACTTAACAGATTTTCTCTTGGAAATATATCTGTGTAGTTACTAAGGTCGGCACTGATTTGATGGCATGTAATTAATCAATGAGTGACTAATTATCCAGGAATTTAAATGCCACACTTTGAGGAGGACTGAAAATTACCCTCCCTTTCTATAAACCAGGGTTTATAGAAGGGTTCTATAAATCTTGGGGCTAGATTTTGCCTCATTTATCTTCTACAATATTATTGCATTTAATAATTCTTCATTAGTATGATCAAAGGGCCACTCTTACATATGTATACACAGTGTGTAGCTTCCCATTTTAGAGGAATCCCAATTACATCATAATGAAAGGCTGCCACCTAAAGGAACATTCTTGAAATTCATCCATATACATCAAAGCTGAAAACGAGCTATTTGCATACTGTACACACGTGCGTTTCTCTGGAATCAACAAGCTATTTGCATTTTAATGATGTTTTTTATAGTAGCAAAATATTGTTTGTAAATTTCGTTCCCTGATTCATCAGTCTTCTGAAGGATTTTGTAAATGAACCAAATACCATGCATACATTTGATTAAACCTACAATGCAAGGTAGCACAAGCCACCTACAGTATTTTCATGTTCTGTTGTCAATCAATAGTATGGTCAATACTAGCTTGACCAGCTTGATTGTCAGATCATGGCAGTGGGTTTTTTTAAAAGATCAACGTCCTCTTTAAACTACAAGATCCTTATTTATGGTGGATGACACACTTTTCTCAATTGCCTGAAGCATATCATCAATCCATTACCAGCCCAGTGATTCCTTAACAGCCAAAGAGAGAACATGTGCATTTGTTCTGTCTTCGTTGTGAGACCCTATTATACCGCATGCAACAACTTGAAGACTGGGACACAATGGGGCTTTCTTTGCTTGCATTACACTCAAAGAAATGCCAAAATGCATTCTTATTTTGGACATGACCTGTAAATACTCTCATGCAGCAATTTAAAAATGTCAAATTAAGACCAGAGCTCCAGATTCAAGAGCATACTCAAGGAAGAAACACATTGGATGTCTCTAGATCAGTCACAGGGAGCATTACCTAATAGTATCAATCAATAACATCTTTTGTTTGTTTGCACAAAACCTTACACTTGTGGCAGCAGGCAGTTGAGACCAGCCACAATCAAACGCCCCAGTGACGGCATCTACTAATGCAGCAAGGGGCTCCATTTGCTTCCCATGTGGCCACAAAGCCATATTTAGTTATCCCTTGATCCTTACCTCAACCTAACCCTTATGGGAATAAAACTGGAGGAGGAAGCATTATGTAGTCTACCCCAAGGGAGGGAGTGTGAGATGTATATCTATATATAATGCCTGGTGCACATGGGTGCTTATTTGGATAGAATTGCAAAGCATCTAAGCCTTTTATTTTAAGTTCTCCTCACAGAAGGTATGTGATCCTTAAAAATGAATTTTTTATTCGGAAGGATCAGAAAATCTGTTTAAAATTTGGAAACTGCTTTATTTATTTATTTAATAAATGTAACAGGTAGTTCTTGAGTTACGAGCACAATTGAGCCCAAAATTTATGTTGCTAAGAGAAACATTTGTTAAGTGGGTTTGCTCCATTTTATGACTTTTCTTGCCACAGTTATTAAGCGAATCTTTGCATTTGTTAAGGTAGTAACGTGGTTGTGAAGTGAATTTAAATTCCCCATTAACTTTGCTTGTCAGAAGGTCACAAAAGCAGATGATGTGATCCCAGGACACTGCAACCATCATAAACATGAGTCGGTTGCCAAACATCTGAATTTTGATCCTGTGACCATGGGGATGCCACAAAGGTGATAAGTGGGAAAAATGGCCATAAGTCACTTTTTTCAGTGCCATTGCAACTTTGAATGGTCACTAAATGAACTGTCATGAGTTGAGGACTCCCTGCATAGGCTGCCTATTGCACATAAACTGTAGGTGGATTCTTTGATACATGAGGTACAAATATGAGTGGGCAGAACCAGGTAAATGCAAGGGACTGCGCCGTTCTTCTCCTAAGAAAAAAAGTTAAAAGTCTCACCAGATAAAAGTTTTTCAAGCCCTTTTAAAAGATGGGATGACAGAGGCTTGAGAAACTCATGTCCCAGAAATCTTAGGAAGAAAAAGGATAGCTAACGAGCTCAAAAACAATTAGAAAAAACAAGAGTGAAAAGAGACACTCAGATACATTTTCTGGATGCTCCAAGCCAACAACAACAACAAAAAAAGAGAATGACGCCAGGGGCTCCGAAGTCACGTGGTGGTAATAGCACAAGGAGGACAGAACCCAGAGAGCTACAGTGGTTTCAGTAAAGGCAAAGATTATGGTAGCAGTGGTGACAGGTGAAGAGCTTTGGGGTGGTGACACAAAGCTGTAAGATGTCCAATGGAACATCAGCTGAACTGGTGGAAAGTAGATTCAGGACACACTGGAAGTAAATATGGCTGTCAAAGAAGAAAGCATCAACACCTAAGGCAGTACAGCAGCTGAGGGATGGCAAGTAAAATAAGCAACCAGGCCAAAAGGAAGAATTGGCTTGATAGCCAAGAGTAGCTTGGGTCTATGGCATAGTTTATAACAACAGAGCCCAAAGTGACCACATGGGTGGAATGCAGAGCCAAGTAAACACAACTAAAAGATAATTCAGCAGAAAGGGCTCCTGATTGTCTAAAGCAGCGGTCCCCAAACTTGGCAACTTTTAAGACTTGTGGACTTCAACTCCCAGAATTCTCCAGCCAGCTATATAGAATTCTGGGAGTTGAAGTCCACAAGTCTTAAAGTTGACAAGTTTAGAGACCTCTTGTCTAAAGCCTTAGAAGAGCCCAAGTAGGAGGTACAAAAGCCAGTAAAGGTAGCCTGGACAGTGGATCGCTGAACCCTAGCAGTGGAAAAGGTCTAGATTAGAAGACACAACATCTGAAACGGACCCATCAGAAGCAGTCCATCCCAGCAGAACTAGCTGATAACAGAGATCAACTTCAATGGGAGATAAGCAAGGGAGAGGTGATTGAGGATGCCGGGGACCAGCATCAATATCAATAATGCCTATATGAAATAGATATAAAGATCCTAGCTGAAAGAAAGTCACATCTAAGGGGGAAAATATTAGAAAGCTAAAGCAGAAAAAATGTGTGTAATAACAAAAAGCAGAATACAAAAAGTTACAGGACAATAAGTATTAACATCAAGCAGAAGAATACAACAGAGACGAGATAGAGTTAAATCAGGAAAATAGAACAGATTTAGAAGATATCCCATTGAGGTTTATTTTAAATAAGAAAAGGACAGCTAATATATACATAATTCACTTTTTCAATAAGAATGTTTTTCCTAAAGGAATTTGATACATCTGTTTTGCCGGGGTGCAGACTATTCCTGAATGTACAAGAGGAGAAATGCCATTATATCCCCATCTAGACTTGACCCTGCATTGAATCTGCACTGGCTTCACTATATTATTTTCATCCCAAATACTTAACCAGAGGTTTAAATGCTGTAACCCACCATACCTTGACTGATCTTAGCCAACTATACCCTAGACAAGAGCATTTACATTTTAGCCATTGAGGAAATATAGCTAGCTACGAATAATGCATGCTGCAAATCCACACACAGTTCAGAGTAAATATTTACATTTGCAATGACTCACTCACCCAACCTAAAACTCACCCAGGTTGCTGCCAGAGATTTACATGTCGAACCACTGGTAGCATTTCTCTCTTATTAAGAGGAGTGATTCCAACTGCAGCTTCAAGAATAGCTATATACTTCTTACGTTTCATCCTGAATCTTTTAATGCGGTGTTGAATTAAGCTACAAACTATATTTGGCTGCCGTGTTGGAAAACATCTTGTCTGGGCAAGCTGACCACACTACAGCAACCCTTTTCAAAATGGATTACATCTATTGCAAGCTGGAGAAATAGCAACATTTGGGAAAAGAGTAAAAACATTCCTGACAGCTTCTCTGAAAACGTCAGAGTTATGTAATTCCAGGGATCTACACATAAAGCACTAATGGAAATGAAGCAAGAAACATGGTCCTAAGCCTGGTCTGATAATGGACTCTCTCCAATTTACTAATCCTCAGCTAAACCTTCAAGGCTTATAATATTTCAAGCACTAAAGGAGAAGCAGGTGGTTTCATTTTTCAAATGATGTTAAGAGCTACTGAAGACTCATTCAGTATACTTTCCATGACATTCCATACTTTGAGAGCCAAGCTAAGAGGAAGGAAGAAATTAAATATACATTTATAGTAGCAGATGCTTAAGAGATGTGTTCAGAACTAAGCAGACTAACACCACCCCGCTAGTCAGCAAATGCTCTTTTACAGAAATAGCTTGCCTATGGTGTGTTTGGTAAGTAAATGTTTATAAATCAAGAACATCTGGCACATGTGCATGGCTTCACTTTCATCCCCTGACTTCTGGTTTTAAGCCAGGATAGATAGAAATAACCAGTCCCCAGAAATTTTTAGCTGTATAACAAATGATCAGTCTAACTAATCCAGAAGTGACAGGCTATATATTCACCATGTAGAATAGAATAGAATAGAATAGAATAGAATAGAATAGAATAGAATAGAACAAGTTGGAAGGGACCCTGGAGGTCTTCTAGTCCAACCCCCTGCCTAGGCAGGAAACGCTATACCATTTCAGACAAATGGTTATCCAATCTCTTCTTAAAAACATCCACTGTTGGAGCATTCACAACTACTGGAAGCAAGTTGTTCCACTGATTAATTTTTCTGTCAGGAAATTTCTCCTTAGTTCCAAGTTGCTTCTCTCCTTGATTAGTTTCTACTCATTGCTTCTTGTCCTGCCCCTCAGGCGCTTTGGAGAATAGCTTGACTCCCTCTTCTTTGTGGCTATTGGAATATTGGAACACTGCTCCCATGTCCTTCATTTTATTGCTGAAGTTACTTAAGCTCAGTGTAGAACCAATTAGCCTTATATTCACTCAGCCAGGAGCTTAAAGAATGAACAAAGGTCAGCCATTTTGAAGCAACCTTCAACATTCAATTTAAAATCCATATTGGACATCTCTGCTAATAATTCTGAAGGGCTTAAAGTGCAAAGTAATTTTTTTTTTTTGCTGTAAAGCATTGTTCACAGTACCACAAGAAATGAAAGTGTTATCACACAACAGAGAAGTGACTACACACCAGGAGCCATTGTTACCAGTCTTTTCATGAATGCAACTGAGGGGTGGGG
The DNA here is from genome assembly GCA_033807585.1 of Hydrophis major. Lineage (NCBI taxonomy): Eukaryota > Metazoa > Chordata > Lepidosauria > Squamata > Elapidae > Hydrophis > Hydrophis major. The sequence continues at coordinate 290,568,697 of CM066329.1, read as the reverse complement.
GATTCGGGCGGGTGCAGGTGTGTCTGTATGAAAGTGTGTGTGAGTGTGGGAGATACATTACAAATCCGAAAGTTTCAAGGAGAGGCCATTACAATGAAGTAGTTCTCTGAACTCTGAAGTACACCACTGTGTTTATATCAGGACAAATAGGATGTACAGTGAAAGGAAAGAATAGTTCTGAAATAGTGAAAACACAATTTAAATTTACAAACCTAACTTCCAAACTTCTCTGCAAAATAATTTTAACAAATTAGAAACATAAAAAATAGGTAACACAATAAAGGTATTTGTGAACAAGTTTTTATTCCAAGAAACAAGCTGTTTTTCTGTATTTAACCTCTATTCATTCAGTTCTTTTCATAATTTTTAATTATCAGATTTCAGAGAAATAGAATAGGGATACAGAGACCACATGAGGCCTAAGAATTTCTTATCTGAGGGGAACCTCAATCAAGTTTTATCAATGCTATGTTAATCAAAGAAAGGTAAATTCATTGTCTTCAGATGTTTTAGATTTCAATTTTCATCAGATCTAGTCAGCATAACATTCAAAGACTGCAGTCAAAAATATTTGGAGGATGACTCTGCCATACTCATTACAGTATTCTGTCTCTCAGTATGTCTCTTTCACCATTTTCCAGTCCATTTAATGACCATTCAACTAATATCAAAGACTGCATTAGCTGGGGTACCAAGCTAGAACCCAGGAGATTGTGAGTTCTACTCCTGCCTTAGACATGAAAGCCAGATGGTTGACTTTGGGCTGATCAATCTCTCTCAGCCCAACTTACCTCACAGGATTGTTGTAGGGAAAATAGGAGGAAGCAGGAATATTAGATGTGCTTGCTGCTTTTAGTTATTAAAATAATATGAAGGTGGCATTACAAAATGAGCAGTCCCAAATTTAGGGCAAAAATATAGCCCCAAACACACGCAAGAAATTTGCAACTTCTAATAAAAGAAGTTGTTAACCAAACTAATCAGACAGGTGATTACTAGTTCATTTATATTCGTCTGATCAGAGTTCATCCATTAGAACTTCAGGAAATCCTATTCATGGTTTCTAAGTAGAAAAGGCGTTCACAACATTATTTTTCAGAACAAATCATTGATTAATCTCTCAGAAATCTCAACAATCTTTACCATTATCCATCAAGAACAATTATTTCAAAATTAGTATTGTACCACCAAAGCTTTTCGGACTGCAGTGGGGTTCACACATAGTTTCAATGACATTACAACAAAAATGTGTTATTTTGCAGGATACTTATTTGAATACAGATCTGGAGGCAATGAAATGAGTAAAGGGAATCTTTATGTAAATTGAGTTATTGCATTCATTTTCTCACAAGTCCCATCTGTGCACATCTTTTCATGGCAAGTATTGATTTTGTAGGTATTCTGTTCTTCAGATTATGAATTCTATTTCAAGAAAAGGCCCATGAATCTGAAGTTTACTTCACATGTTCAGAAGAAACATGGAGATTGATCAAATTTCACTTTTCTATATATGTAGCATCTTCAAAAATTTTCAGCGAGTTTTTCTAATCCAGAGAAATATATTTTCTCCCAATTAAGCAGTATTTTAAAAGGGATGGCACCCTTTTGGGTTTGGCATGTCAAAAATCAGGACAATGCCGAGCTTGACTCTGTTGCCATGTCATATCACACCCTTGAATAAAAGAGAATGGGCGTTGGTTCTTACCTGATACGCCCCTTCTCGGCGAGCTGCGAGGAGCATCCAGAGAGTGGGACATACCAAAGCTTGGCTGTCCTATGGGTGGGACTCCGTCTGGGCTGGAAGCCCCTCCGGGTCACTGATGACCCTCTGTAGGACTCATCAGCCAAAAGAGGCCTCCGCTGAGGCGTATAAGTCTATTTTGTAATGTCTGATGAATGGGGACGGAGAGGCCCAAGTGGCTGACCCCGACAAATGTCAGCGATTGGGGCTTGCGTGGCCCAAGCCGCCAAAGTAGCTGCACTCCTGGTGGAATGAGCGGTTATTCCCCCAGGAGCGGGCAGAGATTGTAATAGGTAGCACCTGGCGATAGTCGCCCTGATCCAGCGACTGATGGTTGAGGGAGAGACTTTGAGCCCCAATGTCCTGGGCTGAAAGGAGAGGAAGAGGGATTCTGATCTTCTCAGGGGTTGTGTGCGCTTAATGTATATGCGCAAGGCCCTTCTAACATCCAGGGTGTGCCAAAGGGTTTCCCTGTCCCTCGAGGGTCTGGGGCAAAAGTTTGGGAGGACCAGTTCCTGAGACCTGTGGAAGGGCGAGTTAACCTTGGGTAAGAAGGTGGGGTCGGGGCGAAGGACCACCCGATCAGCATGGAACACGCATAAATCGTTTCTGATTGACAATGCTGCTATTTCCGAGACTCGACGAGCAGAAGTAATGGCCACTAGAAAAACTACCTTAAACGTTAGAAATTGAAGGGAGGACTCCCACAGAGGTTCAAATGGGTGCCTTGTAAGCGAAACGAGGACCTTGTTGAGGTCCCATGTGGGGAACCTGTGAACAGTCAGAGGGCACAAGTTGGTGGCACTCCTGAGGAAAGCCCTCACCCGGGGGTGATGAGAGAGGAAACTGAAGTTATCACAAGAGACAACGGTTGAGAGGGCAGTGACCTGCCGTCTCAGGGTGTTAGGGGCAAGCCCTTTACGTAGGCCTTCTTGAAGGAGTTACAAGACCTGCGCAATAGAGGGAGAGAGGGGGTCAACTTGGGACCCGCTACACCACTTGCAAAAGCCCTTCCAAGTGGCATCATAAATTCGTGTGGTGGAGGGACGCCTAGCGGCCAAAATAGTGTCGATTACTTGACTGGAGAATTTTTCTCTTGTCAAACAGATCCGTTCAACCTCCACATGGCTAACTGGAGCCATTGGGGTTCCGGGTGCAGAAAGGGCCCCTGAAAGAGGGAGACCCTGTCCGGGGGGATCCTCCATGGGGGCGCTACTGAAAGATTGCGGAGGTCCGCAAACCATGGTCGCCTGGGCCAATAAGGAGCCACCAGAAGCAGGTCTGCCTTCTCGTGAATCAGTTTCTGTATGCCTCTGGGAACTAGTGGCAGCGGAGGGAAGGCATATAGGAGCCCTGGGGGCCATGGGCAGCATAGCGCGTTGTGGTTCTCCGACCCGTGAGATGGGTACCTGGAGAAAAACCGTGGAAGCTGTGCATTGGACGGGGAGGCGAAGAGATCCACCCTCAGGAGGCTGAATATTCTGGATGCCTCCTTGAATAGGGATGGATGGAGGCGCCATTCTGCTTGGTCCACCATGGCCCTGCTCAGCCAAGCCGCCTGGATGTTGGAGATTCTGGAGATGTGCTTGGCTTTTAGTGAGAGGAGGTTGGATTCTGCCCAATGGCAGAGACGCTCGGCCTCCCTCATCAACCAGAACTGGGTGCCTCCTTGCCTGTTGATATGGGCTTTGGCCGTGACGTTGTCCGTAAGAATAAGGACGTGACGCCCGCGGATCAGGGGAGGAAGCTGCGCAGGGCCAGGTGGACGGCGTGAAGCTCCAGCCAGTTGATGCTGCATCTTTGCTCAATTGGCGACCACTTGCCCTGTGCTGAGAGCAAGTTGACGTGAACGCCCCAACCGGATAGTCTGACGTCTGTGGTGAGGGTTAGCCGCTGAGGTTCTGAGAAGAGGTGGCCCCTGTTGATGGCGGGGTTGGTCCACCAGAGGAGAGACGTGAGGACCCTTGGAGGCACCTTGACTCTGGACTTCGAGTTGCTTCTTCCGGATCTTTGGAATGGGAGCAGGAACCACTGAAGGGGTCTGCTGTGTAAACGGGCCCAGGGAATTATTTAGAAAGGTCAAGTAACGCCACCCTCCTTGATCGCCTAATCTGTTTGACCAGAGCTTGAATGCTGAGGAACCTCTCCGAAGAGAGGAAGACCTTTTCTGTAACCAAATCAATTATGGCTCCCAAGTGGGTGATTCGGGTGGATGGAGTCAGTTGACTCTTTTGCCAATTGACGAGGAACCCGTGTGCCAGGAGAGCGGAGAGGGTGGCTCTGGTGTCCCTGACTGCCTGGGTCTTGGACGGGGAGAGAATAAGGATATCGTCCAAATAGCAGTGAAGGCAGACGGGAACGCTCCTGAGGTGAGCCGCCAGGGCCGCGAGGACCTTGGTGAAGGTCCTGGGGGCCGAGGCCAGACCAAAGGGGAGGGCCACATATTGATAGTGAAGGTTATTATAACAGAACCTAAGGAATTTGTGGTGAGAGGGCCGGATTGGAATATGTAGGTATACCTCCGAGAGATCTATGGAGGATAACCAGTCACCCCGCCTGGTACCCAAGAGAATCGATTGCAAGGTGTGCATTTTGAATTTGCGCTGGATAAGGTGGCGGTTTAGCCGTTTTAAATCTAATATAGCTCTGCATCCCCCAGAATGCTTGGGCACCACAAAGAGGTGGGAGTAGAATCCTCATCCCCTCTGGACCAGTGGAACGGGTTGAATGGCCTGAATGTCAAGCAGGTGTTGGATGGCTGCATCCATTAGTGCACGTTTGTCGGGATCTCTTGAGGTGGGGGATGTCATAAAGAAATCAGCGGGGCGGACCGGAACTCAAGGACGAGACCAAACCTGACAGTGTCCCTAACCCATGCATCGGATGTGGGTTTGTCCCATTGAGCGGTGAAGTGTCTGAGGTGGCTGCCGATGGGGAGGGAGGAAGAAGATCTATCTGGGTCGGCGATAGAGCCTCCCCCCCGATCCCCTAAAAGGCCTCTTATAGTTGCCGCCCCGTCTGCTTCTGTCGCCTGAGTCCGAGCGGTCCTGAGACCGGAAGGAAGGGGGTCTCGGGTATCTGGGCGGGAAGGGGGGTTGGTTGAAGGGGTGGGGGAAGCCCCTCCGAAAGGGCTGAGGGCCTCTTGTCTCTAGCCTCCGAAAAAGGGAGGGCAGGTACTTCCTCTTGCTGCGGCCCTCGACCAGCAGGGGTTCCAAGGCCAGGCCGAACAGTTTGTCTCCCTTGATGGGAGCAGTGGCCAGCTTGACCTTATTTTTAACATCCGCCTGCCAGTGCTTGAGCCACAGCAGGCGGCGAGCTGTGACATGGGACGTTATTGCTCTGGAAGAGAACTTTACCGATTGATAAGTGGCGTCAGCTGAGAACTTGGCTGCGGCCACCAGTTTCGCTATGTCTTGGTGTGCCCTCACATTGGAAGCGGGGACGTGTTCTCTCATCTGCCATAGCCAGCGGATAGAGGACTTTGTGAAGAATGAAGCGGCCGTAGCCGATTTAATGGCCCAAGCGTCGGATAGATGGGCCCGGCGCAATGCCAGTTCCGTCCGCTTGTCCTCAGGTTTCAAGGTCTCTAAGGCCTCACTGGGGGTAGAGGAGGAAGCAAGGCCCACAATGGGATCATCAACCTCCAGGATGTTTAGAAGACTAGACATTGCCGAATCGAGATTAAAGAATCTCTTGTCTTGGTTAGAGGGTGTAGGGGGGGCTCCTGTGGAAGCAAGTTGCTTCGCCACTAGGTCTACGAAGATGGGCGGGGTCAGGATGACCTCAGCCTCCACCACTGGTTGTGTGAAAATGGAGTCCTCTGGTCTCTCTGAGGTGGGGGGAAGTCAGAGGGAGACTGGGGAAGAAGACCAGAGACATTCTTGGCTTTAAAGAGGAGGGATTTAAACAAGTGTGGGTTGAACAGCCCCCCAAATACGGGTTGGTCGGGAGAAGCCCCCTCGTCCTCTGACATCTCCCCCTCCATGAGGTCCGCCTCTAAGAGGGGCTCACTATAACGGGAGGATCCTATCCGGGAGTCCTCTTCCTCTTCCCTGAAGTCACCAAAGTCCCCTTCCTCCTCCTCCTCCTCCTCTTCCTCCTGGGCCCCTACCAGAGGAGGGCTGTCCCTCTGAGAGAGTACCTGACCAACTGGGGGATCCAGCTGTGGAAGGGATCTGATGGATAAAGAGTCATGGTCGGGAGCCCATGGAGAGAAGCCTGATCTGGACATGTGCTGCAGGCCTTCCACAATGCCCTGGCGGATAGCCGATTCCATCCAAGCCTTGATGTGGGCTGGAACCTCAGATGTAGAGGGTTCTTCCTGACACAGACCAGCAGCCATAGGTGCAAAGGAAGCTTCAGGGGTCTGTCTGGTCGGTGGTCCAGGGGTCAAGTGACCCTGAAGTGGACTGCGCCTAGATAGGGAAGACGGGTCTGGAGGGGGAAGAGGTGGAGTAGAGGTGGAGGGGGTGGGAGAAGGAAGGGCTGGAGGCCCCGAGCGGGACTCCCTTGATTGCATATCAAACTCCTTTTCCAATGCCTTATGGCGCCTTAAGGCGTCTCGTTGGGAGGCCTTGGAAGGTTCCTTGTCCTGCCTGCGCAAGTAGTGGGACTTTGCCTTAGCTTTCAAGGAAGGTCATTTAGAGAGATTGTCGTCTGCCATTTTGATAATTATAATAACAGTAATAATAATAGTAATAATAGCAAAGGGCGGTTGGCTCGCCTGGAATTGGCCTGAGTGGGGCCGAGTGAGGTTTGAGCTGGCCCGCTCCCCCTTTTGGAATTTAATATGTACAGTGATAACAGGTAGTAAGGTAGGTGTATGTATATGTATGTATATGTATATATATATATATATATATATATATATATATATATATATATATATATATATATATATATATGTTTTCTTAAGTTTTCGCGGGTACTTACATGTCTGGCATTCAGCTTTGTTTGGGTATTTTCCCACGTGGTGCTTTTAAAGTTATAGCAACGTTTCAGCAGAATCTCATCTGTCATCATCAGGCTTCTGTATGTACAGATATATAATCCTCTGATTTTTATTTTTATTTATGCTATCTGCATGTAAAGGTTATCTATGTATATACGTATAAAAACGTATAATTTTTTCTGTAAATTTTTCTCTTTTCTTTCTTTCTTTTTTTTAAATATAAACAATAACAGGAAAGGAACCAAAGAGGTACCACAGTACAGGCCGGATTTATCAAATAAATGCCTGAGGCCTAGAAGGAGAGAGGCCTCTGGCAGCAGGCCTCCAGACAACAAGCCGGAGGGGGTGGTGCTGCAACTTCGCCCCGATGGAGGCTGCGGGAGGCCAACAGAAACAATGAAAGCGAGCCAGGAGGATTGCTAAAAGCAACTAACTCTTGACCCAAGGGGTCTGGGACGTTTACTTCCACCGCAGCAGCAAGAATCAGAAATAAAAATGGCGCCCGACCACGATGTGGCACCAAGATGGCGGCCGCGAGCTATGTCGGGCGCCTTCGGGACAGCAAGGAGGGCTTGTCCGGTTAGCTCAGCACGCCTGGTGCTCTTAAGGAGTGACTAGCCCTTCCCGGTCAGTGTTTGGGGGGGGGGAATCCAGCAAAAGTTGCGCGCCACAAGGCAGCGCGGAGGCAGTGATGCGATCTAATAATGGGGGGGATCGCGCAAAGTGCTGCGAACCTGCCCGCTTGGCCCCTAGGGGCGAGGGGAGACTTCCCCTAAGTCCCAACCTTTTGCGCAGGAGGAAGGAAAGGAAATATCAGACCTGAAAAATGAGGAAAATAGCCAGAATAATATACGTAGTATGAATCAGCCAAGGAGCTCTTTCCAACAGCAGCCTGACTCTTCGAGGCTGAGCAAAAGACTGGGGGAGCACTACTTGGAGTCATGTGAGGGGGCGGAGCATTTCCTCAGCTAAAGCTCAGCCTGCAAGAAGAGGACTCAGAAGCACATCCCACTCTCTGGATGCTCCGAGCGGCTCGAGGGAGAAACAATTCTCTATTCCCCTCCCCCCGCTCATCTAGCCCACCATGAACAGTGGTACTCAGCGGCCTAAACTCAGCGGACCAGGCCTCAACTCCAGTCCTAGCGCCATAGCTGCCACTCAAAAAGGCTAACTCATGCTATTCCAAAAAACTGCACAAAAGCATATCCTGTCCTCACACTATTTTGGGAGGCTCTGGAGGCCATGTGTGAAGTCATATCTCATATGACTTATGGAAACCAGAAAAGCACATCCCATTCTTGCATGGCCTCCGCAACCTTCAAAAATCACACAAGAACAAGGCATGTTTTTGAGGATAATTGTTGGTACTGGTGAATATTGACATGGTGCATAGGTTCACCATCACTGATCTTATATATCATTATTTCAGAAGAAAGTAAACTGCTGTTTTGGCTTGAGAAGAATATTTGCCTTCACATAACATTCCACCTAGTTTGCTATGGACAGAGAAAGATAGAATTGGAAAAAATCTTATATATAGTTCCACCATTTGATCAGTGCAGGGTATGTGGAGCAAATGTTTTCATACTTTTTCAGGCAGCAGACTCTATTACCGGTAGTTAAAATTATTCCCAGAACTCTTCGGTATGGTTGAGTGAATTTTCTCATTCTCCCTTCAGTCTCTTGTGGTATCCCATTAACCTCTTGCAGATCCCTGGAGTTGAGAAATCTTGTGCTAGAACGCCTCTAATGCATGATCATATATGCTCTTTTGAAGACCTCAGAGAAAGTTTGAAAAAAGCATCATATGGAAGTGAAGGAGGAGGAGGAGGAGGAGGAGTATTTTAATTTTATGTCACAAAATTTCTTGTGTGAAACAATCTATGCAGTTCCACTTTTGAAGAATTAAGGGTTTCTTGAATATAATCCCATGCACAAGTCTATAATCCCATTAATCTTATTAAAGTTATCCTGCAGCCACTTTTAGTCTCAGTGTTCCTTGATCCATCTTGTGCTTATTACAAGTTCTAATTTTGCATAATCAAAGGCTGCACTAACTAATTTTAGAGAGAAAGTATAAAATCAAACATCATAGTTAGTAGAAAGCAACATGGAAGAGTAAAAAGCAATGTAATTTGTACTCTATTTTACCTCCATTTCCACAGTTACAGTAGATCATCTAATACAGTAGTCAGAGTCCAAACCAAAATTGTTGAGTTTATCCGGGTAATCCGATATTGTCCTTTGGATCTATCTCCACATGTAATATGAAACCTTAGCCTTAGAGTCACAATGTTAATGCATTTTTCCTAACGTTTTATTTCACTATGGTAAGGAGGAAGTTACAAGTTAAAAACAAATTAATTTCTAATTACTGTAGGTACAGTTTATCACTGGACCACTTAAGATGTTAGGCTTTGGGGAAGCAACCTAACAAGCAGAAACGCTGCGGCCAGAAAGAGAAGGGCAAAAGCGGTATTTGAGCTGCCCCAAGGGACCAGGCGGCTGCAGCTGCAGCCAGACAGTTGCCCCCCCCCCCGCAACCGTACCACTTGTGCCAGCCACACCCATCCACCCCAGGCTTATTTTCAGGGTAGGGGTATTAGCCCCCCCCCCCAAAAAAAAATTAGGGTTAGGCTTATTGAGGTAGGTCGTGTTTTCGGAGGAACAGGGACATAAGAACCACTATATATTTAAGAAATGTATATGGCTGCCTAGCTCACACCATAAAGAAACTAGTAGTAACTTTTTAGTATGTACAGAGTAAGGAAGATGACTCTTATGGAGATATACAGGATTGGTCACCTAGGAAATAGGGGCTGAAGCTTATACTTCCACACATATAGCAAGGAGCAGGAGGAGGTTCAGAACAATCATACTTGAAAGATTCTGTTATTATAGTCAATCTGAATACAAGTAGTTTTAGCTTTCGTGTGGAGCTGATTTTCTTGTCTGGTCTACCTAATGGAAGTGACTGAGTAAAAGTTGGACTTTTACTTGGACTTGGAGAAGAATGGAAAGCAAGATGGGTCAAATATAGATTTCAGCAGTTTTAGGTAGATAAAGAAATGCAAATTCCAGGTTAATTCAAGATTACTAAATACTGATACTGCATAGAAATCGCTTATACAAGAAGTATGGCACAATACGGAATCCGTCTACCTAGTAGATACAGAAGAAAATTCAAAGGCACCAAAAAGAAAATGACCAAGGTTGCATAAGTCATGAAAGGATGCAACTGAAGTCCTTGATGAATTGGTTGTACTTTATTACAGAAGCAACATTCCTAGCTACAACTTAGGATAAATATTGTGACACCAGTACCAGCAATACTACTATAGACATAAGATTCTTCTAGCATTCCAAGATTAACTATTAGTTCCTATAGCAATTCCTTATTATACATTGTCCTGAAGTGGGAGAGAGAAGTTGAAACTCTGTTGGTATATCTTTTTTGAATGTTGTTGAAAGAATTATCTGATAGTCAATCTTACAGAGAAACTAATGCTTCTTTTGTACGCTACCAAGAAAGAAAGAAAAAAGACCTAGTGCATAAGGCAGCTCTTGTGTGTTGTGTTTTGTTTGATTAATCAGGGAAACTCATAACTGCCATTGTTAACTGTTTCCATTTTTATTCCAATACTGAAGTTCAACAGTATCTTTGTGTTTAACATACCCCAACAAAGTTTCTCAAGAGAAATACTAATTAATACGGTACAATGATTATTCATAAAATCTGTTCAAATGAATGGATAGAAGTTAAACCTGACTGGTGGTGACCAATTTGATCTGAATGCTATTTATACAATTGAGAAGCAATTTATTGCAGTAATTACAATATAGTATTGTTTGTGCTTTGACACATGTCATGTTATTAAGAACTTACGTGTTCCTTATGTTGGAAATCTTTGGATGACGAATCTTTTACATTATTCAGACTGAAGCATTGTTATCACAGCAACTGCTGTATTACATTTGGTTTTCTAAAAAGCTTTTGAAGAGCAAGGTATCAAACGTAAGGTATTAAAACAAGCAATTTAATTAATGAACTGGAAAGACTCTGCCTTAGGTTTTGCACAGCCCAAAATTGCTTTTTAAAAAAATTAATATGTTTCAGAAAAGAACAATGGGAATACTGTATACCCGCTTGCAACTCAGTCGGGTGTTGTTTTTGTCTGCTTTGTGAAACACAGTGGAGCTTTACTCTGTCTGCCTTTAAGAAATACAGGAAATGAGCTCTCTTAAACTCAGGCATTTCAAAGTACTTACTGTGGTACCGATGTGCCATTTCAAGCATGGCTGGTATTCAGAGATATATTTTTTTTCCCGAGTACAATTTCCTCAGGATAACAAAAGTTCCCCTGACTCTGTTCAACTTAATTCTTCTGCAAAACAAACGATGATTCACCACAGGCCCAACTCAAGGGCCTACCGACCATCATCACCTTTCTGCCCGAAAACGCTTAGATTGGAAAACAGAAACATTGTAGGCCCATAATCCTGAACATTAAGAAACCTCGATCCTGCAAATTAAAACTTTTCTCTCCCCTAACAGGGTAATACCCAGGAGCGAAGGAGGAAAAACAGCGCCCCTTCCGCCTAGGAAATATCCAGCCCGCCATCCAGTGAAAAGCATAACCAAAGGGAAAACGCTACCCACAACCCAAACGCCTGGAGGGAAAAGCGGCTGGGAGGCAACGAGCGATCCTTGTGGGTATAAACTCCGGCGCAACCCCTGCGGATTCCTGTTTAGTAACTCTTTCCTGAGATTCAACATGTAGTCAGAACAGTGTTTTTTATTCAGACGAATCCAAGCCAGGGGGAAAATAATAATAAATTCACCCGATTCTCCCTCCTCGCTTCGTTCGTTCCCCCTCGAGGTTAAACTCCGGGGGCAAAGCGACAAATCTTCCCATGGCAAACAACCTCGGGAGGGGTCATTTCGAAAAACGGGGAGCAAAACAACCGGATTCACGCTTTATGAGTTTCAACACTGGAGAGTTTGCGAACAGCGACCTCGCGGACATGACCGAGTCGTGTCGTCCCCCCCCCCCAACCCGAGTGCGGTGGCTTGGCTACTTTTGGAGGTAGGTTGGGAAGACAGAACGGCGGGAAAAGGGGCGCGCCGGGCGCTTCCCATCCAGGCTCTCAAATTAGGTTGTAAGAGTTCTCGGCTCAAGCCCCGTGCGCTCGCCTGCACGTCGGGAAGCGCTTAGAACGCGTGTCTGGGATTCTCCCCCCTACCCTCACCTGGCCCGCCCGCGCACCCCAACTCCGCTTGTCTCTAAACCTTCCATGAAGAGGAGATGAAAAGGGCGACTTAAAAACAAAAAAAGAAAGAAAGAAAACGCAGCACACGCCCACATTCCCAACAGGTAAGAGAAGGGGAAAACAAAACAATTACCTGGAGTAGAAAATAATCTGTTAGGAAAACCGCCCAGCCCTCGGAAGACGGAAAGTGCCCCCGGAGATATAACCGCGATTTAAGCAGAAACCGCGCCTCTCAATGCCCGCCTGAGGTGGAATCTGCCCGGGAGAAGGGAGGGCAGTCCCTGGTCTGGAGCCTTTCCTGACTCAGCCAATTTCCTGTTTCAAGAGGAGACAGGAAAACCAACCTGGGAGGCGGCTTTTTCTCAAGGGCGCGGCCGCTCGCTCGCCTCAAACAGGTAAGCACGCTTCCGTCGCTTGCCTCCCGCCCGAAAGGAAAGGAAAGGAAAGGAAAGGAAAGGGCGAGGCGCCGGCTGGAAGAGCTTGGAGGCTCCTGCCGGGAGAAAGAAGCGCCGTTGTCTCCTGGCTTGGCTTCGCCTCCGCCACGGCCCAACCACAATTGCCACCACCGTTCATCCAGACAGCACCGCGGCCAGCTGAACAATAAAGAGATGGGGGGGGGGGGAATAAGAGAAGGGAAGGGACTGGCCGGCTCCAAGGACGGGGTTAGACGGCGAAGGGCCCTCCGATCAGGACGCCAGAGGAGAAGTTGGAGTTCCCAGACGTCGCAATTCGCGCCCTCAGAGGGTTTGTTATTCTAAGGGCAACAGAGGGTTTGTTATTCTGAGGGCAAGGCGTCAAAATGGGACTACAAAGCCCAGAAGCTGCAGTTACCAAACTACCCTGCCAAGGTGTGTGCTAATTTCTGAGATTTGGATCCATCCTCGGGTTGGGTCCTTGCAATGAACCTCCTGATCCTATTCGAGCCGTTGGCTTCGTTGGCACCCCTGGGCTTCCAGCCCTCTTTTTCTCAGGCGATGTTTCTGAATTGCGGTCCGCAGAAGTGCAGACACGCGTGTCTCTGCACACGTGCCGCCTATTTTCACGTAGCATCGGGATAGCCGCGGAACCGTTACGGAACAATGTAACCAACGCTCAGTCTGAATGGCATCCAGTATTTCACGCTGGCCAGCAAGTAAGTTCCGTTCCCCCTCCGTGGTCCTGACTGGAACAGGAAATACCGGTTCAAAATAAAACTGACAAACGCTAAGGAAGTCGAGTCCGTAGTGACACTGGGGCATTCGTCATTGTGCAGCTTTCGTTTGGCTTCAGCCCAGATCGAGTTGAAACTCTCTTGTGAAGGGATTGAGCAAGTTTGAGAGGGACTTCCAAGGCTGGATATTCACTTCCAAGGCTGGTTTTTCAGCCTGACAATCAAGTCAGGTGATCAAGTTTGGATTGCAAAAATCCAGGTGACCCTTGAATAGCAGCTAAGGTGTAACTCTTGGCTGGCATTAGGTGTCTACCTACCTCAAGAAAGCAAATAATTGTTTATTACCCATTACTTTTGTGTTAAGTTGGCTGTACAGGTAGAACTAGCTGAATAAAATGCAAAGGTATTGAACCAGCCTGGGTTCTGGATCTCCAAGATGTCCTATATTTTATATCTCAATGCACATATTGGCTGACTTTGCTTTACAACATTGTAGCTCTGGGTAACATGAAGGCCTGGGATAATCTCGCACCATATTTCCATAACCTTCTGAAAAAAAGAATCTGCTATCAAGATACAAGCAAATTATATTTTTAGTTAAGTGTGTTTGAATAGTTCTAAGTGATAGAGTAGTCTCTTTCTATTGACAGCTCTTGACTTACCACTGATTATTTTACAACCATTTAGAATTGCAATGGTCCCAGAATGGGTGCTTTATATCCTGTAAAGTACTTCTGGCCATTGTAAAATGTCACACATACACCCTACATGGTCATGTGACTGCACTTCCAGTGGTGGGATTCAAATTTTTACTACCAGTTCTGTGGACGTGGCTTGGTGGGCATGGCAGGGGAAGGATATTGTAAAATCTCCAGTCAGAGGTGGTATTTGCCAGTTCTACAAACTACTCAAAATTTCTGCTACAGGTTCTCCAGAACTGGTCAGAACCTGCTGAATACCACTTCTACTTTGGACTATTTTTTTTATCAAATTTAGTAATGACCCATTTCCCTCAGAGGGACTCTTGGCAACTGGCTCATATTTATAACTGGTTTAACATCCCAGTCACATGGCCATAATTTGTGACTTTTTTTTGCTGGTTTCCAGCAAACTACATTCAATTCAGAAGAATGGGTTCACTTGTACTACTTATCACCCTTGTGATTTAATGACTGTCAAAAAAATGTCAAAAAACCCCCAAACAAACCAGGTCCTATCATGTGGGTGCCTCAACTTAAGGCTGCAGTAGCTTACAACCATTTCCAGTTCCACTTGTGGACTACGTATCATTCAAATGCATTTACATAATACCCTATGGCAAATGTCCAGTGTAAGCACATACCCTTGATGTATCTCAAAACACCCAAATCCTCCAAAGATGATAACATTGACTTTTATTAGCCTCAAATTATTCCTCACAGAATTATCAGCAAAGCAAATGTTTGAGCAAGGAGCAGTTCGATCCACTTCATGCCATTTAACTTTGATCTACATGATGCAGTCACATTCACGAAGATTCAGTTGTTACCCCTAATGGGGCCTGAATTTGATGTGTTTAGGTGATACAAGATACAGTGGTATTCCCTACAGCAGGGGTGTCAAACTCGCGGCCCATAGGCTGGATGCATCATGTGCTGACTCCAACCCCGCCCTGTTTAGCGAAGGGGGGGAAGTCCCAATATGTCACCTGACAACATCGTGATGTGAGTTTGACACCCCTGCCCGACAGCTTTCCTCTTAAATCTGTCAAAAGGCAAGCAGCTAATAATGGGCTTGCCTAAACAAATCAAAAAATTGTGCAATATTGGAATCACCTATATTTCTTAGGATTCAACCTATTTAGTGAGGATTTCTAATTGCTTTATAATGTTCAAACCTCCATCCTACTTTTTTGAATGTCCCCCAGTTCCATTAATAGTGCGAGTGATCCTGCACATCTGAGAGATCCTAAGTGTCCCAGGCCCACAAAGGTCACAAATAGAAACCGTTTGTGTTCATGTGCTCACCTACAATATCTGGATGCATTGGGGAACAAAAGTACACTGCGATACTGTTAAGAGACCTATAATATCAGTTGTATCAATCACAGTGCCTTAAGATTTTGTTTCCTTCTTCCTTAGTTTCCTTGGAGTAGACTTCCTGTCATTGCTCCCATTTTGACACAAGAAACTACTAAGGGATATCTATAACAGAAGTATTCACCATCACCATTAGAAAGTTATTTGATCTGAGGGTAGCACTATACATTGAAATTACAGATAAAAAAGATTATTGGCGTCAAATACCGATGATCAAAATCCACTTATATTCTTTTTAGTAGCAATTTCTTTTTTATTTGAATGATGAATTTCTAAGACAAAAAGTGGGTTTTTTTGTTTCCCGGAAATCAAGAACAATTGTGAAAATCTCATTTATATTGTCAAGAAGATAGAACATTATGGACACAAACATTTATCCCAGTCAGTTTCAGAACTATAGATTTTTTAAAAGCAGTCAGTCAGCATTCATGGCCCCTGAGAATGATGACACTCTTAATAGGGCTTTTGAGTTTTTTCCCCACCCATATTTTTTTTCTGCAAATCTTGAGGCTTCTTCCACTTTCCAACAGCTTCCCTCATTTTACCCATGTTCAGATCTGGCAATAGTATTAATAAAAATCCAGAAGTGCTCAGTGTCAGAAGAAATATTTAACATGTCTAACATTTGAAAAAATGCAGAAATCCAGAAGTTAGATGTGTTGTAGCACGTATGCAACAAATAAATAAGTGATCCTATCTCACTGTTCAAAAATGAATGGGGGCAGGAGGAACTTACCTTTTACTGTTGAACTCTGCCCTATTTGAAGTACTATAAACATAAGGCAAGCATGAACATGATTCAAATCTAAGCAAATATTTTAAAAAGTAAATTTAAGAAGAAATTTGTTGAAGAACTAAACTCAGGGATTACAATATTGGTTTAAAAAAGGCATCTCATTGAAATAGTTTTGAAGTTTTATTAAAATAATTAAATTCTAAGGAGGGAGTGACCCAAATTTATATTGGCTTCTTTTCTCCTCAGCATAAATGAATACTGTTACTCCTCAGCATAAATTGAATACTGTTACTGATGGAAAAATGACTTTTTATATAGTTTGCTACCACTTTTAGCTCATTGTCAGGGGACATTATGATTAAAGGGCGCTGAGCTACAGAAACCAGGTCCCAGTTAAGAGAAAAAGTCCACAATATGTGAATCTTCTTTGCTACATCCAAAGCTTGGAATTCTCATAATGAGACAGAAAACAAACCAAGGCTGAGACTAGAGATATTGTGAAATTCAACCATCAGCCCCTAAGTAAGTATCAAGAGCTAATCCTCATTATTTCAGTTTGTCTGAGTTTGGTTTCAAATTTGCATTCCTTCTTGGGTTGTATAGAACTACAGCAGTCTCCAGTCTGTGAACAGAATTTGGCTTGCAAGCTTCCCTCCATAGTTGGAGAAGGTCCCCAAAAGCTTTGCTGTTTGTCCAAGATCCATGTATGCTTCCCATACTAAGTGGAGGCTTCCCAACTCAAGAACACCTTGGTCCTCCTTTGTTTACACTAGTAGGAAATGCCATGTTTAACAATGTCTCTGTGAGAGGCACATATAAATAAGGCCTCAGGAAACCTGATCCCTGCCTTTTGGTGTTATTTGGTCCTCAGAAAATTATTGGAGGTCAATCCAAGATTGGGACTGAAGTTCCCTAGGTCTGGACTAGAGAATAAGATCTCATACAGGTCACAGATTCTCTAAATCTCTAATTTAGGACAATGGATTGAGAATAGTTTTTGAAGCAGCCATGACATTCTTCCATATGTTTCGAAAACAATTTTTCAACTGCTTTGCACAGACCTAGTTTCTTCACTCATCTTAAAATGTAATGTTGCATTTAATTAAGGAGGATGTTGCACTTAATCCCAGTTTTTCTATGCAGTTCACTATTAGTTTAATAATTTCCACTCCTTATTTCAAAGTTAAACATAAATTCAGGTTTTCTAATTATATACATGTAATAGGTAAGCTTAGTATTTCAGTTAGTCTGTTTCCACTAATTAGATTCACTTTTGTAAGAATTATTGGAGTACACGGCTACTTAGAAATTATTGCAGTGTCTCATTCTATGGTGGGACATAATATGATATATTGGACATACTACTTGATTTATGGCAATTCCACTGAATATTGCCATTATTATAAAAGTTACTGATAGTGGAGTAAATATGTAGCAAAAGTATTCAGTTTGGCTAGCAACTCTTATGCAAATATCACACTTCTACAATTGGATACAATCTTGCAGAAATATTTCACACTCTCATGCTTGCAATACAAGAAAAACAAAAACATGTAGCGTGTATGTGTGTGTGTGTGTACACACACACACGTATGATATTCAGCTTTGTTCGGGTATTTTCCCACGTCATTACAGTTGTGCTTTTAAAGTTGTAGCAATGTTTCGGCACAATCTCATCTGCCATCATCAGGCTTCCTTATTGTGTTCGTATATATATATATATTCCATTAGTGTTTAATAAAATAGATTTGAACAACATTTTGAGAATTTAAATTTGGACAAACAGGTTAAAACTAGTATACCGTGAGGAAGGAAGAAATGAGTCAAAGTCCAAAGTCTTTGGATTTTTATAGTTATCGAGAATTAGGCTCTCCACCAGCATGTGTTAAAGTTGATAAATCCAGTTCAATTGCCAATGCAAGTGAAAGTTCCTTTGACAACAGATCATGAAGAGAAATGCTATCATGAGAATAAATCCATTTTTTTCCAGACCAGTCATAACGCTTTGGGCCACTGTGAAAAATTAAGACATAAGAGAGCTAAAATTTAAACATTTACAAAATATAATGGAGCGTGCATAGAATAAAAGCATTGGTTTACACTAAGTTATAAAGCTCATAGATAACCTTGCTTAAAATGGAGAAGAATATTCTGTATTATTTGATAGAAAAAAGTAAAAACAAGAATACCTGACAAATTCCTAATTATACATTTCAAATTCATATTTCTTTGGAAATGTAGGAATTTTACCAGTTATTATACTCATGGCACCTTCCTTCCTTGCTTTACAACTGGTGTATATCTCTCTGGCATAATCAAATTAAAATTTACTATTTCATCCAAACTGGCAATTGACAGTTTGAATAAGACCTGCAGCAATATTCAAGTTTGAATATCTGGTTAATAAAACATCCCCCTTGTTTGTTTTTTAATCACTGAAATTTTAGTTTTTTTCATTCATTCTGTAACAAGAACTTTAAAAGTTAGGTAAATACTTGTTTTTATCCCTCCCCAATTTTTCTAAGGTGCTTAATGTTTTTTAAGCTACAGACATATTTCCTTTAGTCACTTTTTATCAAAAATTATATGTAATCTAATGTATGGCTGGCTTGAATCTGCTTGCTTGGTAACTACTTGTAAAAATAATCAGCAGCAAATTTTACATATATACAAATGCTTTCTTTTATGCACAACTATTTGTACATAAATATACATTATTAAGTCCTGTGGAACCTCCTTATGAAAAAGTATGTAAAAAAGGCATTCTTCTAAAGAATAGTAATTGACTGTTTCTAATGCTATTATTTGGATGTTGTATGCTTACAAAAGAAACAACCCAGTCAGCTACCTTCAGTATTTTATTTACTAATAGATTTTACAGACTCAAAGGATGGTTTATGTACTTTGTTTACAATCAAACAACCTCCAATCAATAGCCTTTCAACTAAGACAAAAGCATTAGTAGTAGTAAGTAGTAGCATTCAGCTGACTTCATCTGGGCTTGGGAGTTTGAAGCCTCAAGTTAGCTTATAAGTGATTGGCAGCCAGAAAATTCTAGGTGATGTGCTAAATAGGGAAATTTTGTTAGAAGATGGCATCAAAATCTAGAATGTGTACAATCTGGAATTGCCATACTGTTATTTTAGAAATTTCAGAATGATACCTAATAAATGAATTGTGCATTATGGTGCTTTAGTTCAACTACAAATTTTCAAATCATTGTAACCTATAAACTAAACTCACCTGATTGGAGAAGAGAGCCATATCTGTTTATTTGGTGTCTGTTTATTGATTACATAAGTTCCCATGTTTCCACCCAGTTTCACTGTTAGTACTCCATTCTTCAGAATAAAAAGTTAAAAAAAGGTCTTTGAATTAACATTATTGTGCAAGAAATTTTTCAAATATTAAGTAGAGGTACTTTTACTACAGTTAAAAGAATCACTCATATCACTGTTAAATGAGTACATTTCAACCAAATTAAACTATTTGCTTTAAGAAGTGTGCAAGAAATGTGCACACCCCCATGTACATTAGTGTTATACCTCTCGTTGGTCACACTTTCCCAAAAACATTAATCCAGAACCATAGCTGAACTGGGGTGGGTGGGAATGCAAATTCTAATTATGGACAAGAGCAAATATTTCCATAGGCAAATTCTTTGATATATAGAATCATGGAGATCATGTGGGAGAAACTATATGAAGCAACGGTTTAAATTCAACTTTAATGCTAAAGTCATCTTAAGGAAACAACATGAAGGAATGACAGGGTCTGCCTACGTAGCATTGTGCCTAAGGTTTCCAAACGATGCAGCACATTTGAAGGATGTGCATTTGTTCACTTATGCAGGCCTTTTCAATTCAACTCAGGTGTTGGGCTTCAACTTGCTTGATTCCAAGTAAGCATGGCTTTTAGAAATATATGGTCTGTGATATACCTGAGGGCTCCATGAAGAAGGCCAAGCAGTGATTTTACTGCCCTTGAGGAACACTGCCTCTGATAATAATTTTAGAATTCTGAACCTATAGGACAATCTCCCAATATTTCCAACCGTAATTAACAACATATCAAGGGTTTTTAAATGTATTAACAACATATAAAAGGTTTTTAAATGTCCTATCTACAAACAGGTTAAACATTTACAAAAAAAAATCATAAAAAGCAATAATAGCATTATACCCCAAAGGAGACATCGTAATCTTTAGGAGTAAACGGCTTGTCTGCCAAATCCTCAAAGAAATCTGTTAACGATTCCAGTGTTTCCTCAGCAAGTTTTTCATACTTGGTTTCATCTAATGAGCTGTAAAAGTCATGTGAATAAAGATTCACTCAAATTTACTTGCTGAAAACAAGAGGGAGAGATTATAAACATTCAGAGGAAAAAAATTCAGACTACTTGAAGATATTTGTTATTAGCTAGTGTTGGAAGCATTTCATAGATTTTATTAATAAAGAATGGGGGAAAGTTCATTATAGACCACGAAGAGAGAAATCAGCTGAGGTTTAATTCTAGATAGGCCATTAAATTATTTCTATTCATTTAATTTTATTACTTCTCAAAAAACATTTGGAAATGATATATGGTATATCAGATAGTAGCAATTACTCTTCCATGAGAAAAACCACTGAATATATTTCAAAACTTCTAGAAACAACAAATGGAACTTTGGATATATTGCCAAATTCCTTTTCTATCAGGAATGGAAAGTATTCTTAGCCTGGTTGTTCTTTTAACTATCCCTGCAGGAGGAACAATTCATTTTCTTTCCTAGCTCATAAGGAAATTAATAATTTCAATACAGAGCTGTCTCCCAGCCAGTTAAGGGAATATGTTCAGTACTAAAACAGAATCACCATTTGGAAGGACACCTGCCAAAAATGTTCTGGATGAGACTTGTAAATTAAGCCTGCATTGTCTCATGTAAGAATAAAAGTTGCTCAATATTTATTTGTATCCCGCCTTTATTATTTTTACAAAAAAACTCAAAGCGACAAACATATTAGCTCCTCCTATTTTCTCCACAACCACCACCCTGTGAGGTGGATTGGGCTGATAGAGAGTGACTGGCCCAAAGTGACCCAATCAGCTTTCATGCCTAAGGTGGGACAATCTCCTGGTTGGGAGTCTGGTGCTTTAACTAGTAGACCTAACTGGCTCAATGGATCAGTAATGCTGCTAAATTAGTGATATTCCTAATGTTTCAATGCAACATTATATACAACAATTAAGGCAACAGTTAAGGATACCTCCAGAACCTGTAGGGAAACAATAACACACTTACCCTGAAGCAGAAGAGAGAAAAGGAAGGGTAACATTTAGCAAGGAACTCCTATAGTTAGACCAGAGAATTAGAACTCCTATAGTTAGACCACCTGTAGAGAACTAAAAAAAATCTAGGAAAATGCTCTCTTCTGCCATCTAGAGGTTACAAAAAAGTTATTTGGTCCTGCTTGTCAGATAAATGTTAGATGCTCAACTAAGATTATTAATCCTATGAAAACCTGTGGTTTACTACACTATGAAATTCCTATGAAATGTCTGAATGAAATGTTTTCATTCAGAGAAAAGAAAATCCAAAAATAAAGGTAGAAATGCAGTAGATTACAAAGCCTAAGAAGCACTAATATGGAAAAGCTCAACATAATGAAAAATGAAGCAAACTTACTGTACACACTGACATCTTGAGTATCGATGAATTGAAATAGAGTGAAATTGGCCACTTTCAGTCAGAAAATCATACTATTTAATTCTCAGACCATGAAAGATCAAAAGACCTCTGTTGTTTCCATAGTCAGGAAGGTTATAGCAAAGACAGTATTTTGGTATAATGCAGTTAATGATCAAATAATATGAGTTAGATTTTGCAGACAAACCTTTTTTGATCTATGATAGTTATCCAGATCTGTGATCCTGGTATAAAGGAAGAAGAGGAGTGAATTTTATAATCAACAGAACATGAAAACAAGATGTGCTGTTTTTGATTGAGAACTGGAAAGACAATGTTACAAATATTGAGGAAAATGTAATTGAACGACAAAAGCAGGAAACAGAAATGAAACAGGAGAATGAATGGTTAGTTCTTGCCAATCCAATTTCTTCATTGGTATCTTTATCATCAGGTGGAGCAACAGAGAAACCAAATTAAGGAAATGGAAGAGCTCACTTAAAACAGCAAAGACATGATGAGGAATTATGGAATGGATCACAAACTGCTAGTGTGCAATCTCCAAGTCAGGTTAAAGTGGAAAAACAAAACCAGTTTCCACTATATAATCTTGACAATATAATTACCATGTAAAGGAAAACTACAAAATCCTGGGCCTCATTTACTGGGAGCCATAGGAACTGTGGAATTAAATCAAAGAAACTGTTTAGGTGAATGTGAAAAATATATTACTGAAGACCAAGAAACAGAAGAAACCAACTGGATGAGAAGAGAGATGGTAAAAATTGCCTATAGGATAAGCCAAGGCTAAGAAAGGTAAAGGAACTGAACAAAGAATTTCAGAGAGCTCGACAAGGGGAAGCATTACCACAGCATTACCATTGTAAAGACACTAAAATGGAAACAGACAGAGTAAAACAACATTTTCCAAAAGATTTCCAAACTCAAACCTAGTTTGCTAAAAGATGTCAAAAACAATAACTTATTCAAAGCAGATTAAACAAAAATGAGAGTATACTGAAATACTACATAGTAAGTACTGGTACATCAATATCCAAGATAGCTAAGAAGATATGTATTCATGTTTGTAAGAACTGCTAATACTGGAAGTTAAATCAGCATTCCAGTCATTACCAAGACAGAATGCTATGGGAATAACAAAAGAATCAAGAGAGGTTCTAATCAAAGTTTGCAAGCAAATCTGGAATAACACAGTTATCAATAGCCTGAAAGAGTTGAATCTACTTATCAATATCAAAGAATAGCGATTTCACAGATTGCGCAAACTATTACACAACATCCTTTCATTTCACATCCAAGTAAAATAATGCTTAGAGTCATCCAAAACAGATTAGAGCCTTAGGCACAAAGAGGAAATACCACATGTTCAAACTGGTTTTAGAAAAGGCCAAGGAATAAATAAGTGACATTATTGCATGTGTATACTAGATACTTGAAAAAGTCAAAGTTAATAAGCACTTTATTGGATATAGAAAGGCTTTGAACTATGCTTACCATGTCAAGCCAGGGAATGTCCATAGGAAAATGGAAGTCCCAGAATCTCTCACATGCAAAATCTATATGCATGACAGAAAGCCAATTCTGAACAACATAACCACAGACTGGTTCAAGTGGACAAAGGAGTGAGATAAGGCTGTATATTCTCCTGATTTATTCAATGTATAGACTGAAAATATTTGACACATGCTGTATTGATAGAAGATTAATATGTTTTAAAACTGGACGAAATATCAATAACTTCTGATATACTGATTACTCTACTTTGAAAGCTATACATGATTGGAAAGTTGTAATAATTAAAGCCAAAAAGCAGGAAAATGGAATTAAGAGTTAATATAAAGATGACCAAACCAATGATAATTGGTACAGTAAAAAGCCTTTGAAATAATAAAGAAGATACTGAAGTGCTGGATGGCTTCTGCTTTTTAGGATTGACCATCAACAGTGAACAAGCAACAGTCAACAAATATTTTAGACACATTACATAAAAATACAGCTACTTTGAGTTCATAATGCTGAAAACAAGAAGGGTGGACTATCAATAAGTTGGTGGAACTGAATTACAACAGTCACTAACTCATAACTGACAGACTTAAAAGGTCAAATAGACAACATATCATTTTTGTTTATCTAAGTTTATCTATGTGGATGCTAAGAGTCAACACCTACTTAATGAAACTAAATCACAATGGGTACTAGCTTTGGTTAATGCTAGCTCTGAGTGCTAGATATCAAGTTCTGCTTGCTCACTAATTTAGCCTTTAGAAAAAAAAATCTAACACAAATCATTATCAATTGTGCATACAACATACCCTTTGTCTATGAGAGTTCCTGTTCTTCTTTCAAATATAAGTTGAATACTTTTGACTCTGTTTATCAGAACATGGTCTAAAAAGTGTAGATGAACATCCTGTAAAAAAAGTTTCAAATTAAACAAGCTTTTGCCAAGATAGTGACTTATAGATGGATTAGGACTATAATTTAATTATTTTGTGGATGTCTTTTCATTTAATGATTTAAATTGTTTTATAATTTTAGAATTGTAAACTGCCAAGTCAAGGACTACCTATAACAATACCAATTACAGCTCTTGGAGTTGATTCAGTCCCACTATTTTTCAGTTTCTTATCAAAACCCAAACAGAAATTAGACCAAGCTAAGTTAGAGCAGGTCACCAGTAAAGAGGGACACAGAGAACTGGGCAGCTTTGCTGGCTGGGGAATTCTGGGAGTTGAAGTCCACTAGGTTTAAAGGTTGGAGACCCCTGGCCTAGACGAAGGTGGTGAACAATCATAGCCTTTTTACTATGTCAGACTATCAATGGCCTACATACCAATTTACGGAGAACGAGCTCTTCAGTCAGGGCTGCCCATCCTCGGCAACTTTAAGAACGGTAGACTTCAACTCCCAGAATTCCCCAGCCCATGGCCGGAGTTGAAGTCCACAAGTCTTAAAAATTGCCGAGGTTGGACAGCCCTCCTCGAAGGAAAGGATGACAAGGCTCTGCGGCTGCCCTTCCGAGGCTCTGGGTCAAACGATCTTTAAACTTGAGCGCTTTAAGACTTGTGGACTCCAACTCCCAGATTCCTCATCCTGTCATGTCAGCGAAGGAATTCTGGGAGTTGAAGTCCACAAGTCTTAAACTTGCAAAGTTTGAAGGCCCTTGCTCTGGGCGGATCAGGGGCGATCCCTTCCGGACCGAGGCGACGTCTACCTCGCCGAGAACGGCGGGAGTTCAAATCCTCAGCCAAGGCCTACTTTCTTCTTGCCTCGTCCCCGCCGCCTCCCAAAAAGACGATCTGGGCCAGTCCTGGTGTCCTTCCTCCTTCCGGGGATGCCCGCACAAGCCAAGCATGCTCACCGGCTGGCTGAGAAAGAAGGAAGAAGCGGCAGCCGCCGCGGCCTCTTTCCTCCGTCCCGCGCCGTTGCTTAGACGGCGGGCCCCGAGCAACAGTCCCGCGGAGAAGACGCAGGCTCTACCCCGGCTCCACATGTTGCCAGGTCGCCCGTTCGGGAAGATGCCTCCCTCTGGCGCCGCGAACCACAGAGAACGGAGGCGGTGGAACCCGGCGAAGGCCCGCGGCTGCCCTCTGGCGGTGCCTGAGAAAGATCTCTAGGATCCGAGGTGCTTTGGCTTTGGTCTTTTCGAAGTGGAATTTTTGAAAAAGAGATTCTTTTTTTTTTACACTAAAAAGACAAACTAATAAGATAAGAAAGAGAAGTAAGTAAAGAAAGAACAAAGCAAAAGTGCAGAAAAAAATATAAGAAATTGTTCTGATTTTATATATTTACATGTACCCCACCTTTGTTATTTTTACAAATAAGACAGCAAACATCTCCCAACACACCTTCCTCCTATTTTCCCTTCAACAACAAGCCTGTGAGGTGGGTTGGGCTAAGAGAGGTGACTGGCCCAAAGTCATCTACCTGGCTTTCATGACTCAGGTGGGAATAGAATTCATTGACTCTAGTTTTCTTAATGACTGGACTAAACCTTCCCTTTTACAAGAGTTATCAGTATAAATTTAAATTGAGGTTTACAACATTGCTTTCATTTTTTTCTATTAACAATTATTTTTTCTAATAGTCAAAATCATACATTATCCCATTTTTTTCTGTCTCACACACGAAGTTCCAATCAGCATTAAAATGAATTAATGTCTTTTCTCTAATCAAAGCTGTCAATTTTGCCAGTTCAGCAAGTTCTATCATCTGTACTATTCACTGTTCTATTGTGCATGTCCATTTTTTCCACCATCATACATAGAAAACTCACTGCTGGGTTTTTTTTAAAGGTTCCATGGTGGGTGTTTTTTTACAGTTTTTTATCAATAAGTTCTTAAAAAAAACATATCTGGCTTTACTTGTAAATAAAGCTTTAAAATCTTCTAAATTCATGCATATATTTGAATCCGTTTTTTAGGTTTTTTGCATGTGCACCATCATGATAAAAAGTCCTCTCGTTGTCTTTTACAACATGTGTATGTTTATACATTTTAAACAATTTTTTTTCTGGTGAAAAATATCAATGATACATCATTTTGTAAAGATTTAAGATTATAACAATGTGAATTTCATCCATCCACTTATTCTCCTATCATTTCCTTTATACATTATAACCAAAATTTTAGCATATTTTATTATACATTCTTTTGCTTGTTCTTCCATTTCAAATTTTAATAAAAGCAATACATTTCAGCTGTAACATGTTCATCATTTGTACATAATTGTTTCAATTTTTACAATATTCAAAACCATTTTTTTTACTTTAAATCTCTCTGATAAATGCATATAAGAAAACCACTGATGTTATATCCTCAAATCAAATATCATGATTTTGTTTTAAAATAACCCTAGGAAAATCCTGCTATGTCACCATAGGTCAACATTTCTGTTTATTATTTTTCTTGTATAATACAGTTATTGTGGTGAGAGAGATACAGAGGTATTTTAGGACACACGCTGAATTTATATCTACTCCATCTTTTCAATGTGGCACATCTAACAAAAATATTTTTAAAATCTTCATTAACCTTAACTTTATCATATCATAAATAGCTATGCCTCCAAAACCTCAAATCATGTCCTTTTATTTCCAATAACTTTCTATTTCTTAGCCTCACCCACTGTTTCATCCAAACTAAATAACAAGCTACAAACTATAATTTCAAATCAAATAAGCCCAAACCTCTTTCTTTAGCATATGATAGAAATATTTTAATTAAATTTAATTACAAAATAAAAATACAGAAAAAAAGTTGAGAAAGAAAAAAAGTATAAAGAGAAAGAAAAAAGTGGTGACTTTTGACTTTTTCAGTGCAATAAAATATAAAACAACACAACTGCAAACTTTTGTTTCTTTAGCATCTTGTAGGGCAGGGACCCTACTGGTCCGCTGGCTGGATGCATCATGTACTAGCCATGCCCTCCCCCATTTTAGTGAAGAGGAAAAAAGTCACGGTACATCACATGACATGACACTGCGAGTTTGACACTCCTGTTGTAGGGCCTTCCTGCCACATTTGCTTGGGTTCTATGACTTACTACTACATAGTAACATACACGAAATAGAACTTTTGCATAATACAGAGAAAGTTACAGTTTCTGCGACTGGGTTACTTGTTGCAATCATAGTCTAACCGTCTTATATATTTTGAATATTTTATCGGGTTTACAAAACATGCTAAGAGCCATCGGTTATGGTGCGGATGGTTTATTCAATATTCATCCCAGCTGCCTGGGTTCACACCAAACACTGAAACATAAAGTAAACACGTCTTCTTTCAATGTGCTAGGATAGAATGTGGTTGGCTTGTTGGTCATTCTGTGTATTGTGTGCAAAAAGAAAACCACCATTTTAATTACGTGTTCTGTGGCTAAACATATAACCTTACCTAGAGCTAAAATCCTGTTCAAATTAGGTCTGAAAACTGCTGCTGTTTTCTCTTCGTGCTCTGCTTGGTTGTTGTTTGCCTTCCTTATGCTAAGTAGCCAGACTAGAATAATTACATGCATTGGAAAACATTCTGCAGCATATTGATTTTGCTCTCAGATTATAGGGCCTGGAAAAGTAAACTAGGTCTCTGCGAGGCAGTTTTGTGAGGCATTGAACACTGCACACACAACGTGATTTACCTTGTTGGAGACCCAAAACTGCAGTTGTTTCATTCCACAGCTGATTGTTAGCTGTTAGTGGCCATTCTTGTTTCTCTTTTTAGGTAAGGAAACAGGTCATGGGTCATCTAGTATTCCTTTAAAGATTATTTTGGAAGAAACAATGTGCTCTGGCTTTGGAAAATCAAGTCGAACAAGTTCTGAGAATCATACAAATGCAAGCTAAAGACTCTTTGTTTAATCTCAGCTCCTGATAACTACACAGTCAATCAGTAGGATAGAAGTGGTTTGCCCTCCTTCCAGAATAGTTTTCTGTAACCTATTGAGCCTACGCCTGTGGTTCTAGGGCCTCTCAGTAGTCTCCCAGTCACAAACTGATCAGTGACAGTCCTGAAACTGGTTCACTTTTACAGCCAAACAAATTTATCCAGCTGGTGCCAAAACCAATTACACAGCTTAAAATGTAGGATTGGACAGAAATAGTTTCAATTCAGCACTTAAATAGTTCTTAAAAATAAAACAGGATAAGTGGAATTCTTCCCACCTTTAATCACCTTTTTAAAAAAAAATAAAATGCTTATTGTACAGAGAAACCAATTGTTTAAATGCTGAGTGCTGCTTGTTTTTTTGGAGAGGCATAATGTAAATAGTCTGACTGGCTTAAGTACCTTGTCAGAGTTTCCTAAAGAATCAAGCACCAGGCCAAAAATTGAATATATCCTCCTGCCGGCCATTTCTACCCCTTTCCTGTCCCCCATCCTTTCCCAAACAGTGAGTAGAGAACACTTGGTCTAGTTCTCACCTGAGTTCATCTGTATTTATAGTGTGTCACAATGATACATTTATAGTAGAGCCTAAGACTTAGCTAGTAACAAAGTCTTTTCTCTTGCATGTTTTTTCCTTCACATGTGCTCTCTTTGACAGGCAGACTTTGTGCATGGGCAGGAATCTGCATTTTCCACTGAAGGAGTTTCCTCCAGGATCCTCCACCACCACCAATGGTAGGTGGGAATGATCTTGGGAGACAGAAATCAAATGCTGGACAATCAGCATATAAAAGGAGAGGAAGTGTGGGAAGCATTTTGGAAGGGACCTTCCCTAGTTTCCTGGAGATAAAAGGAGAACAAAAATACTTTCAGACATGCAAGATTGTGTTAATAGAACCTTACAAGAAAGCTAGAGCTGGTATCCTGGTTGTGCTTCTTGTTTGGACTACCACGGAGGGCCTCAAAATCATGACAGTCCCTGCCAATCCTGTATAGCGGACAGACACGACTGCCTTTCTTTTAAAAATATTAACATGTTGGTTTGTTGATTATTCTAACAGTCCAGAAACATAGAAAGACTTCATATCAAACTATTTCTATGATTTAATTCAAGGGTGGACATCTATGGCAACTTCAATTCCCAGAATTCCTGAGCCAGTCATACTGTTTATTTGTTTATAAAATTTATTGGCTGTCCATCTTACTCTGGGTAAATCATAACATATAAGTTAAAATGTAAAAGTTAAAACTAAAGACACACGGGGAGGGTGCAGGTGGAGAGGTGGGATCTATTATTACTCAATCAACCACCTCCGTTGCACTGTTCCCCCCACTGAGGTCCCAAGCCCACTGGCAAGACCATGTCTTTAGGCCTTTATGAAAGATAGGAGGGTTGGGGCCAACCTTACATCGGGGAGGGCCAAGATATTCTAGAGGGCAGGAGCAACAGCAGAGAAGGCTATAGGTCATAAACTTGCCCTAGTTGCCCACCCCGGGTTAACTGACCATATTATGTAGTTCACCAGTACATCTGCAAAAAGCATTTCCAGCTTTGATTGGGATTTACTAGTATTTACAGTGAGACAGCACCACCATCCATCCTCTGTCCTAAAATGTTTCAGAGAGACATACAGTATGGTCCTCTCTAAATCCCACTGGGCTGTGCTCTGAGATCCAGCCACCCAATTTATTCTTAGCAGGGGCATTCTTCATATTCTTCTCTTCTCAGTCAAAACATGAGCACAAATGACTCAGCAGATGGCCGAATGTGTGGGGTTTTTTTAAATATTGAGTTCTGGCAATGCCTTGAGGAAAGCAGGTAAGAAGACCAGAGAGCATGGTGAGGGGAAGGGGGCAGTCACTGAGTGAAAAAAAGCGAACAAACAGAAGACACCCAGTTTCTCCTTTTTTACTTCTAATTGAGATTGGCCTGTATTAAAAACAGGAAACACTAAGACAGTGTTTGGGGCCTACAATAGCAAAGTAAGGCAATGCAGTACTTCAAATTGGTAGGGGGAAAAAGTATTGGAGCTTGTGGGCTGTTACCACACCACTGTGACTTTTTCTGACTTTTTCAAGCAGCCGCATTTTTTTCTCCCTGCATTGTACAGACTTGCAGCTGCAGTGCAATCGTGGGAGGTATCTGATCTACAGAGATGTGGGCAAATGCTCCTTGTGCAACATGCCCTGGAGCTCCTTTCTCCAACTGTAACAACCGTAGCACAAATTTTTGGCTTAAATGCACGCAGCTCAACTATGAAAGCAATCCTTGATTTTTACAACAGCCATCTGTGTGGCCATGCTCACGAAACATACAAAAGCCATAGCAAGCTGAACTGTGGTTGACTGAAATAGCCCAGATGCTTTGAATCATATAGAAACTGCTGTCCTTGAGTTCATACAAAGCACTGATCTATAAACCAGCCTGGCATGTTTTAATCAGTTCTTCAGTGCAAAAACTACTTTTTTTTTTTTCATAAGGAGATTCTGAAGCCCAGCTGCTCATTCTGAAACTTAGATGCATCAGCTAATGAAACCAATAAGCCACTTTTTAAGTCTTGGACTGGGAATATTTATAGGGACAGACAGAATGAATCCAAGATAGTAATAGCAATAAGCACTGAGACTTACATACTGCTTCACAGTACTTTACATCCCTCTCTAAGCAGTTTGCAAAGTCATCCTATTGCCCCCAACAATCTGGGTCCTCATTTTACCCACCTCGGAAGCATGGAAGGCTGAGTCAACCTTAAGGCCCTCAGGATCGAACTTCTGGCAGTGAGCAGAGTAAGACAAGCATGATATGTTGGTGCATTATCATATTTTTTTTAGGATTTCTAGAATAATCTTAGATAATCAGTATGGTTATGCTGACATTTTTTTTATACATATGTGCACAAACATGCACAAGCTTAAATTCCATGGACTAGGAGGCAAACCTGAGCCTTTACATACTTAATGTAAACTTTTAAATAATGTATTATGGCCACTTTATTCATGCATAAATACAGATTGAAAGAAATAAGCAAACATAACATTCACTTACAAGTCAAGATTTCAGTTAGCAAAAACAGAAATCCTTCCACTTATATGAAAGAATATTTTCTAAGCCATAAAACTATAGATCAAAGTGCCATGGAGAAAAGGTTACACAATCAGTGGTCTTCCATAAATGTTGTTTTTGAGGTATTGTAGCTAGGAGGAAAAACCTGTCTAGGCCATGTTTGCGTGCTATATAATCTCTTTCTATTTCTGGAACACACATTGTAAACACCTCAAATCCTATGTTTCTACATACTTTTTAATATGGACATTTTTATATTTCTTAAAATGCTGTATTTTACCATCCGATTCTTAAGTATTTTCAGATATCTGAAGCTTGTATTATTTTATTTAAGATTAATCAAAAGTCCTATTATTTCCTCAAATGGAATGTAAATTACACACTTCTCCATGAAAAATAAAACATGAAATCTTATTTATTTTAATTTTAATCATGTTGTGTGTAAAAAGCAGTTTATAGAACCTCCCCTTTCTCACCCTGTCTAATGTACCATAGCAGTCTAAAAATGGAATTTGATACAAATAAGGCATCCATTAAGTTTAAAGACTCTCAGCAATATTTATTTTGAGAACAAAATACTTTATTTGTCAATAAAACTATAGTTTACAGTAGAATATACTAAATAAATTATGTAATTTATCCTTTACAAGCAATATATCTAATCACAAATATTTCAAAGACAATATATGTACACAACATAAGGCTTTGTTATAAATAGCTTCTGTATTTCACTAATAAATAGTGAACATTTCTTTATAGAAGATAGTTTCCATAAAGTTATGTGCAGACATACTACCTCTTGTATGAAATTAACAGATGAGCAATCATAATTCTGGGGGAAAGGGAGAATAGCAGAATTGATTGATAAAGTAGTCACCACTGTGAAGATGGCTTTTTAAATAGGAAAGGCGGATTAGATATTTTTGTCCATGATCACGGAATACATGCAAATGAAAATACCACCTTCAAGTCCTGAAAAGATAATAGGAAAGTAGAAGTAGGATGGAAGGATGGAAGAGGCAAGGCTTCACAGTTGAGCAGGCAACAGCAGGCCATGATTAATTGTGGAATGTTTCCAATCTCATCTGCCGTGTCTAGGGTGGGATGTCTATAGTTCAAGAACTGTTGGATGATTTCTGTAGAGCTCTGATGATTAAGACTTTGTTTACCAGGCTTAACAAAAATTTTCCTCATAAATCTGGAGTGCAGAAAGTGCATTTGTTAAAATATGTTCATTTTCTTTCATCTTCTGTTACTATAAAAAGAGAAAAAAAACATTTTACAAAAGAACAAAATTCAAGAGTCTTATTTTCTTACATGTGTAGAGCTGAAAAATGCCTTTGTGTCTTGCTTTTTGTCCTAAGATATAGATCAGCTTTTCTATAGTAACCACACCAAGTTTTAATACTGCATGTTTATTATACAATAATAACAGCTAGCTGCTGCATTTTTCTATTTTTCTTCTAAAAACACAAAATGGTACATATTAGAAACTATTTTTTGAGTAATACTTTGACAGTTAAAGCTGAATCTCCAGGGGCACAATAATAATACTTCTGACATTTTTATGATCTGCTCTCAATTATACATGTATTTGCTTTCCTTTTCTCTCCTTATCATTCACTCTTTTTCAGTGGGTGTTCCAATTCTATTACATGTGACGAAATCTGCAGCAATTTCAGGTTATTGAGTTTTGTTTTTAGAAACAAAAATGTTTCTAAAATAATAAAATATAACATACTGCCGATATGCCTGCTAAATATTTTGGTAGAAACAAAAGTCAATCAATATCAAACTGATAACATAACACTCTTTCTTCATGTGATATACTTTATTAGAAAATCATGTTTGTGTATTTCAGGAAGGTAGTATCTTTGAGCTGAAGGACAGTACTGCTCTACTCCTGGGAATTTCATGGTAGAACTGATTGTGAGACCACAATATAATATCACCTGTACAGTCAGAATTAAAACTGCTAGAAAGTCTGGCTTCAAAGATGGTTCTTCTGCATTTATTTTTAACAACATTAATGCTTCTTTTCTGCTTAGACAAAGCTTAAAAACTTAAACTCTGTGAGGTCCAAACATTTAACTACACAACTTCACATTAATTTTGTCACATCGATATGAACTATATTATCATATTCAGTTTTAAATTAAATTTTGCACAAGCATTTAGTATTTGTTAAAATAAAATTGTGATGCTATTTAAAACCATTTATCTAAAAAAGAAACTTTACAAACTAAAACAAACCAAACAAAACTCACCAACACACATACCCAAAGTTATTTTTATAGCCTTACATGAACTTAGTATTTGTGATAGAATCAATCCAACCATATTAACAGAAAAATAAATGTTGGGAAGCATGATGGAAATCTAATGCTACTCAAAAAAAAAATGTACCCAGCAACTATAAATCATACCCAATTATAATGAAAATGTTGGTAACCGTCCATGTTTTATGGAATGAGTCACATAGTACATAATGTGCAACATAATTAGATACTGATGATACTGCATAATACATTATTTACTAACTACACATGAATAGCAGTATTGTGATACTCAATACACTAGAACAACCCTTCCCAGCCTGGTACCTTTCAGATATGATGGTACTATAATTCATAGAAAATGCATTCCTAACACATGTGGGGGTTAAATATATTTTATTTATTTAAAGCATTTATATGCCCCTTTTATGCTGAACTCTGGGTGGCTCCCAATCAACAATTATCTGAACAAACCTCTAAAAAACAACACAATACATAAATCTTTGAAAGCCACTTCATAAAATCTCTAAAAATATTGAATTGTGCTTAAGCTAATTATATAGTTAGCAATGGAAGTACTGAATAAATTGGAGGAATATCCTTCAAATAATGCACAATACACTCTATTGTAAAGTCGGGTATTCACAATACACTCTATTGTAAAGTCGGGTATTCAAAGTCAGGTGGGTATCAATATTTTAAACATCTTTAAATCAGTGCAGTATCAGAGACAGATTTAAAGAGCCTTTCCATCTTAGAGAGGCTGCTGATATACGTACCAGAAAACATATGTCAATCTAGATTTTTATCTCAGCATCTTCTGGAGATTGTGATGCTAAAGTATACATAAAGGAAAAAGGAATGAAATCTGGAAATCCCTGAGTGAGAATGTATATATTTTTGAACAAGATAAGGAATTAGAGAAAGAATGTTGTTATTTACAAAAGAAAATGAAGCTTTTTACTGTTCAAATCTAAGGCCTTATTACTTGGATATGCATTGGGCATTACTTAAAAGTACTGATAGCTTCGCTAATCTATTTACTACTTATACTGCTGATGGCTATATAATTAACTTCAACAGAATTCTACATTTTAGGGGCTTTATTAAGGGGCATACAGATTTAACAGATTAATGTATTATGCTGTTTGATGTTGTTTAGGGTTGGAGTGCTTATTTTTGTATCACCTATTATATGAAGGCTATGATAGCTGGAATTGTACTAATAGGTTATAAATTAGTAGATCATGTTGGTAATTAATACTTGGCAATTAATACTGGTAGTTATATTTATGAGCCATATTTTTCCCATTAAAAAATAAAACAGGCAACTGTTTTATGTTTAAAAAGTTTAAAAAGCTTGCAGTTAAATACTGTAGTGCAGTTACATTTATAATCTAAAAATATTTTTTTAAAAAAACTGAACTTATGAAACTGATAATTGGGATAAGTAGCAGTACATTATTGCATTGTTCTGAGCTTCCCTGGCAAATAGTAAGCTAGAAATTTTATATATACCTTTTATATACATAACAAATGACATGTCAAGGTAAATAAAAGATGCCTATGCTATTTTATCAGCAATAGGTGGCAGCATTGTGTTTTAAAAGACAACACTAAACTTGTTTACTGTTTCTTTGAAGACTTAAGATTAGAAGGTTCTAGTTTTGGCAATAGAATTAATTCACTTAACAAAATAGTTGAAATGCTGATTTTAATCTTGCGAAATAAGTGATAAAGAGATTGTTGGTAACATTATAATTGAATTATTCTATGCATGAAATTATTAAATGCATGCATGATTTGACCTTATCCCACAAAGAACAAGCTTGAATAACTGTTCAGAGCCAGTAATCGCTAGGTATAAGCTCTGTTCAAAAGCTGCTCATTCTTAGTTAGTTTATCAATAGCCCAAGTAGTGACGCATATCACATCTGATGACGACAGAACTTGATAAAAAGGACCTGACATTCTATGTTTGGCCATACTTATCTAATGGCATTGAATCTTTGACTTGTTTTGTTCAGCGTTTTTATTTCACATTCTTTCTTCCCTCCTGTATGCCTTGAATTTTGTATTCATGCACAAAGATAGTCAAAATAAAAAGATACTAAATCATCTTTGGGTAATGTTTTTCTTTACAATGAAAGCAGGGATTTTTAACAGAATCTTGGCTGCTCGGATCAAGCTTTTCACTCAGAGTAACTAGGGTGGCTGTGTATATGAATGCTAACACTTGGACAAAAGAGCAAAAACAAAGACTGCTTATTGGTGATTTCCACTTTTTGTTGCTTTGCTACAGACAAACTTTGACTCAAGAAGAGACTGCTGTGTTTAGTCTATAAAAGTAAGAGACTCACACAGAGTTTGCTTCTCAAGATGAACTAATGAAGTTTTAATATAAGTCTTTCAGTCCATATAGACATAAAATATTCTCTCTCTCTCTCATATTCTCTCTCTCAACATACATAAAAAGAAATATATTTATTCACACACATACACACACACACACACACACACACACACACACACACACACACGAGGCCTAGA
Organism: Hydrophis major; assembly: GCA_033807585.1. Lineage (NCBI taxonomy): Eukaryota > Metazoa > Chordata > Lepidosauria > Squamata > Elapidae > Hydrophis > Hydrophis major. Next base: position 290,532,810 of record CM066329.1, on the reverse strand, counting down.
ATTTCAGCAGCTGATAGAATAGATTTGCAGCTAAGTAACACACTATTTATTCGAAGTATGGTAGTTACAATCAGCCAAAACTAGAACGTTAAAGAAAACTTTCTGAGCAGAGGGCTGCATTATGCTATCTTTTTACAGTTCCCCTGCAGGAAGCTGTTATGGTTAATAAAAATTAAAAATGGATTCAAATGTCCTGACATTTGCCATGTTGAATACAGAGGCGCCACAGACACAGGCAATTGCCAAAAGGTACTCTGATATTACAATATTCCTAACAGTTTCCTTTCCCCTAGAATCTGTATTGTTTTTTTTCAAAAAGGTATATTTTAGTTCTTAAAATATAATCATTAAGGGCAAGAAAAGCTTACTCTTGAATACAATCCTAAAACAATTATTTATAGTAGTATTCCCAAACATGATCTATTTTAATGAATATGCAAATGGAAATGAAACACTCTGGGAAATTAACAGAATAATCTGTAATAATAACCAATCTGCTCGTCATCACATCCACAAAAGAGATGAAGAGAAAACGTCAGAGACGCTTCCCAGGTGGCCCATGGTCACTTTCATTACTGAGATCCTTGTAACACAAAGACTGTGCCTTCTGGATAGGGAATTGGAAGTGCTTAGGAGACAAGAATGGGGTGGTGGGTCTGAAAAACTCTAATGCTTTACTTTGAAAACCATTTCTGAACTAAAAATAAATCTATTACCAAACAAAGGTATAATCTTCATGTATGGAGGTCCTCAACATTTGTGCATCCTGCATTATCAATGTTAGGAAAAATACAAAGAGATAGCTTGGCAAATACTTTACATTTTATAGTTTATTGAAAGGCATATTCAGGAATGAAATAGTTACACTATACTATGAACAGATTACAACACACAGATTCAAAGTCAAGTTGAAGGATAAATGCTTTAAAATGTAATTAAAACATTAGAAACAGGATTGGACCACTTACCAAATATACATCCAGGACAGAAGCATTATCAGTCTCAGTTTCTACTGTGCTCTGTTCTGAAGTCAAGCAGATGGCACTGTCTTCTAAAGTGAATGTTGAACTTGAAGGCAACCCTTTACTGGATGGAAAAAGAATATACAGTAATCACTCATAAAATGAAGAACCATTTTGGCCATTCCTGGCCTATTAAAGAGCTTTCCTCACATTTGTCAAGGTCTGGTTAATGCTGGGTTGCCATGTAACTCTACCAAAATATTACTTAATCAAAGACCAAGCCCTTTGGCATCCAGTAAGTTGCCAGGCCTCAATGCTACAATACTGTTCTCTAGAAACACAATCTCCTGAATTGTGACTTGACTATATATTCCTAGCATGCATTATATTAAAATATTGAACAGGAACAATAGAAATGTTCCTTTGGATAATAAAAAAAATCTCCACATAATTATATATCCTCATTATATTCCAATGCTATAAAAACAACTTCCCAACATTGTCTTAGGGAAAAAACAGTCATGTATAAATTGTTGTTGGCAGTGTCATAAATAAACTTAATGTATTTATACACTGTGATTTCCAGAAGTCAGCAGCCTAAAGGCATTTCTGCATTCTTTGTCTGTTTACACACACAACATCCACACACAACCTAAGAGCTGTTAATTTATTAGGGTTATTTAGAAACAGGAAAAGCAAAACCTGATACACCCATAGAATGAGCAAGGCTCCAGAGTGAGTGATATGTTGTGGCTTTTCCTGTTTTATTCATCTCATGCTATAAATATATTATTACAGCTGTGACTGAATAATCTGTAACATTAAAGCATTTATTCATGTGTTTTTGCACAGATTATAGAATGATTCATAATTCAAAGGAAGAAAAATAAACAGTAACATTTCCATAAAAACTTGTATAGTAGTTACCCTTCTATCAAAACAGGAAGGGAAGCACTCCCATAACGTAATACATACATATTTAGGAATGAGCACGAAGGCACTTCAGGCAGTTTTATATCCACAAGATTAGTTTGGCTTCACAGATAAATTATTGTGGCTTGAGCAAGATTCTTATTCATGTACATATCACTAGAGCAGCCCAAAGCTTCATCATGCCTTAAGAAAGTTAAGACTCAAGTCCAATGATCCAGGGGATGCCTAAAGTTTTTTCCAGGTCTAAAAGCAAACAACTGTGGTGCAAGTGGGCTTTAGAAACCATTATTTGCCCTTTGCTAGAAATAGTGCTTGCCTTCTTCCACCTGTTTCTGATTTGCCCTTATTTGTTGAAGCATCTGGTCTATAAATGTTGGCCTGACTTTTAAGTTTATTGTGAATTATTGGTTTTAGATATTTCAGTTTATTTATTCATTAGCTTCCTAATACTATAGTCATGTCTTAAAAAGGGTTGGGAGAATGTAATCAGTCCCGCCTTAATTATGGCAACACTGTAAGCAGTTATATTCATTTCTTTTTATTCCACTTTTTCCCAAAAGAAGCCACAGCTTTCTTTTCTCCACATTGTTCCCATACAACAATTATTTGAGATAAGTTAGCCTAAGACCGTGTTGGCAAAGTATGTCACGCGAAGTAATATGCCGAGCCACTTCTGCCAGCATGCAAGAGCTCGCCTGGAAGAGCCCCACTGGGCATGCATGCATGCCGCTGACGCCGCTGCCTGACAGCTGATTGTTGCGTATCTGGTGCACATGCGCAGGGGGTGGTGGCAGGGGTGTGTGGGAGACACACGGAGGGATCACATGCACATGCACAGATAGATGGCACACGGGGGTGATTGTGCGTGCATGCGCAGCTGCATGGCACACAGTCACCACACGCATGCACAGATGTGCGATGCACAGTGGGGGAATTGCATGCGCATGTGCAGAAACGCATGGTGTGGGAATCACGCACACATGCACAGACGTATGACACAAGGCAGAGAGATTGCCTGCGCAGGTGTGTAGTAGGGGGATCACACGCATATGTGCAGCGCGCTGCGGGGGATCATGTGCGCATGCGCAGGGATGTGTGTGGGGACCCCAGCATGCATTGCCTTCTGGCTGTTGGCACGCAAGTGCGAGCGCACAAGTACGCGCACAATTATTGGCACAGGATTTGAAAAAGGTTTGCCACCACTGGCCTAAGAGCTAGAGACTCATCCAAAGTTACTTAGGATCACTCAATAAAAACCTCAACCTGGGCGTTCACAGTTCTAATTCATTCTTTAAAACTACATGGTGCTGGACCTTTGTTTTAATATTTTATCTAACAATTATTATAATCTGCCTCAATCCCCAAAGGCTATGAATGAATACTAAAACAAGCAAAAAAGAAAAAAACCATATTGGCACGCATTAGCCACGTCCACACCTGGTTTAGCAAAAGGGGGAAAAGTCCCGATACATCACATGACGACGCCGTGACCACGTGAGTTTGACACCCTTGCTCAAGATAATTAAACTGGATGGGTAGATTTGATGATCAATCTAAATAGGAATTTCTATTTCAAGAATCCTAAAGTCATTTGTAAATTTCCTCCTAAAAAACTCCATTAAGAAGCTCAATATGTTATGAATAAATTAAATAGCCATCTCACAGTTAAGGGAGATATGAAGCTATTTTTAAAATGGCCCTACGGGTTGTATCTTTCTCAATTTCGGGTGCTCTACCATAGGCTTGGGAGTTTGAGGGTTCAACATCTTAGCTTTTCCTAGCACTTCCCTCTTCTGGGCAAAGAGCTCTGATGTTCTCCTTGGGATCTGTTGAAGCCATTCTCCCAGCTTAGGAGTCACAGCCCTGAGTGTTCCTACAACCACTGGGAATACTTTGACCTTTACTTCCCACATCTCCTCTAGTTTGTCCTTCAGATCCTGGTATTTGTCCAATTTCTCATACTGGTTCTTTCTGATATTGCTGTCATTCGGCACAGATACATCTATCACCATCACTGTCTTTTAGTCCTTGTCTAGTAACACAATGTCTGCTTGTTTTGCCATACCTGCCTGTCCATCTGGATTTGGAAGACTCATAGTATCTTAGCACTGCTATTCTCCATGATCTTCTGTCTATTCCAAGCATAGATTGATCAAAATTAATTATTACAGTCAAGTGTATTTAGTTCATCACATACACATAGTCAAAGATTTAAATGACAGATATTCTTAATTTGAATTGCAATTATTATTGGATCCTGATCTTAAATAGTATGCTTAGTAAGTCTGGAAATACATCTCCAAGAGAAATTAGTTATACTCCTTCGTAGGAGGAGGGAAGCACAATAGTTCAGCAGTTAAAACACTGAGCTTGTTGGCTGGAAAGCCAGCACCCCAGACTTGAAACCTGAGCACCACATAATGGGGTGAGCTCGCATTACTTGCCCCAATCTTTGCCAATCTAGAGGTTCAAAAGCATTCAAATATGAGTAGATAAATACCAGTAGGTACCACTTTGGCAGGAAGGTAATAGCGTTCTGTGAGGTCATGCTGGCCACATCACCATGGAAATGGTTTTGGCCACCGCTGGCTCAATGGTCTTGAAATGGAGATGAGCACTGCCCCCTATAGTTGGCAACTATTAGCAGAGTAAAATCTGCAGGGACTCCTTTACCTTTTTTTAAATCTTTGTAGGAGGATTAGATAAGATCATGATGAAAACCATGTGAGGCGAAAAAGTAACACTAGTGTGAACTTAGAGGCCAGTATGATGTTTCTTTTGAGAACAAGTGAGATCAAAATAGATGAATGGTTTTATAAAGAGTGCCAAATTAGATAAAAAAACAATGGATAATATCTAGGCTTCATTATTTACCTATAGAAGACATGTTCACAGAACTCAAGTTCAGAATTTAAATTTGCACGGTAAATTGGTGTGAATTCCACTACATCGTGCAAATATAAATTCCATTACATCATGTAAATAAATCTTGCACATCATGGCAAGACATAAATTACTAGTATTTCTTACAGCATTTAATACTATCAAACCCATCCAATTCAGTTCAGTTTAACTAACAAGATACCCATTTATACTTCCAGGACATTGCTGAGACAAGGTACTAACCAGGGGTGGGATTCTACTGGTTTGGACCGGTTCTATAGAATGATTCTGTGCAGTTCGGAGAACCGGCAAATGGTGCTCCTGGCTAGCCCCACCTCTCTCCGCCTGTGCCTCCCCTCCATGCCCAATCAGACCTTACCAGCACATGCCTGACATCACTGAATGTGTTCTCCCCGCCCAGTCACTCCTTAAAGTATTTCTTTGCCCCCCCTCCTGACGATCAGCTGTTCCAATGATCAGCTGTGCTAGGATCCCCCTCCCAGGAGCTTCCCCAAAGCCCAGGAGGCAAAATAGCCCACAGAACCTGTTATTAAAAAATTTGAATCCCACCCTTGGTACTAACTCTACACTAATGTCAACTGACTCTTGCAAGATTATTATTTTTATTTCAGAGAAATATTAACTCTTCTTCCTAGCAACAGCTTGTTAACAATTGCTTTTCCCAGAAAACTTTTAAAATTGATGTTCTACTGAAATGAAGGAAGATAAACTCAGAGGGTTTGGGGAAATATTTTTCACAATGCTGAAAATACCTCACTTTTCAAATGACATTTTGGCACTCCTTTTAAAACCATCCATCTATCTTGATCTTACTTGCTCTCAAGGGCACCACCATACTGGCACCTAGCTTCAAATGAGTGTTCTTGCCTTACATGGCTTTGATCATCCCCATGTGTACTCCACAAAGAAACCAGACACTATAACGGTGGAGGGGCAAAGAAGAATAATCCATAAAAGAGTAGAAACATGGATGAAGAACACTGCCCTGAAAATAACTTTATGTTTCCTTGCAGAAAATAATTACTTGTTTTCCAATAAACTTAACACAGTTTTGTGGCATAAATGGCGCTCTTCAGGCAAAGCCATTTTAGGTTGTATAGTTGGTAAAATCTACCTATTGTCCTTAGAGCAGGGGTGTCAAACTTAAGGCCCACGGGCCAGATCTGGCCCACAGGGTCTTGGATCTGGCCTACAGGGCTGCCTGGGAAACAATGAAGCGCATGGCCCTCACGAACTCCGCTTTTGGCTGCAACAGCTTCCTGCAATCCTCTGCCAGCAAAAATGGAACGCACAAAAATGGCCCTCCCGAGCTCTGTTTTCATTGGCAGAGCACTTGCGCCATCATAGGTGGCCCCCTGACATGAGTGACATTGATCTTGCCACACACACCCCAGTCACACACACACACTCCGAGTCAAAGACAATCCTGATGCAGCCCTCAATGAAATCAAGTTTGACACCTCTGCATTAGACTAACTTCTGGTGTACTCACCATGACTCTTCTGCAAAAGTTACCTAAATTCAGTACAATCTATAGCCACAATCATATTTAGAAATCATGAAAAAAATGTTGCTATTATGGATTTTTAGAAGCATCTCAAACACACAGTTGCATATTGCACATAGAAAATACAACATATTATTTTTTCCCTTAAATTATTATTTCCCCTTAAGTTATTATAACATATTATTTTTTCCCTTAAATTAAAAATATATATATACATACATATATATATACATATATATATATGGCATTCAGCTTTGTTCGGGTATTTTCCCATGTCATAGTAGTGGTGCTTTTAAAGTTGTAGCAATGTTTCAGCAGAATCTCATCTGCCATCATCAGGCTTCTGTATAGTGTTCGTCTGTGAGTTAGACTTTTACAGTGGTTTCAGATTTAAATTTGGGGCAGCCTATTGCTGTGCCAGAATGGTTTTTTTCTTCATCCTGATTGGTTGAGAGTCTTGGTCTCTGTTTATTGGTCTTGGAGTCTGCTGTGTTCTGCTTCTAATATCTTCTGTCTGTTTTTTTGGCTCTTTTTGTATCTTGATTGGCTGGCAACATTGTGTTACTTTATCAGAGGCCTTTAGTGCAGCTTGGCTTCGGGTAAATGGACGGCTATCATTAGTTAGGAAGCTGGGTTTCATCTGGGTGCCTGGTTTGGGGTGTGTTTGAGCTGGAGGTATCAGGGTGGCAGACAAGACACACATTAAGATTGAACTATGCACCCTGACTAAAATATTGACAGCCAACGGCTTCCACAAAAGCAAAATCACCAACTTGATCCACAAAAACACACTGAGACATAATAGAGACCCAGAAGATGAACAGACCCATGGAACAGCTGTCCTGCCCTACATAAGAGGCACTACAGACAAAATTAGTAGGATACTATACAGACACCACATCAAGACTGCCTTCAAAACAGACAGAAAAATAGCAGCCATCCTCAGAAACCCCAAAGACAAAATTGACCTGGAAAACCAAGGCATATACGAAGTCCCCTGTGCATCATGCCTGGCCACATACATTGGACAGACCAATGGAAGAATAAGCACCCGCCTGGATGAACACAAAAATGCAGTCAAAAAGCTGGAACACACTTCCTCACTAGTCCAACACATGGAAGCCACAGGTCATAACATCAACTTCAATGGCACCAAAACCCTAGTCACTATAGAAAATCCCAGCCACAGAATCATCAGAGAAGCCATAGAGATTGAAAAAAGACCAGAAAGCATGAACAGAAGAGATGATTCCACCAGGCTGTCAATCATTTGGAAGCCTGCACTCACAAACAAAAAAATTTCCACACCACAAGCCAGGCAAACACCTGGGCACAAACAGATCCCCCCCTGACACCTCCAGCTCAAACACACCCCAACCAGGCACCCAGGTGAAACCCAGCTTCCTAACTAATGATAGCCGTCCATTTATCCGAAGCCAAGCTGCACTAAAGGCCTCCAATAAAGTAACACAATGTTGCCAGCCAATCAAGATACAAAAAGAGCCAAAAAAACAGACAGAAGATATTAGAAGCAGAACACAGCAAACTCCAAGACCAATAAACACAGACCAAGACTCTCAACCAATCAGGATGAAGAAAAAACCATTCTGTCACAGCAATAGGCTGCCCCAAATTTAAATCTGAAACCACTGTAAAAGTCTAACTCACAGACGAACACTATACAGAAGCCTGATGATGGCAGATGAGATTCTACTGAAACGTTGCTACAACTTTAAAAGCACCACTACCATGACGTGGGAAAATACCCAAACAAAGCTGAATGCCAAACATGTAAGTACCGCGAAAACTTAAGAAAATATATGTATATGTATATGTATATGTATATGTATATGTATATGTATATGTATATGTATATGTATATGTATATATATATATATATATATATATATATATATATATATATATATATATATATATATATATCTGGCATTCAGCTTTGTTCGGGTATTTTCCCACGTCATAGTAGTGGTGCTTTTAAAGTTGTAGCAACGTTTCAGCAGAATCTCATCTGCCATCATCAGGCAGATGAGATTCTGCTGAAACGTTGCTACAACTTTAAAAGCACCACTACTATGACGTGGGAAAATACCCGAACAAAGCTGAATGCCAAACATGTAAGTACCGCGAAAACTTAAGAAAATATATATATATGTATATGTATATGTATATGTGTGTGTGTGTATATATATATATATATATATATATATATATATATATATATATATATATATATATATATCTGGCATTCAGCTTTGTTCGGGTATTTTCCCACGTCATAGTAGTGGTGCTTTTAAAGTTGTAGCAACGTTTCAGCAGAATCTCATCTGCCATCATCAGGCAGATGAGATTCTGCTGAAACGTTGCTACAACTTTAAAAGCACCACTACTATGACGTGGGAAAATACCCGAACAAAGCTGAATGCCAGACATATAAGTACCCGCGAAAACTTAAGAAAATATATATATATATATAAAAATATAAATATAAATATATAAATAAAAGCATGCAAGGAATATTGAGAAGTTGCTCTCCTAAGTAAAATTGCACTGTAACATCAATATAAAGGTGGGCTACTCATACAAATACTGTCTACAGAAGGAATTTTTACACAGAAGCAAATGTTTCTATGTGAACCAGAATTCTGCATTATAAAATCATATGGGAAGTTCTATATACAAACATACCATAACAATGTTACTTATGTCATTGGAACAGCCTATGGCTATGAATCTACATTTATATTCCAATTATTCTTCTGCAGAACACTACAGTTTTTACCAGAAGCAATATATGGAACTGATACTTCAATATATTCTTCTCTTCATTGGAACAAAATGGATTGCAATCAGATGTTCTTTTTTGCATTACCAAATCTAGGTTCGAGCAGAAGCATGTCTGCATTACTGATATTTATTGGGGACAGTGGATACTGCCTACTCCAAGCAATACTAGTCCGAGCTACAAAGGTGAGACTGCATCCTGCATTTTCAAGAAGGAAGGCGTAGGGGGCATGCTGACCTGAGGAAGTAATGCTTTTTTGTGGCAGTGTAAACACTGTGATCAGCTTCCCAGTGGATATCAAACTATACCCTGATTTTCAAAAATGGTTGAAAACAGAATTGTTTTAGAGAACTTTCTGCTGACCTTATGTATGACATCCTTTACTTTTATTTTTGTTCTTTTTGATTGTGACTTTGCTGATGTCATTAGTTACATTCCATAGGTTTTAAGTGTAACCATGAACATTTTATTTTTATTTTTCTATTTACATTCCACCAAGAATCACCAAGAATCAGTTTGGTTGCAATGGGACAGAAATGTGTTAAATAATCCTGACAGAATGTGTCCAAAGGGTTGCTTTCCAGTCCACAGGATTTGTGCAATTGGAGTAATTTCAAGTTATTTGATCTGTGTCATAATAAACTCACTTAAAAACTCTAGCTTATTTAATAACTTATGTATGTTTTGTATTCTGTGGTTCAGACAAGTCACTGAACTTTTCTTTGATTAATGAATATATCTAATTACAATGGTTCAGTAAATTAGTGCACAGGCATTCCAGAGATGGAATATTATCTATATGGCTCATAATACTTTGAACCATATTCTACATTGTTATTTTGGCATTCTTCTTCCAGAAAAGTTAGCATAAGCATTCTCTTGATGCCCTCTTGACAACTCTGAGAATTTAGACAAAACTATCTAGAATCAGCAACTGATTGCAGTAATTATTCTTTTATTCAAGTATCTGATCATTATACATTTTTAAATATTTAATAATTGTATTTTTAATATTTCTAAAAGTTTCTATTTTAAAATTATGGTTTTAATTGAAAATGATAAAACATTTATTTAGTTGCAAGAATTCCTATTATTTATCAGTTAATAAGTGGTATCAAACCTTTTTAAGCGCTAAGTATATTGCAGAATCCCCATACACTGTGAAAGTAATGTGAAGCCAGAGAAAAATAAATGCACCAGCATTTATCTCAATTTAATTAATTTCTTTAGTGAAAGAAACCCCATTTGTTATGAGATATTTCTGTAGATAAAATACTGATCAAGTTATTTTACTTTATAATCCCCTTAGGAGTGAAGGGGGGGAGGAAAATATTTTTGCACCTCCATTTTGGCTAGAAAGACACACTTTGAGTAGAACTGTACAAGTTTGGGCTTGTTTGATTTCGGATCCAAGACACAGCTTTGGTTTTTCTACTTTCTGAATCTTCATGAATGTCTGTGTGACAACTGATGGTAGTATGCACAGTACTATTCAAGTTAGCCATAAAAGCTGGAAAATAAAACTTGAGCCGCTACAAATGTAGGGTGTAGGAGAGTTCTTTCCCAAACAAATATCACCAAAGTTGCCTTTGAGGGACACAAGCAAATCCTGAATTTTCAAGATGTAGCTTCTTTCTATCTCTCTCTCCAGAGGGTAGCAACCATTGATATGGATTGAAATTTTTGAAACTGCCCTTTTGCTTTGCTTTTTCAAATCCAATTATGTCTGAGGCTTTGTGGTTTTATATTTGGATTTTGTTCAAATTGGATGCATATACATAACCATGCAGGTTTTGCATATTAAAAGGTATTTTTGTACCTGGAAAGCTAGAATTGTATTAAAGAATTCCTAATGCAATACACAGGGTTAAAAAAGAGTATCACGGAGAAATGTTAAGAAGATTTGCTTCAGTAATTCCACTGAAAATAAATACGCAGGATTTTATACCAAGTGTATTACAGAACTAAACTAATATAAAAATCTTACATAATTCCTACAGAAGGTAATTAAAATCCAACATCAACTTTTGTTCTTTTGTAATAAAAAAATATTTTACAAATCTTTAAGCTTGGCAACAGAGTGCATTGTGACTTATTCATAGATGTATTCCTTCTCTATGCAGGCATTTCTGAAAGAACTGACAAAATAGCAAAATTCCAATGCAACAAGCTTAGAAATAAGCTTGACTGGTATTTGGTTAAAACTTTTCACTTTCTGCAATGCAAAATAATTATCCCTGTGATTACACGAATAAAAGTTACCTTGGCAATAATATGGAAATACTGTCTTTATTCCCCAGTATATTCTGCAGATTGGGAGTAGCCTAAGGGCTTCCTATTCCAATTATAAACAAGGCCAATTATTTAATTTGTTCCTGATTAAATAAGTTTCCTTGGTTTTGTCATCTACTGTGATATTGAAGCAAGGCCCCACTTAAAGGTGAAATATTGCATCTAGCCCCTCTTCCCAAAAGTGTGAATATCTTTTCTGGGGACTTTGCTTGACTGTCATCTCCTGCCTTCTAGTAATGAATTTACTTTCTAGTTTTCATAGTCAGAATAGCCATGGAGATACAAAACAAAGGCTTCTCTCTTTATATAAGTAAAAGGTAAAGCATTCTTGATTGTCTCCATTAAAAGAACACCAGTCTTAGCTAATTTCAGGGGGCGATTCTCATCTCTGTTTCTAGGCCATTGAGCTTGTCCAAAGAAGTTTTTGTGGTCATCTAGCTAACTTGACATCATGCCACAGCGCAGAGCATGCAGCAGAACATGAAGCACTGTTACCTTCCAACCAAAATGGTATCTATTTATCTAGTCACATTTGCATGCTTTTGAACTATAGGTTGTTGGAGCTGGGGAAAAATGGGCCACTGAGTCATTGCCCTTTATATGCCACTTCTAATTTCTACATTTATTTAATTTAAAAAATGCCAGTTTTAACTAATAGAGACAATAGATGAAAATTATTATGATTATTCCACATTTCTGCTTAGATGACAGAATGTCGCCATCATCATCACCACCACTACCATCATACAAAAGAAAAGTAATTCTGATTGTGGAAACAGCCAACTAAGTTGTCCAATTTGAGAAAGGAAACAGTTAATGTATGATGTTTGTGCCTTGAGTTGACCTCTTTTTTTAGAAAAAAAATATGGTATAAAAGAAGCTTGCTCAAGTTATGAAGACTAAATAGTTTTTATTCCCTACCAAGGCTCTTCGGAAGGGTTTAGTTATATATATATATAGTTTATTTTATTTTGGTAATATATTATGCAGTAGAAGAGAGTTTCACTTTAAAGCCAACAATATAGTTTAATATATAACATTTATTTGCACCATTTTTCCTTATCTAAAACCAACACCGCTGTTTCTTTTCAAAGGCAGCTTTCCAGAAATTCTTGCAGCATTGAGAAGGACAAGCTTAAATGTGAACAGCTAAAGTTGTCACTGAAGTTAGCTCATCTCTCAACAGGAGTATACAGCATCTTAAAAGGTTTCCAGTCACTGAAGTATGAAGTATATATTTTAATTATATTTTAATTCTTAATTCCAAAACAGAATTTACATAAACAACCATTTCTTTTTTCTTTCTAAATTTATTTTATATTCTGAAAATAACAGCTAAATTTAAATTGTAGTTTAGGAGATTTCTGAAGCAATTTGCACAATACTGGATGGGGGAGGAAAAAAATGGGAACTTGATACTAACCAATATAGGCAAAATAAAACATATCCTGCAATGTTATGCACACTTATTTGGGGAAAAATATCTTGAACTTAGTGGGGCTTAGTTTAAATAAAATTCCAAAAGGCCCAGAGATGACCAACATTTGCACTGATTGAGGTGCTATAGTTTAAAAAGCTGGTGTGAGAATAAGAAATCTAGCAGCTATTACCAAAGCTATCAGCAGATATTCTACCACCTTCCCAAAAGAGACATGCCTCATCTCAATTTGCACCTAGAATGCACAAAAAGACCAAATCAGTTTTGCAGCAAAATTGCATCTGAAAGAGTAGTGTTCACTGGAACTTTTGAGTTGTAGCCTTAGACCTTTAATAAACACTATTAATCAGATTCTGAGAGACTTTGGATTAACTGTTTCCAGTCTAGATTGCTAGGAGAAAAGTATGACAGTTAGAGGTAGTCCTTGACTTACGAACACAACTGAACACAAAATTTCTGTTGCTAGGCAAGACAATTGCTAAGTGAGTTTTGCCCCATTTCACAACCTTCTTGCCATAGTTGTCAGGTGAATCACTGCAGTTGTTATGGCACTAACATGGTTGTGAATCTGGCCTCCATTTTGACTTTGCTGTTGACAAAGTTGCAAAAGGTGATCAGAGTTGAATACAGAGATGGCTCTAAAGCACTGTGAAGCGGTATATAAGTCTTAAGTGCTATTGCTATCACATGACTCTGGGACACTGCCGACATCATAAATATATGCCAGTTGCCAAGCAGTCAAATTTTGGTCACGTGATCATGAGAATGCTGCAATGGTCATAAACGTGAAAAACAGTCATAAGTCACTTTTTTCAGTGCTGTTTGTAACTTCACTAAACAAATGATTGTAAGTCGAGGACTGCCTGTAATTTGATTGGGATCCTGACAAGATGAGGAGAAACAAATCCATCCTTCCATAGTGTAGTAAAAACTGAATATTCAGATTACCTGTTTGAATAAAACCTCATTCCATCATGTTGATAAGGGTCATCTACGTAGAGAGAAGAGGAAGAAATTGTGGTTGCTAAAGAAGCGGCTTCAAACAGAGATGCTGTGCTTGGCACTAAATCTGGATGATGTCGGGAGGCTAATACTGTATAGGGAAAAAGGGGAAAAAAGTCACTCCTGCAAAGAAATTAGTCTATGTAAAAATCAAGGGCTCACTTGCCATGAAAACACACAAACAAGATATAAAAATGCTGTGTTTGTGTGATCATCCACAGCTTCATTAAATAGGGGTTTTATAAAGTTACAGATGAATATTATGGCTGGGTGTGCCTTCCTAATTTTAAATCCCTGACTGCATTCTGCTTTTGAACCAAAGATCATGATTTACAGTGTGTTAAGATAACGCTCAATCTTAATGCATTTTAAGTTTGTTTTAAGTAATCTGCTATTATTATCTATTATCTTCGGAAAAGCTTAAAACATTTTTCCCATTTGTTTAAATAAAAGGTGTACAATTATTTCAAGTCAAGGATTGAATTTGAGTTTGAGTGATATAGCAGGGGGCTCATTTCAGAGAAGTTAAGTCTAGCATAAAAGCTGAATTTAATGTAATTTGATTAAATGCAAATATAATTAATTACAATCAATATTATTTTTCAGAAGACTTAAAATCGATTTGACAGCTTTTGAAAAGTCTGGAGAGCCATAGGTAGGGAATAGGTAGGGAGATTTGTTATTTACTATTCTGGACTACCAGAATGTGCACCTCTGTTTTAAAACGATCACTTTTTCCTTTTGGCAAAGAATGCTAGCTTTGGTATCTAGAACATCTTATTCTACTGAAAATTACCTTCTTCATCAAGGCTACAGTAACTTTGTCCTTCTGTGAGTAAATCATGCTTTTCATCTTTCCAGTCTTGGCTAACTACTGACACATATTCTTGTGATGTAGCTTTTAGAGCAGCAATAGAATTGCATCGCTTCTTGGAAGGAGATGACTTCAAAACTGGGGTTTTAAAAAGGAGATAATGAAAGTAATGTAAATATAGATTATTTTTATAGCCAAGTTTCCATTATTATGTAAACACTTCCTTTCACTGGATGTTTCAAAAGAAACTTGAACAGATTACTCAAATAACTACTGTTATCATAAATATGACACAATCATTTGTTGTCTGAAAAATCCATAGTATGTGCCAGTATAAATGTGAGAAATAGCAGATTTTAGTTAAAAGTTAATAAAACTTGAACTCAACTATATATGGCAAGGAGTTACTAAGAGGCCAAATATAGGTTATAACAATGAATATCATTTGTTCAATATTTTTATCTTGGACAAGAGAAACAATTTTATGGCAGTACAGACAGAAATTTTCTTGCATATAACATTGTAAGGAAAAAACATGGATTCAAAGTATAATTCAAAGTAAAATTCAATCAGTTCATTTTTCTGGATAGCCAAAATGATTTAAGAACTTCAGTGTGTAATTTAATGTGATGAGCTATAATATTCATTTTTATAATAAGATTTAAAGATTCATCTGTTCCTATGTAAATAGGAAATGTTATCTGCATCTAAAGATCAGTATTGGTTGACAAGGTGGTGCTTCTCTGGATAGACCAGTCTAATAAATATTAAGTGATATTGACAAGACATTGAGCTCAGGCTTCATCTCTTGTATCGTGAAGAAATGCTAAGTTCAAATATATGTTCCTCCATTAAAGGAACTGGACAGAGATATGGCATGAGCAAGATTGTTTTCTGTACCAGTCTGACTAGAATAATATCTGCCCATATCATCACATAATCATGGAATAACACAGGGATCCATTTAAAATTTAAGGATAATTCTTATAGCGTCTTGTATGCAGTGTAGTGTGTAAACACTCAAAGACCATCAAGAATGTTTTCCATATTTTATAATATCCCTTACATTGAATATTACAAGCATCTATATCTAGATATTTACAAGATTTGTAAATAAATTCATACACTATTAATTGCTCTACGATAAACTTTCAAAATGGTATAATCCGAATACTAAAGAAAACACAGCCACAAAGTACTAGAATCAAGATACAAGAGCTGTGTGTAATCCAACTACTTAAAATTATATATCTGCAGTGATCTAGAGGAATTTCAGTTCCAATGTGTTCCATGGGTGAACTGACTTCCCCTGAAAATATACATATCATTAAGTCAATGGCATCAGCTTGGGTGCATGTCATCAAGCCACGGTTCAGCTTCCTTTTGTTTCAGTTACATGTCTTTTAAAAAGGAAATTCCGTTTGCAACCAAATCACTCTTGCTGAAGTGGCTATGTTTTGTTTTGGTCTGTCTTATTGTTCAATAGCTGGGCATCTCTGTTTACCTATTGACCAGAAGACCAACTCTAATTAGCTACTGGTTTTCTCCAAGTCTTGAAAATTCATGGAAGAATTTTCAGTGGTCCTGAATATTTTAATAATCTAGAACTGCGCTCTCAAGACTTACTCAACTGCAAATTTGAAATTATAAACTTGAGCAACAGAAAGCATCACCTGGAACTTAAGTATATAATTTGGGAACCCCTGTTAATCAAAACAAAGCTCCATCTAATCCAGGATCCATTTTGTCTTGCAACAAGCAAACAGGAGTTTCCAAGAAGCCAACATCAAAGGCTTTTTGCCAACTGCCATGGCAGCAGTTTACAATATTGGCCTGTAGTATTTATATTGTATTCTGTTCCATCAGCCCAGTTTCAGAGAATAAGTAATCATACAAGCGGGGGTCCTCTATAAAAAAAGATAATGTTAAAAATGGCTTTAGTTAGTTCATAATATGGTGGGTACCTACTCTGATTTTTTTTGAATACTCTGGTACTCATAAACTTTAAAAACCTGTCAGCATAAAAACTTGGTCGGTGGACTGAAACCGTATCCTACAAAGAAACAAAACAGCTTTGTCAGTAAGAAAAGAGGAGAGGATGTATAATCTACAGATCAAACAACAGAACATTAAACTAAAATTCAGTGTTTTCTTCTCGCTGGTAAATTTCTAGCATACCATTAATTAAATAGCATAATAATTAGAGAATACTGCATCCATTTTTTTAAAAAAATTATAAAAGCAATTTGAAGGATATTTTCTTAACTCACAAACAAACAAACATTCAGCAATCCCTAGAAAGTTACTAAAGTGGCTTTTTTCCAGAAATTTGCCTCTAGAAATTGTGGGTGCTCCAAAACTGGAAGTTTTAAAGAAGAGATTGGACAACATTTGTCTAAAATGGTGTAATGTTTCCTGCTTGAGTAGGCAGTTGAAGCAGAAGATCTCTAAGGTACCTTCCAACTCTGTTGTTCTGTTAGTTCCTCACACACCCAAAATGAAAAGATATTCTAGATATATAGTTGTTTCAAGAGATGGCAAAGCTCTATGCACAAAATAGATACAGCTCTTATTGCTAAGCAGAATAAAGAGAAAAAAGCAGCTTTCTACCTTACATGAACTACTGACATAATTCTAAAAACCATTAAAATTACTTACTCCGTCATAAACAAGGGCTTTCCAAGAATGCTCCAACTTCTTTATTAACCTGATGACGATATACCACAAAAAGGAGTTTAATGAACAATTATCCCTCCCTTTGGCAACAATACTGTTTTAACTGAATGGCACAGAAAACAATGAATAGTGTTTGAAATTACCTGTAAGACTGCAAGATATCAATTATGCCCATAAATAGCAGCAGTTTTTCTCCTCTGTAGCTTTTAGCTGGAATGCCTCCCATTCTGACAGAAACAACAAAATAATAGCAAATCATTGTAAAGCCTACTTTCTAAAGTAACCATAGAAATATATTAACAGCTAAAAATGGCCTAATATATGTATATGTAGCGAAAAGGTTTGCACCATATGGTAAAGGCTATACAATTGTTAAAATTTTTCAAAAAAGTCTCTTTCCACCCTCAGTTTAACTATGTCTGAAAATTAAGATTATGCATTCCTCTGGTGTATTCTTTTTCAAACAGTTATGTCACAGTTCTAATAATACTAGGCATTTAAGGATTATTTCTGTGATTTTGTATACCTAAAGTGTTTAAATCAATCAATCACATTTTGGGCCAACATTTTCAGGAATGGAGTGGCAATGAACTAAGAGGCCATTGTCATGCCCCTGTCAGAATCTGATTCTAAGGGGAGGCTGAGCAGCTGACAGGGAGTGGGAGTGTGGCTCAGTTGGCTGTGGAAGAAACTGGGGGAGGGCACAGTCCGGCTGTGCAGAGCAGGGGAGAGGCAGAGCAAGGCAGAAGGAATTCAGAGGAAGATCCAGGCCCACCGCCTCTTCATCCTAGGGCACATAGGAAGGAACGAGGAAGGGAGCAATGTGAGTTGTGTGACTTATGAGGGAGGAAAGGGCCCTGATTCCCTTCATTCGCTGCAGCTGGGAACTTAGTGCTTAAAAAGGGAGTTTGCGCACAGCAACTTGTTGGAAGCAAATTGTGAGTTATCTTTTATTGTCAAGGCTTATCTGGGTTCCTGGTGTCTTCCCAACTGTGTGTAAGTTTTGTTGGCCTTTCAAATCTGCAATTCATTTATCCTACCCTGTCCAGTTAATTGCTGCAGCATGGTTTGTGTGGATTTTTATTTACAGTTTATATGTACTTTGCTTTTGAACTGAATTTTTTCCACTAAAGACTGTTCTTGGGAGTTTTTTTTCTCCAGCTGAAGGTAACTGGACATTGGGGGCAAAGTTGGAGGTATTAAAGGGACTTTTCTTACTTATGTGACTGTGTTGCCTTTGTGCCATGCCCCGGGTCATCACAGGCCATGGTCAAATTATTTGGGATCCTGACACTTCGCGAGCAGTTAGGTCTGGCAACTTCAGAGGCTAAAGTGATCTGCTCTGTATTATACTTAGCATTTCATAGGCAACATTTGTTTGGTTTTTTTAAAAGTCCATTTGACTTTAACTTTGTTTATCACCTGAAGGATAGTCTGACCCACTTTAAATGTAGTACAGAGAACAGAAGAAAAATATTTAAAAATCCATTAACTTCTTGTTTTCAAAGGGCTGGTTTTCAGAGACTTACGTATTGGTATTTTCTGTGATGACACAGTCCCCTGATTTTCCTGGACCTTGAATGGACTCCATAGCAGTTGAATAAAGAACTCTTTGTCCTCCTGGACGTTTAGAATCAGAGGTGTTTTGAAAAAATTCCCCTTCTCTCTCTTTTGCTGAACTGTCCAAGATGTGGATGCCAAGCAACAAACTATAATCCATGATTTTAAAGCTTTCCAGCACCTAGGATCAGATGTTTTAGACTGAAGTCTGTTATGTTGCAAATGGCAGAAGAGTTTACAAGAAAGATAAATTATAAATAAATATTGAACAGAGAAAAACAATTACTTTAATTTGATATTCAATAAAAATGATCACATCTAAATCTAAGTTTTTAAAATTCTTTTGCCAGACTCAGAATAAATAGGATTCTCTCATGTCTAAAAAAAACACTACAGCTTTCTTGTTTTCATATATCCTTAGCATACAATGTCTAAGAGTAAAGGTGGCAAATACAGGATGCCCTGTGCTACAATTATAAAGATACACAGCTGATTGAACATACAAACTCACAAATGTACATCACTAGCTCTGTGTGAAGCAGGTGACTAGTAAGGAGGGCTCCATTTTAAGCTGTATGCTATTTAACATAAAATGATGAAATTTATAACCATTTAAAATAAATAAATTCAATATAAAGCATACAATGCAGTAATAAATACAACTCAGCTGTAAATATATTTTACTTTACGGAGATTACAGATATTTTATGTTTCTGTCATGAAAGTGTGAAAACTATATGGAATATTTTTCAGATAGTTATTTGCAATATTTTTTGAGTTCTCATTTAAAAAAAAAAAAAACAATCACCTCTAAATTTCAAAGCAGAATTCAAAAGTCTGAAAAAGCTTTGTTTTATAACATAGATTAATATTTGACTTGGATATTAACTAGATTTTTTTGGAAAGGAACCATTATCTTATTTCTTCTTCAACATCTTTGGAGAGATGGGGTTGGTATAATCAATTAAATCTACTAAGGAACTAAAATCTGCATAAACTTGAGTTTCCCGCTGATACAAAATTGCTTCAGGGTTTGACACATAATTGCTTTTCCTCTTCCTCTTAATAGTTAGAATATTAATCAAAAGAGAATTTGACCTCATTCTCCCATAGAGTGGGATCAAAAATGATATATAAGTGGAATGAAGAAAAAGGCACCTGAGAATAAATGTAGTAGTTTGGTGGTGTAATCTCCTATTATAATCCATTTTGAAGAGAAAATGATCAAATATTGGAAATCCTGGTTTGAAAAATGTAGGCTGAAGAGGAACCTTATAAGATTTCATTTTTCTCTATACTTTATATAATAATTACTCGATTGCTCTTTCCTAATGAATTTGAACACTGGAATTTCATTCCTGTCTATCCTAGTCTGTGCCTGTTTTTTCCCCAACTTGAAAATCAATACTCCAGATAAAATCTGCATAATATCATATCTCAAGCACAAGAGATAAATAAAATTCCAAAATTCTGAATGACAGATGAACAAATTTGGAAACTTGGTAGGAAGGGGGGGGGGGGGGGATAATGTAAGATCTGGATCACACATTCATAGTTCTCCAGGGTTTATTATCTCTATCAATTACACCACAGAATAGTGAGCAACAGCAGAGAGTAAGTAATATGTTCTCTTATTTATTACTCATATATCAGACTGATATACTTGTATCACAAGAACTGTCAATGGTTAGTGGAACAATGAGATCTATAACATAACAATTAAAACATCCACAGTAAATCAATACAAAATTAGAAAATAAAAGTAAAGCCACCCATACAAAGGCAACCCATCCCAATTAATTTCCTAAAACCCATCAGATTGATTTAGTGTTAATTAGCTTCCAGAAAGTTATAACGGAGGAGCATAATCTAGCCCCAAAAGAGGCTATTCCGAAGCACTACAGGTAGTCCTCAACTTACAACCACAATTGGGATGGAAATTTCCATCACTAAGCAATGTGGTTGTAAAGCCCAACATCATGTGTCCACATCACTTAGCAATCAACAATCCCAGTTGATGTGGTAACTTAATGAATGGGTCATTAGAGCAGGAAGCAAAGGGAGTCCCAGATAAGGAGCTGGAGTTGTTGCAAGGGAGTGCGGGAACACCTGGGTGGTCGGTGCAGGCCACACACAAGTTGCTCTGTGTGCAGTGCAGGCCACACACAAGTTGCTTGTGTGCAGTGCAGGCCACACACAAGTTGCTTGTGTGTGTGCAGTGCAGTGCACCATAAGCTAAGGAGATGAAGGAAAAAATGTGCATAGTGCATGCATGCAAACACAGGGAAGAGTACATTGTGACTGGGGAGCTTTTTGGCATATTTTCGCTCTGAAGCTTTAAGAGGCCCCTGTATCACAATGCAATGTGAAATCTAGTCCCAGCCCAGACAAGCACCATAGCACAAAGGGGCTTATTGGAGTGTTGCAGCTCTGAGACTGTAAAGAGTCCCGAGCCATAGCATACCACATAGCCCAGCCCCAAGCAGCGTGGTGTGAACAGGTTTCTTGCTGTCTCGGGAAGTCACAAACAACCCAGTACAGCCCTAGTCCTCGTCACCCTCGCCACCATGCACTCTGAGGCTCATGCTACATCTTAAGACTGCTAAGGCTCAAATTTTGATCACATAACTGTGGGGGCAATACAGTGTCCTAATTATAGAGATCCCGTCATTGTATAACACCATAATTTTGAATTGTCATTACGGTCACTACTGATTTTACTAGTAAGCAATCTTATGAAACTATGGGCATCAGCTACTCTCAGGAATGTTATATAGATGGGTCAATTGTATGTTGGAGAAGACTAAAGGCACTAGATGCCAAGTCTTTTAAAAAGCCTGTAAATTAAAGCTAGCAATTTGAAATGCATCAAGCTACCAATGCAGGGCTTACAATAGTAGTGTAATATGTTATCAGTGTGGCAACACCACTTCAGCAGTGGATTGCTGTGTTCTAGGCCCATTGTCATTTCTAAGTGGTCTTCAACTTCAATCCTAATTATTTAAAAAATGACACATCGATGTACATTTGTGCGAACAAGCAAACAAAATGTTTGTAAGCCAATAATTTTATAGACTAATCTGTAAATCGGTTTTTGCACGATGCTACGTGACACCTTACTTTAGGCCTTCTCCACAGCCCTCTGAGTGTCATAATGTGGTCCATTCTGATTGGGAAGATTCCCAACTGTCCAGAAATAATTTTCAAGAGGATGATGGGGCAAAGCAGAAAGACAAATAGGAAAATATCATTAAGAGAAAATACACAATAATATATGGCCATGGTCATCCTTAAAAAAGTATTGGAAATACCAACAACAGGAGATGTCATCCAAAATTAGAAAGACCTTTCACCGAACAACATGAATTGATAATGATGATAACTAGTTTTGTCAAGATTCTTACAGTTTGCAAATATATTACCTTGTTAATAAAAGAGAATACTTTCTCTAAATCAGCAGCCCCCAACCTTTTGAGTATCAGGGACAGGTTCTGTGGAGAGAGGTTTTTCTGTGGCCCAGAAGGGGCATGGCTTCACATGCTACCTTCATCCCATTGATGGAGTTTTGCTTGTTTGCACAGCCCAGTTCCTGGAATGCCGCGTTCTGGTGCTGGTCCATAGAACAGGGGTTGGGGATCCCTGCTCTAAATTAAGGCAGCATCTCCAGAAACCCATCTTTTGCTATTTAAATTCCAACATGGAACCTGAGAGCTCTACAGAATCACTAAATAATGAATACGTAAATAAACAAAATACATTTTCTTTATATATTACTAGTACCACAATCATTTACATTCTACATTTTAGGATACAATGCTGTCAGGCACTGTAAAATAGCATGGACATCTAAACTCACTCAATGCACTTAAATCCATTTATTTTATTATTATTTATTAAACCAATTATATAGTGAGCCATCTCACAAACAAGCAACTTTGGGCAGCGTACAACAGAGTTAAAATCAGTTAATAAATAGATTAAAACTATAAAAACCAGGCTAAAATGAAGAATAATAGAAAAAAAAGGATATTAAAAATAGCAGAGTTTCACTGTTCCCTGAAGTCCCTAGGTCTCCTGACATTACCAAGTCTTGAAGGACTTCTAGAAGTTCAGCAATGACTAGGGCAGCCTAGCCCGGGGGGTAAGAAGATTGCACAGTGGGAACACCACGGCAGAAAAGGCACACCACCTAGGCCTACTAAATGTAGCTTCCTAGATGACAGAACCTGTAATACTGGATCTGATGTGATCTTTGCTGGATCTGATAGGACAAGAAAATAAAATTGAGATAAGGCAGTCCCTCAAAAAACTGATTTCATGCCACGAAGGGCTTTAAAGGTCAACACCAACACCTTGAATTGGATCAGGAAATAAACTGATAACTAGTGTAGCTCACGGAGCAGAGGTATATGTGTTCTACCAGAAACACACATATCTTATTCACCACTGCAGCTGAAGTTTCTAGATTATTCTTCAAGGTCACTTATATACTAAAACACAACTCCTAGACTTGCTTTTCCTCCTAACATTTTAGGAATTCAAAGAATGACTCAAAAAAATCCAAATACTGAAAACAGAAAATACATTTTGAGTAAGTGTTCATCATACCAAACAGATCAAACAGACAGATCAAACAGATAATCAGAGTTGGAAGGGACCTTATAGGTCATCTAGTCCAACCCCCTGCCCAAGCGGGAAACTCTACACCATTTCTGACAAATGGCAGTCCAATCTCTTCTTGAAAGTCTCAAGTGATGACGCTCCCATAACTTCCGAGGGCAAGCTGTTCCATTGGTTGATTGTTCTGACTGTCAGAAAGTTTCTCCTTATTTCCAGGTTAAATCTCTTCTTGTTCAGTTTCCATCCATTATTCCTTGTCTGGCCTACAGGCGCTTTAGAAAATAGCTTGACCCCTTCCTCACTGTGGTAGCTCCTGTGGCAGATATATAATGTATATCCTACTCCAATTCAATAGGCACTGGGTGGCTCTCTTAAAGTATATATATTTTTCAATATGCAATATTTTAAGTGAATATATTTTAGGCATTTAGTCCACATTTTAATCACTTACAATAGTTTGGTATTAGTGTAAGGAACTTTTAAAACATTCTTATAATTTTTATATTGCAATTAAACTTTTGATCTTTATAAGAGAGTATTGATATATGGCTTCCCAGAATAGACATGTCTATGCATTCCACATATCACTAATTGCTTGAGTTCATGGAATATTCCCTTCCAGAAACTACAGTGACAATGTCCTTTGTTAGGAAGAACATCTGATGAGTTTGCAGCTGATTATTAGATCATCAACTTCACGCTTGATTTCCAAACAAAAGGCAGCCTCATGCTCACTAATAAGACTTGACACAATACGACAGTGTGCTAACAAGCATGGGACTTTGCTAGAAGTGGTGCCTCTTTGCTTCTATAACTCCATTTCAGCCACATTATTTTCTCATAGCATTTTAGCCAATAGAGCCATATTAAATTCTTTCAGTTCCAAGAAGCTGGCATTATGTTTTGTTTTTTATTTTATCACAAATGCAAAAAATTTATCATGGGCATTCATGGGTGCAATTGTCTTTGTGAACCATCATCACTTCCATAAATTACTCCACATTATTCAATATTACTTGTAGGCATAGGCAAGCATTCATTAATTGTATCTAAAACTTAACACCTTCTACACACACAGCCAAATTTCTTTGAAGTACTGATGTTCATAAGCAAGTTTCTATATTCAACATAACCACAGACAAATGGAAAAACACACATCAATTAATGTTGTGATTGGCTTCATGTTACTTTCAAGGAAAGTGTTTCTTTGTAAAGAATGTAATACATGAAGCTAAATTTGCTTTTTGTTCGGCAAATCAGAGGTACACTTTGAAAAGTAAGACTCAAGTATTTTGCAGACATTTAAGATTCTGTCTCTTCCACAGGGAAAAAAAAATTAAAGTATGTGTAAATTTCATGCCCATTAATGTATTGATTAGTCTAAATTTGGAAAAGCAAGAGAGTATTTAAGCACCTAGATTTTTATAAAAAAAAAAAACCACTGCTATTTTCTGTGAAATGTTCAACAGAAAAATATAGTTCAAAATAATTGCCTTTAGAATTTTTTTTTGTTCATAGATCTTTATATGAAATAATTTTGCTTATGAAAAAAACAGGAATGCAGCAAAATGGAAATAAATGCCTTTAGAAGAATAAACAGGGCATTATGCATGAGGCAAATAATTGTGTAACAGGATATGAGAAGATTAAAGAAAAGGAGACATAGATGAAAGAAACAGGACATTCCTATTGTAAAGTCTGGGATAGAAAAGAAGACCAAAAAAAATGAAGACATACCATTTTTATGTCTTGACAAGACAGAGAACAGTATTATGATCAATAACAACTTGGAACTCAACAAATAATATCTGTAAAAGTATTTGGTCTCAAATAGTAACCAAACAGCTAAGTAAAAATAGCAAAAATGACAAAATAAAATATTAACTGAGTAAAAAAAGACAATGGACCTTGAGGACATGCATCTTAATCCATATCAAAAAACCTAAATAAAAGTGCAATTTTACCTATGTCTGCTCATAAACACATATAATTGAATTTAATGGGATTTACTCTTGGTTTGGTGTGAACTAATCTGAAGCACAAGACAATGTACAACCTTAGGGAATAATAAAAAGCATCAATATAGAAAGAAAATGAAATAAAAGTATCAAATTGCAGTTTAATTTGAAGGCCAATCTAGGTGCATTCTACTTTCAGCAAAAAAGTTATTCAATAATGGCATAGATTTTATAAACTATAGGGCAATCCATCTTCATACAATGTTTATACAATGCCTTGTTAACAATAAAGTTATGGCTTAATAATAGAGGTTGAACTCAAACTTTTTCACTTACTCGGCAATCCCTTTGTAGTGTTTTCATCAATGCGCTATAGGTTTCCGAGTCAAAATATAATCCTTCGTGCAATTCTTGTAAGAAATCCAAGTCTTTAAATGTGGGGTTAGACTTCTCCCGTTCTTTTCGGGATGCTCTTCTTTTGTATGTAGACCCTTTCAAGTCGTAGTTGTAATGCATTTTCAGCGCTCGAGGCAGAACATTGTTCATCACAACTATCCTGATATTAATACCCCCTGACTGAACACAATACAGGCCATAAAATTTGGGTAAGAGCGTCCTTGGGTTCTGGTTGAGATTCTTAAAAGAAACACAAAATAGACCAATGAACATTTGCAATACCGTAACATATCAGCATCCAACCTTGGCAACTTTTAAGACTTGAGGACTTCAACTCCCAGAATTCCCCAGCCGGCCAATTCTGGGAGTTGTAGCACACAGGTCAAAGATACCAAGGCTGGACACACATGCTGTAAAGTATAACTCAGATTAAAGTTCTACACAAAAGTAAACATAGGTAGGCAAATCATTTCTATTTCAACAAATCATTTTTGGACCCACCACTAAAATGTGTCCATGTGCTAATTCAAGCATTTTAAACTTTAGTCAGATGGTTGAACCTTTAGGACTAAGGCAGATTTCTCAAACTTTGCAATACCAGGCCTACAAAAATTATAAATTAAATTTATGTATCTTCTTCAAATAAAATGAAGATTGATTTTGTATAAGGGTTGGAGTAGAAATAAAGATATCATTTTAATAATTTAATTCTAATCTTTATATCAGTTCAAACAATAACTTTACAAGATGAAACCACTTCATTGGGAATAAGCCAAAACATCTTCCTCAATGTTTAAAACCTTTTTAGTGGTACAATTTGCCATTAAATCATAACATCTAGGTTTCATTCTGAAAACAGTGGCTCTCATTCAACCAAAGAAATGGGGGGGGAAAAAACCAGGAAGCTCCTTGCCCTAAATTAACTTATTTTAAACAGCTTTTTAAAATACTACAGCTTGCAAAACACTGGATGTAAATTGCTTCTGGCCCTCTTTCTGCAGGCAACTACTCTTAAAATAATAATCCCAGTTCATCTTCTTTTTCCCTTCCTGTCTATTCCTACAAATCCTTTTTCCACTCATGATTTTCTTCTTATACCTCTCTCCTCCCTTCCTTTACCATCTAGGTTTCTCAACAGAGTAGAGCAGACAAATTAAGAGTTTTACTACATAAGAGTCTTCTGCCCTCAAGTACATTACTCTACCTTTGAATTAAAAAAAACAAAAGTCTTCAAATTTTTGTATCAAATTGGTAAACCTGCCTGGAAAGGAGCTGAAAGGAGAACAACACGCTGAAAGCTTGAGAAGCTAACATCTGGAGTAAACAATATGTTTCCTTCTCCTTGGAATGTGCCCTGGTGAAGATTATTGGACTGTGGCTAGATATTATTTGAACAGTGATTATTGCTTAGAATGAACAATAACCATATTTCCTTCTTATTAACTTCAAATCCTGATACAAAGGAAAATTCAATTAACAAGAATGGAAAGTATAGTTTTTGTGGTGTATGCAATAAGATTAATAAAGTGTGAGCTTGGAGTAAGTGCAGGGTTTGGCCCTGCACTTCTGATTGGCTGTTAAGCGGTCAGACTGGATTGGCCCGTTCCGGGGAATCCAATTGGCCCTTAACAGAGAGTTCTTATTGGTTATAAGAGCTAGCGTTCCTAGCTCGTTATTGGTTAAACGTTACAGGGCTTGCCTATATAAGGGGGTTTTACTGCTGTTGAATTGAGGAAGTCACAATGTAAATAAAGAGCTGAAGTTCACCGTTCAGAGGCTTGTCTCCATTCTTTCTCGCCCATGCTCAAAACATAATACTGGCGACGAGGGTGGGATATGGAGATATCTGAACCAACGAAACTTCAAAGAACACCGAGCACGTGACAGATGGCGCCAACAGTGGAACCATGTCCGGCGGCATCGTACCACCCGCTCCGTTCGATCCAACACAGGAAGACTGGGAGTCCTACATGGATCGCTTCCAAATGTTCTTAGAAACCAACAACTTAAAGGACGCCACACCAGGAAAGAAACGGGCGGTGTTCCTAACGCATTGCTATCCAACCGTATTTAAGATGGCTAAAGCACTAGCCAAACCCCGAGAAGGGAAGTCCATGGATTGGGACGACCTCGAACCTATCCTGCGAGACCACTACGCCCCAACCATGCCTACGCTCGTGAGATGCCACGAGTTTTATCAAAGAAGCCAGCGAAAGGGAGAAAGCGTGGCCGACTTCATAGCAGACCTCCGGAATTTGGGAGGCCTCTGCGGTTTCACCAATCTAGAAGAAGCACTAAGAGATCGCATAGTTCTGGGATTAGATGCACCAGGCGTCCAAAGCAAGCTGATGGCGAAAGGTGACATCAGCCTTGCCGATGCCATTGCCGATGCTACTGCAGCAGAAGCAACCAGGAAGTCAGCTGCACAACTACGCCGAAACCGCACTCCGGTACCACCACCGGCCAGCGAAATCTCACCTAGTTCAGAAGGGCAGCTCGCGACAACACACCACGAGGACCTCTCTTCGTCGTCAGACAGCGACGAAGAAGGGGTCCATCGACTGCGGTCCGACCGGGACCCTCACCCGAAGCCCTTATGCCATTGTGCTTGCTGTGGAGCCAACCATGCCAGGTCCGAATGCAAATTCCGCGACGCACTCTGCCATGAGTGCGGGAAACGAGGCTACATCGGACGGGTCTGCCGCAATTTGCCAAGACCCAGCCAGGCCTCAAAAGGGGCTAACTATTGCCAATCGACAGGAAACCGTCCTGTAAGGCGAGAGCCAGTAAACCACTCCTACAGAAATCGAGCTTTGCAGAGAGAAGAGGCTCACCATACTATCACTATCGGTCACGCCTCAGCCTTGGACACTTAGAAAATCCGAGTCACGGTAGCCATCGAGAACCAGCCTTGCCACATGGAGGTCGGCTCGGGATCGTCCCTCTCGATGGTATCTTGGAAGACACTCAAGCAACTCATCCCCACAATTCAACGTCAAGATCTCCGTTTCCAACGCCTCATCCTCAAGGACTACCAGGGGAAACGAATCCCCGTCGTCAGGTCCTGCCGAGTCCGAGTCTCCTTCAAGAAGCACACAGCGTACTTACCTTTAACGGTCATCAATAGAGATAGGCCTAGCCTACTGGGCTTCCAATGGTTCACGCCACTTGGCATTGAAGTGGCCGGCGTAAACCGAGTCGGTAGCTGTGACTGGGAGGAAGACCTTATCTCTGAGTTCAGGAACGTCTTCGTGGACAGCTTAGGCGAGTACAAGGGGACCCCGATCTCATTCAGCCTAGATCCAAAAATAGCTCCCATTCGCCTAAAGCCCCGTCGAGTTCCGTTTGCCTTAAAATCGAAAATCAACGAACAACTCGACAAACTGATAGCTCAGGGGGTGTTGGAGCCCATCGATCACTCCCCGTGGGAAACCCCTATTGTAACACCCATTAAGCCAGACAGGTCAATCCAAATTTGTGGGGACTACCGGGCCACCTTGAACCACGCCCTGCAGCAGAACACATATCCAGTTCCGGCGGTGCAGCACCTCCTCCATTCCCTGGGGGGCGGGAAAGTTTTCGCTAAATTGGATTTAGCTCAGGCATATCAGCAATTACCAGTAGATGAAAAAATGGCACAGGCCCAAACTATTGTGATGCACCGAGGTGCCTTTAAATGTACCCGGCTGCAATTCGGAGTGAGTGTAGCCCCAGGGATTTTTCAGAGCCTGATGGAAAGGTTATTGCAAGGAATTAAGGGCGTGGTCCCCTATTTTGACGATGTATTAATTGCAGCCCCTACAAAAAAAATCTTACAGGACCGGTTAAAATTAGTCCTAAAAAAATTCCAAGAGGCCGGTCTTAAGGTTAAAAAAAACAAATGTAAATTGTGTACTGACAGCGTTGAGTTTTTAGGGTACCTGATTGATAGCCAGGGCATTCACCCGACCGAAAGTAAATTAAAAGCGATCCAAAACGCTCCCAGGCCACGAAACAAGGCCGATCTCCAGGCGTTCCTAGGCCTCAACAATTTTTATAATGTATTTTTACCACACAAAGCAATTGTCGCTGAACCGTTACACCGATTGTTAGATAAAAAAGCAAATTGGTTATGGAGTTACTGTGAAGAACAGGCGTTCCGAAATGTTAAAAAACTGCTCACTTCTGACTCTGTACTCATGCAGTATAACAAGACTTTGCCGTTAGTTATAACCTGTGATGCATCGCCTTTTGGGGTGGGCGCCATTTTGAGCCACGTACTGCCTAATGGGAATGAAGCCCCTGTTGCATATTTTTCAAAGACTCTTTCAAAAACGGAGCGGAACTATGGACAAATTGATAAAGAAGCCCTCACAATTGTCTCAGCTGTGAAAAGATTTGACGAATATGTGTATGGCAGGGTTTTTACTATTGTGCTTGACCACAAACCTTTGTTGGGGATAATAGCTGGAGATAAGCCGACTCCCTACATATTATCCCCTAGGATGACCGGATGGTCAGAATTCTTAGCTGCTTATAACTATCGGCTGCAATACCGCTTGGGGAAAGCCATTCCCCACGCCGACGCATTGAGCCGAGCACTGCTTCCAGAGACTCTCGGCGATCCGGCACCAACAGTAACCACGTTGCAAATTGAGGCACTCAACTCGCCGCCACTGACCGCCCAAGATATCGCAAGAGAAACCAAACGCGACCACACCCTAGCACGAGTCCTAGGCTGGGTAGAACGCGGATGGCCATTGGACCAGTTATCAGATGACTTCACACCATTCAAGTCTCGACAGACCGAGCTCTTCTCTCAGAAAGGCTGTGTCATCTGGGGCGATAAGAGTAGTTATCCCAGAATGGCTCCGAAAAGCGCTGCTGAGAACTTTGCATGATGGCCACCCCGGCATCGTGCAAATGAAAGCCCTTGCGTGAAGCTACACATGGTGGCCGGGCATTGACAAGCAAATCGAACAGTGGGTTAAAGCTTGTCCCAAATGCCAAGAAGTCAGCAACGCCCCACCAAAAGCCATGCCTACTGAATGGGAGACACCACGTGGACCCTGGTCCCGAATTCACCTGGACTTCGCGGGGCCAACCAAAGGCCACACCTTCCTGCTTACCGTCGACACCTACTCGAATTGGCTCGAAATTCATCGCATGACGACTACGACCTCCGAGGCGGTTATCAAGATTTTAAACAGACTCTTTGCAACCCACGGATTACCAGATGTCCTGGTATCCGATAACGGCCCACAATTTACTGCACTAGCGTTCGAGCAGTATCTCGCTGACCGCGGCATCCGCCATGCGCTCACCTCGCCTGCGCACCCTGCGACCAATGGCCGAGCAGAACACATGGTCCAATTTGTGAAGAAAACCTTGCAAAAGGTAGACTACAACAACATTGACGACAAGGTCAATCAAATCCTCTTCTTGCAACACATCACCCCACATAGCATCACCAACAAAAGTCCCGCTGAACTGCTAATGGGATGAAAGCTCCGCTCCCACCTCAACCGGTTGCACCCGGCTTATGAACCAGAGAAACCACTAGGATCCAGCGGCCGTTGTCGCACCTTCCAGGTAGGAGACCTGGTTTATGCAAAAAACCTATCGGGTGACCCGTTGTGGGTGGAAGTGACAGTAGTACGTGTAACCGGCCCCAAATCCTACCTTGTGCAATGTCTTGACGATAAACTTTGGAAACGGCATATTGACCAATTACGGTCGCGGCTTGCAGTGGCCAGTCCGCAACTCCCTTATGACCAAACTGAGGGGGGGGGAGGTACGGAAGAAGATGAAGTCCTAGGAAACCCGTTCGAAGGAAACGACAATTTAATAGAAACTCAGGAAGTGGAGCCGGAGGGAGAAACATTTGCACCTCAGGGAATTGCAGAAAATGTGGGCAACGACGTAGAAGTGAACTCTGAACCAGAGGCAGCCCCACTGCCAAACAACGATCTACCTCAGCATGATTGCAACCAGCCGATACAACGAAAATCAAAGAGACTAAAAAGACAACCGTCCTACCTAAGGGACAATGTAACTGCGCCCTGAAATAAGAAACAAGGGGGAAAGGGGTGTTGTGTATGCAATAAGATTAATAAAGTGTGAGCTTGGAGTAAGTGCAGGGTTCTGGCCCTGCACTTCTGATTGGCTGTTAAGCGGACGGACCGGATTGGCCCGTTCCGGGGAATCCGATTGGCCCTTAACAGAGAGTTCTTATTGGTTGTAAGAGCTAGCATTCCTAGCTCGTTATTGGTTAAACGTTACAGGGTTTGCCTATATAAGGCGGGTTTTACTACTGTTGAATTGAGGAAGTCACAATGTAAATAAAGAGCTGAAGTTCACCGTTCAGAGGCTTGTCTCCATTCTTTCTCGCCCATGCTCAAAACATAACAGCTTTCATGTTATATTTACCTACATCTAAGACAGCCATTAAGCAAATTTTGCATAGGTTCCTATAGACCAGTTTTAAGCTTTAAATCTACAGTAAATACAACACTGCCATCAATTTTTGGCCTGTAAGAAGATTTTTCATACCTAAAAACTGAACAACCAATGAAACAGTGTAAAGCTTTGAAACAAAGAAAATAAAAGTTATATCTAATAAGCCAATTACAATTTGCTCCTTTAGGGGTAAATGATTTATCAATGAAATCAGATACAATGGGATATCAATCAATATCATGATCAACTGCAGAAAAAACAATTACTACCAACCTGCCTTCAATCGAGGACCTGTATACTGCATGAGTCAAAAAGAGGGCTGTGAAAATATTTACAGACCCCTCACATCCCGGACATAAACTGTTTCAACTCCTTCCCTCAAAACAACACTATAGAGCATTGGACACCAGAATAACTAGACACAAGAACAGTTTTTCCCCGAAAGCCATCACTCTGCTAAACAAATAATTCCTCAACACTGTTCATCTATTACAAAGTCTGCACTACTATTACTGTTAATCTTCTCATCATTCCTTATCACCCATCCCCTCTCACTTGTGACTGTATGACTGTAACTTTGTCGCTTGTATCCTTATATTTATTGTTTCCTAGTATGATTTGATTGCTTATTGTATCCTATGACTATTATTAAGTGTTGTACCTTATGATTCTTGACGAATTTATCTTTTCTTTTATGTATTCTGAGAGTATTTGCACCAAGACAAATTCCTTGTGTGTCCAACCACACTTGGCCAATAAAGAATTCCATTCTATTCTAACTATTCCACTTGTTAAAGAAAGTTTGTCTATTAAACCTCAATCTTATTTTTTTAATTTCTATTTATTATATGCAATATAATAGGATTGCAGATTTAGAGAGAGAAAGGCATTTTTAATATTCAAGAGTTGAACAAGGAACTTAAACATAAACACATATAACACAGAAACCAAATTAAGAAAGGACTTGAGTATCTTTACCATGTAGTAGCCAGGCAACAGTTTCTGAAGGAATTCTGCTTCTTTGTGTTGAACTGTTTTGATTATGAATTCATCATCACTAGTGACAAAGAACAAGGATCCGCTGGCACCAGGATTCGATAATTCTATTAATGGTTCACTGCAAATTGAATACTGAATACACAAACAGAAATTTAATGCCATTCTGTGAAATGGATATATAGAAATATGTTTTAGGTATTTTATGAAAGGAAGTCAAGAAGGCCTTTGTGTACCAAGATCCTTGAAGCTATCCAGACTACTCAACTGTGTCAGGTCTAATTGTTTTTTAAAAAAGAAAAAAAACAGCAATAAATTCTTTTACATAATATGGTATGCTACTTCTGACATAACTGTTAGAATACTGTTATTGGTGCTGATTGAAAAGGCTTCTTAGGAGGCTTTTATTTTTTCCGTAATTTAATGAAATATACAAATAAAACTTGAAAGGGTATATATATCTTACACAATTCCTTTGGTCTGCAACAGAACATATGCAATGCTAACTACTAAAAACTCTCCTAGTTAATAACCTAGTCAAACCTAGAGACTCTACCCTGAGTAATCTAACAATATGACAAAATGGAATTAACTAATATCCCCAGGACAAATATCTTTAGTTACGTTTTAAGTCCATGTTTTTGAGGTTTATTTGTGGTTAAAAACAGAGATTTAATCCTCTGTGTGTGGTGCTATAAAAACTCAGACCAAAACAGATGCCAGATTAGTCCTATTTTTTCTTATTTGCATTTTTGTAAAAGACAAAGACAAATTATACTTCAACAGAGATTAAAACAATATAAATAATTGGGATGCATAACTTAAGAATAAATCAGTTTATCAGTTCCTCAGATAAAAGCTATAATGAAGTTTTCATATCTGAATATCTCAATGGCCATTCTGGCTGCTGAGAAAGGGTGTTGGTACTTACCTGACACGCCCGTTCTCTTTGAGCTGTGAAGAGCATCCAGTAGTGGGAGGTGCTTCAGTCTCTGCATGTCTAGGCTGGGCTTAATTTGTGGAATGCTCCTCCTCCTCCACAGGACTCCTCCCCAGCGTTGCCCAGTTTTGGCGAAGATGAGAGAAATAAACCCCCTCGTCCTCAATGCCCTAACAATTCATTGGCCGAAAAGGACCCAACCAGAAAAAGGGTGGGGCTGGATGCTCCTCACAGCTCAAAGAGAACTGGTGTATCAGGTAAGTACCAACGCCCTTTCTCCCATGAGCTGTTCAGAGTATCCAGTAGTGGGACATACCAAAGCTTGGCCTGTCCTACGGGTGGGACTCTGTCTGGCCTGGAAACCCCTCCTGGTCCCTGTGGACTTGTTGCAGAACTCTTCTGCCAAAGGAGGCCTCAGTGGATGCAAACACATCTATTTTATAAAGCCTAATGAATGGCGATGGAGAGGCCCAGGTTGCGGCTCGACAAATTTCAGTTTCTGGTGCCTGTGTGGCCCACGCTGCCGATGTTGCGGCGCTCCTTGTTGAATGAGCTGTTATGCCCCTGGACACCTGCAGTGATTGAGTCTGATACGTTTTCGCTATCGCGGCCCATAGCCAATGGCCTATTGTAGAAGATGAGACCTTACATCCCTGAGTGTTGGGCTGAAACGACACAAATAAGGCTTCCGTTTTTCTGAAAGTTGCTGTGCGGTTAATATATATTCACAATGCTCGCCTCACATCAAGCCTATGCCATTGTAGTTCCAACCCTTGGGATGGTCTGGGACAAAAATTAGGAAGTATCAGCTCTTGTGCCCTATGAAAAACCGAGTTAATTTTGGGAATAAATGTAGGATCAGGACAAAGGACAACCCGGTCAGAATGGAAAACACAAAGATCTTGTCTGATAGACAAAGCTGCAAGTTCTGAAAGACGACGAGCAGAAGTGATCGCAACAAAGAAAACTACTTTATATGTCAAAAATTGGAGACTTGACGATTTCAAGGGTTCAAAAGGGCCCTTAGTGAGTGCGACGAGCACCTTATTAAGGTCCCAGGTGGGATAACGGTGTACCGCTGGAGGGAGTAAATTTGTGGCTCCTCGAAGGAAATTCCGTATGCGTGGATGATGGGAAAGAGATAGTAGACCTTCACAAGTGAGAACTGACGCCAAGGCCGCCACCTGTCTTTTCAACGTATAAGGTGATAATCCCTTGTCAAGTCCCTCTTGCAAGAATTCTAGGATTTGAGCCACAGATGGAGAGATGGGATCAATTTGAGACTTGGTACACCATTTGCAGAAACTGGACCATGTGGCAGTGTAAATGCGAGTTGTTGAGGGGCATCTGGCGGCTTGGATGGTGGCGATAACTGTTGAAAAACTTTTCGCTCTTCAGACAATTCCGCTCAACTTCCAGACAGTCAGGTGCAACCATTGAGGATCCGGATGTTGAAGGGGTCCCTGGGTTAGCAAGACTCTGTCTGGCGGAATTCTCCATGGTGTTGATACGGATAGACTGCAGCGGTCTGCAAACCACGGCCGTCTGGGCCAGTAAGGAGCTACGAGAAGCAGCTCCGTCCTCTCATCTAGCAGTTTCTGGATAACCTTGGGAAGCAGTGAAAATGGCGGGAATGCATACAGAAGTCCCAGGGGCCAACAACAGCAGAGCGAATTGAAGTTCTCCGCTCCTTGCTAAGGTTACTTGGAAAAAAATCTCGGGAGCTGAGCATTAAGGGGGGAAGCGAACAGGTCCACCACCAGCTGTCCAAATGTCCTGACTGCCTCTTGAAACAGGGTTGGATGGAGGCACCACTCCGACTGATCAATCGTAGCTCTGCTTAGCCAGACTGCCTGTGTATTCAACAGGCCCGAAATGTGCTCTGCTCTTATGGAAAGTAGGTTGCTCTCCGCCCAACGACACAAGTGCTCCGCTTCCCGCCTGAGATGTTTCGACTGT
Organism: Hydrophis major; assembly: GCA_033807585.1. NCBI lineage: Eukaryota > Metazoa > Chordata > Lepidosauria > Squamata > Elapidae > Hydrophis > Hydrophis major. The sequence goes on along the minus strand of CM066329.1, from coordinate 290,496,612 downwards.
GTGCCCCCCTGTTTGTTTATGTGAGCTTTGGCTGTTACATTGTTGGTCAATATTAGTATGTGCTGATTGCGTACCTATGGAAGGAAGCTGTGAAGAGACAGGTGTACTGCTCGAAGCTCCAGCTAGTTTATGCTGCACGACTGTTCTATGGTGGACCAGCGGCCTTGGGTTGTGAGCGATTGAACGTGTGCTCCCCATCCAAACAGGCTGGCATCAGTGGTGATGGTAAGTCTGTGTGGCTCTTTGAAGAGGCAGCCTCTGTTGATGACTGGTCTGGTCCACCAGAGGAGAGATATGAGGACCTTTGATGGTACCTTGACCTTGTATTTGGAGTTGCTTTGGCCGGAGTGCTGGTACGGGAGCAGGAACCAGTGGAGGAATCTAGTGTGGAGCTGGAATCTAGTGTGGAGCTGGGCCCAAGGGATGATAGATATACATGAGATCATCTTGCCTAACAATTAGTTTCGCTAGGGACACCCTCTTAAGACCCCTGATCTCCTTAACTAATTGCTGAATGCTATTTAGTCTATCTGGTGACAGGTAAACTTTGCCTTCCACTGTATCTATGATTGCCCCTAGATGAGTTAACCGAGTTTAATTGGTGTTAAATGACTCTTTTTCCAATTTATTGAGAACCCGTATTGTTGTAGGGATTATAATGTGTTCTGAGTATCTCTGACTGCTTGATGATCAGAAGATGACAAAATCAAGATGTCATCAAGATAACACTGGAGTCGTACGGGGATATCATGGAGATGAGCAGCTGCGAGAACCTTCGTGAAGGTCCTGGGGGCAGAAACTAGTCCGAAAGGAAGGGCCACTATTTGAAATGGTGGTTATTATAACAGAATGTCAGAAATTTATGGTGGGAAGGCCGAATAGCAATTTGTAGGTACACTACATATTATACCGATCTATGGACATAAGGACGTCACCCTTTCTGATGCAAAGTAAGATAGATTGCAGGGTATGCATTTTAAACTTGTGATATACTAAGAAACGGTTGAGACGTTTCAGATCCAATATTGCTCTCCACCCCCCCCGAACTTTTGGGAACAACAAAAATATGTGAATAGAAGCCTCGCCTTCGTTGATTGGTAGCTACTGGTTGGATAGCTCATATGTCCAGTAGATGATGGATAGCTGTTTCCATAAGATTACGTTTAACCGGATCTCTGGAAACAGGGCATGACATGAAAAAGTCTAAGGGAGTGGATTGAAACTCCAGCGCAAGACCAAATCTGATTGTGTCTCTGACCCAGGAATCAGACGTTGAGGAGTCCCATTGGTCCACAAATAATTTAAGGTGTCCACCAATGGGAGCTGGACCCAGGGAGCTATCTTGGACGCCGGAAAGACCTATTTCCTGCTCCTCGAAAGGATCTCTTGGATTGGCCACCCCTTCTGTTCCTATCCACGAAGTTGGACCTCTCTGGCTGCTGCCCTGGTCTGAATGATGGGGGTCTCTGGTATCTGGGTGAGAAGAATCCCTGATAAAAGGGCCGAAAGGATCCCCTCCAAAAGGACTGAGGGTTTCTAGAATCTGACTTCCAAAAAGGGGAAGGTAGAATTTTCTTTTTGTTTCGTCTTTCGATTAGCAGCGGGTCGAGGGCAGGGCCAAAGAATCTGTCTCCCACGATAGGAGATGAAGCCAGCTTGCATTTGTGCTTAATGTCCGCTTGCCAATGTTTTACTATAGTAAGCGTCGCACTGTGACATGTGAGGTAATGGCCCTGGCTGAAAACTTGACCACATGATAAGTTGCGTCAGCTGAGAATTCAGCGGCTGCTATAAGTTTTGCAATAACTAATGTTGGAATGAGGGACATGCTCCCGTAAGAGACGGAGCCACCTGAGAGAAGAACAGGTAAAGAAGGAAGCGGCCGTGGCCGCTCTGAGGGCCCATGCATCAGACTGATGGGCCTTGCGTAGGGCAAGCTTGGCCCGTTTTTCCTCTGGCTTTAATGCCTCCAGCACTTCACTGGGAATGGAGGACGAGGACGCTAATCCCACTATAGGTTCGTCTACCTCGGGAGTATTCAACAATTTTGAGAAATCAGGGGCCAAACTAAAATATTTCCTGTCATATACCATGGGGGTAGGGTACACCGCTGCAGACACCCACTTTTTCTGTACCAGGTCTGAAAACATGTGAGGAACTAGAATCACATCTGCTTCAATTACCGGTTGGTTGAAAATTAGCTTCCCTGCACAGGCAGACATAGGCCTGGGTGCTCACTGTTGTGCCACTGGGTAAGGCTGTGAAGGTTAAGCCAACAATAATACATGGATGGCCTCAAATCTAATAAGAAAACGAGGTGTAATAATTCCTTAGGTTATCAGAAGGAAAAACCTCTGATCGGGAAGGAAAACTACCTCACACAGCTCATTACAAATAGCGCAGCACGCAGTTTTTAAAAAATAAAGGCAAACACAATGGCCGTTATTTTTGGCGCGCGCTTCCCAGCAACAAACTCCCGCCGCATGGGGAAATGCCTCCGACGGCTTCTCCTTGTGGCTAAAAGGAACAGTGGGGAAAGGGGTGGAAAGAATTCTTACTACTTTCCAGATCAAGACGGCGTTCTGAGGGGAAAAATCAAACGATACGACTCGGATGAGAGTGAAAATGCCCACGCCGCTATTGCCGATATAGAGAAAGGCAATGTGGAATCACAATGGCAGGGGGTAGAACAAGCAGATGGGTGGGGGGGCTCGGAGCAATGCCAAAGCTACCCTCCGCTTCGGGCACGAAACAGTGCTGCCTGAAAATGCAAATGATCTCCGATGACCAGATGGAGAGAGCTAATGTCGGGAGATCGTAAAGTGATTTGGAGGCTAAAAGCTTGAAAAAATGAACTGGACTATATCCAAACCTGCTGAGTAATACTCCTGTTTCGGCCAAGGAAGAACAAAAAGCATTGCCTATCCACAACAAGGCTGAGCAAAAACTGGGGAACGCTGGAGAGGAGTCCCGTGGAGGAGGAGGAGAGTTCCACAAATTAAGCCCAGCCTAGACATGCAGAGACTGAAGCACCTCCCACTACTGGATGGTCTGAACAGCTCATGGGAGAACACATTTTAAAATATGTTAGGAAGTATTCATCATTAGGAATACTGTTTAATATTCCAAAAATATGAAGCCGCTAAAACCAAGGAAATCGGCAGTTCAGATAGTGTTCTAGAAATGATATACCATTTATTTTTTCTTTTATTCATTCACATTAACCTGTATTCTTTGTGATCACAAAGAATGAATGAATTAATTATGAATACTTCCTAACATATTTTAAATATGTTCTCAGCAGTCAGAATGGCCATTGAGATATTCAGATATGAAAACTTCATTATAGCTCTTTTATCTTTATAAACCTGAAGTTAAGAAGTCAGCTTCTCACAAGATAACGTTTCTATATGAAATACTGTCTACTTAATAAACTGCATATTCCCAGGTATACACAATTTATGAAAGGAGAATTTAAGGGGCAGATTAAAAAGAAAGTACTATGAAAAGTCAAAAGATGTCATCAAAAATTAAATTCTACAATCTCTATATAAAGCGTGCACCTGATGTATTTATGTTTTAGGAAAATTTCCTTGAGAATGGAATTGTTGAGACTCAGTTACATTAATAATGGTCCCCAATGTTGCTTAAGCATTGATTTTTATTTCATTTTAAATAAATATTACTTTTTTTTTTTGCACTGTGCTGTAGCAAAAATGAGCACACATTGACATTGCAGGGTTGTTCACCGGTTGTCAGCTTTGGAGGCCATATTAGCACCAGAAGCTTCCATGCTGCCACATCCTTGAGCTTGGGAAGTTGGGAGGGGAGGTTTCATGGAACGTATAATCGACATAATAGCATTCTTCTTTAAAGTCAAGGTCATGTTATTCCTGCACCTGGTCGAGGAGTGGTTGAAGGGAAGTCTCAAGTTGGAATGAATGGTGATTGGGGCATGTGATGGAATGATGGGCGCAGGAGGTGGATTTGTAATTTTTTACTTATTGGAGGCAAATGTTGAACTTTCAGATTCGGGTTTTCCCAGATGTGCCAGTATAACTATTCTAATAAAAGGAAACTTTGACAAAATGCCTGTCTCGGAGGAATATGTAAGACCAGCACTTTAAAGCTTTTTTCCTGCTTGTCACATCCTATTAAATTATGTTTTAGCACTGCAGATAGATGTGTTTGTTTTACCTGTTAATGCACTTAACAAAGTATATTTACGTTACTTAATGAGGGATTACATTTTTATTCTATTGAAAACTATATAAAAATGTGAAATGACTTGGGAAAGATGAGATTCAGAAGTTTTGCCAGGAGTAACTTATGGCAATGAACAACTTTTTAATCATTTTGATGGGTTTTGAATGTTATGCTACACTATTTATTAAGTGGCACATTAAGTACAAAAGAGAAAAGTTGTATGCTACACTGTGCTGCAAACACAATGCAATACTGTATATTATAGCTCTCTAACTATTCAGAACAAGCATTCAATTGGGATCTTATGGCAGCAGTTCCCATGATTGACTCAGTGTTACATTTTGCTCTGTGAATGTTTGGAACAGCATTCTATAGCCATGATGGCAAACCTATGGCATGCGTGCCTCAGGTGGCACCCAGAGCCCTCTCTGTGGGCATGTGAGCCATCACCTCAGCTCAACTCCACCATGCATGCACGTGCATCTCCCACTGGCCAGCTGGTTTCGGGTCTCTGCAGCGCGAACAGGGTGCATGCAGGTGGTGGGCCGCATGCACGGGGGATACACGTACATTGCATTTTGGGGATACATGCATGTTTTGGGCACTCAATGCCCAAAAGGTTAGCCATTACTATTCTTAATTTTCTATATAAAGGTTATGTTTCCCTAAGGAAACATACATGTTGTTAGACAATTAAAAGGAAATTAATGAATTACATGTCTTCACTAAAATTCAATCAGCAAAACCCACAGGGGTATTTAAATTCAATTACAGTATTTCTAATAGAAATAATGACTTGAGTAGCAGCCACACTTCAGTTGGTGAACTGTCAATTAATACATCAAATTTTAGGACAAGCAATTAAAAGCTGAAAATGGAAATAGTCAACTAACAACTCGATGCACTTCAGAATGTTTTGATAATATAGGGATCTTTGCCCTGACCCAATCTGTTATACACTATATTTAAAAGAATTACTGCTACCCTTTCTCCATTAAAAACAGATACAGATGAGTGGAATTTGGTATATGAATCAAAGCAAATAATACTGAACAATTTTCTTCACTATGTCAGGTGCATTGCTCAATCCAATCACAAATAAAAGTAATTGATGATTACTGATTCTGAAGCAGAAAGAGCTTTTAGGTTTCTTATATATACTCTGTGGGAAAAAGTAGGAATAAGTCTTACCAAGTAGTCATCAGGCTTAATACCAAAAAGTTCTCTGAAGTAACGGAAAGCTAGAGGTGCGTAGGTCTTAAATCTAAAGTCTGGATAATGATGAGCCGGTGTCAGATTGCTTCCTTCACTGAGTTGAAAGAGAAATTTAAAATATTATGTCTATACATGTGCATTTATAATATATACCTCTTAATCTGAATTTTGCTAAAAATGGAAGCCTTTTCAGACTCTTCTGAAGAGTTGACTGAAGACTGAACTAATGCAACAGAATATGAAGATCAATCAATCAATCAATGTTTTCGGCTGCTTTTCTTCCAATACACTTCTTGAAGAAAACCCATGCCTTTAAAGATGTACAGAATTATATTGTGTTTTAGGCATTTTCATCAAATGCTAATTATTAACATCAGCATCGCAATAACATTTATCAGTAAAATACTTTTATGTACTTCATTAAAATTGATACAGATCAAAAATTTGAAGCATAAAAGAGAACCACATTTTTTCAACCATAAGGTAAAGATAAAGGTTCCCTTCACACATACGTGCTAGTTGTTTCAGATTCTAGGGGGTGGTGTTCATCTCCGTTACAAAGCCAAAAGAACCAGCACTGTCTGAACAAGTCTTTGTGGTCATGTGGCCAGCATGACTAAACACCGAAGGCACACAGAACACTGTTACCTTCCCACCAAAGTGGTCCCTATTTTTCTACTTGAATTTTTAGATGCTTTTGCACTGCTAGGTTGGCAGAAGCTGGGACAAGTAACAGGAAAGAGCTCACTCCGTTACACAGCGCTAGGGATTTGAACTTCCAAACCTTCTGATCAAAAATCTCAGCATCTTAGCCACTGAGCCACCACGTCCCTTTTCAACCGTATCAATATACTATTAAAATGTCTTGAAAAGATCAAATTGAATTTTTCATTCTGTTCTTTCATCATTTCTGATTTTTACTCTTTAATTGCTTAATGTTTTTAACCAATTAATTATTTTCTTCTATTTTAAAGCATATTTTCTGTTCTTCCTGAGAAGAACTGAACTACATTATAAGATTTCACAGCCTATAATTTCTAAAGCAGCCTATGTCCTCTCAAGACCAATAGTGTGGCTTCCAAAGCCTTCCCAAAAGTTGCCATGTAGTTATAATTTAACTGTTCAAAATGGCAACTTTTAAACTTCATATGCATTGTTCCTGAGCAGGTAGGTAGCAAAGCAATCTAGTTGAACTTCTTCATGTACCTAAGTGAAGTTCTGATCCTCATTTAGTTTGAAGACATATTTTTTTTCTGGATAAAACTATTTACTATTTCTAGTTTTTACTGACGTTACAGAAGAAGATATTAACTTTTAAGTGAACAAGGATTGCCAATACAAATTTGTTTAAAGGTTCAAAACTCAGGAAAACCTAGCAATAAAAACCATAAATTTAAACTGCATAATGATACAAATGTTGTAGGAAAACTCTATAAAATCATATATTACACTATTAATGCAGCCTCATTTATGTGCTGTGCTATGTTACATTATGTTATGTGTGACTTGTTATTATTTTTTTAAGCAAGTGGACTCAAATATCCCAGAAAGTCAAGAGCAAACAAATCACATTCTAGTTTAGCTTGTTATGTAACATATTAAAAGATGTCTTATGAGATCTAACTGCTTCTCTGAACTGCTCTGAAACCTTACTTTTTGTTCCAAAAGTTGCATTTAGAATCATAAACTCTTATATCCAGAAAATCAGCAAATCCAAGTGTCAGTCCTCAAGATCACCTTATGTTTGGATTCTGACACCAAGAAATCTGCAAGACTGTACTTTACTACTTTCCCAGAATGTTAACAGTGATTATACTGTCTTGCCGAGCAATAGACATTTATAAAGGGAAGGCTGTAGTCTTTGAGCAAAAAACTGGGAGAATAATCATTTTTAGCTATTTGCTGGGTTCAGTTTTAAAACAAACTGACTTCAAAATAAAGAGAAACTCCATAAATCTATAAATTGCCTCAAAGGTACAAAATGTGAAAGACACTGTATTTTTACGATTAACTCTTGTAATTTAACGAGGCTCAGCCAATCTCATTGTACACATGTTGTACTCTGACAATAAAGGTAATAATAACTTTCCTCAGGAAAACCAAATGTGTCTGCACTGGACATCATTATTTTAAGTCATTTTAGGTGTTGGATTTGTTTATATCTGCAGGTGACGGATTTCAAAAATTTGTATTTATCAAACTCTGCTTGGAAAAGACTTTTCAAGAGGAGAACACTGAATATGAACAGTTGTTGAATCTCCAAAGTGCAATTTCATTTTTCATTACAAAGATTTTATTTCTTCTGTTGCTAGATTTTTGCCTATTTTCTTCAAACAGGAAATAAAACCAATTCCTAATCTGCGGCACTTCTCCATGAAGAAAATCAATCACTTAAAAACATGTTAAGTATTAAGCCATGCTCTTATATTATAATGACTATCAGTTGATGTACTAAATATCTATACTTTTATATGCCGTTTAGTTGAAACCTTCAGTACATTTTCTTTGGAATTAAACAACAGTTTTTAGTATTAACATATTAAGTGAAAATTTTAAATAATGTGTAATAATGTACTCTTCAGAAACATGCACCTAGATAGAGCTTTCTTAAATACATGAAGACCTGACTAGAAAATTGGTTTTGTATAAATACTTCAGAAAAATATAATTTTGTGTTATCTTTTCGTGTTGATAACTTCTCATCATAAAACACCATCATTTTCCTCAAATGTGGTAAGACAACATTGAAACTGTTGATTTTCTGCTCTCCTTTAATCCCCTATAATTCTTCTTATTCAAATTCTGACTATTTAGAAAAGCAAGGATGAAACTCTACATCATACATATATCAGTGTGATAACTTGTCAAATAAAAAAAGTTATTACTCAAAATATATTTTATTGCTCCATAACTTAAAATTCTTTTATCTATTATTATAAATAGAATATTCATAAAACAGTGTTTTCTGGAATTAATGCATAACACAATCGAAAGTTTAAGAATAAATTTCAATTTATTCTGGACATGAGAAATACCTAACAAAATAATACAAAATTGTTCAAATGGACCATACAAAGATCTATATAGGCCCAGGAGAATTTCAACCAAGTCTTACAAGTTTTCTTTTTATTGTTTTTTACAGTACAAGAAACATGTATTAGCAATTTTGAAGGAAGACTGGTTATCACTAGAATTAATCAATAAATCTGGTAAATAATATTAGGGAAATAAAAAATAATTAACTCATCCTTTACCTGGGAAGAAATACACTTTCGACTACATAGAAATCTTGCATAAGTACATCTCTATCTGGTTTAGATGTAAGGTTACCCACTGTGTATCCTATTCCCAGTTGTATGGCACCTTTGATAGCTGACGATGCAGTCTGCAAAAACAAATATATATTATGTTTAAAATTGTCATCTTGAAACACAGGCAGGGTTTTTTTGTAATCTTCTACATCTCTAAGAATATTTCAAATTCCTGGCTTCCCCTATCTAAAAACAAGTTGATTCCTCCAAGAGCATTTCTCAGATTTTGAGACAAATGATCTCAGTACATCATACAAGTCTACCAGAAAGATTAAAAAGGTATTATTTGAAACTCATAAGTCACATACTGTATGAAAAGAAAGTTCATACCTCAAAAGCTGCCTAGTACTGAGGGGAAAATGAGTATTCCTCTGCCTGCACTCTCTCTTTTCACAGCAGATGGTCTACAACAGAAAGGAAGAACTCTGGAATTCCAGAGTGCTCTGGAATTCTAACAGCTCCCATAAATCATGATATAATTTCAGCAGGAGATGAAAAAAAAAGCAAAAAAAGGAGAACCTCATTTTTTCCAATTAACATGCTCTTAACTTCTTCCTCTGCTTTCCTTTTTGTTCTCTTTCTCTCCTTTCTTGCCCAATTGTGGGGAGCTCAGAGCCTGTAGTTTAGGAAGATGTTCAGAGCCATGATGATATGCAGCTGCAGAGGAATAGGCAAGGCAGAAGAATAAACTCAAGTTTCTAATGGAAAGAATCAGCTGACAGGACATTACTGTCATCTGTGTAAGCCAATTATTACCACAACTATAGTTGCTGGATAACTGGTAAGAAAGGTAAATACTTCCTGGGCTAAAATGCTACAGTGAAACTGAACAGAGGGTCCCATTGAACATTGTAGTTAATGGGTCAGGAAAGGAAATACTCAGGGAAAAAGAAAAATAGAGTCATTGTGTTTCTGTGAGTCAAAAAATCAATATATAGGAAAATCAATGATATAAAATTTGTTTTTAAAAGGTGACTTTTCATGTCTGCTTTTCAAAATGGGATGCTATTAAGAATGTGATGATGACAGCTTTTGAAAAAGAGACAGAAAGGGAGAATTCTTCTGAAAAAATGCCTATGGAGATTCTCAGTCATTCAGATCATGGTTTTTCCAAAGGGGCTTTTTCAAGGGGCAACTAGACTTTTGAAAAAGCACCTTCGGGGTTTCTGAAAAAAAATATCCGTAGAAAGCTCTCAATGGTACACGGTTTACAAATATGTTAATTATTAGATGAATACATATGTTTTTCAGCAGTCTTAACTATTCAGACTAATATAGAATCAATCTGTTTTATTATAAATTTTTGAAGCTAATATGGCAAGCATCTGGCAGTGTCTTCTCCACGTACAGTCAACAAAATTAAATTTGTACACTTAATTAGATTGTAAAGGACTTCTGGCAACCCGGAGTCATAAACTCTAGAAACACAGTCAGAAGCCCAGATGAAACGACTAGGCATTTATTTCCTTCTGTCTTTTTCTCAGACTAGTCTGATTTTATTGAAATTTTATAAGAAATTTTATGAGAAACAAAAGGCAGAAGTTTTAAGCTAACAACTGCTGCTTAAGGCTTCTATTACATCTTGGTTGCAGATACTTAATTGGTGAGATTCAGTATTTCAAGTGGTAGATTTTTTTAAAAAATGTGCTGTCTAATTTTATAAATCACACAATCTCAGCCTGTGAATGGCATGATATGAAATAGATATCACGTTCTATTGCATTACACTCCTTCCATTTTGTTCAAATCAATATTTTGCTCTGTTTATGTAAGAACCACCATAGTATCAACTCAAACATGTTCTTATTCAATGGTTATCTTAAGTGGGAAAAAAGGATCCACTCTTCATGAAATAAGCAGATATCTCTGCATTCTTATGATAAATTACAAAGACATCTTAAGTGGATTATAGACGGTTTCATAAAATGGATGAGTTTTGTTCATCTAATGAAGCAACAAAAGAGCAGTTATATTAAGTGGAGCCTTTATGTAATTTGTCTTTTAATTATAGAAATCAGTGATTACTGAATCTGAACTTGCAAACTATTTCTATCTAAAAATATAGAACAAGAAAAACTGGAAATAAAGTAAGGAATAAATCCTCAAATGTATGCTTCTTTATTATCCTAAATATAAGTAACCATTGTGTGACCTTTGAAACAATATCAGTTAAAGACTTCCTACATGTGTGTCAACTCTTGAAATTCTAGTCCAAGATATGTCAGCATTTTTTTTTTTACTGAAATTGGACATCACATAAAATCTAGACCAGCTTGGAGCCTAAGGCTTCTTTCTCTGAAACCAGTTACCAGACAAAGAAAACAAGGAGTCAAATAAGAGCAGCCAAAACAAATTAACTCTTGAACTACTTAAACAAATTTCCTACATCTCAAATTTGCACAATAATATGATATCATATGTGGTGGAAGTAATAGGGTAGTTGAGGATTTGCCTTGAAAGATTTGTTTTATATAGATAGGCAGATCATTCTTTTCTAAAGATTTGTAATCTTTGCAATTTCATCCACCTGCAATGGAACACGTATGCAAACTAAACATCATGAAGATAATAATTTTATGCAAACAATTTAACCAAAGTTATATAATTTGGGATGATAGACCAGGGAAGTTAATTCGTCCCATCATGGATAAGCTAAGAATTTTAGGTGCACATGCACTCCCCTGCCCCCCGCAAAAGAGGTTCAACTTATCCATGGATGCGTTTCTCTGTAACTTTATTATATTTATTAATATAATACATGTATATTGACACAGTAATACTTTTCAAAAGTTCCTGTATTTGCAATCTATATTTGCATTGTAAACCCATTCCTAGATCCTTAAAATTTCAACCAAAATATTATGAAAAATGCAGGTCAGCTTCTCTGCAGGTAGTACGTTTTTTCCCATAGTACTTTGGTTAAAAATTCTAGAGTTGGCTTATCTGTGGAAGGGCTTATACATCAGCAATTACAGAACATAGTGTCTCAATTATGAAATTGCTGAACTAACAAGCTTCACAATGTGATTATTAAGGATAGTAAACATTATTTATGACAGGAAGTCATAAATGTTAGTGGATATTTCATCTTCCATTATCCATAAGGTAACAAAGAAATCCAAGAAGACAAGTCAGGTTCTTCTATACTGAGTTCATATTTTAGAAAAATCCTTCCCTTAAACCTTCAGTAACATGCAGTGGGTACTGTATTTTTTTAGACAAACTTATTTCAAAGGATCTTGTCTTAAATTATTGTTCTAAATTTATTGGAAGGTTTAATAATTATTTATTGTTTCTGGATTTTGTTGTGTGTAGTTTTTTTTTCTGGATTGCAAACCACCCAGAATTTGATTTGAGCTAGGCAGCTATACAAATGTCTTAAATAAATAAATAAAAATTTAATTTAAAACTACCATCTTGTATTTGATGGATTTTGATTTCCCCAAATCAATGAACTGCATCCATTAACACAATGAGCGGTGGCTGTTATAATTCCTAAACGATAGTGCATGGAAAATGCTAAAAGAGCTCATGTGTTTTTGTATAATTATGCTTTATTTTATAGATGAAATGTCAAATCAAAAGTACCATGTTTTCATAGATCAAGTATTCTCAAAATAGAACAAAGCCTCTGTAAATGATGCAGTTACTACTCGTATTACTACAAAATGAATAAATTTATATGAAAAAGAACAATGCTAAAGCATAAGCAACCACTTAAAAAGTGTTACATCTGAGAATGAATCATTTAAGAAAAAGGAATAATCTTTAGATGTAAACATATTAGTTTTTATAAAGCAGAATTGAGGAATCCTAATTCTTTAATGCCCTTTATTTTGTATATTATAAGTAAGTTGTTGCTGTTAGTTGCAAAGTCGTGTCTAACCCATCGCGACCGAATGGAAGTTCCTCCCGGCCTTCCTATCCTCTAACATCTTCTGGAGTCCATTTAAGCTTATACCTACCACTTCAGTGACTCCATCCAGCCACCTCATTTTCTGCCGTCCCCTTCTTCTATTGTCCTCAATCTTTCCCAGCCTTAGGCTCTTCTCAATGAGTCCTTCCTTCTCATTACGTGGCCAAAGAATTTTAGTTTCATCTTAAGAATCTGGCCTTCTAAAGAACAGTCAGGGTTGATCTCCTCTAGGACTGACTAGTTTGATCGCCTTGCAGTCCAAGGGACTCTCAGGAGTCTTCTCCAGCACCAGAGAGGCGCTCAGCCTTTCTTATGGTTCAACTTTCACAGCCATACATTGCAACTGGGAAAACCATAGCCTTGACTATGTGCACTTTTGTTGGTGGTGTCTCTGCTTTTTAGTATGCTGTCTAAATTTGCCATAGTTTCCTCCCCACGAGCAAGCATGTTTAATTTCTTGGATGCAGTCCCCATCTGCAGTGATCTTGGAGCCCAGGAAAATAAAATCCGTCACTATCTCCATTTCTTCCACATCTATTTGCCAAGAATTGAGAAGGCCTGATCCCATGATCTTAGTTTTCTTAATGCTGAGTTTCAAGCCAACTTTTGCACTCTCCTTCTTCACCCACATCAAAAGGCTCTTTAATTCCTCTTTACTTTCTGCCATTAAGAATGGTATCATTTGCATATCTGAGGTTGTTGATATTTCTCCCAGCAATCTTAATTCAAACTTTTGATTCATCTAGCCCTGCCTTTCTCATGATGTGCTCTGCATATAAGTTAAATGGGCAGGGCAACAGTGTACAACCTTGCCGAACTACTTTTCCAATTTTGAACCAATCAGTGGTTCCATGTCTAGTTCTGTTGCTTCTTGACCCGCATATAGATTTCTCAAGAGACAAATAAGATGGTCTGGTACTCCCATCTCTTTAAGAACTCACCACTTTGTTGTGATCCACACAATCAAATGCTTTAGCATAGTCAATGAAGCAGAAGTAGATGTTTTTCTGGAACTCCCTAGCTTTCTCCATCATCCAGCGTATATTGGCAATTTGATCTCTAGTTCCTCTGTCTCTTAAAAATCCTGCCTGTACCTCTGGTAGATGCACATACTGCTGGAGCCTAGCTTGTAGGATTTTAAGCATAACTTTTTTAGCATGTGAAATGAGTGCCATGGTGTGATAGTTTGAACATTCTTTGGCATTGTCTTTCTTTGGAATAGGAATGTAAACTGACCTTTGCCAATTCTGTGGCCAGTGTTGAGTTTCCCAAATTTGCTGGCAAATTGAGAGTAGCACTTTTACTGCATCGTCTTTTAAGATGTAAGCGAATAATTTATTGCAAAAAGAAAAAAAACAATTACAGTAACTTTAAAGCACAGAAAATAAAAAGGAACAGATTTACATGGGCTCAAAATTTTGTGTGAACCAAACTGTTCTGTTTCTTAGGTTTGCATACTGATATTCTGAATATTCTTCAACTCACTTTAAAATTAGTCAGCTATTTTTAAAGGTGCAAATTCAGATGCTTATTTTACTTCAAAGTTCAGAAGCCTGCATATTCATTAATATGACTCTGGGGACAAAAGCCCAGAAAAATTAGGCCAAATTTTTTTTTGAAGATTGAAAAGAATATCTGGGGGAAAAAGAGCTAAGATCAATTTCTTTCCTAATTATTCAAAGGGGTTTTCCCTGCAAACTGCTTCAGTACATTAGTTTTAGTTTATAGAACTCGAACTTCCAAGTAATTACCTCTTCCTAACCACCTTAAACTTTACAGAGTAAACACAGACTTCATTAAACAAATATTAGCTTATATACAAGAGTGCGCAACTGCATCATATTTGCTGAACTGTGGGATATGCTGCAACAGTGTAGGATTAGCAATAATGAAAGGGAGCTCTCTTCAGAAAAAGACTTCATCCTTTCTCATCCTAGAAATGGCTGAGGCCACGCCATTAAATTAACAGTAAGCCAACAATATTCATCTCCAGACAGGAGCTGCTGCCTCAAGACTATGATAGAATTTGGAGAGCCAACTTTAAATAGTTACTAATCGGGAACAAATGTGAACAAATCAATGGAAGTGAGCACAATTTTAGATTTGGAGAACAGAATGTTATAAATTATCTGAGCTTATAGCAAAATATTCTTAAACAATTGAAAACTAAAAACAAATACTGAAATACTTGAAACAATGTAGGATGAAATAATTATTTATCCCACGTTGTTTCAAATATTCTAGTATACTGTGATTTATTTTCAATGATATACCATAATGATATAGAGAATATGTTTGCTAATATAATTAGAGAAACAGATTCCAACCACACTGATGTCAGCTGAACAGAAATAATAAGATGAATGGGAATGACTGAGGACTGCTTAGCTACTTATTAGTTTGTTTTGGGGTTATGGTTACTGTCATTTTAAATTCTTTGCTATAAAGAAAGTAAATTGAACTCCACTGTATGGGTTGCGACATAATGTTGCCCCTTATGTGTTGTGTTTCCATGTGAAGATAAATTGTTTAATAAAAAATGTCCAACAGTTTAAATATTTAAATTTTGGGTATACTCCATAAGATACGACTTTTTCTCATTTGCAACATCTAAATTACTATTTATTGTTGCCCATATGTCACAATTAGGAATAACTGTATCTGCCATATTTTAAAAATGAAGAGATTTGGATTGGTAAATATTCCTTCCTTAATTAAGGACATGCAGCGGGAATCCTTTATTATTCCAAACTTGAAAATAATAATGAACAGAGCATGTATAAAAAGGTGATTACTTTTAAGTCAAAGCTGACTCATGATTCATGCTCATGTCATATAGTTTTCTTGACAGTGATCCCTAAGTGATTTGTCACTGCCGTCTTCCACAGTGCTTGAACATTCCAGTCTTACATGTAGTTTGGAGGGTCTGTTTCTCAAATACTAATTTGTGAGTTAATTTTGCATAGTTTCTTATGTTACACAGTGGATCCTACCTACATACCTTAAATTAACAGAATCTGTTTGACTATAATATGTAATGTTATCCCTTCTAGTACTAGAGGATTAAAACTATTCTTTAAAAAAATAATAGCAATTTATAAATGATTGCTAGAATATATGAAATTCGATATTCAAATACAAAGAGAGACATGGACTGAATTGAAATCTCTGAGAGAAAAATATCAACAATTATTTTGGCAGATAAAGGACTTGTTTCTTGAAACTTAAAATTATAATTAAAAACATTCTGTAATGTACTGAACACTATGCAAACGTTTGAATAGATATTAAACATGCAAAACTGATATATGTGGTCATATATCAAGGCAGCTGTCATTTGGATTTAAATAATTTCATATATTAAATTTGTTTTGGAATATTGTAATTTTATATTATATTATACAGTAAATCTTGCAAATGCTGTTGAATTATATACCTGTGGCTACAAAGTAGTAGGATAATAAAAGATTGCATCCTTTTATAGTTGCAAAATAAGCCTGGTGCTACAAAAGTCACTGCTGGACTCCACTATACTGGACAATTTTTTATCCACTATTTCATATAGTGAAATAGCAGTTTTAGAAAGCCTTTGAGCAAGCATATTATGTAGACCCTTTCCAGTCGGGATTCAGACCCAGATACAGGGCAGAAACAGCATTGGTCATGCTTATAGATGACCTAGATAGGGTGTGCTGGTTAGACAGTATATAGTTAGTTGGGAATGGGAGCTGTCCCCTTAAGGAAATGCTTCATGGAAAATGTAGTTAATGCCTCATGGGAGATGTAGTTCATGCCATGTGGTCACATCTGTAATCCTAACTGGTCACTGAATTGACCTCTGGTTGGGTTGGGAGGGGAGTTTCAGTCATTCTTGCCTGGACTAGCATTGTGCTGGAGTCTCCCCTTGCTGTATATCATTACGGGATGAAGATAACTATCTTTTCACACTATTGAAGACGATTGGACATTAGATGAATCTCAACATAACTGGGAGTTATACCTTGAGGATGCCTGATAAAATCCAATAAAGAAACTTTGTATGGAAGCCTTTGTAGTGTTTAATCTCAATTTTGGGAAGATAAATATTGCCTGAGACAAGATATAGGGGCAGTGTTTATATCCTTGCTGTATTTGACCTATTGGCAGCTTTCAATACCACTGACCATGTCCAATGTTGTGTTGGTTGCCTCCTTCCTTAAGAATCCATTCCATATTTTGAAAACCAAACAAAGTAAAAGGAAGCAGAAGAAAAGGGAATTGCAGAAGGAAGCTTTAATGAGGGAGGGGTATAAAAACTGGAGTAAGAAAAGGAAGAAAACATGAAGGGAAAAAGAAGAAATAAGAAACAGAACCAGGACATAAAAGAAATATGGAAATCAAATAAAAATGAAAAGAAATTGTTTATTTAAAGACATAGACACAATGGTTAATTAAGAGTTAAGAAAGGGGATTCTGCAAGATGATGAGGTGTTGTATAAATGTATTAGAAGTAAAAAAATATTTAGAAAGTAGGAAAATATAGATTATTAAAATGAAAGATTGGAATTGATATTATTTTGTTATTGAATACTTGTTTTTTGTTAAACTGTATACAGAGATAAATGGAACAAATGTGAAAAAAGAGAAATTATAAGTTTATTAACTATGTTCAATGAATTTATAGAATATAGTTGAAATGAATTATGAGGATTGTTGGAATGAGACTAATATCAGTTTTGATGATGAATTAAATAGATTAATTTTTCTTTTTTAAATTATAAATGTTTTTGATGTATTTGAAGGGGAAAGTACCATGCGGAATCTGACTTAAAAGGTATATGTTATGTAGTTGCTAGAAGGTAATTTTTAAGGTGATAATTAAAAAGTTAAATGATTACTGGGATTTAAAGGGGAGCTAATTAAATGATATATAACATTAGGGGTGGCACACTCTAAGTGGTAATTGTGGGGGAAACTTTTTTCAAATGTTTGAATTGAGATGAAATTTTTAAAATGATGAATTAAGAATTTGTGATGAAATTGCAAACCTGACAGATAAAAGTACAAAGCACAACAAATATGAAGATTTGAGAATTATTTAAAGTTAAAAGAAATAGGTTAAGAAATGAATTGAAAATTTATAAAATAAGCTTGAGGAAAGTATTTGAGAAAAATAATTGAAAATATGTAAAGTAATGGTAATATATGAAATTAAACTATGAAAGATGAATATGTAATTAAAGTCATGTTTGTATGCAAATGTGAAAACCTGGAATTATGCTGCTCACTAAAAAAAGATATTTTTAAAATGTGGAAAACTGAAATAAAACTTTTTATATATATAAAAAAAGAATCCATTTCAGTCATTCATGACTGAGGAGAAGTCCTACCCTTAGCCTAAGTGAGGTGCCACAGGGTTTGATGCTTTCTCCTTTCATCCACAGGAGGCTTCTGGGTGAGCTTACCCATCACCATGGGGTGAAGTATCATCAATATGCTGACGATATTCAGTTTTACGTTTCAATCTTTAGCCAAATAAATGAAGCCATGACCATCTTATCCTGGTGGCTGGAGGCTGCGAGGATCTGGATGGGGAACAACAGGCTTCAGTTGAACCCTCACAAGACCAAGTGGCTTTTCAGGCCACTCTGGCTCCAGGACTATGCCATCTTTGATGCTGGATGAGACTGCGCTATCCCAGACAGTCTCAGTATGCAATCTTGGGGTTCTCCTAGATTCATAACTGCTACTTGATGAGTAGATGGCAGTCATGGCTATGAGGGCCTTTGTACAGTTTTATCTTGTGTGCCATGTGCGCCTGTTCTTGAATCAGAAGATCCTGTTTACAGGTCACTCATGCCATAATCATCTTCAGATTAGATTACTGCAATGCACTGTACAAGGGGCTGCCCTTGAAGAGTATCCAGAAACTTCAATTGGTGCAGAATGTGGTGACATGGCAGTAATGCATGCTCCTGGAATAGTGCATGTTACACTTCTATCCAAGAGCCGCACTGCTTGCCTATTTGCTTCTGTGCACTATTCAAATTGCTGGTTTAAACCTTTAAAACTCGTCATGGTGTGGGACTAGGCTGTCTGAAGAACCAGGCTACCTTTCCCCATCAGCTTGCCCCATCAGATCTGGCAGAGAAGGCATGCGGTGGATACCATCAACCAGGGATCTACATTTGGTGGATCCCAGGGAGATGTGCCTTCTTGTGGACCCTTCCTCCCCCACCCCAAAATTAGATCGGCCACATCCCATCTGACATTCCAAAAGGCCATCAAGACCTGGTTATGAGACTAGGCCTGGGGCCCCTAAGGAACTGGACCCTTGGCAAGATAGCTCCATTGTTGAGGGGGAATTTCTTATTTTCCCTCTGCTTTGATTGCATTTTGAGTTTTTTAGTATATTTTTTACCAGAGTTTTTAAAATTTTTATACACTGTTTTTATATTTTTTATCTATTACCATCCACCAACAAGAGTTGCCTTGGTAAGATGCATAGCCATATAAGCTTGATCAATCAATAAATAATAAGAATTTAAGAACACTCATTCTTCATCAATTATTATCATATTATAGAAACTTAATCTCTCCATAATTGAACAAGTACTTCACCATTGCAAGTTTTGCGGATCACTATTTTGAGATTTAAACCTGATGTACTGATTTATATGTTTAATTTGGCTTTTTGGTCTTATAATAAAACCCAGTTTACAAATGTAATTATATCACATGACATGATTATACCATTTAAGGCTATTGTTTTTGTTTAGTGTCTAAGAGCCATATGTTTTTCTAATGATGTTTTTGATTCATCTCTTTATAGATATAATATATTTCAACTATGGAGTTTACTAATTAAAATTATTATGTTGTTATTGTTATTTAATGTAGTCCAGTGTTTTATATTGTATTTCTTCGGCACTGCTCTAAACTAAAACTTTAATTACTGTTATGATGTAACTCTTTGAAGTACTTTGGCTTTTGGTTGTATATTGCTTTTTAGAGTATAACTATAGGCTGAAATACTTCAAATAAATAGCACTGACATTCTAAGAAAAACATTTACAGTAGTAATTTAAAGGTTTATTTTGAGTCAGATGTACCAACATGAATTTGGGGATTTGATAGGAGACCAGAAACCAAATAAAAATGTTCTTTTGAGGTGACAGATCCAATCTAAACCTCAACTTAAAGAAATTCCTTTGATAAGAAGCCCTTAATGTTAATATTATTATCAATAATAAGAATCAGTTTGATCTAATGGTTAAAGCGCCAGGCTAGAAACAGGCAGAATGGCATGTGTCAACCCAGCTATGGATTCTCCATTCGTCATGCTGGAAACATGGGGATTCCATGAGTACTAGTGCTGCCTTAGCCATAAAAGTCAGCTTGGTGACCTTGGGCCAGTTACTCTCTCCCAGCCTAACCCATCTCAGAGGGTTATTGTTATGAAGAAATAGGAGGAAGGAGGAGTATTAGATGTGTTTCTGCCTTGAGTTGTTGATAAAAATAATAAAGGTAAGATATGAAACAAACAATATTTTAATTAAATACAATTTATACAAATAAATACAATTCTGCCTTGATGATTTTTTCCTTTGTCCTCTCGCAGGTCTGGCACTGTTTTTTGTTTGTTTGTTTTTTTACTGCACTGAGGATCAGAAAGAGCCACCCCCAACAGCTAGGGCCTATAAGCTTGGCAGTACCCTTAATGTTTTAAAATAGGAATAGTTAAGAGGTGATTTTGTGGTGATTAATTTTCTTCTTCAGAAAGTAAGAGGAAAGGCATTGGTCTGAGGGTCATGTTCCAGAAGATTCTGCCTGATTGGCTGGCCCATAACTGGATAGTAATAATCTTCTAAGTATCCAAAGATATTTTCCTGTGTTCAAAGAACCATAAAGCACAAAAGAGAAGAGGGTCCATTCTAGCACTCTACACAAGCTGTTAAAAAAATGAAATTATTTTGAATCATTCAAAAAGGATATGAAACTTTACAAACCTTTTTATACGTTTTCTCCTCGTTTTGTTTTTCAGAAGGGGGCTCTCCATTTTCAGCTATAGTCTGCATCTGAAAAGATTTAAAAGCACAAATGTAGTGTGTTATTTGCAGTGTCCTAACTCACCATTCCCAGAAAGGGAACCATTAGCAGTCAAATTAAATTAAATATAAAATATAACACACCAATGTATAAACAGCAACTAGTTTAAAATCAATAATCAGTGATAGGCCGCTAAGCTAGGCAGACAGTAGATTATAGATTGACACCTATGGACATCGTTATTATTTCCCCATTTTCTGGATAATTTGGGGAGCCCTAATTTCTAAGCCAAATTTTACCTCTGGATAATCACAGCATTATAGAATATTCTAAATGCTATTAAAAGGCACAGCAATAATAACAACCCTAGAAAGATTTCATCTGATGCCTGAAAGATAGTAACTGAGAGAACAAGAAAGGGGGCTGCAATAAAGACTTTAATTGCTGGGAGATTCATGTTGTAAAAGGTAATCCTTCAAATGTATTAGTCCCAGTTCTTTTAAGGTTTTAAACACTAAAATCAATCAACGAGACTGGGAACAAATCAATAGCAATGTACTTCTCTGAATACCAGGTTGATAATATGCTTAGGACAGCCAGTGCTAGTAAATAATGTGGTTCCTCTAATGGTGAATCAAACCCATACTTGCCAAGGAAAGCAATGCATTCCTAATCTGATCATTATTGAAGCATGAGTAATATCAGTCAAACCATGTCTCTCCAACAAATGAGTTCAACAACAGAGCAACCAAAGCTACATGGAATATAACAAAGAGCTACCTTTAGCTCCTTTATAGGAAAAAATGTTTATAGGAATCTTACACAAGACAAACCTAAAATTTTCACTAATAGCTCCATCTTATCTTAATAATCAGTGAAGGCCATCATTTTTATAGTCACTACACTCACTCGAATGGCCCCCTGGATTGCATGGATGAATTATAATCCTAACCTATATGGTTAGCATAGCTGGAGATTTGTTCAGGTCTGTTTGGCTTGTTTATACAAGTACACAAACCCTTGTGTATTTATCTGTTTCTATTTCATGGAGGACAACTATAGAATCATCGCCTATTTAGGCAAAGCAGCTCCTTCAACTTTGTGCAGGAATTAAAATTAAAATATCCCAGACAGATGGGTGTCTAGTTTCTATTGTACATCTGATGAATTTTTATACATAAATTATATGCAACATTCCCAGTGGTCCTTAAAGTATCTCTGGATCATTCCCATTCTGTAACTGTGGAAGGATGCTGTATAACCAACAATAGATATTTAACATAATTCTTATTTCTTTATGCATAGAACATGCACAAATATCAGCAAAAAGAGACAGATGAAAGAGCAAATAAAGGGAAAGAAAAATATTAGTAAACTCACCAAGATAAATTCCAATTAGAAAGTTTTTAAAAATTCAGTGGCAAGCAAAGTGCACGGAAGTCATAAAGATATGAGTAAGTATAGGTTTCTGAAAAGTCTATCTCCTGTGTCCCAACCAACCACATATCCATCATCATTTGACAAAGTGAAAAGCTTTCTTGGGTATCTTGGTGAACATATAAACGGATAGAGAATATGATTGCATTTCCTTTATCCTAGACTCAAAATGTCCATCTCTTTCAGGAAAAAAAAAAGCATTTACCCAAATGTTGGAGTGGGTTTGCAAGCTGATATACTTACTACATAACGGGCATAATGTCCTCTCATAGATAATATATTAATTTAAGAAAGTTCATTAAATAACTGATCTGGTTTACAAGCTGATTGCAAAGCCACATTTAGAAGATGGAGGTTCACAGTTCATGCTATAAATACTAAACTACTTTACTAAACTCTTCTTTGAAATTAAAATGTGCTAGTTAATAGACTGATGCCTACACTGAACATTTTATTAGTCAAAATGCAAAATCCTTCTTATTTAGGTTGTTGATCGTTTGGTCAACCAAAGAGCTATGTTAAATTCTATGGACATAAAACAAGGCATTTAGAAACTGCCCAGACTTTGCATACATTAGCAACCATTCGTTTAATGACTCTTCGAAATTACAATAGAGCTAGGTTTCCGGTTCCGCGTGGCTTAGGGGCAGCAGGAATTCGCGATCGTCCGCGATTTCTGCTGTGCTAGCCACCGATATTCCCCCGATCCAAATGGATCCGGGGAATATGGCTGCCCTGTAGAGGCAGCCGAAGAGAGAGGGGAGCCGGACAGGGGGTTGGGGGTGTCGCAGACCCCCTCCTCCTCCGGAAAAACCCCTTTTTCCCGAGGTGATGGAGCGGCGGTCAGTAATGGCCGCCACGAAGAAGCCTGCAACCGGGTAAGATTGTGCTGGAGGAAGCAGGAAAAGTGAAAGTGCTGGCTGAGCCGGGCTAATCAACATTTCTCAAACTCTCTGGAACTGAATTGTTTGAATTGCTGGAGGATACATTGTATCCCTAAGGAGATCGGCAAGCGGCGGAGAAAGCTGTTAAAGGGAAACTTCTTTTTTCTACACTCTCCCACCCCATAGAAACAGCAGATGAAGATTTGAAATTTATTTGGGCATTGAAGGTGAATTATTTTGAAAGTTAAAGCCAAGCGACAAAAGACTCTTTGGACATTGGACTTAATAATTTAAGAAATTGGAAAACCCTTATTGTAGGTATAGATTTCTGATCATTTAAAAGTTGTTGTTGCAAGTGGGAAGGGAGAGGAAAAAAATTGGAGCAGAAGTTGAAAAAGGAGGAGAATTCTAAAGAAAGATATATGGTAATTGGACCTCTTTGATTAAACAGTAACCCCAGAAAGAGAAGTTAGAAGAAGGGAAAAAAAAGCATTAACTTTTGGAATCTTTTTTGAATTATTCTTGATTAAAAATACTTGGGTGGTTTTTTTGGGAAAAGTTTCTCTTTTTATGATGGCATCGCTTGTGGATGAATTAAAAATTGAATATCAAAAATATAAAAAGGAAGAACAAGATGGAAAAGATACTTTGGGCACTTTATTTCAATTTTTAGAAATGGCGTTATGCACTTATGAAAAGTTGACTACGCAGTAGAATGACTGGAACAAAGAAGAAGAGGAAGAAGAAGCCATCTTTGGTGAACAATGGGTTTTTTCTGGGGAGGAGGAGAAAGAGGATAAGAAAAAGGGGATTTTAAGGTTTGAAAAAACAACCAAAAAAGAGAAAAATGAGATGAAAGGTGGATGCAAGATTAGAAAACAACGGAAAGGGAGTAAGAAAAGGCAGGAGAGACAAAGGGGTAAAAAGGGCAATGAGAAGAATAAGCAAGAGAGAAAGGAGGGGATGAGAAGTCTTAATGGTGGGAAGCAAGATCTAAAGGAAAAAAGTTTATTTAGAGACAATGGGTGAATCTAATTAAAAAAATGGGGGGATTCTGGAAGGTACATAAGATTGGGTCTTTATATGTGTATTTAGAGTAAAATGCTTAAGATATAAATGAGTATTAATATATACGATTAGTTTTTTTTTTAATGATATGGATAGTGCTTATATACGATTTTACTGAGTTATTGTTGGGTCTTTACCTTTTTTATAAAATTTATTGTGTAATTTTAGAATGTACTAAACAGAATCCCAAGATAAAATTAAGTGTTATATAAAGTAATTTTAAGTTAGGCCAATGAGTTAAAGGTGTCACTCCAATCAGTGTATAGGAGAAGTAAATTAAAGGAAAAAAGATGAATGGATAGTTGGAAATAGAACAGACAAAGAATGATATTGAAAATGATAATAAGATATGGAAGGATATATAAAGTGAATATGATGTTTGAATTTGTGTCTGTGTGAAGAGTTTCAACCCAGGATCAAGCAGCCTTCAGAAAAGATGTTTTAGGTTTTTTTTTCTATGTTCTATGTTTTGTTTGTTTATGAAAGGCAATAAAATTTTAATAAGCAAGAAATATAATTTGGATAACTAGAATGAAAAGGAGAAGTCGGGATAAGATATGAAGTTAAATAGATAATGTAAATATTGATATTACAATTTGGAATTATTTTGTATGTTCTATTGGCTTTCTTCTATTATTATTATTATTATTATTATTATTATTATTATTATTATTATTATTATTATTATTATTATTATTATTATTATTTAGAAAAGAATTTTCAAATTGTTATGCCTGGATTATTTGTGTATTGTTTTTGTAAAATTAATAAAATTTGTTTTTTTGTTTTTTTAAAAGAAATTACAATAGAGCTGAATGCCAGAGACTTATGACAGGTCCTTGAAGTTGTGGCCATTGCAGTGTCTCCATGGTCATGTGATTACAATTTGGTGCTTGGCAATTGACTTGCACTTACAACAGTTGGAGAGCCCATGACCACACCTGCCATTTGAGACCTTCCCTACCGACTTCCCACATGCAAAGTCAATGGGAAAGCCATAAGGGAAAGTCACAAGTCACCTCCATAAACTCTTACTGCTTTTTTCCCCTCAAGAGCCCAAGTGGTAGGGCAAGTGTGGTCCAAGGCAGGAAACTGCCTGCTCAGTTGCAGTCAGATGTTGCCACAGTGCCATTCCCCTGTCTATGCCCATCCCCCCCACCAACACTATATTGCAACAGAAATTCTGGTTCCATATTTAATCAAAGGCTATCTGTAATCACAAATATATTTTTCCATTCTTACAGTAGGCTTAATTATATAATGCAACAAGTCGTAACATATTGTTATTACTAATATTAGAATGGAAGTACCTTTCTTAGCTATGTTAAAAACAGCCTGCAGTTGAGAGAGGGAATCAGCCCTTTCATTGATGCTGTCGATTTGTCCAGGACACTGTTTAAAAAAAAGTACTTTGTTAACCAGGGTTAATTATTTAAAAATATTTTTTATTCAGAATAACAGTGAAACAAAAGCAGGGCCCTACACACACACACACACACATATATAAAATATAATCATTTATTACATTCATACATTATTTATGATCATTCCAATTACAGGTGGTGCTTGACTTACAACCTACTCGAAAAAGGGGACTTACGACCCGGATCTGAAGTTCTGATAGCCAGTTCCCCCCCACATACCGCACTTCAGGCGCTCAGCAATGTGGTCACATTTGTGGCCATTTGCAGCATACTGCAGGCCTATGACCGCATTTTATGAGTTTTGTTGAAAACCAGCAGGGAATCATATTTATGATTGTGGCGTTTGCTTAACGACATTAGTGTCCACACTTATGACTGACTGCACTAATGACCCCTGTGAAAAAAGTTATAAAGTTGTGTCAAACACGTGATCGACCTGTTTTATAACCATCACAACATACAAGCATAATAGACAGGTTCTATTACAGTTGTATGTGAAGGAGTACCCCATTAAACATTTACAGAAAGCAATAGATGCATGTTACATTGCAGAACATTACTAAAATATATTGAAGGAGAATTTATTTCAGTAGACCGTTGTAAGGCTGCCTTAAAGGTACATGAAAAGGAATTATAATGCTAGTTAGCTCATTCACATAGTAGGCTCATTTTTACACATACAGAACATTATTACAACATCAGTTCCGGTTTGAGCTTCTTTGGCGACAGACCAAATCCGCAATTGTGCGCAGTTTTGATCTGTGCTGGCTGCTGGAGCGCCCCGAGCCAGCTGGTTTCGGGGCTAAGTCACCCCATAGAGGTGGTGAAGAGGGGGCAGACTTCCAGCAGGGTCGAGAAGAGTTGCATCTCTCCTCTCCAGCTGGCGATTACTCCCTTTTCCGAAGGCGGTTGCAGCAGTGGTCAGAAATGGCCACCTCAAAGAAGAACTTGACCGGAAAAGAATGTGCAGGAGGAAGATATGAAGAGAAAGTTTTGACTGACTGGGTCGACATGAAAAAGCAACAATATAAGGTACCCTGGAATTTAAATTAAAAAATATAACATTGCTCTCAAAGAAGACTTTGAAGCGGCGAATGAGAGAGGGAAGGGAAAGGATTTGGGTTTTTTTCTTTTCTTCCCTATATTGACAACTAAGAGATTTAAGCAAGAAATCAGCAAAAATCCACTTTGACATTAACAGATATTTAAGCTGAAAATAAAATGTCAAGGGAATAATAAAGATTTCTGGATTCTCAAAAACTTTTAAAAGAAGAAAAAAAAAAAGGGTGGGATCTGGAAAAATGGAGGAGACCACCTGGAAGTGAAAGGAATTAAGAGTGAAACTTTAACAAGATTCCTAAATGATACATTTTAACTGAAACTTTGTAACAAGATAATAGAACCCTAGGAAGAGAAAGTGGAAAAAAGAAGCAAGAAGAAACAGCTTTGGATTATTTGGATTACTTGGTGATTTTTGGATTTTTGGCTATTGGATCTAAAGGACTAAAATTAATCAGGTGGTTGTTTAAAAGTTTTTTAAATGGTTGACTGGGTCGAACTGAAAAAGCAACAATAAATTGGAAGAACTGAGAATGGAACTTAAAAAACAGAAAGATGCACAAGAAAAAGGTTCTTTTGGCTTCATATTTCAATTTTTGGAAATGGAGATCCTGAACTGAGAAACAACAAGAAATGCCTGTAGAACAAGAAGGGCGGGACAAAGAAGAAGCCATCTTCAATGACCAAGTATTTCTATGCAGGGAAAAGAAAGGAAAGGAGAGAAAGAGAGTGAAAAATTTAAGATTTGAAAAAACAACCCCAAAAAAGAATAGTTTGAAAAGTAATTACAATATTAGGAAGAAACAGAAGAGAGGATTACAGAAGAGAGAATTAGAATTAGAGAGAGAAGGGATCAAAAAGGGAAGGGAGAAGAAGAGGGGGAAGAGGAAAAGGAAAAGAAATTATAAAGGACAGAAACAGGACATAGAGAAACAGGGAAAACGTACAAAGATTAAGGGTATAAGCCTATTTAGAAGACACAGAGATAATGGGTAAAAGTTTAATTGAAAGGAGAATTCTGCAAGGGTACATAAGATAGTATTGTTATATTAGAAATAGAAATGAACTTTGAAAATATGAAACAAGTGTGATTAAAATGATAGATAAAATACTCATTGTAATGGAATGAAATGTTTAATAAATAAATGAAATAAAAATAATGAGAGAATGGAAT
The DNA here is from genome assembly GCA_033807585.1 of Hydrophis major. NCBI lineage: Eukaryota > Metazoa > Chordata > Lepidosauria > Squamata > Elapidae > Hydrophis > Hydrophis major. Next base: position 290,468,890 of record CM066329.1, on the reverse strand, counting down.
GAGGAAAGGAGGGGAACATTTTAATTATCATTAATATGTTATAAAAATTTAAGTGAAGAGGAATATGAAAGAAATATGAAAAAATTATGGAAATATTATAAGTGTTCCTAGAAGTATGATACCCTATTGAAAAGAAATATTAAAGATGTTAAAGATTATAACTAACATTAATGATAGAGCTGAATTGGAATAGAATACGTATTTTATTTATTATTGTTATATATATATATATTTTCTTTAAGAACTTAGTACGTATTTTAAGAATGTACCAAGCAGAATTTGACTGGAAGTTATGTGTTATATTGAAGGTTATAATTGTAAAGGCATAAATTGAAGTTTAAATAAGAGTTGAAGAGATAAAAATTAAAAAACGTAAAGGTGTTATACTCCAATCAGTAACTACAGGGGAAAATTTTGTTTAATGAGAAAAGAAAATATGAAATTGAAACAGGACAGACAAAAGTATAAATATAATGATTAGAAAGATATTGAAACTTAGAAAAAGATATATATAACTGAATTTAGAAAGGAATGAGATAATTAAAAGTAAGATTGAGAAAACTAAGGGAAGAGAAAAATTACTGAGAAAATGTTAAAATAGTAATAAGATATGGAATAGAACACAAAGATGAATATGAAATTGAATTTGTGTGTGTATGAAGAAGTGATAACTCGGGACCATGCTATTCTCAAAAAAAGAAATTTTACTTTTATTATGTTTTGTGAAAACCAAATAAAATTTTTATTAAAAAAAAGAATTATTATTACAACAGCAAAACCACATATGTTTTGAAAGGAGACTTATAGGATTATAATCAGTTGTCGAATCTTAGATTTACTTATCAAGCTTCTAAGATCTTGCTTCCAATAGGAAAATGGACTGCATGCAAAAACAATGGAAACGGTTCTATATTTTCTATCCACTTCTCTAGTAACTGGGAAAATAAGCAATTTACTACTGTTCATGCAATCAAGTTTACTACTCTTCAACGACAAAACAGTGCATATGGTAACCTGCTTCTAGTTTCTGAATATACACACCCCTCCACAAAAAAGAGATGAAAGTACTAAAAGATCTAATGACTGAGAACTGCATCTCAGCCTTGTGACAAGCAACTTTTGTAAAACTGGGCTTAATTACAGGGCTGCTTTAAAATAAATATTTTTTTCAATATTTTTTCCTAGAAGTATTAATATAATGACATTTTAAAAAGTTATCCCACATAACCATATAACATTGTACCTGGACAATTTTGGTAACATTTATGTAATGAATGCAATGCTGATAGTTTAAATAATACAACATTAAACAACTTTGTGGTATCTTTAACTAATTAAGACACAATTTTTATACGTTACTATATACTACTTAGTCTTCATGGTGGCATAAGATCCTATTTATTTTTTACTGTAATAGATTAGAAATATATAATGAGCAATTAATTAACTACTCAAACTATATTCCAAGAAAATAAAGCTATTTTTAAATGTAAAGCTAGCAAATAGTATGCTATGACCAAGCATTATATAATATTGTTTTAAATTCTTTTATATAATCATTTGCATTGGATACTAAATAAATCTTAGCAAAAAAAAAGGTTTTCCTTCCAATGCCAAATATCAGTTTTTAACATGTTATACTTTTATGTTCTTCCACAGAATATCCCATGATGGGAGATATTAGTAAATTCCTAATACTTAGGGAATACCCAGTGTAAAATATTTTTTTCCATGCTGGATCTTAATAAACTCTACATACTATGATCATTTAAGGGCCTTTACATCCTCATCAAAGTATCATACTGTTTACAACAAGCAGACTCTCTCATCTATCCTTGCACTCTGCCTACATGGAAGTGGATTTATATGCAGTTTTTCCCCTTGGCTGTCAAAGCATATTTCTATGCATACCAACTTAAAAGTATGTCTTCAGAAAAATTAATTCAATGCTATCCTGAAATAACTAAACCAAACCAAGTACAATATAGCCTTGAACTTTCTGTCCAAGAAGAATATTTGGGATGTAACAAAGGCTTGCTTATTCCCAATTTATGTGAAGAAAATTCTTTTTTTTTTTTTAATGTGGGAATTCATATTGCCAAGGTAAAGAAGGCATTGATTTATTTTGCAGAACTACATTTGCAAATTAAACTGAATTAAATAAATCTGGAGTCTCCAACTTTTGGTAAAATATCACATGTGTGTGTCCACATCTGTATGTGTATAGATATGTGAAAGAAACAGCTTCGGGTTTGAAAGAAAAATGATGCATGCCGTCTACCATAAAAAACAATGCCTCCTGAATGGAAGGTGGAGCCATGTGGCCGCGATACAGCTGCAATCTTGGGGCTCCGAGATCGCAGCTGATATCTTCTCCCCTGGTCGGTCCTGATGGACCTAAACCATCCCGTAGAGACAGTGACAGTAAGGGGCGTGTTCCGTTGATCCCAGGGACATTGCAAGTCCCTGGTTGATCCGGGAGAAACCCTTCTATCATCGGCGGAGAGGCAGCCATTAAGCTGCTGAAGCAGGGACAGCTCCGGAAGGAAGAGACAGAAAGATAAAGTGTATCAGCTGGTGAGGATTTTTTTTAAAAAAAATATTTGGGACTTAAGGACATTCTAGAATGAGAAGAAACCTGTAAGATTTCTGACAAAAATTGATAAAATTAATCTAGCGGCAATTTTTTAAAGAGAAATGTCAAAGTGAGGCTTGGCTTTTTACTTTTACTTTTTTTTTCTTCACTGAACTTCTATTGCGACTTAGTAACTGTAACCAGACTGGATTTTTCTCCTATATTTACTTACTTTCTTTCTCCTTTTTGACTGCTTATATTTTTTAGGCTCCCTTTAGTAATTTTTTTTTTTAAATATATATATATATACATGTATATTTTCTTTTTCTATTAGGCTTTTTTGGGGAAGAAGGGGGAGTGGATTAAGGAAACTTTGTAACACTGCCAACTAGAGGCTTGAAAATACTTTATTTGAAGTTGAGAGGACTGTGAAAAATTCTTCCTCAAGGACACTGGAACTTGATAAGATAGAGGGAAGAGCATTGGAGAATGTTTTTACAGGTGTCTCTCTGGGACCTCTACTATTAATTGAAAATTTGAAGCTTGGCTTTGGAATCTGTGGAGAAACCATAAGAAGAGCCTTGGATACTTAAATAAAATGCAGTGTGCTCCTTTTTTTATTTTCTCTTAGCGGTTTTATCCCCCCCTCTTCAACCCTACAGCACTTTGTAATATTTGTATATTTATTCTTTATTTTTTTTATTCTATTTTTTATTCTATTTTTATCTTTTTTTTTTTAAAGGGAAAGCCTCAGAATATCTTTTTTCTTTTTCTTTTTATTTATTTTAATTTATTGGGACTTTTGTTTTCCCTATTTCCATTTTTGATTTACTCTTATGGTTATCTTTTACTTTTTGTGACCTTTCAATTGGATTAAGGTGTGAAGAACCTGAAGAATTTTCTTTCTCTTTTTTTTCTTATTATTTTTTAATATTATTGGGTATTATTCTTTTTTTCTTTATTTTTAATTTTTATTTTTGAACAACAACTGACTATCCCATAACAGGATTAAGGTTTAGAAGAACCTGAAGAACCTCCTTTTTATTTTTATTTTTAATCCTTTTTTCTTTTTGGGCTTTTTATTTTTTTATTGGCTTTTTCTTATGTTTTCCTTTTTCCTAATTGGATTATAATTGGCCACCCTACCAATTGGATTAAAAGAGCTTGAAGATCTGGAGCTATCCAAATGAGTAAGAAAATTTTATCTTCTGGCATTTCAACCTCTGCTCCTGCCTCCCCATCAGCTGGAAGACGACTTTTAACAATGGTGAAGCAAGATAAAGCACATGTGGATCTAACGATGGTTATGCAAGGAATTCAAGAACTTAAAACGAGTATTGAACAAAGAATGGAGAGCATAGAACAAAGAATCGCGAAGACTGATGAAAAAATTGAAAACATTCAACAATTGATGGTGAAATACGATGAAAGACTCCAAAAAATGGAAGAGAAAGATAAACAAAGGGATGAGACAATTGGAAACATCAACAGCAGATTAACAATGGTTGAACAAGATAAAAGTGGGATGTTGAAGTGAGAGATGGACAGATCAGAATTCTACCTCAGATTCCAAAACATAGAGGAAGAAAAAGGACAAAATTTGGCTGCAATAGTGATAGAAATCTTGGCTGGAGCTCTGGGAATAACAGAGGAAAAGATGATGGATGGAGTAGATGAGATATATCGAGTCTTCACAAGATATGTGATGAGGAACAGTCTACCAAGAGAGGTCCATGTTAAGATTTACAAAAAAACCCTATTAAAACACAAATATTACAAGAGGCAAGAGAGAAGACGTTGAAGTATAAAGACAAAGAGATTGTGGTCTTAAAACAAATACCCAGAAAAGTGAGAGAGATGAGAAGAGAATATCGATTTCTGACTAAAATGTTGCTGGAAAAAGAGGTGAATTACAGATGGCTGATTCCAGAAGGATTAATGTTTACATGGCAAGAACAGAGACACAGAATTGATTCAATTGAGAAAGCAGAAATATTCTACAATGAATTCTTCAAAAGAAGAGAAATAGAGATATTCAACTGGATATCATCTCAACTGAACTTCAAGATGACCAAATGGGAATGGGAAAAGAAGAAGGTGCAGTAGTGGAGACCAAAGAACAACGTGAAGTAAGATCTACAAGAGCTGTTAGACCTAAATATAAAACATAATTATGGAGGAAAAAAAAATTGATTTCTATGAATATAAATGGACTGAATTCAGCTACCAAAAGAAAAACTTTTCATAAATTAGAGAAATTAAAATTTGATATAATCTGCTTACAAGAAGTACATATTAAAAAACAACATCAACATTTATTATACGATCAAAATTAGGGAAAATTTTTACTTCTCTGACTCGTTGTAAGAAAAGAGGAGTGGCCTTGTATATTAAAGAATCTATTCCAGCCAAACTGATCAATAATGATGACAATGGAAGAATATTAATGGTTGAAATAGTGGATAATAACGCAAAAACACTCCTGGTTGCAATTTATGCCCCAAATGATAAAAAAGAAGAATTTTATAAAAGGTTACATATGAAAGCAATCGAACTGGACTATATTAACATAGTTATGATGGGAGATTTCAATGGAATTGTAGATAATAAATTGGACTACACAGCGACAGCATCAAGACAAAATAGAAAGACTCTCCCTAAATCCTTCTTCAAAATGATAGATGAATTAAATTTAAAAGATATATGGAGAGAAAGAAATGCTAAAACTCAACAGTATACTTTTTATTCAAATAGACATTTATCATGGTCCAGAATAGATATGATTTGGGTCTCAACAGAATTAATATCTAATATTCAAGAAACAAATATTGAAACAAGTACATGGGCAGACCATAATCCAATAACAATTAAATGGAAAGAACAACAAAGAAGATCTAGATGGACATTAAATAATACTATTTTAAGGAAAAAGACTTCACACAATGGATGGAAAAAGAATTGACTTTCTTCTTTAGTGAAAATAAAAAAGAAGGTACTTCAATACAGAATGTTTGGGATACAATGAAGGCATATGCGAGAGGATTAATAATAGACTATACAAAGGAAAAAAATACTAGGAAGAGGCAAGCTATTAAAGCTCTAGAAGATGACTACAAAAAACTGGAAAAAGAATTACAGAAAATGCCACAGAAAAAAGATATTAAACTTAAAATGGACATAATCAAACATAAAATGGGCCAGGTAGAGAAAGAAGAACTGGCACAAATAATCAGAAGTGCTAAACGGAACTATTTTGAAGATGCAAACAGGCCAGGTAGATGGTTAGCATATAAACTGAGAAAGAAGAAAGAATCAAGGAAAATATTACAGTTAATAGATGATCAAGGTCAAATGTGTTATGGCAATAAGGAGAAAAAGGAAATTATTCGAGACTTTTATGGACAGCTATATAAACAAGAGGATCTTGATGAGGGAAAAATTAAACAGTATTTACAAAATGCTAATTTACCCAAGATACCTGAAGAGACTGAAAAAATGTTAGAAAGTACTATAACAATGATGGAATTAACTGAAGCATTCAACAGACAGAATAATGGGAAAGCACCAGGTCCAGACAGGCTTCCGGCAGAATTTTATAAAACACTACAAGAATCGTTGAGCATACAACTGCTAGAAGTCATGAATGAAGTTATGTTAAATAAGAAAATACCTAAAACGTGGTCAGAAGCTTATATTACACTTATTCCAAAAGAAGGGGCTGATCCATTACAAATTAAGAACTACAGACCTATTTCCTTATTGAATGCAGACTATAAAATCTTTGCCTCAATTTTGGCAGAAAGACTTACAAAATACATAAATAATTTTATTCATCCTGATCAGAATGGATTTTTACCAAAGAGACAAATTAAAGACAATATGAGGGTAATTCTGGACACTTTGGAATATTATGAGGCGCATCCTGAAAAACAAACGGCTTTGATATTCCTAGATGCCCAAAAGGCATTTGATAATGTGAATTGGAGATTTATGTTATTATTACTGGAACAGATGGGCTTTGCCAGAAAATTTATTCAAGCAATTGAAGCCATATACTATATGCAATCGGCAAAAGTAATGATAGAGGGAGAATTTACAGACTATTATTATAAGAAAAGGCACAAGACAAGGATGCCCATTATCACCTTTGCTATTTGTACTGACTTTGGAAGTGTTGAATAGAAATATTAGAGAGGACCAAAATATAAAAGGCATGAAAATTAAAAAAGAGGAATTTAAATTGCAAGCCTTTGCGGATGATTTGGTTTTCATTCTGGAAGATCCTCTAGAGACAGCTTTAAAACTATTGGAAAAGATAGAGAAGTATGGTGAGATGGCTGGTCTGAAAATAAATAAAGATAAAACAAAGATTCTGACAAAGAACATGTTATTAAGGCAAAGAGAAGAACTGGCAGACTTATTGAAAATCCAAGTTATGAATAAGGTTAAATATTTGGAGATACATTTGACATCAAGATGTACTACATTGAAAGAGAATAACTATATTAAGCTTAAGCAGCAGATAGCATCTGATTTGAAGAAATGGGAAAATCTACAATTGTCATTGATAGGTAGAATTTCAACAATCAAGTTGAATATTTTACCTAGAATTTTATATTTGTTCCAAACAATACCAATTAGGCTTGGCAAAGATTATTTTGAAGAATTAAATAAAATTGTGTTGAAGTATATATATATGGCAAGGTAAGAAAGTGAGAATAAAATTAAAACTTTTACAAGACGCTAGAACTAGAGGAGGATTTGGCCTTCCTAATTGGGAGTTATATTACCAAGCTGCAAATTTAATGTGGGTCAAAGAATGGATAACATTAAGAAAGTCTAGATTGTTGACATTAGAAGGGCATGATTTATTATTGGGCTGGCATGCTTTTCTGTGGTATAAGGGAACTAAATCGCAGGGCTATTTTAGAAGACATTATATACGGGAGTCTTTATGGTTGAACTGGGAGAAAATTAAGAGACAATGCTATTTGAAAATCTGTTTGGTAATCAACTATTGAAGCTTTTTCTTATCCTATAACATATAAGAAGGAACAAACAGATAAGGAGAAATATTGGATGAAAAGGGTGAACTTAAAACGATGCAAAATCTAGAAGAACAAGGTATAAAGATGAATTGGTTTTCATATGCACAAATACAATCAAGGTATCTTAAAGATTCTAAAACAGAGGGATTTTATGATTAATTGACTGATCTAGATAGGATTTTGACAGGTACTGATGAAAAAGTGATTAAAAAATTATATAGTTATTTGCTGGAAATTAAATTAGAGGAAGAACAAGTTAAAGAAACAATGATTGCTTGGGGGAAGAATTTTGGATATGGGATTGATTTAGAGAAATGGCAAAAATTGTGGTCTCAAAACTATAAAATGACAATGTCAACAACATATAAAGAAAATTTGTATAAGATGTTTTACAGGTGGCACTTTCTCCCGACAAAAATAGCAAGAATGTTCAAGAATAAATCTGAAAAGTGCTGGAAATGTCATCAGATACCTGGCTCATATTATCATATGTGGTGGACTTGTGAGGATGCTAGAAAATATTGGACTAGAATTCGCATATGGTTGGAAAAAATGACAAAGAAACATATAGATTTGAAGCCAGAGATTTTTTTAATGGGAATCTTACCTGATACATATAATAAAAATTTGAAGTATTTGATTGTAAATGTATTAACAGCGGCTAGGATTGTATTTGCTAAAAATTGGAAGAGTGAGAAAATACCATCAGAGGAAGAAATTATTAAGAAAATATTGGAATGTGCTGAAATGAGTAGATTGACATTTGAAATTAGAGAACAAGAAGATAAATAATTCTATGAAGTTTGGGACCTTTTTTTATCAATGGCTAGATAATAAAACATAATAATAGAATATTTAGAAACTAAGGAAATAATCAATTTAAACCTTTTTTTTTTCTTTGATAGTATCTTTATAAAATTTTATTAAGATAGACTTGGTATGACTTTATGATTGGTCATAAAATAAATTAAGCAAACTATAGTTATCTCATTAAAGCATGAATTAATAAAATTGTAGTCAAATGATTGTTTAATAATGATATCAGGTTATATAATTGTTGTTGGATAATATGAGCTATTATGTAATACAATTACAGTGGAGACTATGAAATGGATGCACAAAAAGGAGTGGCAAACCAACCGATACACTGTCTGTAAATTTATGAAGGAGGAGGATGTTTTTATGTTTTATGTCTTATGTTTTATGTGTTTTTGGTTCACTGTTAAAATCAATAAAACTTTTTTTCCAAAAAAAAAGCCTCCTAATTTAACACTTGTAATACTTGTTTGCCCTTCCTATTAGTGTCTGAAAAATCACAAACCAAATAAGATCTGTATACCAAAACCTCTTGTGTTTGTTTATAATCTTCAGTTAGGTAAAACTGGAAGGTTTAGAGCAACAATGGACTACTTTGGAACAGAGGCTAAAATATGAAATTACACAGCAATTGATGGCGAGGGAAGAAGCAATTGAATGCCTGCCTCTGAGGTAGGGCTGGCTGAGATTACCAACAATCAATGGGTAAGCCCTTTTTCTCCCTGAAGGGAGAGGACCTTTAGGAACATGTTGGGATCAGGAATGGGGGTGCAATTTTATTGCGGTCCATGACTCCCTTTGTTCCTCCATTCAGCAAAATAGGGAGAACAGCTAAGAAAGAGGAGTAATTTCTGGCACTCCCGACTAGCTTTTCACAAGCAATATCAATGGAGAAGTCAGTAGAAAGTCAGAAATTGTTCCCATTTCCATTGCTATTTTGCCCGCCCATGGTCATTCTATTTCTCTGTTTAGATGGGATGATGACCCGATGAGTCACAGGTTAAAAGAATTTTCCTCTGTTAAGTATTCTCCTACTTAATGAGAAAGAGACATCACTTGGCTAATCCTGCCTGAGTTCAAAACTAGGTGGAACTGGGCTTGATCAGAACTTTAATCTAAGCAATGAGAAGCATCAGAGTGCAGCCTAAACTAGGAACTAGAAGGAGGAGACAGCAAAACATGTTCATGCTACTGCCAAGAAAACAGCATCACCAAAGATCAAGCTCCACTTAAAAAAAAAGATTTTACTTCTGGGTACGTCTAAGGAAATGAGCCTAAAAGTTTTATTATCATTTAAGACAAATTAAATACCCTGTTCTCAAATCAACAAGAATTCTGTATTTGTTAAGTGTACATTTTGTCCAATTTGATTCCTTAATTTCGCCTCCAGCACAGTGGGTCATTTTCCTTTTCATCTGCAGAATATTTTTTTGTTGGAATGCATGTCCACCAATTCTTGTCACTTCTTTGCAGAAGCTCTTTGATTACAGCAAAAGGACATTCCTGGAGTGCCATAGTTTTTGAGCTGCCCAGCATGATACCAACCAGTCTTTTCATAAACTTCAGAATAAATAAACAAGAAAAATATATTATGGGGGCAATGCCAAAAGGCTTGAAGACTCTGGGAAGGGTTTAAATAGTGGTATAATTCACTTATTGTTAACATTCCTCTGCCTATTAGTTTCTTCCACTCTTAGTTTTGTTTTTATCATTTTTAATTCTTTGTAATAATGATTACATAACAGTTTTAAACAATGATTGCTTTATATTTCCACTGCTTTGTTGGATTGATGTATGCCAATCAGAATCATTTTCTAAGAGATGATGGTCATATAAATTTGATAAATAAATAAATAAGAATTAAGACATAGAGGACTATTAGGGCAAGCTACTTATGAAGATCTACTTGAAACATTATTCAGACAAGCATTTACTAAAAAGCAAGGAACTATAGAGAAAGACTGTTTTGTTGAAGTTCTGGATGAATCCTCTGGATTTTATAAGTTGCAGGAATGAACCAGATTGCTCAGACACATATCCAATTAGTAACATGCCAACTGAAATCCTATTAAATGCCATCCAACAAACAGAATAAAACAATTCTTGGTTAAACATGTGGAATTATTAAGACCATTAAAAGCTTTTGTATTTAAAGAATCCATATGAATAATCAAACTCATGTTTCAGCAGAAAAGAATGACACCTAAATATAGAAATAAAGTTTCTTCATTTATTCATGACCAAGACTTTTTTTTTCCAGAGGAAGTCTTTATATAATTAACTGTAGTTGGAATAATTGGTGAGTGCAGCCAGCAAAAGATATTTCATGTGCAAAATACATTTCTCAAGCAAATGATTTACAAATAAGGACGTGCTTCTTTTTCAACAGCAGCATTTCACCTCATCGTTCTTAATATTATGTGGCTAATTTAATAGCAGTGAATATCAGAATAAAAATACAATTTAAAGAATTATAAAAAATAAATCATAATCATGCCCAAAGCATAAAACACTAAAGCACTATAATACTTTTTCCCAGGAAGTGACCTACTGATTGTAATTGCTACGATGAAGGTATTTAAAAAGTAAAATATATTCATATTTTATATACTGATCCTGGAAAAGGGTGATGAAGAAGAGGGGAGAGGAGATGGGAGCAGCAGGCAAGTAGGCTCTCTGCTTAACTAAGATTAAATTAACCTATTCTAATTATTATCTGCTTTTAAGGCTATTTTTCTATCATATTTTAGTCTTCAATTTTTTATTTTTAAACCCTTTACATTTTTGAAATTTTTGCAGTGTTCACTTTTAGTTATATTTCAGCTATGGTTTAGCTGTATTTTTAAAAAAGCCCGAGCTGGGCCTCAGCTATAGGAGGGCCTTGCTGCTGCTTCTTTGTTGTTGTTGTTCTACAGATCTTACTCCTTTAGCTGGAAGTCTAGCAAAGCCTAGCTTTGATGTGATTTCTCTTATTTGATTTATTCTATTTTTATCCACTATTTTTATTACTTTATCATTTTTATTTACTCATGTTCCCTGCTCTGTCAGGAGGGCAGGATCCTTGATATACTTGTGAGGAGCTCTGCCATTGTTTGCATTAGGACTCGTTTCTTCTCAACTCCCGATTCCTTTTCCTCTAGATTTAGGACTTGTTTCAGTGACTAGACTCTATGCTATATTACACAGCTCCCCCTCTATTGTGCTATTTAATATAATGAAACAAGGAAAAGGAGCAGATCTTTCACTGACTTGGCTCCTCAACCTTCTCTGAAGCAATCCAAGATTGAGGACTTTGTTTTAGCTCAGCCTCTCGATTTGAAAGCTCCTGCTCCCTTTTGTCTGGCTGCTGCCAGTTGTCACGATCTTCCGACTGTTGAGGGCGTCGCCCCCCCAGTTGAGAACAAAGGCTTATCTAAAACTACAGTCCCCAACCAATCCTTAAATGAGCCCATCCTTATAGAACTTTTGGCTCAGCAATATTTCTTGGTTGCAGAAACTACAGCGAGCATTCAGCTCCAGCTTGATAAAATAATAAGTACTTTAAACTACTTAGTTTCCTGGACTACCAGTGGGAGCCCTGACCGCTCGGCAGCCTGATGCGGCAACAGGGTTCTCTATCCTACCAATAGTTTGAACTTTACATCTTTTGACGCAAACAGTCACCTGGTCTTACAGCCAAAATAGGTGGCACTCATCATTAATCCCATTAATAGCAACTTACCTCACTGGGGTTCAACACAGCTGGCGAGGGACCATATATTACAGTTATTGGGGCTAAAAGCTGATGATTTGAAGAAGGTTGAACTTTTACCCTCTCCTGAATACTGCACTAGAATGCTATTCAGTTTTGACAACTCCAACACCCCAAAACTATTTTTCAGAAAAGGATCCCTGTTAAGATCCTTCGGCATTCTGCCAAAAAGAGTCTTCAAAGATATGTCGATTAAGCCACTCTTCAGTAATTGACAATTTGTGAATGGCAGGAGATTTATTGCTCCCAAAAGATCCTCAGCAGCACATATTAATGTGCCAACCTTGAATGCCATCTCAGATACTACATCATGTACTAATTATACACCTATTCCCGCAAAACCTCCAGTTGGCATCCTCTCAGATAGTAGCCTGACTGTTCCTCCTACAACTGGTCAAATTTACCCCCCTGCAGTGAGTAACATCTTACCAGGAATCTTCCCTTGATTTAATCAGCTGGGAAGAAATGGCCCCAAAGGAAGCAACACCAGCCCAGGGCACCCAAGGTTCTTTAGTAAATAAGTCCCAGGTCAGTGCCTCTGGGATTTTATCTATTTATGAGACTGACTTATGTCAAGACAATTTCTGGAACCAGGAGGAGAAACAGCTCTTCAACTCCTTTTGTAACCAGCGGGTAGTGGTCCATAATCAGTGCACTTCCATAATCAGAAAGAGCCCAAATCATAAAGTGTCTGGATGCAGTCAAATCCAAGCTCTGGAGTCTTTCACTACCTGGTAAGGATTCCCTTGGACTCCAGGAAGTTTATACTGATTTACCAATGGAAGTTCCCTTGGCACTCTCTCCAGAATGTCTAATTCGTAAATTTGAAGATCCAGGGCTATTTCAAATTCCGTCTGTTGATGCTGCTGAATACTTGCCAGCTAAGCAACCAATGAATGCCACAAGTACGAACTGGAGTGCGCTTAGAGCCCTACAGCCCCATGAACAAGGCTCGCCTCCCCTCCCTCCTTCCCTGCCTTTGCCTCCTAAGAGGATGACCCTGCCACTTAACAACGGGGTATCTTTTTGGATCCGAAGGGCGGTCTGGGAAAAATTAATCACACAGAATGACTATTAAATCTGGCAAAAAAAAAAAAAAACCTGCACACTTAAGTGCCTTTTGTGGAACATAGCAGGCTGGAGGAGAAGGTGTGGTACCACAGAATTCACCAACTATATTCACTCATTTGATGTGGTCCTGCTTCAGGAGACCTGGGCATGCGATAAGATATCCCTTACAGGGTTTACAGTCATTTCTTTGGCCGTCACCAGACAATCTAAAACAGGAAGGCCTGAGGGTGGTCTAGCTTGCTTGGTCTCTACTTCTTTGGAAGTGGAGACAGCAGAGTTGCCCCCCTGTGGCTCTTTAGTTGTGGTGTTCCTAATTAAGAGAAGACGCAGCAAACTGTTAGTGTTCAACATTTATCTTCCCCTGACGATGAGGCAAGCTGATACTAAGGCTCAATGGGACGTTCTGGAGAATTACATTACTTGTATGGAAACTAAATTCCCAGCACTGTATATCCTTATAGAGGGCAATTTTAATGCCCGATTGGGAGTCCAAGTTCCCTTATCAATTGAGGCACTCTACTCCCAAGAAACCTTCCAGGCCATAGGACACCTGATTTCAGCCAGACATTCTAAGGATGAATTACCAAATTTTGCTGGCATTCAGTTAGCCCTTTTAGCAGCCCAACACAATAAGATAATTCTTAATGGGAGTACCCTAGGTGATCTAGCTGGTGAGTTTACTTTTAGTTCCTCACGTGGGAGTAGTGTTATTGATTTTGTGCTGGTATCCCAGCTTCTTAGAAAGGCAGTCCGTGCTTTCTATGTGGACTGCCTTACAAGAGTGACCACTACCCGCTGGTTACAATCATTGGGCTTTCCTCAAATATACATCTCCCTAGGGGCCCCCAGATATTAGATCCCTATGTGGCCTTGTATACAAGGAGGATCAAATGGTCTTCTAATACTGAAAGTTCCACTCCTTTTTATCATCTCCAGAGTGTCTCAGCCTATACAATCAGGCCCTAACAAGTAGTGGCCCAGGGACAATCTCGGCCTTTGAATCACTAATTAATAGTGTTCAAAGGGAGCTAGGAGCCGTCCATAGGCCAATAGGTCCATATCATTCAAGAAGTAATTCTTGGTTTGACAAGGGTCTGATGCTCAGGAACCAGATTAATCGGGTTTACCTGCTCTATCGTAATCGAGGGGATGCCCACCAGAGGACTACTATCGCTTGAAGCAGGAGTATAAAGGACTAATTGCTAAGAAAAAGAAAGGTAAAGAGAGAGAGAGAGAAGTGGGATCAATTTCTCTTCTCCATTTAGCAGAAGAACACTCAATTATTTTGGCAAATTGTTGCCAGCTCCTTGCTGGGTCATCAAGAACTCCCTCTCTGCTGTATTTCCAACAGAGATTTTTGGCAATTATCCAGGCATCAACAAGTTCGACCGTGCTTGGGCCACAACTGCCTCCTGCAGTTCCTGACTGGCAACCTGTGACTTAGGCTGAGATTACCAAGCTTATCTCCAAACTCAAGTCAGTCAAAGCTCCTGGCCTTGATGCTATACTCCCTGATTTGCTTAAATCCAATCCCAAGTGGTGGATTCCTCTCTTACCAAGACTCTTTACGCATATCAATACCTCTGGCAGGATCCCTACCTCCTGGAGCTTAGCAATTATTGTTCCAGTTTTTAAATGAGGAAATAGGAACAACCCAGCCGACTATCGCCTCATAAGCCTGCTCTCCATCATTGGAAAACTGTATGCTAAATATCTGCAACGTAGACTCCTCACTTGGGTTGAGGAGTTCAGTATTATTGGTGCTGAACAGATTGGGTTTAAAGCAGGCTGTGCCACACTGGACCATTGCTTTGTCGTAGCGCACCTGGTCGATAAATATACTACCATACCAGGTGGCAAACTTTTTACTGCTTTTATCGACCTAAAGTCAGCATTTGACTCAGTCCCTAGGGGACTGTTGTGATCAAAACTGCTCAAAAGTTCTATTGATAGAAGTCTTCTGTTCCTAATTAGATCCTTGTACAACCAGACCTCTAGTCAGGTTAGGTGTGGTTTGCAGGGAGAACTTTCAAATTCTATCCCAATTAAGAACGGAGTAAGGCAAGGTTGTGTTCTGGCTCCTCTTTTGTTTAATTTTTTCTTATCTGACTTGGCCTTTCACATTGGACGAATTGAATCCCCAAGCTGTCAACTACGAAGATCCCGCTTCTCCTTTATGCTGACGATGCAGCCCTCCTTTCATTGTCAAGGCCAGGTCTGAAAAGATTACTTTCTGCATTTGGCTCTTACTGTGCTGAGAACCACTTGTCCATTAATTATGACAAATCCAAAGTATTGGTGTTCTTCAGAGCCCAGAAATTGTATAACTGGGCTATCAATGGTAATGCTGTTAAGCAGGTTTTCCATTTTAAGTATTTAGGTATTCAATTTCAGAACACCGGTGCTTGGACTAGACATCGAACCCAGATGCTGAATTCAGCCTCCTGTAGTCACCAGCAGATTTCAAGATTTTTTTATACCCAAATAGGCCAGTTTATTCCTTCTGCTCCGCGTATTTACAAAGCCAAAACTTTGGCTCAAACTCTTTACGGAATTCCCATATGGATACGGGGCTTCAAGGATTGTATTGAAAGAACCCAGGCTGTCTTTTTTAGAAAACTTCTGGGTCTTCCTCGTGTTGGTTTTGCTCCGATGTACCTGGAACTGGGCACTCGATCAGTCGAATGTATGGTGTGGATTAAATGGTGGTTTCAGGTGCTCTTTCTGGCAGTTTCTGGTAGCTACCTCTCCCTGGCGTTTGCTGACTCTCATATTTCTTGTCGGGATAGGGAGCTGATGAAGAAATTACACCTGCTAGGTTTTATGGGGGATGCCCTGGGAGATTATGGCCTGAAGGACACCCAATTTAGGGTAGTCCAACGGCTTGTGGACATTGATTTGCAATATCTATGAGCCAGAGCTAAGAAAACTTGCTTCCCTCTGATTTTAAGCCAATTTAATAATTATGCACTGAGGATGGCTTTCTATTTTTACACTCTAACCATTCCCAAGTATAGAAGAGTTTTCTCCCTAGCTCGCTTTAATGTCTTGCTCTCAGCACTACTGGATGGGCGATTTAAGAGGCTCATGATAAATGAGCAGCTATGCCCCTGTGACAGAGCTGAGGCTGAAACTGTGGAGCGTGTCCTTTTATATTGCCCTATTTATAATGCAGGCAGATCTAAGTTACTGTCTTTCCTTGAAACAAACCTTCTAGACCCAATGTTAGTAATTTGTTCTTATATTGTCTAGGGGATGGCTCCTCATACATCACTTCTCAGGTTTCCAAAAAAATTTTAAGAGCTGTAACCATCAGAGGAGAACGCTGTAATTCCCCTCAGTCAAGTTTTTGGTGACCAATTGTTCATGACTAATTTTCCCATGTTCTTCTTTTGTTGTACTTGTGTTTTGGTCTGTGAGTGCAAATAATAACAATAACAATAACAATAATAACAACAATAACAACAATAACAACAATAACAACAACAATTATTATTATTATTATTATTATTATTATTATTATTATTATTATTATTATTATTATTATTATTATTTATACTGATCCTGTGTGTTTCTCCAAGACTACAGGGAAACAAACAATGATAAAAAAATAAAAAGCTATAACTTCAACTTCAGCATTACCAATTGAAATTAAGTAATACAAGATAGGATATGATTAAACACAAAAACACGCTCTGTGATTTGAGATAGGAATTTAACACCTCCTTTAGCTGGCTTTCACCCAATGTAGAACATACATGAATTTTCAAAGATACTTTATTGTTAGTTCAAACCAAATCACTTACTCCAAAAGGCAATGATTCTTCAATGATTCAAGCACTCAAACGGAATCTGAATTCAGAAAACAGGTGCTCTGTCACTATGGAAATTCTCCTTCCCCAAATGGCTAGAACAGTTGAGAAAATGCCTGATGATCATAAGCATGGAATGTTATAGTACATGATTAAAGTGATATTTTAGTTTCCATGTATAGAGAAAAAAGATTAAATAACAATGGCCTATTCAAAGGAGAACCAATTACTATCAATTGCAAATGCCCCCCCCCCCCGATATTTAATGGTGGGATTCAAACAAATTTTACTATCAGTTTTGTGGGCGTGGCTTGGTGGGCGTGGTAGGGGAAGGATACTGTAAAATCTCCAGTCAGAAGTGATTATTTTCCAGGTCTCCAAACTACTCAAAATTTCTGCTACCAGCTCTCCAGAACTGGTCAGAACCTCTGATTAAATCTAATACTGTATATATGATTCTCTTGCTTCCTAGGTTGGAACTGACCATGTAGTCAGCAATGTCCTCTGTAAATATTCTTTCCATTCCACTGTTTTACCATGAATACCAACTATGGGTATATACTATACCAACATCTATTATCCTGAATATTATTATGTACTTAGGTGAACCTACTCCAATTTGTCTACCCCCGCTAGCATCCAATTTAGTGCACTTCATTTCTGCTAGGAGAGTTTAAAGGTTTTTTTGGTGTATATTTTTTATATTCCAAGGTCCAATTGCATTTCTCTTTGTAAAATGAAAAACTCATTTTTCTACATTGTCACTTATGATATCAGACTTTTTTGTAGTTTTGTCTGGCTCCTGATTTACTCATAAATGTTCAATTTTCCTCCCCTGCAACCAGTCAAGTGCTTTTTGATTTAGGCAGTTTCATTAACTGACATTCAAGCTGGTCTGAATGTTTTAGCCCTCTCCATGCTTGGCAACAATACAGAACTGGTTTGTCACTGTTTTTTTTTTCTACTTTTGAGTTTCTAGGTAGATTTCTTCCCACGTGTTGCAAAACCCCTTCGACTCTCACTTCCATCATGTGTCATTTATTCTCCGCTTAACTAGTCACCACCAGCAGCTTCTGGTCCTTCCAAAGATCTTCATGGTTATTGCATCTCCTGAAATATCCCTCAATATCAAAATGGCTTAATAACAGAAGTATATGATAGGCCACAGCTTTCTCCTTAATAGAATATCGAAAAAAAATCTGTGCTCACAGAGAAACTGGACAAGACTCCCATACTCCCAGCCCTTTTTGTAATGAAATCATTGTTTATGAAAATCCACACAGTCCTTGAAATATGTCTCTTTTCTTTCAAACCAATTTAAAACCTTCTCAGCCTTGCAGCTTTAACTCAAAGAAAGCCCAATTAAAGCCATTTCAACCTTGAAGCCTTAATTCGGAAAAGCAAAATTTACCTGTCATGTTGAACAGAGGCCTAACAATTTCACAAACATTCATAAGGAATTAATTTCCCCAGAGACAATTCTTAATTTCTATTGGTTAAATGAAATGATTTTATCTCTGAGTAAAATATATGAGTTATACTCATCTGGTTTGCTTGTGCATAGGATGTTAGTAACTTTGTGTCTTATTCTATCAGCTTTATCTGTATTTAATTTAGTTGGGCTGGATTCTACTGCACATATGATGGATTCTAGAATAAGACACCATGTTACTAACATCCTATGCACAAGCAAACCACCCAAAAGCAACTTGCACAAAGAAGAATTAAAAGCCCTGCAAGCCCTAAAAAAAGGATAGCAGCATAATCATACTTCCAGCAGACAAAGGGAATGCCACAGTAGTAATGGATAGAAAAAACTATGAAACAAAATTGACAGACCTACTCCAAGACTCCACATACAAACCCATAAACACAGATCCAACCACATATCTGGAAAAAATAACCAAGAAGAAAATTATAACCAGCCACATGAGCAAAGAGACCCAACAGACAATCATCCCAAGAGAAAAATCTTCCAGATGCCCCAAACTATATGGCCTCCCAAAAATACACAAAGAAGGCATACCTCTCAGACCCATAGACAGCTCCAGAGGAGCACCACTACAAAACCTAGTTAAACACTTAGCAAAACAGCTACAGCCCCATGCTGAAACAGCAGCTTCACATGTACAAAACTCATACCACTTCTTGGAAATGATCAAAGATCTACATGTCGAACAAGAAGATCTGCTTGTAAGTTTCGAAGTGGTTTAACTATTCACTCAAGTCCCGATAAAAGAAACTCTTGAAATCATCAAAAATAAATACCAACCAGCTAAACACCTCATGGAACTAGCAGAACACTGCTTAATTAACACATATTTCATATACAAAGGACAAAGATACAAGCAAATTGAAGAAGCCCCTATGGGATTACCACTGTCACCCATCATTGCAAACCTGTTCATGGAAGAATTCGAATCCAGAGCCCTGGCTAACGCCACCCACAAACCCAAGCTATGGTCAAGATACATCGATGACACATTTGTGATTTGGCCCCATGGAAAAGAAAACCTAAACAATTTCCTAACACACCTAAACAGCACACACCCCAAAATCAAGTTCACCATGGAAACAGAAACAAACAAACAATTACCATTCCTAGATGTACTAATCTACAAAAAAAACAGATGGCACACTAGGACACACCAGATACCAGAAGAAAGCACACACCAACTGCTATCTCAGCACCCAATCCCACTACCACCCAGCACAGATAAACTCCATGGCCAAAACACTAATCGCCAGAACCAAACGCCTGGCAGACAAGACACACATAAAGACTGAACTATGCACCCTGACTAAAGTACTGACAGCCAACGGCTTCCACAAAAGCAAAATTACCAGCTTGATCCACAAAAACACACTGAGACATAATGGAGACCTAGAAGATGAACAGACCTATGGAACAGCTGTCCTGCCCTGCATAAGAGATACTACACAAGCATCACATCAAGACTGCCTTCAAAACAGCCAGAAAAATTGCAGCCATCCTTAGAAACCCCAAAGATAAAATTGACCTGGAAAACCAAGGCATATACAAAGTCCCCTATGCATCATGCCTGGCCACATACATTGGACAGACCAATAGAAGAATTAGTACCCACCTGGATGAACACAAAAATGCAGTAAAAAAGCTGGAACACGCTTCCTCACTAGTCCAACACATGAAAGCCACAGGTCATAGCATCAACTTCAATGGCACCAAAACCCTAGCCACTATAGAAAACCCCAGGCACAGAATAATCAGAGAAGCCATAGAGATTGAAAAAAGACCTAAAAGCATGAATAGAAGAGATGATTCTACCAGACTGTCAATCATTTGGAAGCCTGCACTCACAACAAAAAAATCCCCACACCACAAGCCAGGCAAACACCTGGGCACAAACAGATCCCCCCTGATACCTCCAGCTCAAACACACCCCAACCAGGCACCCAGATGAAACCTAGCTTCCTAACAAATGATAGCCGTCCATTTACTCAGAGCCAAGCTGCACTAAAAGCCTCCAATACAGGAAAACAATGTTGCCAGCCAACCAAGACAAAAAAAGCCACAAAACAGACAGAAGATATTTGAAACACCAATCAAGCAGAACACACCAACTCCAAGACCAATAAACACAGACCAAGACTCCCGACCAATGAGGATTAAGAAAAAAACATTCTGGCATAGCAGTAGGCTAGCCCCAAATTTAAAACTGAAACAGCTGTAAAAGTCTGACTCACAGACGAACACAATACAGAAGCCTGATGATGGCAGATGAGATTCTGCCAAAACGTTGCTACAACTTTAAAAGCACAACTATAATGACATGGGAAAATACCCGAACAAAGCTGAATACCGTATATATGTATATCTTATATATTTTATTCATATATATATATATGCAGAAGCTTTTGAGAAGAACACTGACTTTCCCAGTATATTTACAAAAAATAGTGTGTGGGAAGGGAAAGATATTATAAGCTGAATCTGTCTTTATGAATAAAGCTGTGCAAGACTATGAGACATATTAAACACTGAATACAGATATATCCTTTCCTCGTTGTATGTATTTTATACACCATGAAATTCAACAAGCAAAATATACAATGGTACAGTCATGAGCTAAGGAATGACTCATATGTTTTCCATAAATCTAAATAAACAAGGAAACACAGACTGAATTAAAACTGTTCTTTACTAAGAACAGGTCCTGCTTTTACGCCTTTAGGGCAAAATATACAGTCCAAATAGGTAGAATAGATAATGTATCTGTGTGCATCTTTTAAGAGCTAGTTCTTCCAAATGGAAGGCTAGTAAGCATTTCCAAACATTACTCGTAATTTTGCAAATGGAATTTCCATTGACTATCTTCCATTCGAAAAGCCTTTTAGTTATAATTTGATCTAGCAGTCAATGGAATTTTCCCCAAACCTCATCCAGCACTTGTGACACTATTTTTTTCCTAATAAATTTCATAATCTCTCATTTTTCTTATCAATGTCACAATCTGTTTGGCAAAAGGCATAACTCATTAAAATTCTGTCCTATAATTTACAGGGGAATTTTAAGATTGGCACCAGATCTTTTGTATTTTGATTCAGAAGGAAATGCTGCTGGGTTCTATAAAGTCTCTTCCTCTTTGTAAATTCAGGATATGAAAAGGAACTAACTTTGCAGCACATTAAGTTGTACACCCCTCTTTTTCTTAGAACAATATTTCCTTCTATGCCAGAAATTCAGATTTTTCTGTCCATACTAGCTGAAATATTGCATGTTTATACCACACATGTTATTCCTACCTAAAGATGATTTTGAATTTAGAAAAAATATTAAATGGAAAAATATAGGCTGTCACTATTTGTTATTTGGAAACACTCTTGATGACATAATGGAATGGGTTGGATCTGAACTTACTTCTACTTAATTGGCTTACACCAAACTCCACACATTCTACCCTTCCCCCACTCCACCAACACCTAATTTTAGAATTAACTTTGAAGAAAACAGACACATTGGAAGAAAAAGTTTCTGAGACTGAATTCATTTTTCTCTCCTCCAGAGTAATTCAATTTAGTTGTGATTTCTTGTTCCATCCATCTTTAGTAATGTTATTGTTACAACCAAAAAGATTTTACAGATTTCTCAAATGTTTCAAAAGAATTTTCAACACTTTTGAGCAGGGCATGTAGATAGTACTTTTTCATCATGATAGAGAAACTGACGTAAGAATTAAGAGAGCCTATGGACATCAAAAGTGCTCAGATTGCTTTCAATCTCAGCGGATCCTATGCTTCAAAGAAATCTAATATAAATCTAAGACTCAGGAGCAAAATATTAGTCTGTGTTAATAGAACTTGTATGCAATACAATCAGGGCAGGACACACATAACTGAATGGCTCTCAGTGTAGTACTAAGGAATCAGGCTACAAAATAGGAGACTGTGTGTTCTAGTCAAACCTTAGGCACAAAGCCAGATGTGTGACCTTTTGGGCTTTATTTCACTCCTAGGAAGGAAGCAATGGCTAATCATTTCTGAAAAATCTTGCTAAGAAAACTGCAGAGACTTATCCAGGTAGTATCCAAGAGTTGAACACGATTGAACAAAAGGAAAAAAAGGCAACTAACAGGAATCATGCAATTAAAACATCTGAATAACTAAACTCCATGAATAAGGAATTCATTCTGTTCTGGGTACAAGCTGATATTTTGAAAAAAATGTAATGTAGGTTCCTTGACAGAGAGAAACACAAAGTTGTATATGTCCAATATAAACATTACAAGGGCTTATCCATCAGATGCTCTCTGAAACCATTTTAATAGTAGCTAATGCTTACAGCAAGAATTCCCCAATCCCTGGTCTTTTGGCCAGCAGCAGTCTATGGCATGCCAGAAACCAGATCACATGAACAAGCGAAGCGCCAACTCCAGGATGCAGGCAGCACATGAAACCATGCCCCCACTGGTCCGTAGAAAAAGCTTCCTCCACAGAACCAATCCCTGGTGCCCAATTAGTTGGGACTGATAACTTACAGTATCTCTTACATTGGTAGACCTTGTTTAACACTCACTGGATCAGCAACCATTCGAAGTTATAACAGCCCCATTGCAATGTCTCCACAATCATGTGATTGTAATTCAGGCACTAGGTGACCAGCATGCGGATACAACATGACAGCAAACTAAGAAGCAAATGGGATTTTCTACAATACTTCTGTAAATTTTTAAAATATATTGTAATAAACCACATTTCTCCCCTCCCACTCTAAATGTGAGAGTATTGTAACATCTTTTTAAAAACGTCGATAGGAATGCATGTGCTTCTTACAGAAGGATCCTCGAATAAAGCACAGGTGCACATTGTAAAGTATTGTGCTCCACAAAGGTTAAATATCTACTTTTCTGCTCCTGGCAAAACAGAGTTAAACTAACTCAACAACAAAATCATGATAAAAAGCCTGATTAAAAATTTATCCCTATTTAATCAGATGTAGTTCAGTATGATACAATGGTGAGGAATATTTTTCTAATGTTTATTATTTATAATAAAGACAGGATGTGTAAAATTAAAATTTGCAATGTGAGTCTCAAATAAAAAGTCATAGTCAGCATATACTGATGTAATAAAGAATCAAATAAACACCTGGAAACTTTTTAAAAACTTTTATCAAATAATAAACAGTGGTTTCTTTCTTTAAGAATCAATTATCCAGCAAGATCTTTAACAAAATGGGCGTTGGTTCTTACCTGATATGCCTCTTCTCGTGGAACTGCGTAGAGCATCCAGAGAGTGGGAGGTGCTCCAGTCTTCACTTCTCACAGGCTGAGCTGAAATTGAGGAACGCCCTCCTCCTCCACGTGACTCCTCCATGCGTTCCCCCAGTTTTAACGAAGACGAGAGGACAACAACAACCCTCTAATCTTAAGTATTATACAACTTGAACTACAACACTAGAAATCATTGGCCGAAACAGGATTCCCCCCCTACAGACGGACCAATCAGGGTGGGGCTGGATGCTCTACGCAGTTCCACGAGAAGAGGGGTATCAGGTAAGAACCAACGCCCATTCTCCGTAAAACTGCTGCGAGCATCCAGAGAGTGGGACATACCAAAGCAAGTCTGTCCTACGGGTGGGAGTCCGTCTGGATTGGAACTTCCCCAGGATCTCTCACCACTTGCTGCAAGACTCGCCTGCCAAAAGATGCCTCAGCTGAGGCGTAAATATCAATCTTATAATGTCTTATAAAGGGAGACGGGGAAGCCCAGCAAATATCAAGAATAGACGCCTGAGTAGCCCAGGCTGCCGAAGTAGCTGCACTTCTGGTGGAGTGAGCGGTAACCCCACTGGGAACTGGAATAGCTTGAACTAAATAGGCCTTGGATATGGTAGCCCTAATCCATCTGCCTACCGTGGACGGAGAGACCTTACAGCCTATCATCTTTGGCTGAAAGGACAAAAATAGAGACTCTGTCTTCCTGATGGACTGCGTGCGAGAAATGTAAATACGCAAAGCCCTTCAAACATCAAGGGTATGCCACTGCCTTTCTTGCTCACGTAGAGGCTTCGGACAGAAATTAGGCAGCACCAACTCCTGTGTCCTGTGAAACGCTGAATTGATCTTTGGCATAAATGCTGGGTCTGGTCTCAGAACCACCCGATCAGAATGAAAAATACACAGGTCTTTTCTCACGGATAGAGCTGCAATTTCAGATATCCTTCTAGCCGAAGTAATAGCCACCAGAAATACTGTTTTAAATGTAAGAAATTGAAGTGACGCCTCTCTGAGAGGCTCAAAGGGAGATCTAGTCAAGGCCAGGAGAACTTTATTAAGGTCCCATGTCGGGTATCTGTGCACTACTGACGGGCGAAAATTAGAAGCCCCTTTAAGAAAGGCCTTGATTCGAGGATGGTGGGAAAGGGGACCGAAAGGACCGCCAGCAACCACCGTTGAGAGAGCCGCTACCTGCCTCCTTAATGTATTAGGTGATAAACCTCCATCTAGGCCATCTTGTAAAAAGGCCAGGATCTGCGCAACTGAAGGAGAACGTGGATCGATGAATGATTTGTGGCACCAGTTACAGAAACTGTTCCAGGTCGCATCATAAATGCGAGTGGTAGAAGGCCTTCTAGCCGCCAAAATGGTGTTAATGACCTGGCTGATAAGCCTTCCTCAATCATCCTTTCCCGCTCAACCTGCAAACGGCCAACTGTAGCCACTGTGGCTCTGGATGAAGCAGCAGGTCTTGCGACAGTGAAATCTGATCTAACGGGATCCTCCATGGCGGAATTACCGACAGATTGTGGAGGTCTGCAAACCACGGCCTCCTGGGCCAATATGGTGCCACCATGAGGATTTCTGCTCTCTCGGCTATCAATTTTCGAATCACCCTGGGGATCAACGGAAGCGGAGGGAAGGCGTACAGTAGCCTGGGAGGCCACGGGCAATGCAAGGCATCATGATTCTCTGCTCCGTTGGAGGGATAACGGGAGAAGAACCTTGGTGTTTGCGCGTCGAGCGGAGATGCAAAAAGGTCTACTAGGGGCTGACTGAACTTGGCTGCTGCCTCTCTGAACAGGTGTGGGTGCAGACGCCACTCTGCCTGGTCCAGTGTTGCCCTGCTGAGCCAGTCTGCTTGGACGTTGGAGGCTCCGGAGATGTGCTCCGCTCTGATGGACAAAAGATGCGCCTCCGCCCATTGACACAGTCGCTCGGCCTCTCTCATGAGAAGGATGGAATGGGTGCCCCCTTGCTGATTGATGTGGACCTTGGTTGTAGTATTGTCCGTTAGGACCAGGACATGGCGCCCTCTCACTTGATAAAGGAATGTTCCCAGGGCCAGGTACACTGCGCGAAGCTCCAACCAGTTGATGCTCCGACTTCGCTCCGCATGAGTCCAAACTCCCTGTGCCGAGAGAGACTGCAGGTGGGCCCCCCATCCGGAAAGACTTGCGTCTGTTGTGAGAATAACCCTTTGAGGCTCTTTGAATAGCTGTCCTCTGTTGACAGATGGTCGTGTCCACCATAGGAGGGAGGCGAGAACCTTCGGCGGGACCTTCACTACAAACCTTGATGTGCTCCTTCCTGAACGCTGATACGGCAGGAGGAACCATTGCAAGGATCTGGAATGCAAGCGAGCCCATGGAATAATGGAAATACAAGAAACTAGCTTCCCAAGCAGCTTGGATAAATTGAGCAAAGATGTTTTCCCAGTTCACCGGATATCCCTGATAGTGGTGCGGATACTAATAAGTCTCTCCTGAGAGAGGAAAACCTTCCCTTCAACAGAGTCAATCACAGCTCCCAGATGGGATATACGAGTGGAAGGGATAAGCTGACTCTTCTCCCAGTTCACTAAGAACCCGTGGGACTGAAGTACCGAGAGGGTAGCGCTAGTATCACTCTCGGCCTGATGTCAGGAAGGGGATACAACCAGGATATTGTCAAGGTAACAGTGGATCCGGATAGGAATTTATCTAAGGTGAGCGGCGAGAGCTGCCAACACCTTAGTGAAAGATCTCGGAGCCGAGGCGAGACCAAAGGGAAGGGCTACATACTGGAAATGCTGATTATTATAGCAAAACCTGAGGTATTTGGAATACGAGGAATGAATGGGAATATGGAGATAAGCCTCGGAAAGGTCAACCGACGTAAGCCAGTCCCCTTCTCTGATGCCCTGTAAAATAGACTGTAGAGTCTGCATTTTGAACTTATGGCGTACGATAAAATGATTTAACCTCTTAAGATCTTTGAGAAGCACTGGAAGATTCCTTGTCCCTTTTGCGAAGGTAGTGCGTCTTTGATTTGGCCTTCAGAGAAGAGCCAGTAGGATTAGCCTCTGCCATGGTATTGAAAAAGGAAATGGCGGTTGGCATGCCTAGGAGTTCGGCGTACTTATTCAATTGAGGGTCGGGTTCAAGTAAGGAAGACCAAACAGACCCAAGGAATAACAGCAAAAAATACCTACTAGCAAAGACCTAAATTCCAAATGGACCAAATGAACGCTGAGGCCAGGCAAATATACAAAAGGCAAGACAAAAGGGGCCTCTGTAGGCAGCCCCCCAACAACAATGGGGAGTACGTGCCTGCGCCTCTGAACTAGCTGTGGGCCAAGTAAGAAAGCCAACAATATCTAACCAAGAGGGACAACAGGGCACGGAGCCACAGAGCCCTCCAGGTAAAAACGGAGGCTCCACGCGGCCTGACGGTCCCGCTAAGGGCCTACAAAGGCCTCGCAGCTCACCCTTAATTCCAAACAATAAGTCTTACTTGATGAGAAAAACAAAATGGTGCCGGCCACGAGGCGTGCCCAAAATGGCTCTGAGCGCACAGCTCAGAGGCGCACCAGCCCAACCGCAACTTCAAGGTACGAGAAGGAGAAAAAAAGGGGCTGGGAGTGGAAGCGCTGCCTCCCCTGAGGCGTTCTAGGGGGGAAGACGCAATTGCGTGCTAAATATATAGCGTGGAGCCAAGCGGCTGAGCCCAGCGCTCTTAGAACGGCAGAGGAAGAATGAGGAGGGGTGGGGAGGCGAAAAGGCTCCAAACCCCTTACCTCCCTCCTGAGAGCGAAATCGCTCTGTAAACTAAATTTGGGGCCGCACTACACTCTACAGGGACAAGGAGGAAAGAAAGAAATCAAACCTGAAGCTAAAATGCAACAACACCTGAAACGGCCAAGGAACGGAAGAAAAGCTGCCTGTCTTTCTCGAAGGCTGAGCTAAAACTGGGGGAATGCATGGAGAAGTCACATGGAGGAGGAGGGCGTTCCTCAATTTCAGCTCAGCCTGTGAGAAGTGAAGATTGGAGCACCTCCCACTCTCTGGATGCTCGCAGCAGTTCTATGGAGAATAATATTTTAAAAAACATAATAACAGGTTGAAAAATGTTTGACAACCTTATGCAAAGTTTTCACAATTATATATAGGTAAGTATCAATAAAAAGTTTTCTTTGAACTGGGCAAACAGTTGTAAATTTGATTTTTTAAGAATATTCTTTAAACAGCAGCTGTTAAGATATGTTAACAATTAGTACTTTCTGAGAATTGCTAATCAGATGATATATTTATGAAATTATATTTCACACATTACTACTGTGAAATCCCAGCAAACAATTAATGTATATACTTTCCTACATTTTATGACATACAGCACTAACCTTGACGATGTGGTCTTTTACTTTATTGCTTCATATTATTAAATTACAACGTTATTTTTCCTACATGATATAAATTGCAAGTAGCTGTCATGCAAAGAACTTAATAAACTTTCCTCTTTTTCAAATTTTTTCAGTGCTGTATTACAGTATTTCATTATATTACCTATGTTTATGTTGCTATTGCATTTCCCAGGGAACATATTTTAAATAACATAATTTTAAAGAATTTTTCATAAGTAACAAGATAATCATTTAAGCTATTTGTAAAGAAAAAATAAACCTTTTCAAAAGATTCCCTTCTCTGGGTTAAAGATTAGTTCTGCTGATTAAAATAGACTGGCAATGCACAAGGGATAATCTAGTTTCTCTTTGATAAAAAAAAAAGGTGGGACTTTTAACCTGCCTCATAACAGGTAAACAGATTCAGTTAGACAAAAGAGGAAGTAGGTGTTCCAATTATGATCTCTTTGCATGCAAGAGAAACTACAATAAGAAAGTGCAAGTTTGTTTCATAGAAGATATACTGTTTTACAGCTGGGTTATATATTGAATTAACTGCAGATAAGAAACAAAGCCTTTATAAATTAATCCTTTCCATTTTTCAATAAGGATAGGAATATGCAAACAGGTATAGAGCTCATAAAAGATTTACTTTGACACAATCATTTTCATAACTATTTGAAATACTCCTAGAAATAACATTTTGCCTAAGATTAACCTTTTTGCCATAATTTCAAATATTTGAGAATTCACAAAACAGATTAAACAATAAAAAGAAGTGAACTAAATAATGTAGTGTTGAGCTTATATCATACATTGTGTTGTCAGCGGAGTGCAAACATTTTCAGGCCAAGGAGCACAACTGGTTTTTGGGTGACGTGCTAGGAAAAACATTATTTAAAAACATTATTTAAATATTAGGTTAAAAACTAAATATTAGGTTAAAAACTAAATATACTTAATATTATTTTCTCATGCACTTTAGTTTTATTTTATCATTTGTCAATTCTACTGATGGCTGCAAAGTTCCCACCTCATATTCAAAGACAGCCAATCAGAATCT
This sequence comes from Hydrophis major, assembly GCA_033807585.1. Taxonomy (NCBI): domain Eukaryota; kingdom Metazoa; phylum Chordata; class Lepidosauria; order Squamata; family Elapidae; genus Hydrophis; species Hydrophis major. The sequence goes on along the minus strand of CM066329.1, from coordinate 290,439,615 downwards.
GTTTATCACATTCCCAAAGAAAAACATTGTCACTGTCATACATAAATGGCAAATCTCCCCAAGTGTTCTTCTTAAAAATGTTGCCTTTTTGGAATCAAATAAGAGACACTGAACATTAGGTAAAGTACCTAGTACTTTATTGAGGTTAAGTAGAGGACAAAAGTAACATTGTTCTAAATTCTGGATTAAAGGCTATTATTCCAGAAGACTCTGGAAAATTCCAGAGAAGCCAGAAGACCTGTTTTAGGAATTCATTTGCTCCGAGCAATAGGTAAATTTTACCAGCCAATATTAACTTTTACATTTTTGTTTAAACTGCTACTTCAGCTTTATTGTCTCTAGTATTTATGTTCACTGTATAAGCTCTACATCTGAGTTTTACGTAACTGACAATCGTTTTACAGCAATGTCCTACATCAGTAGGAAACAAATATATTGATATGTCTATTCAGAGACATACATTTTCCTTTTCTTTATATAAATTTTTTCTATGGAACACTTGGGAATTTATTAAAGTTGCAATTCCCTATTTTTATATCCTTTGCTAGTGAATGTTTTATATGTGACTGGTGAAAGCTAAAATTGAGATTTTTATTTTTATAAAAATTGTTTGATTTTATCTCTCACACAAATTGGGCCTCTCTTCCAAAGTTGATTCTCCTAACCCCACATTTAAAAAAAAACAAGGCTAGAAGATGATGCTATGGAATTTAGTTATTTTTTCCTTTTAATTTGCAAGAGCAACACAGGTTGTGAATGTTCTACTTATTAATGTCTGGATGGCATAAAACAGACAGAGTAACTCCACAAAGCATCCATACAAAGTTTTTTTTATTGGTTCATCAGGCATCCTATGAACTCACATTTATGACGAAGTTCCTCTTAATGTCCAATCCTTTGCATATCTGAATTGTGGTGTAGAAAGATGGTTATCTCTTTCATCCCATATCGAAGAGGCAGGGGGTAGAGCTGCTACCAGGAGGCTGTTTTCAGCAGGCAAGAAGGAAGAAACCTCCCCCAACCCACCAAGGGTCAATTCAGTGACCAATCAGGGTTACAGATGTGGCCACATGACATGTACTACATTTCCCAGGATACCTTAGCTACATTTACCATAATGCATTCCCTTAAGGGGACAGTTCTCAATTCCTAATTAACTATCCCAAATCCCATTAACTCTAAACTGTTTGGACAGCACAGTGGAAGTTCTCACATGCCAGGGTTGTGATGAGAAGTTTTCTGTAAGCATCAGGAATTACTAAGGCAGGAGGTAGAATTAAGGTGTGTAGAGGACTTCTGAGACAGAGGGGTTTCAGACCTTTAAACTTTACTTGATAGGCTAAACTCTACTGCTACACATTGTGCATTTTGCATTAGGCAACATTGATTATGATCATGTAAGAGATTAAATCATAAGCAAAAAAGTTACATTTTTGTAGGCTTAGAGAAATACCTTGTGCAGATAATTGGTACATCTACGGTTAAAATCTATATATACAAAAGCGAAATACCACTCATGCATCGTCACAAAATCTCTAGAACCGTAAAGCCTACAAACTTAAAATTTGACACGTATGTTCCTCTTGGCTTCTAGGTGCTCACTAAGAAAGAATTGTTTGAAATGACCATCAGAGTATTTCCTATATTATTATTAATACGCTCTGATGCTAAGGAATTCTACTCCCCATCCCCACCTGAAAATAAATATGTTCCAAATGCAAAACACAAGCAGAGGAGAGGAGTTTCAGTTTTACTTTCACAGCACCAAGCAGCTTTAGTACAGAACAGTTGAGCTAAGCCACGCCCAGGCTCCTTGCTGTTTTCTTCTTGCTCACACAGCAAATACTGTTTCACTTTCCAAACAGCCCTCAACTCTCTCACACACTGACAAGACCCTAGCCAGATGAATACCGATGGATACTGGTAGGCAGAGGCAGAATCCCTCCCCCTTACTTTCCTCCTCAAAAACTAAGATCTGAAAAGGTTAAACAACTATACCAGGCTTTGTTAATTCAATAGCAAGAAAAGGTAGGAATACTAACATTTTGCTTTGGATACCCACATTTAAGATTTTACTTTGTTAACTCTTTTGTTAACTCTCTTTGGAATAATTATGAACAGCTATATTTGTATTGTACTAATATCAGTAATAATCTGCTCACCAACGAACCAAATGTATTGCCAATTTTTTACTTCAAAACCACACTTGCTCTTTTTACTGTGTATTTGAAAACTCTGAGCATTCAAATGTTGGGGAGGAAAATAATAATAATTTCAGATAATATAAAGCCACATTAATTCTATGCTGTTACTATTAAATTGTTAGTACAGTTCAACTGTTGTTGCAGATAAAAGAAAATAAAAGTAATTACTGCATATTTATGAGCTGTAATTGTATCGCATAAAATCACAAAATAAATAAATTTACATTTTTCACTGTGCTGGTATCTGCAACAGGATCTAGTAATGTTGTTACAGCTTTGCCAGAAACAAATTATAAAATAGTAACACAGAAAGCACACACTGTTCCATTCCCACATATATTCAGTGTTTGAGGAAACTGCAATTTTAAAAGGTCTCAGTTCAAACTTGTTAAACACGATGGTGGAAGATTTCTATTTCTCTTAAGAAATTGGACTAGTATAGAGGTGGTATTACACAAATTGATACTGATAGCGATATAACTTGTTTAAAAATATAGACAATTTCATAGAGTTAATACCATGCACAGCAAGTACTATTCTTAGAGACAGCTGCATGCATCCATCTCACACACAATTTAAAAATCTGAAATTTTATTTTGAAATAACCTGAATTTTGCATGTACTCATATGCCATATGCCTCATAAATAGGAAATCACACATAGCATTAGAAATCATCTTGTAAAATTATGAAATAAATCCATTGTTACATAAGGTTTTCTTTAAATTTCCATTTAAGGTCTAGTTCATAGCCAGAACCTAAATGAAAATAAAGTAAGGTAATAACCAGGAATTTACAAATCCAAATTACACAGATTAAACCATTTATAGCTTTTAAGTATCCATAACAATAGCAAGGTACTATCATTAGGGAAAACATTAACAAAAATCCCAACAGGCTACCAAAGCAAATACAACTTTTATTAAGTTCAGTTCAAAATCTTAAAATAAATATACCCATATATCCAGCAATAGAGGCCTACCTGAAGCTGATATGAATGCAAATTTATAATTTACAATGACAAACTGCACCCATTTCAAGTAGACAGCTCGAGACAACATTCCTTACAATCTTGAGAGAAAACTAACACTAATGAGATACTAACTTTCCAGTAGCTCCTATTCAGGAAACTACTTAAGAAAAAAAAAACAGATTCGTTCAAGTATGTTTGAGATTCCTCAAACACTGATGAATACGTAGTCCTCGAGTTATGACTGCAATTGAAACCAAAAATGTATGTTGCTAAGTGAAACATCTGTTAAATGAGTTTGCCCTATTTTATGACTTTTCTTTCCACAGCTGTTAAATGAATCATTTCTTAAGTTAGCAACATAGTTGTTAAGTGAATCTGGCTTCCCCATTGATTTGGCCTGTCAGAAGGTTGCAAAAGGAGATCTCATGACCCCAAGACATTGCAACCATCATAAATGTGAGCCAGCTGCCAAGCATCTGAATTTTGATCATGTGACCATGGGGAAGCTGCAATGGTCGCAAGTGTGAAAAATGATCATAAGTCACTTTCTCCAGGTAGAATAATAAATATCAAGAATAAGAACATATAGGTAGTCTTTGACTTATGACAGTCCTTGAGCCACCAATTTACAATTAGTAGTTGTAAAGTGGGTTGCCATATGACTATGCCTAATTTTACAACCTTTTTGCAGTGGTCATTAAGTGAATACAGTGGTCATTAAGTGTTCACTATGGGGTGGGTTTTGCCAGAAAATGCTAACCAGCAAAAATATAAATCATGGTTACATGACCAAGAGACACTGGAAACAACATAAATGGGAATAGTTACCAAGCACCCAAAACGTGTGATTGTGATGTGTGTGTGTGTATGAACATCAGAATTTCAGTTCCAAGTTGCAAGTCCCATTTTCAGAATAATTTTTATGAAAATTATTTTCCTAATTTCAAATGGTTGTTAAGAAATTGGTTATAACTCAGCAGTGCCTTACTGGAATGGACTTCTGCTACAACTAATCAATAGAAATATATATATATAATGCTTGAAAATGGGAGAATATGTGGAATAAAGGTTTAAAATTTACATTAAACTATTACTTAAAAGAAAATTTCTATAAGATGATGCATCATTGGTATATAACTCCAGATAAGTTGTCAGGAATGCATAAAGGTATTTCAAATGAGTTAGGAGTAGGATTCATATCTTAATACAGAAAATTATTAAAGTGAATATAGAAAGAAAACCAGAGACATTTTTTTTGAAAAATTGAAAAACAATTCAAAATAAAATTCGGAATTTTGTTGTTATATATGTTGACAGCAGCAAGACTACTTTATACACAGAAATGGAAGGTCATCTCAATCCCCACAATGGATGAATGGCTGGAAAAACTGATGGAGTTAGCAGATGAATAAATTGACTATTTTGATCAAAGAAAAAAAATGCAAATACTTTTATTTCTACTTGGAAACCACTTCTGGACTTTGTGCTTGAGGTGGAAGAAACTTTGATTTTGGGTTTTACCAATTAGGGAGATTTCAGTTGTTGTTAAAGAAATGATTAGTTTATACTATTATATAAAAGTAAAAAGTTGAAGTTTGATATGGATGTCTTATTGTACTGCACCAAAGGGAGTCGGAAATCAATGCTTTTTTTTTTAATTTTTCCCTTGCTTTCCCCCACTTTTCTCTTCCCTTCTCCCTTCCCTAACTTCCCTATTATTTTCTTTGTATGTTATATTATAAATTAATTAAAAAAGAAAAAAGAAATATAATGCATATATATAGACTCTTTCTATAGAAAAGATTGAAAAAGTATTATCAGGGGTAGGATTCAAAATTTTTAACAACCGGTTCTGTGGGCATGGCTTAGGTGTTGGGTGTAGCTTGGTGGTCATGTGACTGGCTCGGTGTGGCCAACTCAACATCACTCACATTGAGGCATGCATCTCCTCTCCTGCCTCTCGTGACTGTGGGGATGCTGCAACAGTCGTAAGTGTGAAAAATGGCCACAAGTCACTTTTTTCAGTGCCATTGTAACTTTGAATGGTCACTCCACACAAGCAAAGTAGCAGCAAAGGAGGGAGAAAGAATTCCAGAGACTTTCCTGAGACAGGAAGTCTAGTCCTGCCAAGAATGTAATAAGGGTTAACGGAGAGGCAGTCTCTGTAAGCAACATCAGAATGTTTCCTTCCTGCCTTCCTTACAGGATTAAGCAGGTAATTTCTTCTAACAACCGGTTCTCTGAACTGCTTAGAATGTTAACAACCGGTTCTAGCAAATAGGTGCGAACTGGTAGAATCCCACCCCTGAGTATTATTAACAAAGTTTAGATAAGGACTTGGAACATGGTGCTGTAATTAGTTTGGAGTACAAGTGCCAAAATAAAACAAGCCACAATGTGGGACCATATTTTAATACAAAATGGGAAGTGAGTCAATATGGGAAGTTAGGTCTTATTGACATATTTATGATTTATTTACATTTTTGTATGTTTATTGATTTTCCTCATGATTTTTAAAATATGACCATCATTTGTCATGGCTTTTTTTAAATGAAATGTGATTAATAAACAGCAATAATAACCTACAGTCAAATTGCCACTTCTGGATCAGCTATATGCAAATATTGCTGATTGTTTTTTCCATTACAATATCTTGGTTACCAATTAGGCGGCAAACAAAACCAATCATTTTTTCAAAGCTGTCATTTCCCTTTCAATAATCCTCCATTTCTGCTAATTATATACTAGATATTTCACAACCGAGACTTAACACAGACTTGAAGTTAGGTCTTTTGCTTTATGAAGGAGACTTTAACGCTTCCAGTTTTTAGCTTTCATTTTTAAATATTTCTGCCTCACAGGGTAGCAAGGCTAGTAGCTAATGAAAAAATGAGGTTACAGCCTGGACAAGCTGAAATTTAGGAGAGGGGAGGGTTAGTGGAGAATGTGGATTCATTAGAAAAATAAGTGTGTTCAATCTTGCTGCACATGTTTGTTCCTTATTTTAAAAGGCACTGAGAAAAATCACGCTCTATCATTTTCGCTCTAAATGTTCCTGGTACATACTGCAAGTACTCAGGGCCCATGACTAGAGGTTGCTCATCCTGGTTTTAAAGCCAAAATTAGACATCATTTCCTTAAACTCGTCAGTTCATGTATACTTTCATATCTTTCTCACTAACAAGCTTACTATTACCTCTCTTCTTTTGAAAAACATAATTCTATTTCTGGAGGCTGGCCAGATAACATGTCCTTTATATATTAAAGAAAAATACCTCATATGGTAACTGAGTTAGAGTTAACCAGAAAGTTACCATTTTCAATTTCTTCTTAAATTTTTACTTCTACAATTATGGTTAATTTAGAATCCTAAGTTTGACTAGACTTCTATATTACTTAAGGCAGAGCTTCCCAAACCTTTTCCTTATCAAACTTATCTGAAAAGTCCTTCTTACCCAATCTAGGTAAAACACCTTAAGTCAATTTAAATATTCTCATTATGATTGAGTAATGATGTTGTCTATTATTAACTAAAGAAAAACCACTTTTACCCAGTTTTGAATAATTTATCCAGGTTTGGAAAGCCCTGACTTAAGGAGACAACAGTCTCCATTCTACTTGAATTTATCTTACTCTTGAAAAAAATAAACTATAAATCTTATACTGAAAATAACTCAAGCTGATCAGATATATCTAGAGCAAATGCTACAATGGAAAACTTACAGCCCAAAAATTAATGTTGAAATCATTGTTCCACACCTTGGCAAACAATGTTATCATATGTGTAAACAAAATTAAGCAAAGCTTAGAACAGAGGTAGAGAAAAAACATTCCTGTGAAGTGTGACTCTTTTATGCAAAAGAATTAGTAACTATTAACCACACAGGTTGAGTTACATTGGCAATTGGGATTGGAATTTCTGTCATTAAGTGATGCAGATATAAAGTGTGACATCATGGAAGAAGGCGGAGCGTCCTCGCTGACGGACGGTAGATCGCAACTCTCTGCAACTATCGTTCATGCTCTTTCGTCGGAGAGCCCCAATTATCCTGATTAGGGGCTGAAACTGCCTTGGAGGGGCAGTGGAGTAAGAGGAAGCAGCAAGCCTGTCTGTGTGGAGCCGCATCTCCCCCCGCTGGGCTTAGCTTTTTTTCCTCCGGAAGACGACTGCAGTGATGGTCTAAAATGGCCATCCTGAAGAGGATGACTCAGCTTGACTAAGATTTGCGCAGGAGGGACGAAAGAGGTGGATAACATCTGAACCGGGACAACTGGACAGTATAACCAAATAAAAGTACCCCGGGATTAAGGTAATATGGAATTTTTAAGAAAAGGAAAGCGAGCTGCGAAATTACAAAGGGACAGAGAAAAAAAAAAAAGGAAAATATTTTTGACAGCTAAATGGGGCTTCGAACCGGGAAAGGAAGAAGCTGGAATTAAAGATTTAATGAAATTGGACTAAAATAATTTGGGAATAATCAAGTATAAAATTAAAGCTGGACTTAATATTGCCAAAGAATAATAATAATAAAGTTTATAAATTGGAGACTGGATTGTCTGGGAATATTGAGGTTCGAAAAACCTTAAATAAAAATATAGGGGGGGAAAAGTGAAGACTTCGTATAATGGAGAGTGTCACCTTTTGATAAAAATTTAGTTCAAATAAAAAGGAAAGCATTTTTTTTTTGAATGAACTGGTATAAAATTACAGAAATATTGAAACAAAGTAAGAATTTTAGAAAGTGAAAGCAGAACCAGAATAAAGGAAAAAGCAAGGAAGGAAAGATTGTTTGTGGGACTGACTGATGTTTTTGGTATAAACCCTGAACTGGAATAGCTGAGAACTTTAAAAAATTGAAAGAAGAAAGAAGGAAAGTAAAAGTGGTGTTTTTTTTTTTTTGTGGACTTTGAGGATTATAAAATATAAGAATGATGATATCTATTTGGGACTTAAAAATGGAACTTAAAAATATGAGAGAATTACTACAGGAAAGGCGAATCACTTTGCTCTGTGCTAGAAAAAATGGAAATGGCGATTGAAGAATAAGAAGAAAGATTCTCAGAAGAGCAGGAATTGACTCAAGGAGAAGACATTTTGAATGGACAATTAACACAAAGAACATTACAAAGAAATGGGGAAAGAAGGAAGGTTAAAAAGTTGAATTTTAAGAAAGCAATTAAAAGAGGGAATAATTGTGAAGTTAGAAAAGGCAGGAAGATTCAGCAGAAAAGGGAAAGGGAAGATATTAAGAAGGAGAAAAATTGGAATGGGAAAAGTCATGGGGAAAAAAGAGGGAGGAGAAACAGTAAGACTAGTAAAATGTTGAAAGGAAATTGTTTCTTTACAATTAAAAGAAGGAATACTTGTGAAATCAGGAAATGTAGAAAGAATGAGAAAAGACATGGGGAAGAGAGCGGAAGGAGACTCGGGTTTGCTCCCTGGACAATGCACCTGAGAAGCAGTAAGAAACAGGCATGTGACAGAAAGAACCACAGAACTAGTAAAATGTTGAAAAGAAATTGCCTTTTCAGAGATAATGGTTGATGAATTAAAAGGGAGATTCTGCAGGGTGACAAGGGGTGATAAGAATATTTCTGCAATTAAAAATATTTAGAAAATAGGGTAATATAGATATTGATAACTCTTATTAAAGGGGGGGGAATATGCTGTGGAACCCAATTGAGAAGATGTAATGACTAAGGGTTTATTGGGAATTAAGATGAGGGAATAAAGGTATATTCTTATCATTAAGGTGTCACATTCAAAATAGTAAAAGAGGGGAAACTTATACTTGTTCTTTTTTCTTTTTATGTGGGTGTATTAAGATCTGTATCAATTTAGAACTTATTAAATGTGTGTAATTGAAAGGGAATGTGACAGACTAAAGAACCAGCTAAATTAATAAGTTTAATATAGATTATTAAAAGCAAGGAGAGACATTGGTAACTTCATTATTACCACTATTAGGCAAATATATATTGTTTATTTGTATTTTTAAAATAAATATTAAGGATTATATTTGAAATAATTGAAATGAAATTAAATGTTTAGATTGGGATAAATGAAAGAATTTAGAATTAAACCTTATTAGTATTTATTAGGTAAATACATATTGTTTATGTTTAAAAACAAATACTAAAGGATTAATTTGAAATAATTGAAATGAAACAAAATTGATTGAAATTAAGGAAAGAGGCTAGAATTAATGTGTTTGTTTCTCTCCCTACTGAAAATTTGGAATGGAAAAGGTAGTAATAGAATTAAGTATGCATATATCATTGTATAATTTCTGTCATATTTGTATGTAAAGATGAAAATATGTTGGAAATATGTTGTCCACCAAAAAGAGATTTTTGTTTTTAATGTGAAAACTGAATAAAGTTTGTTAAAAAAAATAATAAAGTGTGACATCATATGACTTAACAATGGCAAGTCCTGCTTGCCGTTGTTCACCATATCCGACTGATTGTTAGCAAAGGACCTGCCTTGATCCAAGCCACTCTGGGCTCGGTCCCTCCCATCCCAAAGCATTGGTAAGGGAAGGGAGTATCTTGTCTACAACTGACTCCACCTGCACTCCCACATCTGTGCTCTTTTGGCTGGCTTGCACTTCTGACCTTGTCACCCTACCCTCCACTCATCCAGGCCTATAGCCCCTGCCTGCCTTGCTGGCTTTGCCACTCTGTGCTCACTGACCCTATTGCCCCTGCCAGCCTCACCACCTCTCCAGTCCTTGCTGCCTCCAGCTGACTGTCACCATCTTCTTCCTGCAACTGCTGAAAAAGCCTATCCTGCCTGGATCTCAAGAGGCAGCTGCTGGTTGTGTCAGGCTTTCTTCCTCGGGCTGTGCAATGGCCTTGTCTGAATTGCAGGTGCTGCTCTCGTGAGATTTCTGGAAGCTTTAGAAGCCTTTCAAAGGTCATCTGGGGAGCAGCAAAGTAGGCAGGGATGGAAGGCCAATTGAATGCAAAGCCGTCCAAAGGGCAGAAATGGGGGCAGATAGGCAAGGCGAGGTGGGGGGAAGGGAAGCTAAAGTGCTTCTGTAGTTTTAAGTGCAGGAGGTTGCCAAGCACTGAATTGTGATCACATGACCACAACAGTACTGCAACAGCCATTAACTTTGAGGCCCAAGAATAACAACTCTTTGCTGCTGCAATGGACATAACCCAAGGACTATCTACAATTGGTGGAATCAGAGCTGATGGCTATACAGGATTACATACTCTGGCACCCATCCTGTCTCTATCTCTGTCACATACAACTGATAAAATATGTGATTCTCAGAATAATTGTTCAGAAGGTAAGACTGGACTTGCAACTTTTAAAGAGACAGAGCAGTGCTTGAAACTACACAAAATTAAGCTGGAACAAATTTTTCATGGCCATTTCAAAGTATTAAATATTTGTATTTTACAAAGTTGTGTATCCTTTGCCTTTCTTTCATTATTTTAAAAAAATGCAGGTGCAAATTCACTGAAAAGAACTGACTTCCAATAAAAATAAAAGCCAAACTTTTCATCTAGCTATGATAAATACTGAAATAGTTTCCATCACAACTTTGCAGGGAAAAAAAACCTTCAATAATAAATGTCCCACAACAGCAACCTTCAAAAATAAAAACTTTTTTCTAATGTATATGTAAATAAAGACAGTGATCCTCAAATAAGCACACATACAATTGCAACTGGAATGACATGTGTTCACTCAAAATTACTTCTCAAGACATGGGAAAAGACTCATTCAAGCACACAGCATATAAACAATCAATCTGCAGCTGTCTCAGAAAAGTCCCAGAAAAGTGAGTTTCTGAATAAGCATATTTGGTATTACCTTGGTTTTTTAGATTTTCTAATTTTGATCCACTGCTTGGGACACATTACTGAAAATGCTAGCTCAGTACAGAACACTCTAATCCAGGGGAAAATGGCAAAAGGAGAGGATGACTAGTAAGACCAGGTTAGGAATCAAAGATTGCCATGGAGAAATTTTATATATTAAGTAAGAATCAACATCTGCTCGAATGGCACATAATCAGTGGATCAAATTTGATCCTACTGAAAATGCCAGTTAATTAGGCTTGCTAATTGCTATTGTTTTATTAAGAACATTGGAAAATGAGCTTGCAAATAAAACAAAATGTTAACAGTGTATATTTTTCTTTAAAATCTCTAGAAATACCTATTTGGAATCATGATGATAAAATGTCAATGGCGTTATTTCATTAATCTGACTATTAGCCAGGACAATATAAAAGCATAAATTGAAGAAAACTGAAAAAAATATACAAAATGTAAGGTTACATCGAGCAAAAATTATGCAATTTAACAGATGAAAGCAAAAATAGATTTTGTGTCCATCATCAAAATTAGACAATCACTGAGTTGATGTTTGTGTGCTATGCTGCGTATCTAGTGCCACAATTGGTAGCCACATGAAAATAGATTCAGCAGAAACACCAGGAAGAAAAAGAAAAAAGTCACATAACATAGAAAAAATAAAGGTTACTAAAATATCACATTTTCAGTTTTTTTGAAAAAAAACATTTTTGGTTACAAATTCTGAACACTTTCCAGAGTTTTAAAATAAAAGAAATGTTTAATCTTTTGATTTATTTTATGACAAGCAACATGATAGTAGAACAGCAGTACAATAGTAATACACTGCCCTTCAAAAGGTACCCTTTGTTTCCGAAGATATACCCTACCATGAAAGTTTAACTGACAAACTCCATTGATGAAAAAACCTGCAGGATATACAGGTAATCCTCAAAGTATGACCGTAATCCAGCCCAAAATGTGTTGTTAAGTGAAACATTTGTTAAGTAAGTTTTGTCCCATTTTACAACCTTTCTTGCCACAGTTGTTAATCAGGGCACTTGTTAAATTAGTAATATGGTTGTTAAGTGAATCTGGCTTTCCCATTTACTTTGTTTATCAAAAGGTTGCAAAAGGTGATCACTGAATCTGTCATAAACATGAGTCAGTTCCCAGCATCTGAATTTTTATCACATGATCATGGGATGCTGTAAAGGTCATAAGAATGAAAAAGTCACTTTTTTCAGTGTTATTGTAACTTTGAACAGTCACTAAATGAACTGTTATAAATCAAGAACTATCTTCACAGCAACTTGCAAACTAACTAAAGTGCAGAGAAGAGCAACTAAAATGATTAGGGCACAGGAGACTAAAACATACAATGAATGGTTGCAAGTACTTAGCATGGCTAGTCTAGTGAAGAGAAGGACCAGGGGAGACTTGATAATAGTGTTCCAGTATCTGAGGAGTTGCCACAGACTGAAGGGGTCAAGCTATTTTCCAAACCACCCGAAGGCCTGACAAGGAATAATGGATAGAAACTGACCAAGGAGAGATTCAACCTAGAAATAAGGAGAAATTTTCTGACAGTGAGAACAATCAACTAATGGAACAGCTTGCCTTCAGAAGTTGTGGGAGCTTCATCACTGGAAGCTTTCAAGAAGATATTAGATTGTCATTTGTCAGAAATGGTATAGATTCTCCTGCTTGGGCGGGGATTTGGACTAGAAGACCTACAAGGTCCTTTTCAACTCTGTTAATCTGTCAAATCTATTAACAAAACGGAAAAGTTAGAGAAGGAGACTTTATCTACCCATTTTCTGCCTATCAGTGTTATAACTGAATAGAGTAGGACAAAGTACAGAATACAGTACAGTACAGTACAGAGGGAGATACTGTCAAAAGAAAATGTAGGTTTCAAAATAAACAAAATCTTGGTGGAATCTAAGGAGAAAAAAATCCTGAAAAATTCCTACAGCGCATCCCTACAGGGGAGGCAGATGGAAAGCATATCAGAACATTGATGGTCATGTGACCCAGAATGGATTACTACAATACAGTAATCTACTCTATGCTTACCTATACACACAAGAGACGTAACATAAAGGAAAAACAAAATACAGAAAAATTGAACACATCATTCATTATGCAGAATAAAATACAGTGCTCATATGGTCTTTGGAAGAGAGTTAGGAAAGAATTTCAGAATTCATGCTCTGCATACTTTCCCTACTTTGTTTTATAAGATGTAAATTGTTTCGCACAGCTATTGACTGAAATAAGTATTTTCCATCCAGAAGATTCATATGCAGCATCACACAATAAATAATGCAAATCATTTTTAGCAGATACAAAATGAGTATAATAGAAGAAATGTACCAATTGTTTTTGGCAATGCTTGTATTTTCATAACATCTTCAGTGATTGTAGGAAAATAATTGTCAGCTCTAATCCTAAGCACGCTTAAAGGAATTTATTCCTGGGTAAACATGTGAAGGATTATACTGGAATGCATGAAAGTAATTTCTAAATCCATGGATGAACTGTCAATGGTAAAGAAATAAGTGCATTCTCAAGTATTGGTGAAATTAAAAAATGAAAGCAAATCCATTGGAAAAGATATTTTTTGCCCACATCTTAGAAGTCAGGGTACAAATAATTTATTACAGCTCTCTATTTATCATTTTGATTTGTAAAAAGATTAAAAGATAGCTGCATTGACCTTTAATATTTTTGTTAAGACACTAGCCCAAGAAACCCAGGCATAGTTCTTCCAATTATGCAATGCAAAGAGAGGGAAGTCACTCAAACCTCACATTAATGCATTAATTGGGGGGGGGGGGTTTGTGAGGGGGACCAGATTGCAAGGATTCAGACTTATGATGCATTCAAAAACCTTACATTCCAATTTAGTAAACGAGTCTTGCAAGCATTAAGAAATACTAAGATCCTTACTGCAAATTAATATAAGAATCAAATGTCTAGTAGATTTTCACTACCTACTGCAACTGATTAGGACAGTGAGAGCTGAAGTCCTAAATATCTAGAGAATTTCACCTTCAGCACAGTTCTTCAACATAAGGATTGTTTTTGTTTTGGCATTTTTGTTTTTCACAAATTTAAAAACCTGAATAGAAATTAGAGAAAACTCGTTGTATACCTATTAAGTAATTACTATAACTTAAGGTACCATTTTATATTATGAGAGTGAGTTTAGCCCAGTGATGGCTAACCTTTTCGTCATCGCATGCCAAAAGTGAGCGCACGCATGCGTGCCTGCTTGCACCCATAATGCAATATGCGCACAATACCTTCCCGCCCCCTGTACATGTGTGCATAACCCCCCCCCTGCATGTGCCCTGCCTCCTGTGCATGCACACACATCTTCCACACGCATCCCGCTCCTCACACCTGCCTGGCAGATACCCAACAATCAGCTGACTGGCGGGAGACACACACGCATGCGCAGTAGATTAGTTTTGGGTGACGATTTGCATGCCGGCAGAAATGGCTCTGCCTACTACTACTTCCAGCACATGTGCCATAGGTCCGCCATCACAGGTCTAGCCCCTTCCTAGGTTCAAACATTCCCAGTCCTTGCTTCAAGTCTAGAATCATGGATCTTCTTAATGTCTAGAAGATGAAAGATATCTTAACATGTTATCTATTGGTATTTGTGTACCATATTGTTTATTTCACTAATATTATTAACATTAATACATTTTAGATAGGTTGAGGCATGAAACAATACCAAGACCAAAACATAGTGAACCTAAGAAGTAAAAACCTCTGAATTACTAATAGTTATGAATTGTTGGACTCCTGGGAAGGTTAATTGCATTTGTATGGGCTAACCTGTGGCTTAATATTATACCTTTGATAAAATAATTAAATATTTCATCTCTGAATGTTTTATATTTTAATATGAAATAGCTAGGCAGTTAATGCAGGTATCTAACCCAACATCTAGAAAAGTTGGAGCAGTAGAAGGAGAATTAATAGCATCCATCTTTGTTCCCATTTTTGTTCCCATTTTTTTCTAAATTTCTGCTTAATGGAGAAATGTTATTACTCAAAGGTATGCAGAGCAAATACACAAAGGTGTGTTTGCATATAGTGAAATAAAAAAGTCACCTGCAATAGCTAGAATTCAGCACCAGCTATTGGTTCCAGGAAGCAATGCTATTTTAGGTAAACAATCTTGTGATAATGCAATACAATCTTCATATATCGAGCAAAAAGCTTTCTTTAAGAACAGAATATTTGCATAATATCAAAGTATGTTTATATTAGTTTTTCATCAGTTCAGGGCATTTATAAACCTAACCTTGTAGACCAGAAAAATCACCTGAATGTTTCAATCCTAAATTCATTTACACAGTAGAATAATTTCTAATTCTCCTCCCAATCGTCCATTTCAGATAATAGATTAAATTATCTTTTATATCTTATGAATTCCAGCAAAAAGACTTGTTTTGTAAATACATTTATGCCCTTTAGATTCTGGTGCCCTTTCAATTATAAGCAGTTGCTCTCTGCTCCCGACAGTCAACAAAATTTCACAGCCAAGTCTTGATCTTGATCCTGTCCTTAAAACTCAATGGGATTTCTAAGTTCGCACATTCTACTACTGGAACAAAGCACAAACACAGGGAGTTAATTAATCCCTTTACAAGTTTTAGAAAAGATTCCTGACCTTCTTACAAGCTTGATGAAACCAGAAAGAACCAACACCATGCATAGCAGGCACAGGCCTAGCCTTAAACAGAAGTCTAACTGTTGCTCTTCTCCATAACAGGATGCTCAATTACCAGAAGGCAAACCTGGAAGGGGTTGTGGGAAAGGACATTAAACGCTCGGGTTCTTTCAGGCAGCCAATCCAGCTCCTGTCCTTCTCCCGTTTAAGGACACCAACAGAATCTGCACCGAGTACTTTTTTTCCTGAGCTTCTTTTTTTATTTTTTATTTATTTTTTTTGGGGGGGGGGGAACAGCAAGGGGGGAAGGGAAGAAGGGTGTTGTTATACAAATCGTGGCGTTGCTATAAGCCGGGCCATGGCTGTTCCAGAACATTTCTTCGACTTTTTTTTACGTTTGTTTGTTTGTGCATAAAATTACCCATCGCAACAACTTCCCCGAGCCGGGGACTTGTCCACCTCCAGCAGCACCCCAACCGGCCGTGGCCGTCCCCTCAACTGGCCACTTTGAAAAGCGCGGCGAGGGATAGGACGACCAGCCCCACACACCCTGAGGTGCTGAACGGGAAGGACCTCAACCGTCGCCCCTTCCCATTTCCATTTGGTCGGGAGTTGCGTGAAGGTGGGTTTTTTTGGGGGGGAGGGGGGGTTGTATCGTTCGGAGAAGGCTGTGGATGAAAGACAACAAGCTCCCCTCCACCTGTTCGGGAAAGCCAGGGTTGGAGCTGGCCAAGGGTGCAAGAACCCTTCCGACCACCGCCGCGGCTGAAGCCTTGTCTCCCCTTCGCCATGCAACTTCCACCTTCACCAATGAGCCTCCCTTCTTCTCCTTGGCGCCAACCCGTGTCCCCAACCCCCCACTCCTCCTCTCCTCACCACGCAGCTCCCCAGCAGGCCAGGCTCGGGCTCCGTGGGCAGCTCGGAGAAAGGCCTCCTCCTCCTCCTCTTCCTCCACTGGCAGCCGGAGTCTCCCGCACACCCACCTCCAGCGGTCGAGAAAGCGGGCTTCGCTTTGCCGCAGGCGACGAGCTTCCAAAAACCGAGCCGGACTCCAAGGCAATCCGGCGCGGGAGGGACTAAGCTGCGGCGCCGGCGGTGGCAAGAGCCAATTGCCTGGCGCTCTCGAGCTCGGCTCAGCCCGGGGCGTCCGCGCTCTTGCCCCAGTTGCGCCGCAGAGCAGCAGCGCCTCCCGACGGGCACGCGACCGGTTTGGTCGCCAGGTTGCAGCACCCGCCGCTTCCTCCTCCTCTTCCTCCCGATGCCAAGTCCCGAACCGGGCTTCCCCAGCCCCCTTTTTTTCCCCCTGCGGCCCTGTTATGGGGAAAAATCTCCTCCTCGGAGAAGCCAGAGCCGCCCGCCTCCTCAAAGCTCAGCGCAAAAAGCCTCGGAGGGGCCTCGCGCTCTTTTCCTCCTTCCAGCCCCCAAGCTGGGCTGGAGGAGGAGGAGGGAAAGGGGGAAGGGAAGGAAGCAAAAGCTAAAAGCCAGCAACCCAAAACTTAGGCCCTCCCGTGGCCCGGCAGCCGCACCGAGGCTCTTCCTCGTTTCTCGCCCTCCCGCGTCCCCCTCTTCACTTTCCTTAGCGTCGCCCTTCGGTTCTTCTCCTCTCTCGGCTCCCCCTCTTTCACGCGCCAGGGGTTTACCTGGGAGGTCCCACCGGGCTCTCTCCGACCGTGGCCTGTCAGTTTGATCCGGCTTCGGTTTGAGGAAATTGTTGGGTCCAACTTGATTTCTGCTCTCCGCGCAGTCTCGGAGGTGGACTCTGAGCTTCTCCGATGATTGCTTACTTGTAAAATCCACAATGGTATCTTGAAGGCAAGCAAAATGTTGATGCCTCAACCTTTAGTCCATTTCTTCCAGTATATCTTTTCCTACATCTCTCTCTCTCTCTCACACACACACACACACACACACACACTCACACTCTTTGAACAGAATGAAATCTTGCAAATCTGGGATGAAGCAAATATTAAAGAGCAATGCCCTTTTAGGAACACTAAAGATAACAATTGTGATCTTTTATGTGATCTACTTTATCTGCCACATTTTTTTTCAATGCTTTAATAATGGCTTGCTCAAGACCTAAACATCCTATGAACAATCTGGATTTTGGTACTGCAACGAAAGCCATAGCTATCATAAAAACCGGTAATAAAAAAGACACCTCTAAAATCTAGCAAACAGGAAGGATAATATACAAGCTTGGTCATATGGGTTTGGTTAGCTTTTGCACCTGAGCAGGTAAATCACAATCCATGACCTATATTGTCTTTAGATCACTTGGTCTATGTGGCAAAAATTTGGTGGCAAACTATTCTTTTGCTGCCAAAGAATGCAAAAGCCATAAGCCACTGAAGTACTCCCACACACTCCACACTCCCCCCCAAAGTAAAATGCTAAGAGATTGTGACTTGTACCTTGTTTTCCTTTTGCATAAACTATATGCTTTGAATTGTGAATATTCACTATTTAATCATTTTGAAAACAATTTTTATAAATATTCAGAAGTGATACCATCCAAATAGGTTGCATTAAAGTAAGAGATGCTTACAATGGTTATTCTGAATTCCAAGCATCAATAAATGCATTTTAAAGCACTGTAGTAAGGCTTTGAGCAATTCCTCTCTCAATGTAATGATTTGGGTTGGGGCACACTATGAACCCTGCTAGGCCAGTTATAAGCCATGGTTTAAAATTCACCATAATGATTGCAGTATAGCATAATTCCAAAGTATTGTGTGAAATCCTAGTATCAGGTACACACACACAGGGGGAGAGAGATATACAGATATATCGATATAAATATACAGTAGCTTCAGGAAAGTAGAAGAGGGACCTTTTAGTTTTAGTTTTGAAGACAGAACTGATCCTATTGATCTTGCTTTGGAGTAAATTATTATAAAGCATAATTTTAACACAAAATACTAATTCAGCAATTTTATGCAGCATTTGCAGATCCTTATTGTATCAGAATAACAGAACCTAAGAGCCAAGAAGTAAGTAGTGATTTGTACTAAATAAGTATGCATGTTTGGATTTAAATGCCATCTATGCTCCTTGAGGTACCTCTTGAAGCAAGCTTGCATTCACATTGATTCCACAAGGGTATTTGTTGTTTAGTAATTATTTCTAGTGATCAGGCTCTAGTAATTCTAATAAGCTTTACTCAATAGGTTTGTGCTTCTTATCATAATTGGACTTTGTTTTTGCTGTCATAGAGCTGAAGAAAAGCAATTAAAGATAAGTGCAAGGGGAAATTCTAAATAGAATAGAAATTGTTCTTTTTAGCTTAGCTTCTTTTATCCCCTTTGACCCCAAGAGGCTCCTTGCCTTATATATATGGATTTTTATAAATTAATGTATGGATTTTTTAGAGAAATACACAGTTGTAGAAGATAATTTCTCTTTTTGACACAGTTCTGTACGCTTCCATCAATAGCCATTTGTTACATTAGTTGTTAGGAAGACAACCTTTTTTTTTTTTTTGAAAGACTCAGACAAATGCCTTGCATCTTGCCAACATTTCCTTTAGTTCAGTTGATTACAAAGGGCACTTCAAAATACAGCCTATAAAACTGGCACTTTGATTTATAACACTCTTTGAGGTACAATCACTTATTTTGATGAGAAAGCTTTAGAAAGAAACAATTTGTGGATTGGATCTAAAACACTGTTTGCAATATTTTTGTTTATTTCATCAAAGCAGTTCCTTTCATTAGACTTTCAACGGGAAAGTTTTTGATGTCACTAAGACATATAGAAGACAGGAGAGAGAGCAGTGACCATTTATATTTCTGTAAAAAAAAATGTCTTAGAATGGGTGTGTTAAAAAATTAATGTAGTAACAATATTCTTCATAAACTTCCTTTTTGGTTGGAAATGTTTTGTTAATTTGGTTAACCATATGAGGTTAATATAGTAGGCCAGGAAAAAAAATTGCAACAGATTCTCCTTATAATATTAGAATACATTAGCACAGGGGTGTAAAAACTCATGTTGTCACAGCAGCATCCTGTGATGTGTCACAACTTTCCCCCCCTTTGCTAAACTGGGTGTGGGTGGGGCCAGCGCGTGACACATCCAGCCCATGAGTTTGACAGCCCTGCATTAGCGTCTTGCCTAATCTATGCTCCACCTGTGGTCCCAACACATCTTGACGGTATCAGATTAAGAAAGCAAAAGCTGCCCAAAAAAACTCCAATGCAGTCCTAGGCTGCATTCACAGAGGAATGGATCAAGATCAGATAAAATGTTAGTACCACTTTATCATGCCTTAGTAAGACCACATTTGGAAAATTGCATCCAGTTTTGGTCACAATATATAAAATAAATATAAGAAAGATATTGAGACTCTAGAAAGAGTGCAGAGAAGGGCAACAAAGATTGGTGGCTAAAACATGAAGAATGGTTGAAGGAATTGGGTAGTCTGGTTTAATGAAAAGCGGTATTAGGAGTGACATAATAGCAGTCTTCCAATATCTAAGGGGCTTTTACAAAGAAGGAGTCAACTTAGTCTCCAAGTACCTGAAAGCAGAAGAAGAAGCAATTGATGGGGACTAATCAAGGAGAGAACCAGCCAAGAACCAAGGAGAAATTTCCTGACAGTGAAGACAATCAGTGGTAAAACTTGCCTCCAGAAGTTGTGGGTGGTTCCATCACTGGAAATTTTTAGGAGGAGATTGGACAATCATTTGTCTGAAATGGTATAGAGTTTTTCCTGCTTGAGCAGGGGTTGGACTAGAAGATCACCAAGGTCCCTTCCAACTTTGTTTTTTAATGTAGAACAGGGGTGTGTAACCTTTGGCCTGCCAGGACTGCATTGAGTGAAGAGAAATTGTCTTGGGCCGCATGTAAAATATATAATATAATTAATCTATATGAAAATCACATAATACTATTAAAAGTTTGTCATTTTGTGGGATCATATTACAAGCTGTCCAGGGCTGCAAATGGCCCTGAAAATGCCAGGTGTTGAAGGTAGATGATAAAGCATAATGCAGAGCTTGCCCAATATTCATATTCTACTTCTGGGCCTAATATTAACCAAACATTCACAGTTTAACTTAACCATTAATTTAGAGTCTAGTATGTTATATAAAGCTGGAAAATTGGATTAATTGAGTGAGCCACTGTTTGGTTAAATATAGGTGAGTGTAATTTTTTAGCATGGCCCCAGTGTGGAGCCAAATAGTATTTCTAGTGAACATTTTAATGGTCCTATCAATGTGACTTAAATATGGCACAATTTTTTTCATATCTTCTGCTTTTAAGTCAATATTAAATATTGCTTGCCATAGTAACAACTGGATAATATTTTTACTAAATTCATTTTACTAATGAGTGCAATTAATTTCCCGATAGCATGAAGACATAAATATAATATAGAACATAAATTACAGAAACTATATACTTATCACATGAAGGATGGTATAGCTGAATGATATGTTCCAAATTTGTTATAATGTTATCTTTAGCTAAGGATTATAGGCAATAATATCTGGAGGACATTCTAAAATTTACCTAGAGAGCACCATTCCAGAAACATCTGAGCCGCCCAAAGTCACAAAGTGAAACACCAAGTGTCCATTAAGATGGAATTAAAATTTAATTTAAACCATGGACCTTGCGATGATATGTAAGTATTCCAAATGCTTATGGTCAATTCATATCTTTGTGGGGATTCTACATGTTTAATAAGTTGCTACTAAACCTGAAATACTTTCTTGATGGCCAAGAGCATTTTGCTACAAACATCACAATTTCTTGCAAGTGAAAGGAGCTCCATGAAAAGTAAAGAGCTGGAGAGGAGACTTCCCTCAAGTTGTGGAGTAGATTGTAAAACCACAGCTCTCATGATAAAATCTGTATGCAGTGGCGCAAAAGGATCTAGATGACAGAAGAGGAGCTGAAATAAATGCCTGTTATAGAAGGATTTTTAGCACTGGAATCCCACTTAAAAGAAACAGATTTTCTCATATTTGTTATCTCTTGCATTCCTAATACCAAGATCAAGCAGGTTTGAGCATAATCACATAAACCAGGGGTGGGCAAACTACGGCCCGCGGGCCACATCCGGCCCATTGGTCATTTTAATATGGCCTGCCTCTGGAAAAAAAAACTCCTTTGAAAAAAAATTGGGGCCAGCCAAAAGAGACCCCGCGCCGCACGCCAAAAAATCGCACACACAACATGGAGCTGGGCAGCCACTTCTCTGGTAGTGGGGCCAAGGCCGCCGCCCGGGGAACGCCCACTGCTTTCCCTAGCCAGGGCTGGGCGGTGGCGTTGCCCTGCGCCACATGGCCCCTGCCTGGCAGCACGCTTCTCGGCTGGTCTCCTCCTCCTTGGCCATACAGAACAAACAGGCAGAGAAGGAGGAGACCAGCCGGCTGGTTGGGGGAAGCTTTCTGTGCCGAAAGAGGCAGCTACTAATCTCCGGCTTTGCTCCTCTTCTCCAATGGTCCGGCACCACCCTGTTCTATGCACTGGCTGCTTGGACTTGCTGGGCCTGACACATAGAACAGGGTGGCGCCAGATGTTGGAGAAGCAGAGCGGAGCCGGAGATCATTAGCCACCTCTTTCGCAGCACAAGAAGCCTCCCCCAACTGGCCAGCTGCTCTCCTTCTTCTCTGCCTGTTTGTTCTGTATGGACGAGGAGGAGGAGACCAGCCGGCTGGTTGGGGGAAGCTTTCTGCGCCGAAAGAGGCAGCTACTAATCTCCGGCTTTGCTCCGCTTCTCCAATGGTCCAGCACCACCCTGTTCTTCTTGTGCTGCGAAAGAGGCAGCTAATGATCTCCGGCTCCGCTCTGCTTCTCCAACATCCGGCACCACCCTGTTCTGTGTCAGGCCCAGTAAGTCCGAGCAGCCAGCACGCAGAACAAGGTAGCGCCAGATGTTGGAGAAGCAGAGCGGAGCCGGAGATCATTATCCACCTCTTTCGCAGCACAAGAAGCCTCCCCCAACTGGCCAGGTGCTCTCCTCCTTCTCTGCCTCCTTCTCTGCCTCTCCCTTCTTGCTCCTCACAGTTGCCCTAAGCTAGTGCGGTTCTTTACTTGGGCAGCCAGGTGCCCGCAGCAGCGCCCACAGCAGCAACAGGCAGTTCCGCCCGGGCTCTGCTCAGGTGTCCGGCTGGAGCTGTCAGGAGTTGCTACCGCTGGCGCAGCTCCACGCAGCTCCAGTCCTGCGTTGCCTTGGGAAGGGAAAGGCAAAACCAGGAGCCCCTGAGCCTGAGCCTCCAGTGCCACTGCTGCCATTGCAAAGCACCGCCGCGGCTCTTCCTTTTTGCCTTTCCCTTCCTGAGGCAACGCGGGAGTGGAGCCGTGCGGAGCCGTGCCGGGGGTAGCAACTCCTGACTCAGGGGGCCTCCGAGGGGAGGGGAAGGAGGAGAAGAGGGGGGGAAAAGGAGGGGGCGATTCCCAAAAAATCTTGTGCTGACCCGGCCCGTCTGTCAAATTTTAAAAGTCAATGCGGCCCCCGAGCCAAAAAGTTTGCTCACCCCTGACATAAACCAAGTCTTTCTCCAATCTCTATTTTATATCCATTTTTTTTTGACGTATGCCCTGTCCTGTAAACCCTGTGGGTCAGAAGTCTTTCCTTAAACTGACTAAATCCAGTCTCAGCAAATGCAGAAATCATCCTTTCCACAAAACTCAGAAGCTGGAGATCAAGTTTACTGGATCTTCCCTGTAATTGCACAGATCATCTTGTTGCCTTTTATCTGCAGCTCCTAGCCACCCTGCAAATGCATCTAATTTTCTACAATTGTCTTCTGAAATGATTGTCTTTGAGCACATCTAGTCTCATCACTCCCACATCTCACTTAGAAAGAATGAGGAAGAAGCTGAAACATAATTTAGACTCTTAGGTCGGGGAACAGTCTGGCATATTTATTTATTGGAAGGGAAGCCCGAACATTGTCTTTTCTTGGGAAATGGCAGGTAACATTGATGTGCCTCCTTTAGTTTGGTAGCCCCAGTGGCAATACAGTAACAGAAGCCTAAATTTGCCATGCAACCGGGCCTTGGCACTTGAAGGGGACATGAGAAATGGAAAACACCCACACTCTTTATACTCTATATAAATGACCTTTGCAATGACCTTACAAGCAACTGCGTCCTCTTCGCGGATGACGTAAAACTATTCAACACCACCAACAATGCTACTGCTCTTCAAAGTGACTTGATTATGTGTCTTAATGGTCAACAATTGGCAACTCCAAACCTTGACCAACAAATGTTCTGTCCTACATATTGGTAAAAAAAAATCAGTACACCAAATACAAGCTAGGCAGATATGACCTCATTGACAGTCCTCACTCTGTCAAGGACCTTGGAGTACTCAAATCAAAAGCGCCAGAGCTCACTGTAACAGCATTGCCAAAAAGGCATTAAGAGTTGTAAATCTACTCTTATAAAGCTTCTCCTCTGGTAATTTTGAATTGCTAACTAGGGCATACAAAACCTTTGCTAGACCAATACTCAAATACAGCTCATCTGTCTGGAATCTGCACTGTATATCAGACATTAATACAATTGAGCAAGTCCAGAAGTACTTCACGAGAAGAGTACTACACTCCTCTGCTCACAACAGAATACCCTATATCACCAGGCTTAAAATGTTCGGCTTGGACAACCTTGAACTACGCCGCCTACGGTTGAACTTAAGTGCAGTACACAAAATTATCTGCTACAATGCCCTACCAGTCAATGACTACTTCATGTTCAACTGCAACAATACAAGAGCACACAACAGATACAAACTCAATGTAAACTGCTCCAAACTGCTGAAGTCATACTTTGCAGAAAGTATGACTTCAGCAACAGAGCGGTCAATGCTTGGAACACACTACCTGACTCTGTTGTTACATCCTCTAACCCCCACTTCTTTAACCTCAAACTATCCACTATTGACCTCACCCCATTCCTAGGAGGTCTGTAAGGGGCGTACATAAGTGCACCATCGTGCCTCCCGTCCCTGTCCTATTTTCCCCATTTATTCGAACCTATTTCCTGCATTCTTACTCATGTTTATACTTACACCTATTATCTTGTAAGTGATTGACAAATCAAATCAAATAAATAAAAAATAAATAAGGAGAATTTATCTTTTATTTATTTATTTAATTTGGTTTGTCAATTGCTTTCAAGATAATAGGTATCAGTAAAAACAGTTATGAATACATGGATACATATAAGAAAGATAAAAGAAACGATAGGACAGGGACAGTGCGCAATAGGCACGTTGGTGCACAAGATGTAGAAGAGAGGGAAAGATCTCCCTCTCTCTGCAGGGTCAAAAGGAGAAATAAGGGAATCTGAAACTTCAGAGATCTTGCAAACGTCAGATCAAGAAGTGATGGAAATCCATCCTCCTTCCTGCGGTGGAGCAGAGGGGGAGAACCTGCCAACTCTATCTGACAAAGAAATGGAAATGGAGAGGAACTTGCCTTCAGGCTCTTCAGAACCAGGAGAAGGAAGAAGAAAAGGGGGGGGGGGGGGGGACAGAAATGTCCACTTTTGGCAGAAGCAGTTAAAATTAGAGATAAATACGTTGTAAAAACTGAAATTGGCAAGGCAGCCAACAGTGACTTCCAGGCTAATGCCACATGCCTCTGTAACACCACAATGTGGTGAAATGTGCACCTGCAGCAGCAGAGGGTGGGGAACTTGCCAACTCAAAGCTTTACCGGAAGAAAAGAGATCCGGATCAAGAGAATACACATTCCCGTGCTGGACGGGCGAGGGAGGGGGAAGAGAATCAAGGAAACCACACCCTAGAATTCGTTAGAATATAGTTAGTAGCTTAGAAAATTATAGTTTTAGTTTGGGAAGATTCTATCTACCGGTATCAGGTATAAGCAAATATAGGTTTGTCTCATCTCTGGGCTGGGCCTGACACTCCTACAGTAGCTACACTGGATTCCACTAGACTTCTGGATGCAATTCAAACAGCAGGTGCTCACCTTTATCGTATGAGGCCAAATTACTTCTTGAATCATCTGTTCCTGGTGGCTTCTACTTGTCCCGTTTGATCAGGAAAAGATGCGCTTGTCCCCTTGGCGAAATAGTGTCAGTTGGCTTCAGATCTTTGGCTTCTCTGTTATGGTGCTTGCCTCCTGCAACAGCTTTTACCGGGAGGCATGAATGGCCTTGATTATTCTGGCTTTAAGGAAAGCAGTGAAGGCGTGGTTTTTCTTTCAGGCACTGGACGGAGTTCACACGGTGTGACAGGTTTATGAATGAGAGTTTTATCAGGGTTTCAATATTGTTTTTCATTTTAAATGTTTTTTTAAGTAATTATATTTTTATTTTTGTTTGTCACCCATAGCATTTTCTGATAGATGGGTGGCCATATAAATTTGTTTTTAAAAATAAGAATGGAGGGGGGGAAACCTAGAGTTTATGATCTGGAGCAGCCCTATAGAAAAGCTTTAACTTTACATCACTGCAGATGGAAAATAATTTACATATAAGGCTTTATTTTTCTTGAAATGAAAAGCCCAGTTTTTTGAAATGTGTTTGAAAATCTTCTGCCAGCTAAGCAAATACTTGAAAATGGTACTAAATGTTTGGAAATTCTATCTAGACCGATTGCAGAGTTTTGGTGTGAAATCTGACTGAATCAAACTGCTTAACCTTGATCTAGAGAGCAACTGTCTGTTCAGGAGTAAGAATTGGGAGAATAGGATAGGGTAGGGTAGGATAGGATAGGATAGGATAGGATAACAGAGACAATAACAAAAGACCTTGCAGGTCTTTTTGTCCAATTCAGTTCAGGCAGGAAACCCTATATAAATAAACCATTGTCCAATTTCTTCTTAAAAACTTTCTATGTTGGAGAATTCACAATTTCTGGAGGCAAGTTGTTCCATTTCTAACTGTCAGGAAATTTCTCCTTAGTTCCAAGTTGCTTCTCTCCTTGATTAGTTTCCACCCATTGCTTCTTGCCCTGCCCTCAGGGGCTTTGGAGAATAACTTGACTCCCTCTTCTTTGCGGCAACTTTGAGATAACAGAACACTGCTATCATGTCACCCCTAGTCCTTCTTTTCATTAAACTAGACTACCCAATTCCTGAAGAGATATTACCATTTTTGGGGGGAGGGAAATGCTATTTATCACCAATGCTGAAATAAAGTTCAGGTAGCAATCCAACTGGTTTCTGTAATTCCCTTTTTGGGACACTGTTGCCAGTAAGTTTTCCCTGCCTCTGCCTGACAGGGGCTCTTTTTGCATGTTACATTAAACCACACTGGCAAGATATGGCAAGTTTAATGTGCAAAGTCAGCCCTTGGGAGTTTAATGCTGAATGAATTCAGAAAATCAATTTAGGAAAGCCAATTATGGTTGTTTAATATAGGTCTTTTGGCTGAATAAAATCAGTATATAAATGAGTTAGGAATCCAAAAGTATATAACAAAAGATGATTACTGGGACAATGAACAATTTCTTCTCTAAATCTAGGCCTGGTTTACAAAGCCATAATTTGTTTAATTATAGCTTATTGAAGGAATTAAACGGAGTAAATTTATATAATGCACTCAATACACTAGAACAGGGGTGTCAAACTCAGGGCCCGCAGCTGGATCTGGCCTGTGGGGTGCTTAGATCTGGCCACAGGGCTGCTCTGGAAACAGCAAAGGACCAGCCTGCCAGTGAAAATGGAGCTTGAGGATGCTGCGTGCAGCCCGCCTGGGCTCCAGTTTCAGCCTCAAAGGCCTCCTGCAGCCCTCTGCCAGTGAAAATGGACCCTGGGCCCGGCCTCCCTGGGCTCTGCTTCCCCTGACAGAGGGCTGCAGGAGACCGTTGCAACTGAAAACAGCCTCAATGAGTGACATTGAGCTGGCCACGCCCACCCCGGCCACTCTCCCTCAGCCCTCCAGGTCAAACAAAGGCCTCAATGCAGAGGTGATATTCAGCAGGTTCTGACCAGTTCTGGAGAACTGGTAGCAGAAATTTTGAGTCGTTCAGAGAACCGGCAAATACCACCTCTGACTGGAGATTTTACAGTGTCCTTCCATTGCCACACTCACCAAGCCACGCTCACAGAACCGGTAGTAAAAAAAATTGAATCCCACCATTAACCCAATGAAATTAGGTTTGACATCTCTGCACTAGAGTTTATAAAAGTACATGGACTTGATTCACATACTGCTTGCTTAATGAAACAACACCACATTGTATAATATCTGCATCTTTATATTGCGCCTATTCGGTGTTCATGCCTATTTGACTCTAAGTCACTTTTTAAAAAGTCTGTTTGGACTGAGACATTTTGGCAACTGTTTGCAAGAGATTCAGTTTGACCTATCACCCTCCTGTCCTTGGGCCTTCCCATCTCTCTCTTCGAGAAAAGTAACCTGCAACTGATTAATGTGGCCTTAGAAGTCAGTATTCATCTTATGACCACAACTGGGACTGACATTCCCATTGCTAGGCAAGATGATTGAGTGAGTCACAATTGATTTTAGGATATTTTAGGATATTTATAGAGAAAATTTTGAGTAGTTCAGAGAACTGGCAAATGCCACCTTCACTTTTACAGTATCCTTCCATTTCCACACTCACCAAGCCGCGCTCATCCTGCTAGGTCAGAGTATCGGGCCCAGAGATTCTACAAATGGAGGCTGGTACATGGTTGTTAAGCAAATCATTGCAATTGTTGAGTGAATCATACAGTTCTTAAACAAATCTGGATAACAACAGTAGCTTATTTTGAGTCATGAATCACATTTTCAGTGCTATTGTAACTTTGAACAGTTGCTAACAGTTGTTGGTTTATAGTTGTAAATACATCTTTATTTGTGCATAGTACTCTCTCTCTCTCTCTCACACACACACACACACGTATACAAACCAGTGGTGGGATTCAATTTTTTTTACTACTGGTTCTGTGGATGTGGCTTGGTGGGCGTGGCAGGGGAAGGATACTGTAAAAGCTCCAGTCAGAGGTGGTATTTACTGGTTCTTCGAACTACTCAAAATTTCCACTACCGGTTCTCCAGAACTGGTCAGAACCTGCTGAATACCACCTCTGATACGAATACACAGACATATGCATGAAGAGATATAAAGTTGTAACAAAACTCATATCCAAAAATCATATATAAATTACATGATTGAATTGGTTGCCATTTTCTTCTAAACATTCATTTGATTATGACTTTTAAGTATTCTGAAATACAACAATATTTTCTGAAAAAATTAATTAACATATTGCAATTGGCCTATGGGGTATGGATTTTGGTACAGTACATTCATTATATACACATATTTAGAAATATTCATTATATACACATATTTAGAAATATAAAGTTTAATTTATATAGCCCAAACAAAAACATCAGGCACAAAAATTCCTTCATTACCAGCTGGTCGCTAATGTATCTAGGCCTACCATTTCTTGGGATGCTATGCAGTAGTAGTAACGCTTAGTTTAAAAATAAAAAAGTGTTTGCTCAGTTTTGAATTTTTGAATTGATCTTTACTATATTTCTTTTGCCTGACCTATTTCTCTTACCATCAGTTTTTGTTTTGTAATGGTTTTGTAGTGGTTTTGCTTTGTAAATTCAAGCTTGTTGGTGTGTAGGTCAGAGAAAGAAAGGAAGAATTAAAAAAAAATATTCTCCTGGATTTAAAATGTGCATTTACAACGTGTTATAATTTTTATTTACAATGCATGCGTTATAATTATTCCTGACTCACTGAGAGTGAGCTGGGTGGCCATATAAATGCTCTTAAATAATAAATATTACCCTATTATAGCATTTCTGATCGAAAATAATTTTAGAAGGTATTGGAGACCATAGTAACCAGTGACTTGGTTGAGATGACACCGAAGGGATGTGATCTCTGAACTGTCCAAATAATTCCTGGAATTCACTTATACATGAAGAAATGCTCCTGTTTTCTTGGCAGAATCTTTCAGAAGTGGTTTGTTATTGCCTTCTTCTTAGGGATGAGAGAATAACTGGCTCAAAGACACCCAATTGGCTTTATGACTAAGATAGGATTAAAACCCAAGTCTACTGGTTTCTAGTATGGTGCCTTAACCATTTCTGTATACCAAATTGGCTTTTAGCCATGAAAAGAGTGAGGGACAATACAAAAAAAAAAATCCGTTCTAGATACCAGTGAGTAGCTATGTACACAACTATTGAGGAGACATCATTGGTTCCAACTACAGCTTGCTTAATTACTGCAAACCATTTCAGATACTCCTCAACTCAAAGCAAGGCAGTTGTTAAATGAATTTTGCTTCATTTTATGACCTTTTTTACTACAGTTGTTCAGCCAATCACAGCAATTATTAAAGCGAAGTTGGCTTCCCCCACTGACTTTGCTTGTTGAAAGTGGTGATCACATGATCCTAGGTAAGTGTGACTGTCACAAATACATGCCAGTTTCCAAGTGCCCAAATTTTGATCAGATGACCATGGGGATGCAACAATATTTGTAAGTGTGAAAAATTGTGTAAGTCCCTTTTTTCAGTGCCATTGTAACTGCACATGGTCACAAAATGAATGATTGTAAGTCAAGGACTATCTGTATTCCATGAACTGAAGAAAGCTCAGACTGGTCATGATTTATGAAGCTAAGCTTCTTCTGATATCCAGGATATTTCTATGATTGTCTTGGTGGAAGAAGAATGGAAGAAAAATGGAACTTCATCTTTAGCACATTCCAACCAACTTCACCGGCCTCTGGATCTGCAGGAGAAAATTCACAGAATACCTTACGTGCAATATATTCATGTCTGACAGAAAATACCGTCTGTTTTCCTAATAGCTTAATTTTTCTTTCTCCAGTTTGATTATACATTAGACATATTTTTGTGGAATAATCGTCTTCTTCCAGAAATCCAGTTGACCAGAGATGCCATTTGCACAAAATAAAAATAAATAAATCCAGGCCTATCATTATCTTCTGTAATGCAGTAAATTTAATTATCTCTTTTGTTGTCCCCAACAAATCTAAGCCAGATTTCTTTGCAGAAAAAGAAGGCTCTTCCTATCACAATGGGACTCTTTAAAAAATGCAAAATTTCTAGATTCTTGCTATGAATAGCATGTCTAGGAAGCTTTTTTAAAATTTTCTTTCAGTGTTATATTCTTATCTAATGTCTAACTCTTAGTTCTAGCTCCAAAGAGCTGTCCCATTTATCATGTTTACCTTGATACAGAGCATAATGGCTACATTTTCTCCTTAGAGTCATATTCTAGGTTAATATTTAATATATGGCCTTTAGAGCAGAATTATGCTTGACTAATATGCCTTTTTATTTTTATTTATTTATTTACTGGAGAAAGCAAATTGGAGAGAATCTGTATTCTCTGGAAAAGACTCAAAATGGTAAAATGTGTAAGTAGGTGAATCTGTATATTTGGAAGGAAAGCCTTAAATATGATAAGTGATACTGTAACACAGTAATGTTGTTCATGATAACAAGGAAAAGACAAGTATGTTTTGCTTTTGAGGTCAAATTTGTGGGGTTCCTTCACCCATCCACCCCAATGTGTTATGCTTCTTGTATAATAGATGGTGGGACATTTGTTTAGTTATGTTAGGTTGCACTTGAATCTACTTAACTTAGGTTTATTTCCTCCCAGAAACATGCTTGTATTTAAACTGTTGTTTAATATCAGGTGATCCTTTTCCCAGGATTTCCCAGGGTTTTATCATTTTTTGACAACTGCCTTTTGTTGCTTTTCTTCTGGTATTGTTTCAATAGTTCAAAAGTTTGTGTCTATTTCATGTTACAAGTATCGTTTTTAACTTTTGTAAATTGAAAGATAACTGCTTATAGCTGAATAGAACCTAAATATTGTCACTGCAACTATATTAGGCCCATGTAATCAATGTATTGGTAGAAATGGAGAGTATAGTATTGGCAGCAACAACAAATTGTTGCAGTGCATATAATTATTTTGCTTGGTGACACTGAAATGCAGTAATGGCATTTGCTTCTAAAATAGTAGTAAAATTAACCTAGTAGGTCTCCCTTACAAAGAATTTATTTACAAAGAAATGATGGAATCCATGATTTGTTTAAAAAATGAATTTATTCATAGAAGAGAATCCTGGATTCATTTTTTAACATATTAATTAAGATTAAAACTTGAGGAAAGCAAGTAATTGTGTGTGTGTGTGTGTGTAATTATACATTGTAATATATATGACATTAGAATGAAATGTATTATCAAATAGACAGAAGAACAATATCTTTCTTTCAGATATGATGATTCTATTCCTCATCTATCCCAAGCATTGACCTAAAAACACAGGTGGTTAAGGAAATCAGGACAGGTGAGATTAACCTATCAAAAAAGAAAAAGACAGAATTACAATGAGAAAAAGCTAGAAGGCCAGATGGATTTGCTTTCACCATCTGTTTGAGAATTTCACCCACACAGCTTACAAATTCTGAATTCTCCTTGATTTGAGTAGGAGTGACCTGCTTCATCGGGCTCTTCTCTGTAACCTGAAGGATGAACTATATTATTTCCAAAAGCTTTTATCAACTCTTTTATTAGAAATCTGAATTTGGGACTTCAGAACCAAAAGCTGTGCAGGAATAGGAAGAAAACTGAAGGGAGAAGGTAAGAAATATATATATATATATATTGATCATCCCTATTGTGCAGAATATGAGATAAAAATGGTAACAGACATAATTACTGGCATGTGCATGTTTACATTTCAAACATACAATTAAAGAGTTCAAGTTATGTTTGGAGCACAGCCACACCTGTACATCCTGTGACAATGCATATTCATCTCTATTATCTTTACAAATTAAGTTCTCTGTATGTTGGCCATGCCGTGTTTAATATTTTATTTATGTGCTTCTTTAGCAGAAAGAAATTTGCAGACTATTAGGAGCAAAAAAAAAACCTCATTCCACATTTCATGGAAAGCAAACTTCATATTAAGATTACAGTAAATTTACAACTGTCCCCTGATGATGTATTTGTAAACATTTGGCACATTTCCATAATTGAAAACATAAGATGTGCATAACTCTAGAAAATGTAGGATGTACAATATTCCAATCGATTGTAGCTGCTAGGGCTGTGCAACATTGCAGGTTTGATCACTAAAAGGAGCCTCTTCAAAATCTTTGGGTGCCCAACCTAGCAAATATATAAAATCTGGGTCCCATGAAAATAGAAATAAAAGTCTGCTGGCTTTGAAAGGTAGACATTGGTAGTCATTCTATAATTATCTTTAATTATAGATTTTAACAATACACAACACTGCAATCATGCTATTGACGATTTATACTGCTCTAATTGTAAAATAATATACGAGAGGTAATGGGCTGTAAGAGTCATCTACACAGAGGTCAAAAGAGTCCAAATGGTAGCCACAACCACAGGCTTGAAGCCCTCCCCCCCACTTTTAAAGTGTGTTGTTTGCTTCTGACATGCTCTCAGGACTAACATCTCAACTTCTTCTTTGATTGTCTGCTAGAGCAGGGGTCTTCAACCTTGGCCACTTGAAGCCTGGAGGACTTCAACTCCCAGAATTCCCCAGCCAGCTTTTCTGGTTGGGGAATTCTGGGAGTTGAAGTCCTCCAGGCTTCAAGTGGCCAAGGTTGGAGACCCCTATGCTAGAGTCATTCCTGGGCTGAAATAGAATTGCTGCTATGAAAGCAGCTTCCCCTTTATTCAAATGAACAGCTTTATCCAAAACACAAGGAAAAGAAAGAAAGCTAAGTAGAAAGCTAAAATATTATTTTATGTTGGCTCCTAAGCTCAAGCCTTGGGTAAATCTCTTCTAGGAAACACACAGCTGATTTGCTTACTTCTCTTTCCTCCATAGATTTGAATGGAGACCAACTTTCACTTTACCATAGAATCTTTCCAAATTCAGGGAGGGAAACTGTGTACCAGCTGCAAAACATCTGTGCACCATCACCAGTACACTTGCAGAAAGCATGCCTCCTATATAATGACTGCATCTCTAATAGCTTGTTATGAAGCAAACGGGAAAAGCAAATTAGGAGAAATCTTCACAAAAGCTCTTGACTTATGAACAATCATTTAGCAACCATTCACAGTTACAACAGGCCTCCTCCCAGGGCTTCTTACAACCCAGATTCCAAGTTGTGACACTTCACAACTTGTAGATATTTATCATGGTTGGAATGCCCTGGGCTCAAGTTGTCATTTTTTGACAAGCAAAGTTAATGAGGAAGCCAGATTTCACTTATCAACCAAATTGCTAAGTTAACAACTGCATTGCTTTACTTTAGCACCGTGGCCAAAAGGTCATAAGATCAGTGATCTTTGTCCTGTGGGCTTCCCAACTGTAATAAAACCAATTTTAGCTCTCAGAACTTTGTCTATGTCTTATGCTGCCAGCTGTTGAGTTTTCAGGGAGAGTTTTAGTGCTGTCCCTGGGTTGCTCCCTGATAACAAAAATCACATGTATGAAAGCTGGCTGATAACTAAAGAGTTATGAGTGGGGAATTATCCTGCTAAATCATTCTGCTGCAAAGCTTTCTTAACAGCTGTGAGGAGTCATTATCCAAGGGTTCAGGCACAAGTTTGGAGGAAAACTCCTACTTTCATTATTGCACAAGTCCAGAAATGAAGGAAGTTTGGAAGAGTACACTCAGTAAAAAAACAAACAAAGGCAAACCTACATAGCTGTCTTTATTCTAATGTGTCTATTAAGAAAACAGGGATTTAATTCCTCAGGAAATATTCTCTCACCAAGACAGTCCCTTAAAGACCACAAATCACATGGGAGCCCCTGAAAACAATTAGCCCTCCATCCATTTCTCCTTAATGTTTAGACATGGAAATGCAGGTGAAGTCATTTACATCCCTTGTAAGTCCATCCATCATATCTCTGCAACACTAGGAACCAGAATTAATCTCCACATTGACATATTTGGCACAATGTTCCAGAGTCTTTTTGTGCCTTTTGTTTCAGACATGCCAGAATTTAAAAAAAAAAAAAAAGCATTTCTATAAATCAGTGCTTCTCAACTTTGAGAAACTTTCAGATGTGTGGACTTCAACTCCTAGAATTCTCCAGCTCACAGGCTCACTAGAGAATTCTGGAGTTGAAGTCCACACATCTGAAAGTTGCCAAGGGTGAGAAATACTGCTATAAGTAATACATTTTAACATAATCAGCTGGATTCTACAGCTCCCCCCCCCTTTACTTTCAGTTTCCAAATTACACTGGTATTTAAAACTTATCTGTTGCCCTATGGGCTTGATTGAAGCACATTTTAAGGCAAGAGTCCAATCCCAGTGATTTGGGTAGCGCGGTGTGATCAGCTTGCAAATGCAACTTACAAAACTTGAAATACTTCAAAGATTGCCAACAGATTACTGGTGCTTAGCAATACAAAGGGAATTGTGGATATCCTAATTAACATCACTATTCCAGGCATGACTAAGCCTTGGTAATGGGATAAAATGATCTCTCCATAGTGAGCAATCACATTCAGAACATCAGTGCATGCCATAACTCTTTACAGTCAACATGACTGCTAAATAATTAATACAGCCCTGCCCACAAAATGTCTACAGCTCAGAGGCAAACATAATAATAACAATGAAAAAAAAATACAAAAAAGAAAAATAAGGTTGACCTCAATGAATCAGAAGGGAAGACATTTCCTGGCAATGACAGATGTTCATAGAAAAAGGAAAAGTGCTGCTATCTCTCAGATGGAACAGTTTGAGGAAGGTTCCCCCATTTTGAAACCTGTTCACACTTGGCAACTGAAGAAGCTCCTGTGACAGCTTGATTCTAAGCTGCTTGCTCTGGTCTGGGAGTGGGATACTTTGGCAACATCTGGCAAGGTATTACATCTACACAGCAGGCTGCCATGTCCTCCTGTTGGACAATTCCCCTATTCTTGTGTCCTTCCACCAGGAAAACAAATATTAATTGCTTCCCTTCCAGTGGAAGGATCTTTCTGGAAATATATTTTACATATTTATAAAATCCATCTATATTACAATAAATGTGTGTGTGTGTGTGAGTGTGTGTGTGTGTGTATTTAAAGGACAAAAACACACATATATGCAGGGATATACAACATCTGCATTTAAAATAAACATTTTGTTGTCAGCCTTTTTGTACTCAGATAATTTCTAAATATTTTCTTTAGCGTGAATGCTAAAATAGCACAATGAGTAAGTGTTTTACCCTATAGCTATGAAGTAGCTGGTTCATAAACCGGAAAAACATTTTTTCTAAATTATTATTTTTCAACCTAGTTTTCCTTGCATTTATTTTTTTCCAAAAAAAAAAAAGTCCCCAATTAGCTATGGAAAGATTGCTAGATAAAAGAAACAATAATTTAAAAATATTTTGTAGGAAGAAAAGTACGGTAGTAAAAAAAAAAGCAGGAAATATCTGGCAGGACCTGGTTGAACTAATAAATTTTATTTATAGTTCATGAAGCTTGTGGCTTTTAATAAAACTTGTTATTCTGAAAAGATACTACAGATAGTTCTCAACTTAAAAACTTTAGTTTAGCGATCGAAGTTTACAATGGTACTGAAAAAAGTGGTTTATGACTGGTTTTTTACACTTTTGACCTTTGCCTCATCTCCAGGTTCACGTGATCAAAATTCAGGGTTTTGCCAACTGGCATGTATTTGTATGACAGTCTCAATGTCCCAAGGTTATATGATCACCTTTTGTGACTTTCCAACAAGCTAAGTCAATGGGGAAACTAGATTCATTTAACAACCAAGTTACTCACTTAACAACTGCAGGGGTTCACCTAACAACTGTAGGAAGAAAGGGGCAAAATTCACTGAACAAATCTCTTGCTTAACAATGACTACCTGCACCCAGATTTCTCTTCATTTAAATTGTACATATGTGAGAAGGAAAATATAGGCAGGGCATTGAATCAGCAACCTTTTACAAAGCATGTTTTTTTTATACTGATTATTAAAGGGAAATATTAGACATTCTTTCTGGATTGAGGAAGTATTCCTCCCTCTTTTAAGTGCAGGTGGTCTTTGACTTATAGCAGTTCATTTAGTGATTGTTCAAAGTTAAAATTGCACTGAAAAAGGTGACTTATGCCCAGTTTTCACACTTATGGCTGTGGCAACATTTCCATGATCACGTGATTAAAATTAAGGCAACTGACTCCTACTTATGACGGTTGCAGTGTCTTGGGTCATGTGACCACCTTTTGTGGCGTGACAAGCAAAGTCAATGAGAAAGCCAGATTGTGAACTAATTTGCTAAAAACTGATAATAACAGATAATCAGAGTTGGAAGAGATCTTGTAGGTCATCTAGTCCAACCCCCTGCCCAAGCAGGAGGCCCTACACCATTTCTGACAGATGGGAGAGTCCAATCTCGCTTAAGAACAGAAATTCTGGGCTCAGTTATAGTCGTAAATCAACGGCTACTGGCTGTAACGAACTCCTGGAACAGATCGCAAAGAAGTGAAGCCCTCTTGCTGAAATAGAGAAGAGAATTTGAAACAATTAAGCGAGAAAGCCAACTTTCAAACAACAGTGGGGAAATGCACTGGGGATATAAATCTGTGAAGGAAGGGACATGAGTAAAAACTGATTTCATCTGTTTTTGCTCTGCAGAAATTATTGGTGTCTCATCCTAAGGATGAGACAATTACGCAGTGAAGATAATCCCTTAAGACTGCACACCTTAGAAGCGTTCAAATTCACAGACTGCCAAATCCTAGGGTGTTTTGCTTGTCCGTGGCTTGTCAGTGGCTCAAATGGACATCTTATCATCCGTAGCCAGCCTTTTTCACCAAATCTAGAAGAGGGAAAGCAAGATTTCAGCTGTAGTTCCAAAGGTGTTTTTTTTTTTTTTCCCAAGAGGCAATTGGAGTTTTTGGTTTTTCTTGGAAGATGTTTTGCTTCTCATCCGAGACGCTTCTTCAGCTTCTTGTGAAATGTCTTCTTTATATCACAGAGCAAGGACATCAAATCTTGGCAACTTTGACTGTTGGGGACTTCAACTCCCAGAATTCCCCAGCCAGCATAGCTTAGCTTAAGCCAGGGTTTGAACACTCCTGGCCTAAGCCAAATGAAACACACTCCTCTTGCTTTCTCACCCCCTTGTCCACAATATCACAAAGCTTTTCTCACCCCCCCTCCCAATATTTAAGTAACAACATGTTGGACTGAAACTATGAAGTAACATTGAATGGTACTTTGCCTCTGGGAAGCTGAGCCATCAGGTTTTCCTTACAGCAGATTTTCAGTGGAGCACAGAAATAAAGGAACATCCTGTTCCCTTTGCTTTGATCATTATAGCATCAGAGCAACAATAGCACAATAAGGGGAAAAAGAAAGAGCCTACGTTGAATGTTGAAGGGGACAACAGTACAGGTAGTCCTCAACTTACAACCAGAATTGAGGCCAAAACTTCCATTGCTAAGCAAAGTGGTTTTTAAGTGAGTTTTGTTTTATAACCTTTCCCCCCCCACATTGTTAAGTGAATCATGCAGTTGTTCAGTGAATCTGGCTACCCACATTGACTCTGCTTGTCAGAACCCAGTTGGGAAGATGACAAGTTGTGATCACATGATCCCAGGACAGCATCACTGTCATAAATGCCAGTTGCTAAGTGCCCAAATTTTGATCACATGACTATAGAGATCCTGGAGCAGTTGTGCAAAAACCGATCGTGTCTCTTTTTTTCGGTGTCATTGCAACTTTATATGGTAACTAAACAACGTGAGTTGAGAACTGCCTGTATGAATGTGTCACAGTCATTTGGGAAAGCAAAGGAAAAGAATGGGAACCCAATGTGCTCAGAAAGGATCTGTGAGAGATCCGAATCAGGCTCAGTCAGCAAGCCTTACCTGCAGGGATGAGAAGGGCAAGGAATAGAGAGTGACCAATTAGGGTCCAGACTGAAACACTAACCCAACCCAGGTACAAATTGACTGCAATCTGAACTGGAATGTTTAAAGCTAGTTTCAGAACAGTTGAAAGCAGTGTAGGAGAAGATCAGTTTAGGTTGCTATGCCTATTGCATAATTGTCCTTGATTTATCTCAATTTCCCTAATAGCCATAACCATTTTTTCCATAGCCACTGAAATCCTAACATTTTCTGACTCTTAGCCAAGCCGTAGCCCATGTTTAAGAGATCCCAGAGTTCCTTGCTACATTTCCATGGGATCCTCCCAGGGATGGGATTCAAAAATCCCAGCAACTGGTTTGCTGCCCAGCTGCTGGGTGGGCGTGGCCTGCCAGAATTTCCGGGATGGCTGTTTTTCACCTTCCCAAGGGTCCAGAGGCTTCCCTCAGGCCTGTGAGAGGGCAAAAATGGCCTCCCCAGGGCTGTGAAGGCCCTTGGGATGCCGGAAACAGGCCTGTTTTGCGACTTCTGGTACTTTTGGTAGGGCCGTTTTTCGCCTTCCCAAAGGTCTGGAGGCTTCCCTCAGGCCTCTGAAAGGGTGACTCTAGAGGCCCCTCCAGACTCTAGAGGCCCCTCGGAAGGCTGTTTCCGGACTTCCAGAAGGCCCATTTTTCCCATTCCCAGAGCCTCCATGTGGACCCTGCACCTACCTGCATTTAAAATGGGCCACGTGGAGACTCCTGGTGTGGCAGGATGGGGTGGGCGGAGCCAGCCAGTTGGTTCAAATACCAGTTCAGTGAACCAAATGCAAATTTAACATACAGTTCACCCGAACCGGTTTGAACTGGTAGAATCCAGAGGTGGTATTCAACCGGTTTGCATCTATTCCGACGAACTGATAGTGGTTATTTGTCATGGGTCACCGAACTGGTGGTAAACCCTGGCTGGCCATGCCCCCCACCCAGTCACCCAGTCACTCACTGGCCCCGATTGCTCTCCTAGCTTTCTGTTCCTCATGTCCTCTTTCTCCCCGGGGGAAAGGAAGAAAGGCATGGATGCTGCAAGTATTGCTTTCCCCATGTGAATTACAGTGCCTGGAATGAGAGGGAGTGCGGTCTGACAGAGGGGGTGGGGGTGAATTGAACCTTGGAGCACTTTTGCAATGTAAAATAAATGCATTTTGAAGCAGGTCCTTTAAAAACTTCTCCAAGGATTCCCCTTGGACACTGCAAGTATAGCTTTCCCCTTGTGAGTTAAAGTGCCTGGAGTGAGAAGGGAATGCAGTCTGACAGAGGGGGTGGGGGAATCCACTCCAGCCTTGGAAAACTTTAAAGGAGCTGCTTCAAAATGCATGTCTGTTAAGCTATGAAAGTGCTCCGTGTGTATGTGTGTGTGTATGAGAGAGAGAGAGAGAAAGAAAAAAGAGGAATGGAGAGAAAGAAAAAATAGGAAGAGAGAGAGAGAGAAAACTCTGTGCTATTATTTTTAATTGTTCCATTCTTTATCATATGTTCATATTTTACACTGATTTTTCTGCCTTTCTTTTGCCCAGGGCTACCACATATTTTTCAGTGTTTACATGCATTCAATTTCAATAGTCCAGAGCATAAAATACACATGTGTTTAACAAGAGCTGAAAGGGACTTTGGAGGTCTTCTAGTCCAACTCCCAGCTCAGGCAAGAAAACTGAGGATGCCAAACTCTGAGTAGAGATCCTGGGAAAGGTGTCAGAATAATACTTAGAAGAGACCTTGGGGTGAACCCTGTACCATTTCAGAGAAATGGCTGTCCAGTCTTTTCTTAAAAACTCCCAGTGATTGAGCACCCAGAACTTCTGGAGACAGGCAGTTCCACTGGCTAATTGTTCTCACTCACAGGAAGTTTCTCCTTAGTTTTAGGTTGCTTCTCTCTGTTCAGTTTCCATCCATTGCTTCTTGTTTGTATTCTGCTTCTTGGGAAATACATTGTCCCCCTTTCTTTGTGGCAGCCCCTTAAAAGCCTATCACACTCTTGAGTAAAGCATGTGAGCCATTTCCTCCTTTCAGTGGTCCATGAAAGTACATCTATAGTATGCAGATAATAAAGTCAAAAAAGGTGAACATTTTTACAGAACTATAGATAGGTTGAGGCGGGTGATGAGGAATGGCTGGGAGGGGAGGGGCCACCCAGTCACATGACCACCAAGCACACCCACCCAGTCACATGACAACCAAGCCACGCCCACCAAGTAAGCCACACCCACAGAACCAGTAATAAAAAAATGTAAATCCCACCACTGGTAGAATCTTATCCCTGGATCCTCCATTAGAAGCATCAGGTTGAAGATAACAGCTCATTTACTTTGTACTTCTTCAGC
This sequence comes from Hydrophis major, assembly GCA_033807585.1. Lineage (NCBI taxonomy): Eukaryota > Metazoa > Chordata > Lepidosauria > Squamata > Elapidae > Hydrophis > Hydrophis major. Next base: position 290,398,749 of record CM066329.1, on the reverse strand, counting down.
GTGCAGCCAGCATCTGTTTTGAATGAAAAGAATCTTCATTTGGATTTTCTTGGTATGTCACAGGTGAATGAATACCTTTAGCTTATTCGAGAAGGGAAAGGTGCAGTGGAAGACTTAGGTAGCTTGAAAATCTGCAACTGTGCTCTGAAAGAGAATTGATAGACAGCCTTCTCACTTTATTGAGACATGGTAGGGACAGGGCTTGTTCTTTTGAAACCTTGCATGTGGTGGTGAGATCTCTTGAAAGAGGGCTAAGCCCATGGTCAAAAGGTGGCAGCACCCTACAATCTGCCAAACAGAACAACAAAGTTGGAAGGGAGCTTGGAAGTCTTCTAGTCCAAACCCCTTCTCAAGCAGGAAGCCCTACGTCATTTCAGACAAATACTTGTCCAATCTCTTCTTAAAAACTTCCAGGGTTGGAGCATCCTCAACTTCTGGAGGAAGGTTGTTTCCACTGATTAATTGTTCTAACTGTCAAGAAATTTCTCCTTAGGTCTAGGCTGGTTTTCTCCTTTATTAGCTTCCATCCATTGCTTCTTGTCCTGCCTTCAGGTGCTTTGGAAAATGGGCTGATCCCTTCTTCTTTGTGGCAGCCCCTTAAGGTAGATATTGGAACACTGCTGTCATGTCACCCCTAGTCCTTTTCATCAGACTGGACATATCCAGTTCCAGCAACCATTCTTTATATGTTTTGGCCTTTGGTCCCCTAATCATCCTTGTTGAATCTTCTGTTGAGTATATATTTGTGTCTTCTCAGATTCTTAAAAAAAAAAAATGGCTCGCTTTACTGTACTGTTCTCCTGTCTGCCAAATAGCTGTTTGGTGAGGTGCAGATTGATAGTGGGGGGAAAATGGCTGCAGGAGACATGCTAGCAGCTGGAAATGGTCAATGGACACCTGGCTGTTCTATCATCTGAGTCCCATCATCACAGAACAGTCAGTGAATCATGCACACCCCTCCCATTTTTCACATTTTGAAACTGATCTGGATTGCTGAAGGTTTAAGGAGAGGTTTGGAACAAAAAGTATAATTAAAGCCTTTCCATTCCTGGGCAGAGGATAGGCTGCAGGTGATATCATGGGGTAGAGAGCACAGAGAATGATCTGGAAGGACAAAAAGAACAGCTGTGATCAAGGCAATGATCATATAAGAGAGACATTAGACTGGACCAAAGTAACTTTGAGAAAATGCCTCTGATAAGCCTTTCCCTATCACACCATGATAAAATGAGCATGAAAGCTGACTGAGTGACTTTGGACCAGTCACTCTCTCTCAGCCCAACTCACCTCAGAGAGTTGTTGAGGGGAAAAAATAGGAGAAGGAAAGTGTGTTGGATGTGTTTGCCACCTTGAGTTACTTACAAAATAATAAAATTAGGATAAAAAAATTCTAATCAGTAAAAATAAAACAATTCAGATACATCGTCATAAGTCATTTGTCAGCAAGATCTGACAAAAAATAAAACTTATTTGGTGATAGTAGGTAAATAACAATTACTTCAGTCTGAAAGCCTTATCAGATGTTCCTTAATGTTTAAAAAAAAAAAAATAGAGAAGGCAGGAATTAGGTGAGTCTCTGATGGGAGAACATCTCAGGATTTGGGTGCAGAAATGTTGAGCCGTTCCACATCTTTTTAAAGTCAAGCTAAACAAGCTTTTACAGTCCACACTGGCCATACACACCTCTGATTTAACAAAGAGGGACATGACATCACGAGTTTGATATCTGTGTTTTACACCATTATTGTTCCATCTATCAAAGTTTAAACACTTGTAGCAGAGATCAAAAAGCAATGTAAGCTTTGTTAGCAAAGGGAATTATGCAGGAACAGCTGGTTGTTTGATTGTTCTATTTGAATCCAATGTCTTTAGAACAATGGATATTCCTGGCCTTTTGAATTGAGAATTAATTTTAAAATTAACATATTTCCTAAGGGTTTATCTTGATATATTTGAAAAACAAAGCAAAACTGGAATAATCTTTTAGATGCGCCCATTTTATTAAAGGCATATAGCCTTTTGTGAGCATAGTCCACTTCAATCAAAAGTGATGGGTGGGTTAATGTGTTGTAGGATTTAGATTGGGGTCAAGTGGAGAGAAAGAGGGAAATTAACAAACTGGTTGCACCAATTGGGTTACAAGTGAAACAGATTATGAGTGTCTTATCAATTAACCATTGTAATGTTTGCAAAATCATTTGTGTTCCTATAACTTCAAACTGAGTTGGAGAATTTACTGACTGAAAAGTATGGAGAGACACAAAAATTTGTATAGCTCATAACTGCCACTAGATGGTATTATTGCTGTATGGATGCTGGTTGCTGCAGAAAAGTCACAATAAAAGGTTCAAAATCCTCAGGGTAAGGTGCCTACAGAGTTTATTTGTATTTTTTTTAACAGTACTTCTCCACATCATTTAGTTTACATTTTTCTTGACAGCATTCAACCTCTTTCCAAATCAATAATTCCATATTTCTTGTGAGCTGCTATTTACCTGACACAGGGAGTTTGAAAATTTCAGACACAAAATTTGTAGTGCAGACCAAGAACAGCTTCCTTCTCATGACAAATAACTCCATAGCATTTGGGCATCTCTAGCAGTAATTTGAAATGACTTATGTATGCTTCCACATCTTGCCACTTTACTATATAATGAGGTATATTTATCAATTCAGGAGACAAAAGTACTAAATATAATAAATCCCTCTGGCTAGCCTATTAAGAGGAATACAATCTAGCTGATGCAGACAAGACTTATTGTAATTTTCTGGAGTTTTAGGGAGCTCAGCTGTGCTCCATTCTAAACCCCACACTGATATTCCTCAACTTACAACCACAATTGAGTCCCACATTTTTGTTGCTAAATGAGACAGTTATTAATGAGTTTTACCCCATTTTATGACCTTTCTTGCCACAGTTGCATTAAGTTAGTAACATGGTTGCTAAGTGAATCTGGCTTCCCCATTGACTTTGCTTGTCAGAAGGTGGCAAAAAGTGATCACAAGACACCGGATACTGGAACTGTCATAAATATAAGCCAGTTGCCAAGCGTCTGAATTTTGATCATGTGACCATGGGGATGCTGCAACAGTCATAAATGTGAAAAATGGTCATAAGTCACTTTTTCCAGTGCTGTTGTAACTTTGAACAGTGACTAAATGAACTATTGTAAGTAAGAGCTCAGAGCTCAGGAGCCCATTTTCGCTGGCAGAGCATTCAGGCCACCACAGGCGCCCACTGACACGAATGATGTCAAGCTGGCCATGCGCACGCTGGCCACGCCCACCCCAGTTCCCCAAGGACAAACACAACTCTGATGCGGCCCTCAATGAACTCGAGTTTGACACCTCTGCTGCTCTAGGTGGCTAACAAAAGACACCCCCCACTCTCCGAAACAGCTTTGGGTAATCTTGAATTTTACCACATGCTAGGCCAAAATTTGGCTGTCAGCCTGTGGCTCTGTATATCCTGCTAACACAGTAAGCAGCCTTGTTTTTCATTTGCCACATGGTAGCTTTGATATGTCAAAGGATTGTAATTGTTTGGGTGTTTCACTGTTATTTACAATATTTTCCAAAGCTAAAAGTGTCACTGCTTTTACATTTCAGTTAATCAACTGTGATTGCTGTTGATAACTGACCTGCCTGGGGGAGTATGAGGATATATATACAAAGCTGGTTTAATAGATTAGTCTATAATATTTACCAAGAATTCCTGAACTTCTCAGAACATTTTTGTGCTATCTAGGTATGTCTGTCAACAGATACATTGGCTAAAATCCTCATCAAAACTTGACACTAATTGAAACCTGCATAACCACAATACCTTGTTTCTTTCACTATTAAGCAATTAGGGCCATAACTTTCCAGGTGCTTCTTTCCTGGCCCCATAGTTACGTACACTCTGTGTATTGGTTTTCCCAAGTTATAATGTACGGAGAATTAAAACATGTCCCAAGAATATAATCACTCCATCAAAACAGATAAGGTGGAAGTTGCTGATAGTTGCTTATTGTCGTGTCCTCGAAAATGATGCCAGGAGTCGGTGACTTCAAATCATGCTCTTTTATTAGTGTGGCGCTATGCAAAAGGTTTGTGGCTTTTATTCCTTTAGCCGCGGTGGCCGCGGCCAATGGCACCGCTTTGAATCTCCCGCAATTCGAATAGACCAATCGCGGGAGATTCTTAGCGAGCCAATCGGCACGGCTCACCTGACCAATCAGAGTGCCCCGCGCTTTGGCCAATCAAAGCGCGGGGATCTCAAGAATGCTAATGAGGGGACAGAACACCCCTCCCCTCTTGGTTTAGTCGTTATGTCGCGTAGTCACGTAGGTAGGCGGGGCTCCGTCTGAGCCTACTGGACCTGCGCAGCTCAGTCGTAGGTTGGATCCCGGCCGGTTCGGTCGGGATCTCTGCTTCTCCGGATGCCGTCGTGGGAACCGGCTGGTCGGTTGGGCCGGGCCGCTCTCCGTAGCTCCCTCCTGGGCCTCCCGGGTTGGTTGAGATGCGGGTTTCGCTGCTCCCACTCGGTCTCCCCGGGTCGGTCGAGCTGGCCTGGCTGTCTCTTCCTGGCGAGGGGTCGTGCTGGCTGCTTTCCGGTAAGTATGGCTGGTTTATTTTTCTTTGGTTTTGGTCCCCTGGGTATTCCCTCCCCCCTTGGTTTGTGTTGTGGGGGTTGGTTTCACCTGTTTGTGCGTCGGTGGTCTCTTAGTTGGTCGTCCTTGACTTTAATTGGTCGATTTGGCATTTCCATGCTCGTCCGTCTGCTGTTTGTAGCCGGTACGAGAGTGGGCCTGTTATTTGTGTGATGACGGCCGGTACCCATAACGGGTCTCCCATCAGGTTTCTTGCGTATACGGGGTCGCCTGGTGCGAAAGTTCGGTGTTTGCTGTTTGAGTCTGGGGGCTTTTCTGGGTTATACGTGGGGTGTAATCTGTCGAGTGGGGACCTTAATTTCCTCCCCATTAATAGTTCGGCTGGGCTCTTATACGTTGTGGTATTTGGGGTTATGTGTTGGGTGAAGAGTAGTTTGTTTATTTTCTCCTGGATCTCCCCGTGGTCTATTTTCCGGATGGTTTTCTTAGTGAATTGCACCATCCGTTCTGCCCTACCGTTCGCCGCCGGGTGCGCCGGTGCTATCAGCGCATGGCGGATACCCCTTTCCGCAAGGAATTTTTCGAATTCCAGCGAGGTGAATTGGGGGCCGTTGTCGGAAACGACGACGTCTGGGAGGCTGTGCATTGCAAAGAGTTTGCAGAGTTCCTTGATCACGGCCTCCGTGGTTGTTGTTTTCATGTTGCTTACCTCCAGCCAGTTGGAGTAAGCGTCTACTGTTATAAGGAAGGTGTGTCCTTTTGTGGGCCCGGCGAAGTCTATGTGGATCCTAGACCAAGGTCCCCTTGGGGTTTCCCACTCTTGGACGGGTGCTGTGGGTGGGCTTGGCCTAGTTTCCTGGCATCGTTGGCACCTTGCTACCCAGGTCTCAATTTGTTTATCCATCCCTGGCCACCAAGCATAACTTCTGGCCAGGGCTTTAGTCCTAATGATGCCAGGGTGCCCCTCGTGTAGTAGTTCCAGAACCTTCCCTTGTAGTTTTTCTGGAATGACCACCCTATCCCCCCATAGTATGCACCCTTTTAATAATGAGAGTTCCGTTTGCCGGTTCCGGAATGTCTTGACGGACTCGTCATTTTCCCTTTCCGGCCACCCTTTCTCTACCCAATGCAACACCCGCGCCAGACGTTTGTCTTTATTAGTCTCTCGGGCAATGTCTGACGCGGTTATGGGCAGGTTGGGTAGAGTCTCTATGCTGAGGGTGGTCGTCGTGGGTGCTGGGTCGGTGTCAGGTTCGGTAGCGGCGAGCGGCTTAAGGCGTCTGCATGGGAGATCGTCTTACCCGGTCTGTGTATGAGTCCGTAGTTGTAGGCCACCAGGAACTCGGACCACCTTTTCATTCGGGGAGACAGAATGTTCGGGGTGGCCCGGTTTCCTGCAAGGATTCCCAGCAGCGGCTTGTGGTCGGTTATGATGGTGAATGTCCGGCCGTAGAGGTACTCGTGGAATCTTTTTACTGCGGCAACGATAGCCAGAGCCTCTTTGTCCAGCTGGCTATAGTTCCGCTCCGGTTTGGTGAGGGTCCTTGAAAAGAACGCGATGGGTGCTTCTTTTCCGTCGGGGAGGGTATGGCTGAGGACAGCGCCGATGCCGAAGGGTGATGCGTCGCATGTGACGGCCAGAGGTAGGGTCTCGTTATATTGTATAAGGACGGCGTCCGAAGTGAGGAGGTCCTTTGTTCTTTGGAAGGCGGCTTGCTCGCGTTTCCCCCAAGTCCAAGTCGCCGCCTTGTCCAGGAGCCTATGCAAGGGCTCCGCCACCGTCGCCTTTTGGGGCAGGAAAACATTGTAAATGTTAAGTAGCCCCAGGAATGCCTGTAGTTCCGTCTTCGACTTGGGTGTGGGGGCTTCTTTGATGGCCTTGATTTTTTGGTTTGTGGGGTGAATGCTGTGACGGTCTAGGAGGTATCCTAGGAATTCAACCCATTCCGTGTATAATTGGCATTTCTCCCTCTTTACTTTGAGCCCGGTCTCTTTGAATTTGGTTAGGACCTCCCTTAGGTGACCCTCTAGTTCGGCTTGGTTGGTTGCCGACACTAGGACGTCGTCGAAGTAAGGTACCACCCCCTTGATGCCTTGTAATAGTCTTTCCATTAGGCTTTGGAATATTCCCGGTGCCACGCTGACTCCGAATTGGAGTCGGTTGCATTTAAATGCTCCCCGGTGGGTGACTATGGTTTGTGCTTCTGCCGTTTCCTCGTCGAATGGCAACTGTTGGTATGCCTGGGTGAGGTCGAGCTTGGCGAAAACCTTGCCCCCTCCCAGTGAGTGCAGTAGGTGTTGCACTACTGGGACAGGGTAGGTGCTTTGTTGCAATGCGCCATTTAGGGTGGCCTTATAGTCCCCACAGATCCTCACCGACCCATCGGGCTTGATCGGGGTGACTATGGGGGTCTCCCACCGGGCGTGGTCTATTGGCTGTAGGACCCCTTGCTTGACGAGCTTGTCAATTTGCTCATCTATCTTGGGTTTATGTGCGAATGGCACCCGCCTTGGTTTTAAGCGTTTTGGGGGGATGTTTGGGTCTAGGCTGAATGATATAAAGGGCCCTCGGTACTTGCCTAGGTTTCCGTCGAAGACCTCTTGGAATTCCCGGGCCAGTTGTTGCTCCCAGCTGTCGTCGGTGACGTGGTCGACTCCCATGACTGCGATGCCGAGCGGGGCGAACCATTGCAGTCCCAGTAGGCTTGGGCGGTCGCGGTCGACGATTGTCAGGGGAAGCCTTTCGGTGTGCCCTTTATATGTTACGTTGAACTGTCCGGTTCCGACTACCGGGATGCGATTTCCCTGGTAGTCCTTTACGATTAGTCTCTGGCTGTCTAGGTTCCTCCTTTGGATGGTAGGCACCAAGCGCTTTATTTCATGCCATGCTATCATGGAGAGGTAGGACCCGGAGTCCACCTCCATTTTGCATGGCTCGCCCTCGATGCCTACCTCCACGTGGACCTTCCGGGCGTCATTGGTTGTGGCATGGCCGATTGTGACCGTCTGATGGGTCTCCTCTCTTCGCCGGTTATCGCCACCTCGTAGGGATCGTCCGTTCCGGTCCCATCTGTTGTCCAAGGGGCGATCTCTGGTCCGGGGTGGTGTGCTTTCTCTCCTCCGTTCGCTCTGGTCCCATCGGGGCAGGCTGCGGTTCTTTTTAAGGCGGCAGACGCAGGCGATGTGTCCCTTCTTGTGACAATGCCGGCAGATCGACTCGAAAAACCGGCATTTGGACCTGGCGTGGTCGCCTCTGCAACCGGCACAGTTGGTCCTCGACTTACGACCCCGCCGGTTCCGTGGGTTGCGGCCTGTCTGGAGGCGATGAATTTCCTCCTCGTCATCGGAAGTGCCCGATGCCGAGTGGAAATCACCCTGGTGGGTGGTCGTCTCGGGCTGGGTCTCGGCCGACCTTGCAGGGTTGTTGTTCCCGCTGCGGTCCCCAGCGTTCGGTCGGCGCATGCGGTCGGCGGATGTTCGGGTCGCTTCAGCAGCTGCGGCTGCGGTGAGGGTGTCTGCAAGGCTGATGTTGCCCTTGGCGATCAGCCAGCTCTGGAGGACGGGGTCCCACAGGCCGAGCACGATTCTGTCTCGCAGGGCGTCGTTCAGGTTGTCGAATTCGCACAGCCCCCCTAGGCGCCGTAGTTCGGCGACGAAGTCGCTGAAACTCTCACCCGACCGTTGGTTCCAACAGTAGAATTCGTTGCGTCGGATCAGGATGGGTACCTCTGGAGCGTAGTGCCGCCGAAGTATTGGCTTGAGGACATCCCAGTCCATCGCGGTCACGTCAGCGGGTTTGGCAAGTGCCTTGGCCATCTTGAATACCGTGGTCCCGCAGTGGATCAGGAAGACGGTGCGCTTCATGGGGCTGGTGGCGTCCTTCAGATCGCTGCACTCAAGGAACATGCGGAATCAGTCGGAGTACGATTCCCAGTCCTCGGTGGCGGGGTTGAAGGGTGTGGGGGGTGCGATTTTCGCCATCGTGGAGATTCGTCTGGCTTCCGTCAGACACGTGGTTCGGTTCAGGGTCTGGATCCCATCCTCGTCGCCAGTGTCGTGTCCTCGAAAATGATGCCAGGAGTCGGTGACTTCAAATCATGCTCTTTTATTAGTGTAGGAACCGAACTGGCGCTATGCAAAAGGTTCACGGCTTTTATTCCTTTAGCCGCGGCAGCCGCGGCCAATGGCACCGCTTTGAATCTCCCACAATTCGAATAGACCAATTGCGGGAGATTCTTAGCGAGCCAATCGGCGCGGCTCGCCTGACCAATCAGAGTGCCCCGCGCTTTGGCCAATCAAAGCACGTGGATCTCAAGAATGCTAATGAGGGGACAGAACACTTATAGTCTAATGTAGTTTGGATTCTGACTCTGCAAGAAAGATTTTTAAAAAATAGTTTTATGGGTCCTTGGTGTCTCTGAGCTTGGCTTCTTGCAATGTTTCATTGCCCAACTTGGTAACATTAGTATTAAATCTACTGGGACTAATGCTCTGGAATCTGGGTGTGTTATCAAGCCTGACAGAGTAGATCTGGCACTGATATTGTTACCTGGTTGGGTAATGAAACATTTGCAAGCAAACAACCAAGCTCAGAGAGCACCAAGGACCCCACAGTTCAGTGCTGGGCTACAAATATTTTATTTTAAATCAAGGGTGTCGAACTCATGGGCTGGATGCGTCATTTGTAGGCCATGCCCATCCCAGCTCCGTGAAGGGGAAAACAGTGAAACATCACGTGATGGCAGCATGACGCCACGAGTTTGACACCCGTGTTCTAAATGGTTTTAGGTAGGAAACCTAGATTTTGAGAACAAGTCAGATGACTTAGAGAAGAGCAAGGATGTCATAGAAGTTCTATCTTCTTAAAACCAATGGCATCTTCCACACTTTATAGACGTTGCGGAACAGAAAATATTTCTTCAAGGATTATGATAATTGTATCACTTTCCTAATTATGATATTGATGGGAAACAGTTATAAGTGAGATGGTAAAACCTCTGGTAAATAATAATAGTTAGGCTTTGGTAATAGTAGTAGTAGTAGTTGCGATGGGTCGGACATGACTTTGCAACTAACAACAACAAAAAGGCTTTGACAGAATTTCCCGAGGTGTTGTAAGGGTTTTGAAAACATACATCTCAGTACTGCAGCCATTAAGGGCAGCCAAAGAAAATTGTATCTTTCCAAAATACAAGTTTCATGTCAACAGCATATATTTCAAGGAATCACAGTCTGGATTAAGAGGTGTTATTTCCAGGCATGCTAAAAATATAGTTTTAAAAAATTATGTTCTGGCAGATAGCTCCCTCCTTTGACGTAAACGAGGGTTTTTGGGTTTTTTTCCCAAAAGGATCAAGCAGAACTTAAAGAGGTGTTTCACACTTGCTGAACCTGGAGCACGTCAGCAATTGCACGATTATGAGCGTCAAACTCATTGGAGTGGAACAACCTTTTGACTGTTCCAAGCTGGGTTTCTGAGAAAGAATTGCTTCCTAGAGCAACTTTTACATAGTTGTATCTCCTTGGTAAGACCATTGTGCAGAAGTAGTTCATTATTAATTAACCAATTTCCTCCCTTTGATTCTCATTAAGGATAATTCTTTTCCTGGTTTTCAACATGAGAATGCAGCCGGCTCACTCATGCTAAAAAATATCTTTGTATCATGTAACCTGAATGACTGATGGGCAAGAGTTTTAAGCAGGAGCCTATCCTATCATAGCTTCTCTTCCACTACAGCACAGCTCATATACCAAATGGTTTATTTAACCATGTTTATTGAATAAACCACAGTTGGCTGGCTATACATGTAGTGCTAAGCCATAAATTATGTTTTGCAAATTATTACTGATTTTATACAATGCATGAAGCCACAGTCAAACCACATTATGAACACTGTTACATTAGTAAATGTAATAATTGTCTGTTTAAATTATAATACACATCACTCTTGCTTCTTTTCATGTTTCCTTTAAACATTTGTACTGTATAGCCTCATTTTCAGTTAAATTTATAGGTACGGAGTCTTGAATCATTAAGAGCTTCATTAAAGATCTGTAACTTAATGCTGATGTTGGATTGAAACTCATAATTAAGATTTAAACTTAACAAAACTATGGTTTATATTAGAAGTGCCTTGACTATTCTGAAAGTGAATGAAAGCACATGAATGGCTTAGACATAAGGCTATAGAGGAGAAAAAAGAATATAAAGACTAATCTGTTACAATATTGTAAATTACAATATTTTGATTTTTGTATTGTAAATTACAAAAATTATAATATTGTAAAAAATTATGTATAAGATACCGGTAGTATGATAAAGGTGGATCCAAGGTCTGGAAAAGCCAAATTCCATAAGCTTATCTTTCCCCAACTTCTTCCAAATTGGAGGAAAATTCTGGTGGAATCATAGTACAGACAGATAATGGCTTTAGGTGCTTCACAATGAGGCCTTTAAAATATGTTAGAGCCTCTTTTAATGAATTTGTGTAAATCTGTAATGTGTAAATTAAATATAGTATTTTTATGCACACAAGAGGCACCACATTGCTTTATTAGCTTTCCAGTTAAGAGACAGGCTATAAATATTATAAGTAAATTGGTCCTTTTATGTGTTACAGCCACTGTTCTCTCTTTGATTAGCCATAAGAAGTCCAGAGCCTTTAGAATTTATACCAGAGAGTGATAGCCACAGGAAACTAAAAACAGGAAAGGGCTTCAATCTTGTATACAATATAATTAAAAAAGAACTCCAAAATTTTCTTGAATCACTCATCTTTCCTTCCTCTCAAACCTCATTCCATTTTTGCTATTTAATAAAATAAAAAACCTACTTCTATAAACAAGGAGTGGATTTGACCTTCTAATCAGGGGTTGGCTATAGTGAGTGCTTAAAAAAAGTTAAGATGATGGCTTTGCTCACGGGGTCATACCTACCACTTGAGGTTTTGGGACATCTGCTGATGTCCCTGCTTCCAGTAGTGTTAAACACTGGCTGGCCATATGTTCTTGGAATTTTGAGAAATGTTGAATAGTCTCTATTTTAAGATTTGAGTTGTTGGTGAGCAGATAATTTTTCTTTTGGTTAAGTTGGACAAGTTTGAGGAGGCAGAGTTTCATTGTCAGATTTCTTTTATGGGTATCACTTGGGGCACTAACATTTCTTTATGAAAAAAAAAATATTGTAGACGTCTCCCAAATACAAAGATTTCTTCATCCTAGAATAGATTCCAAGTGCTTCATATATACCCCCCCAAAAGAATACACTAACAGCTATATAAAGTAATGATTATTCAAAAGCTGTACCAATGATTTGGCACTTATAGTACCCATATAATATGACTTAATATTCCAGTGCCTATATTGCACCATCAGCAACTACAGAATGGCAACCAACTCTTATTAAACATTTTCTGAGGTGTTCACTAAACACGCAACAATCATTTCAGTGGTGGGATTCAGCCAGTTCGCACCACTTCGGGAGAACTGGTTGTTAACTTTCTGAGCAGTTTGGTGAATTGGTTGTTGGAAGAAATCATTAGGGCAGAGAACCGATTGTTAAATTATTTGAATCCCACCACTGAATCATTCCTGTTTCATTACCATCATTTTAAGATCAAAAAAACTAATTTCACATTTTTAAAGTAGCTTCCCACTGATTTCCAAAGAGAGGACATTCAAATTAATTATTCCAAAGGCCACATAAATAATTAACCTAAATGTCATCTACTCATTTCCGCTTCTTATAAAAACAGAGTATTGGCTTAGTAACTATAGTTAATGCTTCTAAGGCCTCAGTCAAAAGCCAAATAAATTATTCCTGATGAGTTGAATAAACGTCCAAGTGTATGAGAAAGACATTCTAAATAACGCCACACCAAGTCTGATTGATATAAGATGGGACAGAAAGAAATGTTGAGAAGTTTTCAAGACTGTTATACCCTACAGTAAGACTGTCAAACTCCTGGCCCGCGGGCTGGATGTGTCATGTGCTAACCATGCCCACACTTGGTTTAGCGAAGGGGAAAAAAAAGTCCTGATACATCATGTGACGCAGCCGTGATGATGTAAATTTGACACCCCTGCCCAACAGCTATAAATTAACACCACTGCAATTCTTGTGGCATCTGTTTTCTGAGCTGGCCTAGTTTGAAGGGCTGACAATAGCAGATCTGTCACATATTTTGATCTGCTCAAAGCCTTCCATTAGCTTGAATATTTTCCTATTATTCCTTTTCAGATGCTGTTTGCATTTTGAACACCTCTATATTTTTACTTCCTTTGCCAATGGAGGTTTTACACATGACAAAGCTGAAAAAGAATGTTTACATTCTCTATTTTTTTTCTTTTTTTTTTCTTTTTAATAATGTTTGATTCTGTGATTATCTTGGGATATTGATCTACTTTCCTACCAAGGACAAAAGGAAAAAACTGGAATTCTTGGTTTCTCTGGAGTCCTTAGTGCTCTCTGAGCTTGTGTTTGCTTGCTGACTGTTGTATTCACTGACTGACGACAGTTCCCAATCTGGTCCATGTTTCTGGCGGGAGTGCCGATCGCTCCTATTGGTTGATGCCGTTTGACAGCTGGCTATAAAAGGAGCTGTCAAACGGCATCAGCTGTTGCCGCTACCTGACTCCTGTTAGCCCGGCAGTCGCAGCAACCCTGTTAGATCTGGGGTGGATCGGTTTGAAAGAGACGCGAAACCATCTAGTGAGTTCAGCTCTTTATTTCAGATAAGAATAGTCTGGGGAATATGAGCCGTGGCAGCCCTTTAAATAGGGCTGGCTAGCGGCTTGGCGACCAATGGCAGCGCTTTGAATCTCCCGCGATCGGCACAGCCAATCGCGGTAGATTCCTAGCGCTCCAATTACGGCCGAGGCTTCGACCAATTGGGGCGCTATCCGTCCAGACCAATCAATTGTGAGGGTTTGGAGTATGCTAATATAGCACACCCCTCCCCTCTTGGTTTCGTCTGTCGGTGCGTCATGACGTAGTCGCATAGGTAGGCAGAACTTCGTATCTGCCTATTTGACCTGCGCGGTTCAGTTCTATTGCGGTCGTCGACTGGTTCGGATGGCTTCTTCGTCGCTCCGGTTCCTTGGGGTGGAACCGCCTGGAAAGTTGAGCTGGGCCTTTCTTGGTAGCTCGCTCCCAGTCTACCTGGGCTGGTTGAGCTGCTGTTCCTGTTGTTCCCACCAGATCTTTCCGGGCTGGTTGAACTGGTTTGGCTGCTCCTTCCAGGTGAAGATTCCAGGGTTTGTGTTCCATTGGTTCTGCGTCTACAGGTGAGTAGTGTTGGTTTATTTGTGGTTTATTTATTCTAGGTGGGGGGTGTTCTGCCTGCGCTAGCTGGTTCCCTTCACTTGCCGTTCCCCCCCCCTTCTAGTTTCTTGCTCGGGTGTCTGGTTGTTGGCGATAGTTATTCTTGATCTTAGCTGGTTATTGTGCCATTTCCAATTTTTTCCGTCACTTGTCTCTAGTCGGTATGATAAGGGGCCGGTTATTTGGGTGATCGTTGCTGGTACCCAGAGTGGTTCTCCTGACAGGTTTTTCGCATATACCGTGTCTCCTTTATTAAATTTTCTGTGTTTGCTGGAGGAACCCGGGGGGTTGTCAGGATTGTATGTGGGATGCATTCTGTCTAGGGTTGACCATAGTTTTCTGCCCATCATCAGTTCTGCTGGGCTACTATTGGTGGTTGCGCTAGGTGTGATATGTTGAATGAGGAGCATTTTGTTGATTTTATCCTGTGTGTTGGTTGCTTCTATTTTTTGGATGGCTTTCTTTGCGTATTGGATCATGCGTTCCGCCCGTCCGTTCGCCGCCGGATTTGCTGGTGCGGTTAGTGCATGGCATATTCCTTGGCCTGCCAGAAATTGTTCGAACACTAGTGCGGTGAACTGGGGCCCATTGTCTGACACTATTACGTCTGGCAGGCCATGTGTGGTGAAGAGTTTGCTCAGTTTCTTTATTACCGTCTCTGTTGTGATAGACTTCATGGTGCTTACCTCCAACCAGTTGGAGTAAGCATCTACTGTGATAAAGTACATGTGTCCCTTGGTTGGCCCTGCGAAGTCTATGTAAATCCTAGACCACGGGCTCCTTGGTATTTCCCACTCTTGGGTTGGGGCTGCGGGAGGATTAGGCCTGGATTCTTGGCATTGTTTGCATTTGGCCACCCAGGTTTCGATCTGTTTGTCCATTCCCAGCCACCATGCGTAGCTTCTGGCCAGGCTTTTCATTTTGACCATCCCAAGGTGTCCCTCATGCAGCATCCCCAGCACCCTTTCTTGTAATGTTTCCGGAATTACCACTCTGTCCCCCCAAAGTATGCAGCCCTTTTCGGTAAAGAGTTCAGTTTGTCTGTTTCGGAAGGATCTGAATAGTTCGTCTTTGTCCCCTTCCGGCCACCCTTTTCCAACCCAGCTCAGGACTCGCGCCAGCCGCTTGTCTTTATTTGTTTCTCTGGCAATGTCTGGCACGGTCACAAGTGGGTTGGATATTGTCTCTATTTGGAGTACCTCTGTTGTGGGTGCCGGGTCGTCTTCCTGGTCCGGTAGGGGTGAGTGACTCAGGGCGTCTGCGTGGGCGATGTCCTTGCTGGGTCGGTGTATCAGCTGGTAACTGTATGCTGCTAGGAATTCAGACCACCTTGTCATTCTTGGTGATAGAATGTTCGGTGTGGCCCTGTTTCCCGCCAGGATTCCTAGCAGCAGCTTGTAGTCCGTGATGATTGAAAAAGTCCTACTGTAAAGGTATTCGTGAAATTTCTTGACGCCGGCGACGACTGCTAGGGCCTCTTTGTTGAGCTGGCTGTAGTTCCGCTCTGGCTTTGAAAGTGTCCTTGACGAGAAGGCGATGGGTGCTTCCCTCCTGTCTGGTGGCTGGTGGCTGAGGATGGCGCCGATCCCAAATGGCAATGTGTCGCATGTTACCGTTAATGGCAGGGTCTTGCTGTACTGGATTAGTACTGCATCGGATGTTAGCAGGTTCTTTGTGTTGTTGAAGGTGCTTTCCTCCCATGCTCCCCAGGTCCAGGTGGCTGTTTTGTCTAACAGCCTATTCAGCGGTTCCGCCACGGTCGCCTTTTGAGGTAGGAAGACATTGTAAAAATTTAACAGTCCCAAGAAAGCCTGTAGTTTCGTTTTGTTTTTGGGGCGTGGTGCTTCCCTTATGGCTCTCAGTTTCTTTTCTGTGGGGTGGATCCCTTGTTTGTCTAGGAGGTACCCTAGAAATTCAACCCTCTCAGCCCGTAGTTGGCACTTCCTTTTCTTGACTTTAAGTCCCGAGTCTCTGAATTTCTTCAGTACCTCCCTCAACCTGGCTTCTAGTTGTTTTTCATTTTTTGTGGCCACCAAGACATTGTCAAAATAGGGCACAACCCCTTCTATGCCCTGGAGGAGTCTTTCCATAAGGCTTTGGAAGACCCCGGGTACCACGCTGACTCCAAATTGGAGCCGGTTGCAGCGGAAAGCCCCTCGGTGTGTTACGATGGTTTGGGCTTCTGCTGTTGTGGCGTCGAATGGCAGCTGTTGGTAGGCTTGTGCCAGGTCGAGCTTTGCAAAAATTCAGCCTCCCCCCAGTGAGTGCAGAAGGTGCTGGACTACTGGGACGGGGTATGCGCTTTGTTGGAGCGCATGGTTTAGGGTGGCCTTGTAGTCACTACAAATTCTCACAGCTTGATGGGAGTGACAATTGGGGTCTCCCACTAGGCGTGATCGATCGGTTCCAGCACCCCTTGCGCGATGAGCTTATCTAGCTGCTCATCGATCTTGGGCTTGAGTGCAAACAGCACTCGCCTGGGCTTAAGGCAGATTGGCGCGATGCTCGGGTCTATGTTGAATGAGATAGGGGACCCCTGGTACTTGCCTAGGCTGTCATCGAAGACTTCCCGGAAGTCCCTCACGAGTGCCGCTTCCCAGTCCGCCTCTCCGATGTGGTGTATGCCGGTTACTTCGATGCCCAGGGGTGCGAACTACTGTAGTCCCAATAGGCTTGGTCGATCTCGGTCGACGATTGTCAGGGGTAGCACTTCTGTGTGGCCCTTGAAGGTGACCTTAAAGTGGCCTCTGCCAACTACAGGGATTCGGTTCCCCTGATAGTCTTTGAGAGTTAGTGTTTGGTCTTCCAGTTCGTGGCGGCGGATGGTGGGGACCAGGCGCTTGAGTGTTCACCAGAAGATCATTGAGAGGAAGGACCCGGAGTCCACCTCCATGTCACATGGCTGATCTTCTATCCCCACCGTCACATATACCTTCCTGGCGTCGCTTGTGGAGGCGTGGTCGATGACGACGGTTTGATGTGTTTCCTTTCTTTGTCTCGTCTCCTGGAGTCACCTGTTCCGACCTTCTCGGCTCCAGCGGTTCTCTATCTGGCGATCGCGGTTTCTGGTGGGGGTGCTTTCTCTCCGTCGGGGGCTGCCATCTCATTGTCACGGGCTGTAGTGTCTTTTATTCCGGCATACCTTGGCGATGTGCTCCCGTTTCTCGCAATGCCTGCAAATGGCGTCGAGAAAACGGCAGTCCACCCGGGGGTGATCGCTGCCACAGCTGGCACACTGGAACCTCGATTTACGACCTTGTTCCCACCGCTCCCGTGCTGATTGGGGGTGGTGGGTCTCCTCCTCCTCGTCCTCGGTCTCCGAGAAGGAGTCGATGTCACCGTGGTGTGTGGTTGTATCTCGCTGGTCTGTTTCTGGTCGCCTCTCGGGGGTCAATGTCGTCTCTCTGTCCACCGGTCGTGGCATGATGCTCGATTGTCACATCCGAGCTGCTGATTTCTTGGCCACTTCAGCTGCAGCGGCCTCAGTGAGGTCATTGGCGAGGGAGATGTCCCCTTTTGCCATGATGCAGCTCTGGAGGACGGGGTCTCGGAGTCCTAGGACGACGCGGTCTCGCAGGGCCTTGTCCAGGTCGGCGAACTCGCACAGACCGCCCAGGTCCCGTAGCACCACCATGAAGTCGCCCAGCCCCTCGCCCTCGCGTTGATCCTGCCTGTAGAAGTCGTGTCGCCAGATAAGGATAGGCATGACGGGGGTGTAGTGGCTTTGCAGCAGGGGCTCGAGGTCATCCCACTCCATTGCCTTGACATCCTCTGGTTTGGCCAAGGCTTTGGCCATCTTGAATACTGCGGGCCCGCAGTGTGTGAGGAGAACAGCTCGTTTCTTGTGGCCGTTGGCGTCCTTGAGGTTGCTACTCTTGAGGAACATTTGGAACCTATCGGTATAGGATTCCCAGTCCTCGGTAGCAGGGTTGAAGGGTGCGGGTGGCGAGTTGATGCCAGCCATGCTGCCTGTTCTGCGTGTCGCTTCACCATGTGCTGGGGTCTCCTTGTTCATGATCCCATCTTTGTCACCAGTGTTAGATCTGGAGTGGATTGGTTTGAAGGAGACGCAAGACCATCTAGTGAGTTCAGCTCTTCATTTCAGATAAGAATAGTCTGGGGAATACCAGCCGCAGCAGCCCTTTAAATAGGGCTGGCTAGTGGCTTGGCGGCCAATGGCAGCACTTTGAATCTCCCGCGATCGGCACAGCCAATCGCGGTAGATTCCTAGTGCTCCAATCACGGCCGAGGCTTCGACCAATCGGGTCGCTGTCTGTCCGGACCAATCAGTTGGAGTATGCTAATATAGCACAAACCCTTTATTCTCCGAATAAAGCCTTTCGCTGTTAAGCTCTGAGTCTGTCTTGTATCTACCGCCGCTCCACAACACTGACGTTTCATTATCCAACCAGGCCAGCTAATCAATCAATCAAAATAGGCCCAGAGGGACCTTTGAGGTCTTCTGGTCCAGCCTCCTACTCAAGTAGGAGACCCTACATCATTTCAGATAAGTGACTGTCCAGTCTCTTCTTAAAAATCTGCAGTGATGACGCACTCACAGCTTCTGATAGCAAGCTGTTCCACTGGTTAATTGTTCTCACTGTCAGAAAATTTCTCCTTAATTCCAAGTTGCTGCTCTCCTTGTTTAGTTTCCATCCATTTTTTTCTTGTCTTGCCCTTTGGTACTTTGGAAAATATCATCTCCCTTCTGTTTCATTAATCTTTGCTCAGGTTAAATCCCAGATACGTTCTCATATAAGCAGAATGCTTCCAACATGGCCCTATGTGGAACTCATTATCAAAGCTATTTTAAGGCTTTAGTTGCCTTCCAGAAAAGTACTAGACCTGTGTTCAGATATAGCCCACCTGACAACTCATAGGCACGGGGAAAGGTTGTAAAGAGCATTGGGAAAGCTCTTTCTTGATCCAATTCATAACCTTTTGCAGCACATGCAACTATCAGGTGGTAACAGGTCTAGTGGAAGGACATGGGGTGAAGTCAGAGAGAGTAATGGATAGGTGTTGCAAGGGAATAGTAGTGCTGGCTATGAGTGGCAATGGTAGCATGAAAAGCAGCCCATAAAGTGGGCAAAATGGTGCCATCTCATAAAGCAGAGGTGGTATTCAGGTTCTGACCAATTCTGGAGAACTGGTAGTGGAAATTTTGAGTAGTTAGGAGAACTGGCAAATACCATCTCTGACTGGAGATTTTACAATTTCCTTCCCCTGCTATGCCCACCAAACCACACCTACAGAACCGGTAGTAAAAAAAATTTGAATCTCCCCACTGCCTCAAAATAATAAAAGCAAGCAACTATGTGGCATCTCTTTCTATTAGTAGTAATGGAAAACCTATAATGCACTTATTTAGGACAGAACCAACCACGTGCAACTGATGGAAAATGGCCTTTAATTTCATTATCTCTATGCAGCCCCCAAAATGCAACTCCCAAGAGTTGCATTTCAAATCACATTGCTCATTCAGAAATATGCCAAACCTATGTTTTAAAAATAGGCCTAGAATACTTTCAGAACCTGGTTTACACAGTGTGATAAGAAATCCATATAATGCATAAGCAACACTTTCAAAAACACTGGCCATCCCTATATATAATGCTGCAAATGCTTCTGCAGAAACCGAGTGAAAATGAAAACAAAATATAAAGAGTCACAACCACAAAGCGGACTGCGCATCACAGCCATTTCTAAACATAATTTCAAGGTCAAAGGGCTAAAACAAGCAGATGTTTAATTAGGCTCCAGAAAGAAAAATGTTGGAGATACAAGGAACCGCAGTCAAGCATTCAGAGACACTTTAGTGGCAAACTTCAGAGAAGGGAAATTCATTTCCACAGCAGGTATGCATACAGTATATAATTAATTAGCTTGATAAGGAAAACAGGAGGAAATCTGTTACACTTGGACGTTTCCTCTCATGACCCAGGTTGCTTGCCTCAGAAAAGCATTTCCTCTTTTGGGTTTTTTATTTGAACTTCCTTTCTGTAATTTGGAAAGAATATTATGCAGGACTGATGTTCTCCCCCTCTTCATATAAGTAAGCATTGTCTGAAACAAATCATTTTTCCTGGCAAAGTAGCTGAAGCATACCAGCTGTCCAGAAAGTGGGGGGGGGGGGAAGGGGGGCAAAGCTAGAATATCTAACTGATTATCTTTCTGTAAAGTTAGTCCTTCATTTATTAAAACTTCCATAAAGGGAACTCACCATTCTTGCTGAGCTTGTTCTGGAATTCAAACCAGATGTAAATGGGAGACTTGAAGGCACTACTTTATCCTGGAGGGCTTAATATATCAAACATTAATAGCAGCTTTAATAATATCAAATATTAATAGCAAATGTGAACGAAGAAGATTGAAGCCTTCAAATGTTATAAACTCAGGATCTGCTTTAATTCCCCCCACTCTCTGAGATAAACTGGGACTGAGACTCATTTTGGGACTGAGGTCCATTTTCTATGGAGTGAATCCTAGCCTCTAAATAGGCTGGGAACAAATCCATTGGTTGATGAACAGTGGGATTTTTTTTTCTGAGTAATATACCAGGACATATATTTCTGGTGGAAAGACGGCATAATAATATAAACAATATAGAGATAATGGTAGAAATGCAAAATATGGTTAGCACTGAACCTTGAGCATTTAAGGTTTTTAACTTTTGTAAAATAGCATCATAACGTCACCAAGTAGAAGGCACAGTAGATTCTCTTCACCAAGGATGGGATGTCTATTAGACCAGATGCTGAAAAAGGACATTTATGGTCCTGCAGGCTACAGCTGCTAGTCCATGCCTCTCAGGAAAAACAACAACAAAGGTGCCTTTTCCATGCATGTAGAGTGGCCATATAATCCCAGGAAAACATGCATTGGAGTCAAAAGTCACTGACAGGAGACAATTAGATGCTAATTGTCTAGTGGGTGGAGTCTAGGAAAACTAGTGGGTGGAGTTTAGGACAACGCACCACAGCCAATTCACCACGGCCAACTCATCATGGCCAACTTGCCGCAGGACAATACAATGATGTATTTATTCTATAGTTTTATCAGTTGTCCATGGTGAGTTGGCCGTTGTCGATTCTGGAGTGGGCATCGGCATGCTGTTGGGAGTTTCTTAATTGAAAACTGCACAGATGCTGTTTGCTGGAACAGAGCCAGTGTCTTCAAAGAAGTGCCCATAAATATGATACATAGCACCAAGCCCCATTTTGGCTTCAGAAACACAAAGCTTATCGCTTCCTTCAATCAGCATGTTAATATGTAAGCATTTTTTGCAGTATCCAAACCTCGAAAGTAAATGTTAATGCAACCCCTGATTCTGAATAAATCAATTCACTTGATGTATGATTTTAAACAAATAATAAACAATGATGTCGCAGCTAGTCTAAACTGAAAAACACCAACCATTAATCATTCAAACCCAGTTGACGTCTAGTCAGATAAGATGCTGAATCCCTATTTGTATTAAAGTAATTCAGAAAATATTTACTTTGAAAAATTATTAGGAAATATATTCAAGTATTATCAAGTTACAAGAATGCCATAGTTACAAGAAAATCGAAACTAGGATGTGTTCAGTTATTGATGAACATGTAAATGTGTGCTTTGATTATGACCTGAAGCAAAGAATATGATAGATAAATCCATAAATTGTCAAATGACAGTTGTTCCATATTTTTAGAGTATAGTTCATAAGTTGTTAGTTGCGAAGTCATGTCCAACCCATCGTAAGCCCATGGACAAAAGTTCATAAGTACATGGACATATTTAAACTATGTTGATCAATAAATGTATTAGAACAGGGGAGGAGAACATATATGTGCATCTGTCCCTTCAGTCATTTTCCATTTTCCATTTCATGATGTAACAGTCAACTTTTGGTATGTCCAATAAATATAAGAAAGAATCCTAAACCCCTCTTTTATGTTTTTATGTTTTGTTTGTATGTTTGTTGTAAAAAATAAAAACTTTTTTTAAAAAAAATTAAAAAAATAATAAAAAAGAAAGAATCCTAAATGTGCTTTTTCAAAAGACAACTGGACTTTCTTGGTTTTGCTTGAAGACAATTTCGCTTCTCATCCTTGAAGAACAGAGGAAGCTTCTTGGATAAGAAGCAAAACACTTTCAAGAAAGCCCAGATGCATTTTGAAAAAACACCTTTGGGACTACCATGACCTTGATGACTGAGAATCTACATAGACATGAGAAAAAAAAATCTTTTGTTGCATTACTCTGTTCTTTAAAAAATAAGAAACATACATTATACTTTTAAAGATCTTAGCCATTGACTTTTTTTTTAGTGTGGGATATTATTGAGAGCCATTTGGTGTAGTAGTTTATTAATTTGTGAGATTTATATGATTGTACATCTAGCAAATCTGGGCAGCTGGTATTAAAAAACCACATTGTTCCATTGATTCTATAAAAATACTGTGTATCTATTTGGTTTTGATAGTAATTTAGGAATTTTCAATGTTGCTAATGTGCCTCGACTAAATGGGAATATCAAAAGATGTTTCAATTGAACATCAAACCACTTCATATAAAACTGGAAAGGTTTTAAAATTTGATTGGCAATAGAATTGACATAACATGATCTAACTTTCATGATTTCATTCATAAATACTTCCATGCTGGGATTATCCTAGCAGGCAAGTTTATCATGAGAATAAGAATCAAAATTATGCATATATCTTAAAGACTTCCAAATGTGAGAAAGAAATCCCATAGTAACTTCCTAATTATAAACAAAGATCTTGGTGGTCTCCAAGTATGGTTGTTTGTAATTGTACGTGTAATTGTAACCTGACTAGGTAATATAATCAGTGCTAGTGAGTATGGGGTTTGTTTCTTGTTTATATACAATGACTTGTCCTGCTAGTGTTGGGTGTAGTTTTATTCTTGGTACTTCTGTCATTCAAGTGTTGTTTTCTACCTGATTATTTGCCTAGTGTTAATCTCTGATATTAATTGCCATGGAGAAACTCTTCTAGTCTCTTTGTTTTCTTCTTAGCTTTTTTATAATCTCATGAATGGTGCATAGATATGGTTTATCTTTATATGACTATTGATGGCTTAAATGCCAAACGCCCAGGAATTCTCTACCATTTTTTAATTTTAACAGAGTTTCCCAGTTGAAATTGAGGAACAAGGTACATCCATGAACAACAACCAGCAGTCAGTAGACGCAGTGAAAGCTATACCAAGTCAAGTGATGAAATATCAGCAAGCAAATAGCAAACCACAGGGAGCAGGGAGGCCTCCATAACTGAGTATAAAAGCACCCACTAATATGAATTTCCCCTGCCCATTTTTGCAATCTAATTTTATGTTCATTGACAGTGTTCTAATATTATTTGGAAGTTTCTTAAATATAACAATAGAAGTCACTGGAAAGATACCAGGGTAGGGAAAGTTGTACAGTACTACAAACTACTTACAGACCAATGACGTATGTTCAGAATAGAATAGAATAGAATAGAATAGAATAGAATAGAATAGAATAGAATAGAATAGAATAGAATAGAATAATAGAGTTGAAAGGGACCTTGGCGGTCTTCTAGTCCAACTCTCTGCTTAGGCAGGAAACCCTACATCACTTCAGACAAATGGTTGTCCAATCTCTTCTTTAAAACTTCCAGTGTTTGAGCCTTTACAATTTCTGGAGGCAAGTTGTTCCACTGATTAATTGTTCTAACTCTCAGGAAATTTCTCTATAGTTCTACATTGCTTCTCTCCTTGATTAGTTTCCACCCATTGCGTCTTGTCCTGCCCTCAGGTGCTTTGGAGAATAGCTTGACTCCCTCTTCTTTGTGGCAATCCTTAGATATTGGAACACTGCTATCATGTCACCCCTAGTCCTTCTTTTCATCAAACTAGACATACCCAGCAACCATTCTTTATATGTTTTAGCCTCCTGTCCCCTAATTATCTTTGTTTCTCTTCTCTGCACTCTTTCCAGAGTCTCAACATCTTTTTTACATCATGGCGACCAAAGCTGGATGCAGTATTCCAAGTGTGGCCTTACCAAGGCATTATAAAGTTGTATTAACATTCAAGTTGGGGAGAGACATTGATTAATTTGCATTTTAATTAGCATAATGACCAAACCCCTTGTTTGATTATGTTTGGGTTTTGAAACTACTTGATTATGCTATGATAGGACCAATTTCCTTCCACCACCATCCCTATCAAAAGAGGGTCATAGAAGGATGCTAGGTAGACATTTTCTACAAAGCTATTAATACTATTCAATGCTGGCCATCAATTTTAGCAAGATGGTTCACTACAAGAAGGACTGCACCTTATCCTTCAAAGATCACGCACCTCTCACACTCCCATGGAATTCAGCAGGTTGCTCGGCAACCCTGGGTGCCTCCTATGTCACCCGATTATAATTCTATCTAATCACGTTTCCCATTGGGCTGTGTTTTCTGCATGACCTAATGGCTGGCAAATAAAAGATGTCCTAAGTGCAATGGCAATATTTTCCCAAGTATCAATGAGTGTAAGGTGTGCTCAGCACCTCCATGATTGCTGTGGTCTTGTGTGTATGTGAAGGTCGATAAGCTCTGCAGATAATGTGGCAATAATCTTTATTGCAGTCATCTTGTTCAGTTGAGGCCTCTGATGTCCACATTTAGCCAGGGATCTTATCAGCAAATGTGAAGGCTGTAAAAGGCTGGGAAGGGCCAAATGAACAGGGGAAGACAAAATAAAGGAAAGGGAAAGTTTAAGATGGAAATATTTATTTTGCAACTGTTGGGAGAAAGGCCAGCGTTTTTGAACTTGTTGTTTTGGATGGGCATGGATTGGAAGTACAGCCCTTATTTGCAAGAGGTAGAACTTTTGAGTGGCACCAGTGTGGCAGATCAGCTGGCATGGCTGCAGCAAGCTTTATAAAATTCAGAAACAAAATTGAACAATTGCATTTTAAAGACATTAGTAGTTGTTATAGAAAGGAACTCTGCAGGCAAGCTGTCTGAGCCTTTTTTATTTGCTGCAAATTTTAAAAGAAATCTAGTCATTTATATATGTATCTATTCCCTCTGCCTTGGTCTTTATCTATCTCTCTGTCTCTGTCTCTTTGTGTCTCATAAGCATTACTCGCTGCCATCAGAAATTTTAGTGCCAAAATGTCCAAATTTATATCTATAAGGTTTTTTCTGAACAATAGTATATTGCAGAAAGGGTATAAGTGCTTGTGTAAAACCACCCTTGTAGAGGCAGAATTTAACATATGACAAATGGGGTTGTGTGCTTTTAGCAACTGAATTGTATTCATTATGGCAATTGCCTTGACTTTTAGCATCCACACATAATTTTTTTTTTATTGTTGCTATTATACCCAGAATAAAGACCCCAATTTTCCTACAATGCTTAAATTCAGATAAAGCCAAATTCTTTATTTGGGTCTAAACGACCTTCCAGCAACTATTTCATTTATATACATCTACTCAGTTTATAAGTTTGAGATTTCCATATGGATGGCTTGCTGAAGAAACACAGCAGGTGTGATAAAGAAAAGGCTGAAATGCATGTTAAAAATCTTATGAGGAGAAGTGGGTTTGCCTGGAGTAAAAGAAATCATCACTCTCTGTAGGTAGGCCAACCATTTCAAGGCCTGAATGGAAGCTGCTTTCAGCCCTGCCTTGTAGGGTAGTCTGCTTTCATGAAAACGAAATATTTAACGAGGTTCAAAGCACTTTTTCGGAATCCTATCTCAAGAATGTATAACTCTACTGCAGAGGTGGGCTGCTGGGGGTTCACAGGGGTTCGGGAGATTCTGTGCAATTCAGAGAACACCCAAATCCCACTCCTGGCTGGTCCCACCCACCTTGCCCTCCCGTCCCAGGAGTCCCCACGTGGCCCATCTTAGATGCAAGCAAGTGCAGGGCGTGTGCAGAGGCTTGGGGAGGACAAAAAAAATGGGTCTCCCGGAAGTTTGGAAAGGCCGGAAATGGGCCTGTTTCTGGATTCCAGAGAGCCTCCGAAGCCCGGGAAGGCCATTTTCGCCCTCCCAGATGCTCAAGGAAAGCCTTCAGAGCCTGGGAGGGGCAGAAACACCTTCCCACCATGGTGTCGGAGGCTTACTAGGCCAGCCCACCCAGGAACCCATGGCTAAAATTTTTGAAGCCCACCCCTGACCTACTGGTGATACCACAGGCTTGTATTGATATTGTGCTTCTCAATCTAGGCAGCTTTAGGAGATACAGACTTCAACTCCCAGAATTGGGAGCTGATGCCCATACATCTTTAAATTGCCACAATTGAGAAAAGCACTGCATTGAGGTATATTTAAAAAATGCAAAACAAGTGGCATCAGTATTACTTCCAGCTGTTTAATAAGGGGAAAGGTACTGTCAAAGTATTTCCTTTGGTCAGGCAACACTCATAAACATAATCTCCAAGTAATTTCATTACTTGATGGCAGAACAGCCAGTCCCTGGCAAAAGTTCAATGTCCTCCTTCGGAAAATCAAATCCTCACATTAACCGCTGAACACAACCTTGGAGGAATTCATGCTGCTTTTACTGCATATGGTAAAGCTGAAAGCAATGGGCCATCACTCCCTTGTTGATGGTGTTATACATTGTGCGGACTGAAATGCAGGAAAAAGCCTGCAGGCCTCAACATTAAAAGATGAAAAAAAAATTATGTGAAGCAGCAGATCAAGGACCTAGAAGTACTCATCTCAATCTAAACCCTAGAGCACTGTAACAGCATGGCCAAAAAGGCATTAAGAGTTTGTTAACCTTATTTTGCAAAGTTTCTTCTCTGGTAACATTGAATTGCTAACTAAGGCATACAAAACCTTTGCCAAGACCAATTCTTGAATACAGCTCATCCACCTGGAACCCACACTGTATATCAGACATTAACACGATTGAGAGGGTTCAAAGGTATTTCTTGAGAAAAGTACTCCATTCCTCTACTAACAATAGTATCCCCTATGCCTCCAGGCTTGAAATTTTGGGCGTAGACAATCTGGAACTGCGTCGCCTGTGGTCCGATCTAAGCATAGTTCACAAAATTGTCTGCTGTAACTCAACGACTTCTTTCAGCTTCAATCACAATAATACATGGGCAAACAACCGATACAAACTCAAGGTAAACCGCTTCAGACTCGATTGCAGAAAATAGGACTTCAGCAACAGAGTGGTCAATGCCTGGAACACCCTACCTGACTCCGTTGTTACAGCCTCAACCCCACACAGCTTCAACCTCAAACTACCATGGATCTCACCCATTCTTAAGAGGTCCTTAAAGGGAGTGTGCATAAGCGCACCAGCATACCTATCATCCTGACTTACTGTCCCCATTTATCTATATTTACTTCCTTTGTTCATGTTTATGTTCATACTTATACTTGTTATCTTGTACATGTTTGACAAATAAATAAATAAATTTAATCATGGGTTACTGAATAAAGCACAAAATGGTAATTACCCAGCAAGCTAAACCCAACTCACCCAATCACACAATGATTTAAATGCATGTGGGAACTCAGCCAACCCAGGTGTGACTGTTTTGAGATTCAAATGGGGTTAAGAGCTATAGATAATCCTTGAACTCCATAGAGAACAAAGAAATCAATCAATCAGTGCTTTGCAAAAAACACTGTAATAATATTTCTCACAACTGGCATGCTGCAGCCCGTCATGAGATTTTTCTTAGCAGTACTGAGTTGTGAAAAAAAAAACAGATTTATAAAAAGGACATAAACACCTGTCTTACACAAATATTTTTTAAAACATGCTTAGTCACACACATTGCCCCACCCAGCTGCAACATAGGCTAAATTAGCGTTGGTTTATAGTGTTGAACGACTGTCATAGTTTTAGTGCTCGAAATATAAACAGTATATTAGAGAAGAATAATTTGTTAGAGATTTGAACCGGAGGTTGATAGTGATTAATCTGTACATCCTAAATAGCCAACAGATTTGGTCAAATGGAATAATGAATGTTTTAAGAGGTTTTATGGAGAGTTCCATCATTGTTTGTTAGATCCATTTTGCTTTGCTTAATGATTGTCTAGAGCAGCGGTCGCCAATCAGTGGGCTGCGGCTCACTGGTGGGCCGTGAGAAAATTTTTGTGGGCCACAGAGAAATCTCACCCCCAGAGCACCCCCAAAGCAATTAATCCAGGCTACACAGAAACACAAGGCTGCGCAGCCCACATGGCCTGAGGGAACCCTCCCCACCCACTCACTTCTTACCCAGCAAATTTGCCTGCTAAATTGCTATTTTTCTTTTTTCCGACCCTCATCTGTTCTGCTGTGCCTGGAGATTTAGATTAGCAGGAAATGGTTGGATTTCTTGCTTCCTAGCTAGTCTTTAGATTTTGGCTCTCCTTTTAAGTACAGCCAAACCTCCCTTAGGACTGAAGGTTCTATTATTCAGTGCAGACTCACGGCAAGCAAACTTGACAGACTGAGCTAGCCGATGGCAGATAGATACTGAATGATTCTGTGATTAACTCAATCTGCCTGCTTGCTTTGCCTGGTTTTGAGTAAAAGTTGCTCTTTTTTTATAAAAAATTCAATATTTACATGCGTGATGTGTTGTGAGTTAATTTTGTGAGTTTGCTTGCAAGCAAATTTTATGTGACAGACTGAGCTAGCCAATGGCAGATAGATAGATCTCTGAATGAATCTGTGATTCAGTGAGCAACTCAATCTGCCTGCCTGCTTTGCCTGATTTTGGATAAAAGTTGCTCTTTTTTATGAAAAATTCAATATTTATATAAATATTTATAATATTTACATACAACCATGCCCGGCCAGTCACATGACCACCAAACCACAGCCACAATTTAAGCCACGACCACAGAACTGGTTAGTGGTCCCTGGAATTTAAAATTATGAGTTTGGTGGTCCCTGAGGTCCAAAAGGTTGGTGAGCCCTGGTCTAGAGTGTATCCCCCAATTATTATCTTGTGCACCAGGACTGAAAAAGTATTCTTCTGAAACTGGGAAGCAATAAGCCCTTGAAAACCACCAAAACTATCATAGATGGACTGATGGTTTAAGAAAGCTTTATTTAATTTAGCCTTTATTTAATGATTTAAAACATTTATATGGCCACACATCTTGTGCGAAACCTGGGGCAGGTTTGTAACCAATCGGTAAAATCAGAGCTACGTAGAATAAAAATACTAAAATCCAATAACCTATCTAAATTGAACTCACCCTATTCCAGCGGAATGGGACAACTCGCTGCAGCCAAGTCGCCATAGTCAACTTGCAACTTGTACTGCAGGCCAACTCACCATGGTCAAGTCACTGCAGGATAATTCAACAATTCAATTGAATTACTTAAAATAATTTTAAAATATTTTTTAAAAATTATCATTCACATTTCATTTTATCCCTCCTTTGCCATCCTTTCTTTTACGATTCTATTTCACTATTTCTTCAGCATTAGTGTAACTCTTGTCCCACAGCGAGTTGTTCTGTGGCAAGTTGGCCATAGTGAGTTGGCTGCAACAAGTTGGCTGTGGCGAGTTGTCATAGGGGCCTATCCTAGTGCTTGAGGGGGTGGGGAAAGGAGGTCTTGAATGCTGCTTGGATGGTTAAAAGGATGGGGACCAGCTGAATTTCAGAGGAAAAGTATTTTATAGAATAGGGGCTGTCACAGAAAAGGCCTGCTTTTCATGTATTCCATAAGATAGCAACATTTAAGGGAAGTATTAGGAGTGTGCAGATGTCTTTAGGGAGAAGCAGTCCTGAAAATAACCAAGCCATGGGTCATATATGGCTTTAAAAGTAATAACCAGCTTCTTAAATTGCACCCAGAGGGAAACTGGGAACCAATGCAGCTCATCCAACAGAGCTATAACATGGGGAATCTGAGGCACCCATCAGTGTGTGCACTGCCACATTCTGGAACAGTTGTAACTTCCAGGTAGTCTTCAAGGACAGCCCCATGTAGAGTGCACTACAGTAATCCAAGCAGGAAGTAACTCAGACTGAGAAATGCTAAGAAAAACTGGTATCAATCTTTCTGTTTCTGTCTTCCAGTTTAGAATTTGAAAGCTAGGATACAAAATGGATACTTTGGGTGGGGACCAATGCTTAGAAATAACGTCCTCTTTGTAACTCAGTAATAAGGTTCTAACCAAGGAAGAAAGAAGTAAATTTGAGCCAGTCTGATCTAATTGTCAAGGCATCAGGATAGAAAGCAAGAAGACCATGACTTTAAGTCCTGTCTTAGTCATGAAAGCCAGTTGGGTGATCTTGGGCCAGTCATTCTCTTTCAGACTGACCCACTTCACAGCGTGATTGTTGTGGGGAAAATTGGAAGAGGAAGACGTGCTGGATATGTTCGCCGCTCTGAGTTATTTGTAAAAATAATAAAAGCAAGATACAAATAAATAAATACATTTTAATGTATTTGTTAATTTGACCAAGTGGGCATTCTTTCTTACTTGTATAACTTTTCTCAGCTTTTCTGACGGAACAACTATCGCCAAGAAGAAGATGGAAAAAGAGTCATTTGATTGCTTGATATATGAGACCACATTAGTTGTAAATTGTCTTTTATCCTATGGAGATCCTATAGTCCACTTAAGATCTTCGACAGTATGGAGAACCAGGTAGTTTGGTTGGGGCAGGCACCGGATGGACGAGCTGCCATGGGATGGACTAGCTGCCATGTCACCTGTTATATTCATAAAACAATCTTGAGTACAATTTACACTGCTAAGTCAATAACTTGAGAAATTCACAATGAAACTTAGAACAGTTTTTTTTTTAATGAGCCATTTCAAGTGATGAGTCAGAGAGCTCACCAAGTTCACTCTTATCAGGAATCTGAATAGGAAAAAAATACATCATGCTCTTTTGATAAATGAAATTCCATTACAAATATCCAGACAAGTTTATCTCTAAGTTCAGTGGTGAAAGGAAGGAAGGCTTGGATTCCCTTTGGTGTGAATTGATGTACTGCAATTTAATTAAAGGGACATCTTTATTTCAACTTATATAGGAGTATTCCATTCCCTTATAGTAACTGAGTGCCCCATTGATAGAAAACAATCTATGTTGCCTGTCTGCATGGCCCTTGAAAGTTTTATTTAAGGTGATCTAACTCAACCTTTGAGAAACTTTGAGCATCTTATCAAGCCAACTCAACGCAAAAATAGTTCCAAAGCTCCAATACTTCTCTTGTTGCAAAAGTTATCTTGTGGCCAGTAAGGAAGAGTGGAAACCAAAATATCAAGGACACTTTTCAAACAGGGGGACTCAAGTCATAGTGCTGGTTGGAAGCTGTCACTTCATCCTAAGAATTTGAAAGAAATCGCCTGAGGGACTTTCTCCTCTGACATCAAGGGTGGAAAAATATGGCAAGTTTACAACCTGTGGATTTCAACTCCCAGAATCCCATGCTGCCTCAAGAATTCTGGGAGTTGAAGTCCACAGGTCACCATAGTTGCCCACCCCTATCCTATATGAACCTTCAGGTCCTAAGGAGTAGCGACACCCACATATACACACAGAGAGATAAAGAAGAAGCTGTAAAACTAATGTACCATTTCATTCTTCCTTCCCCCCCCACCAGCCAATAAGCATTTAATAACTGGTAAATAGAGCCAGGTCTTATGAATGCCTTTGAAAATCTGACAGATAAATACTTCACGTTTCTAAAATGTTGGGATTTCCCCTGTTCCTGTTATATCTCACTTTTCTATATGGATGATGCATTGACTTCACCAGCTGCTCAGTTTCATCACCTTATGTTCTGCACTGGCAGTATTCCCCTTGCAAAGCCAACCATTTTGACTTGCAAAGTTTATTTATAAGCCAGTTTTTGCCCTATGAAATATTAGGCTTTATTACTTTCTTCCACATTTATTTTCTCAGATGTGAAAGTTGTACCTGCAGTTTGATCTCTGGATGCTGCCTTGAATGTTGCCTTTCACCTGCTGCTGACCTTCTTGTTTGCATCCTTTTTGTCTTAAAACCCACCATCTGGCTGAGTTTCTTGTTAAGCTGTCATATAGGGGTTTCTCGCCCCCTGTTTATTGCGGGGACCTATCCATTATGGGTTTGTCAGGACCAGATTATTATGTCTTCTTCAACAAACTTGATTTTAAAATGGTTGGTCTTATATTATATTCCTGTATGTACCCGTGCTTTTGGAGGGAAGCCTGATCCAACTAACTAAGCCTTGTTTTCAGCATGAGTGTTGATCTAGGAGAACTGCTGTAGGAAAATGTTTCTATAGAACAGGGTTGAAAGGGGGGAAAAATAGAAAGCCAAGGAAGGTTAAGCATGTCCTAATAATGATTATCTTTCTTTCTCTATCCAAGCATCCAACAGCAGAATTTGGAGGACTAAGAATTCTAGTCTTGTATTGGATTAAAAGGATTGATAATCGAAGAGTCTGAATACTAAGTGAGCCCACGTTCAGGCTTTTAAAAAAACCCCACTTTTGCTTTATCTTTACAGCTCAGCTTTTTCACAAATGAAATTTTCACTCTTTCTGTTATGTTATACCTTCTTTTAACTGACATTCCCACTGCAGGAGAGATAAATGCTTAACCCTACAGACTGTCGATTGGAGGAAGGCATTTCTCCACTGACATCACTAAAAGCTCTCTTCTTTCATTAAGCTTATTGCTCTTGGGGAACATAGCATTTTCCAGGATCCTTGACAATGTTACAGCAGGGGATTCTGTCACTGTTTTAGTAAAGAGAAGACAGAGAGAGAGATGACAGTTGTGAAGTCAGTCCAGGCAGAACTAGGACAAAGTTGATGTATTACAGGTCATGATGTCACTGGCGGTTGGGTGGTATTTGTTCTTGTCATTCAGTGACCTTGATTCCTTCCCAAGTGTCTCATAAAGCAGATAATACTTGCTTTCTGGTTTATGCAAGGAGGACCACATACTAAAATATCTCCCTTGGATGTGATCCCTGTTCAAGGATCTATATAGGCAATCCCAGCTGCAAATTACGATGGAAAGCATAGAAGGTATTGGTAGCATTGCGTGTGCAACTATAGCAGAAATGAAATAATTCATAGCAAGGACAAGATTTTATTGTTACAGATGGGTGCTTTCAGATAAGATTATGAGATGCTCTTATCCTGTTTCCTTCTTGGGATATTATATAGAGGGTGATTCCATTCGGAATATACTTATTAATCCCCATCACCACTTTGTTTGTTGTTGTTATAAGATTCAATGATTGTGGAATGCCTTTTGCTTGATAATTGTCAGAACTATCATCTGAGAACACTTGCAGAAATTTTTGTTCTTCTTCTCTCTGTCCTTTGCCATTATTTCCAGCCAAATTTTATTTATGCTTGGTACCCTAAAAAGTGCTGTGGGAATTTGTGGCAAGACAGCAAACTGCTCCTATAGCAAATTGCCCCTGCATTTAACCTGCGGTACAAAAACATTCAGATGTAGCTTGCCTAATGGTAGAACTGCTTATCAGCCATGGGACTGATGCTGAATATGTTAAAATAAGAAATGATCAATCAAGGACAGTCAAAATAGCTCCCACTTGAAAATCAATACATATAATCAAAGATGAACAGTTAATCTTTCTTGTCCACTGAACAGAGCATTAAGGCTCACAAGTTGTTGTTTTTTTAAACTTATTTTTAATAAGCCAAGAACCACTTTATACCTTTGGAACAAATAGGTGGAAGGAAGGCTGAGAAAAATCTTGCAGATAAGGCAACAAGGGTTTGCTGAGTTTATGTTGGCAATTAAACAATACAGGAAGTATTTTTGTCTCTTCTTTGCCAGTGTTTTGATTATAAGTTAATCTCCTGAGATACTATGACTGCTTTAAATGGTTAATGGGTACCTTAACACGTGTCCAAAGGACAATCAGTTTCTGGTCATATAAACTCTGGGCAGAGAGAAGGAGAAATTGTTCAACCAGAGCATGCTGAGATTAAGAGCAAGGATGTCTAAGAACTTCTTCTCATTTGTCCGCTTGCTTGTGTTAATACTTGGCTTTGTAACTATTTGTTTAGGAGCCTTTTGCATCTCTACAAGTGCTTCTGCGTGTAAGTGCAACACTTTGCCGCTTGCGTATTTTCTTCTACCATTAGGATTCTTCTTTCTCATTGCTGGGATCTTCTGGAGCACCTATCATGAAGCCAGCAAGCACAACAGCTTGTTCCACAGCATTATACATGGGAGTCCTAGACTTGAAGAAAGTCACATCACGACCATAGATAGGTATGTGTTGACTATTGCAAGCCATCAGCTGGCCCAGAGATACGCTCCTTTTCCATCTTAATTCTCTGCTCTGAATTTGCTTAGTTTAAGTTCTTGTTTTTCTTCCTGGTAATGACTCACTAATTATACATGCTATATAAACACAGCTCTTTCTTAAATAGTGCCCTGCCAAGTTAATTGCCTCAAGATAATGTATTGCTTCAATTCTAACTGCTCTTTGACAATATCTGGTAATTGTTTATTATTTTTTGCCAGCCAGTTGTAAAGGAAATTCTCTATACATGTAGTTGTTCAACATCATATTTTAAATACCCTGTTTTCATTCATTTACTTTTATATCATAATCTAGTAAAAAAAAAAAAAAGCTTATCAAATTTATAACCATACTGAGAGCAAGTTGTGTTTGTATTAAGACACCAGGCTATAAATGGAAAGATCATGAGTTGGAATGGAACGCATATATACTTTACTGGTTGGTTTCCTACCTAACATTTAAAGTTTGCACTTTGTTCTCCCTAAGTATTGAGGCCCATAGCAGTCTGGGAAAACTACCCCCCCATCTGCTTCCTCTAAGGGAGACTGGGATTAAATTAGTTTTGTTAAGTCCTCTTGAAATAAACGAAGCCATTTTAAACTTAAATCCCATTGATTTAGTAGGTACTAAATGTTGTGGAATCTATTCGGTTAGATTCAAACTAAGTCACCTCTAAGGAGAATCTTAGTTTGAATCTAACCGAATAGATTCCACAACATTTCTCCTGTCTGTCAAACATTCCCTTGTTTCCCTCATAATCTTTTCCTTTTTCTATATTATAATTCATATTTTAAATCTCTACTCTTCCTTTTAAATCTCTACTCTTCCTTTTAAATCTCTACTTTTCCTTTCTACTATCAGGTGATAGTACTGTACAGCTATCATAATAACTTTTCCTCAGCCTTAAATTCTTAAGTTTGCCAGTGCCATGATCCAACCCATCTAGGAAGAACTAGATTAAGAATTGGTGATTTATTCTGCTTTCTTTATATTTCTAAAACTAATTTGATCCTTACTGAACTGCTTACTAGATTTTATTGACCATTCTAGATCACATGCAGTGGTTTATCATGCAAAAATCCAGTTTAGTGCTAGATATGGATGCAGCAAAACTAAATGCATTTTCTTGCTTGAGCCATTAGAGGGCCTTGATTGAATCATCTCTTCTCAACCTAGGCAAGTGTTTCTCAACCTTGGCAACTTTATGATGTGTGGACTTCAACTCCCAGAATCCCCCAGCAAGAATTCTGGGAGTTGAAGTTAACACATCCTAAAGTTGCCAAGGTTAAGCAAACACTGATATATAGGCTATTCTTTCCAGTGGTTTTAAACTTTTAAGGAAGAGCAGCATAACAATATTTCTAAAGCAGGTAATGTGTATCTTTGTCCAAATTTCTGTGGGGTCTCTTGAAATCATATAAGAAACATGCACTGTCAGTGAACTGATCACCATCCTGAGATTTCATAACAAGTCTTGGACATTATACATTCAGAATTCAAGTCAGAGCCTTTAAGCATGCTGTACATGGCATGCCTCAGTCTTATCAGTGTTTGTGGCTCTACAATATTTTTCCAAAAAGTCAAGAACACATTCATTTTTTAAAGACAACTGATAGTTTCAATCATGGCCAGTATGTGTTGAAGTGGTATGCAATTGCCTGCTTATTTTCAGTTTAAATCCTCACAGTCATATTCTGGGCCATTCTGCAATGAGACTGATACATTCACAATAGATTTCTCTGGCAGTCAAGCCTTTATACTGGCAAGCCTTGTTAGAGGGCTACAGATACAACAGTCATTTTTTTATTCTGTTATGGTAACAGTGCCATAAACACTCACAATCGGCAAAGCGACAGCTCTATAAATATGACAGCGTGCAAACCTTGCTTAGATAACCAGAAAAAATGTCACACTTTGGAAGACACCATAGCCTCATTAGGAAGTAAATTTAGGAACACTTTTAGACAGAATACACGTACGTAATTTTTGTTCAAACACCAGGGGAATTAATGGAAGACTGGCACATAAACTATTCAGTATTAATCAAGTTCACTTTTCCTTGGATGTGCCTCATAATATTACCATTACAGAATACAGGTAATCCTCGACTTAACGACCACAATTTTCATTGTATTTGTAGAATGCAATGACAATAAAGGTATTCTATTCTATTCTATTCTATTCTATTCTATTCTATTCTATTCTATTCTATTCTATGCTACTCTACTCTACTCTATTCAGCCCAAAATTTCTATGGAAATTAAGCAAAACAGTCATTAAGTGAGTTTTGCTCCATTTTATGACCTTTCTTGCCATAATTGTTTAATGAATTGCTGCAGTTCTTAAGTTAGTGATATGGTCAGTTAGAAAATCTGCGTTCCCCACTAACTTTGCTTGTCAGAAGGTGGCGAAGGGACTCTGGGACCCTGTAACTGTCATAAATGTCAGTTGCCAAGCATATGAATTTTGATTATGTGACCACGGGTGATGTTGCAATGGTCATAAGTGTGAAAAAAATGATCCTGTCACTTTTTTCAGTGCTGTTGTAACAGTCACTAAATGTAAATTGAGGACTACACCAGCATCCTGAAAGGAAAAATGTTGTTAAATAGGAAGAGCTTATCCCCTGAGGTGAGCCTGGATCCTACTTCCTGACTTTTCATAGGAGCCTTAAGCCCTGGCTCTGCCACAGGGCTTGGGGACCCAATGGGGGAGCTTCTTACTGGAAGTGGTTGACTAAGTCAAACAATCCCATGTCTCCACACACACCCCACCCAAACCAGGTGTGTCTGGCTCCCTCCTTTCCAATCTGGTGTTCATGCTTTTATTTTTAATGCTTTTATTTGTATGTTTCTATGATTGTTGATTTGAATGTTTTTTATGTTTTAAACAAATACTGGCAAACAAACAAACAAGCAAGCAAACAAACTCTGATGCTTGTAAGGCAAAATAACCATCCAAACCTCTTTTCTCCCAATTTTCTTGAAACTTCACTGTTCTGTATTCTGTACAGTGGTGGATTTGTCTTCTGTACAGATGCAGATAAACTCAACAAGATGTCCATAACAAAGTACATTTATTGGTTCATCAGGTATCCTCATAACTCACATTTGTGATGAAGTTCTTGTTTAATGACCAATCCTTTGCATATCTGTCTTGTAGGTAAAAAGATGATTATCTTCTATCTTTTTCTCTCATCTCGTGGCAATAGATGTAGAACAGTTACCACGAGTCCGTGAGTTCAGCCAAGAGTGAGGATAACTCCTCCTACCTATTGAGGGTCAATTTAGTGATCAATCAGGATTACAGATGTGGTCACATGATATGGACTACACTTCCCAGGATACCTTAACTACATTTACCATGATGCATTCCCTTAAGGGGACAGCTCACAATTGCTACCTAACTATCCAAATCCCATTAACTCTAAACTGTCTGGACAGCACATTCACTATCTGAAAGCTTTTTTTTTTTGTTCTTGAGGTAATGAAATGATTCAGAGGGTCAATTTTTCCCCTTGAAGTAGGAAGAGAAGGGTCGTTGTAAAGAGTAAAACAAAAAAGCCCAGGATTGTATAATTTATAAACAAATATGGAATAATTTCTAATAAGCTAAAGGTAAAGATTCCCCTTGCACAAATGTGCCAGTCGTTTCCAGCTCTAGGGGGCAGTGCTCATCTCTGTTACAAAACCAAAGAGCCAGCGCTGCCTGAAGACATCTCCATGGTCATGTGACCAGCATGACTAAATGCCAAAGGTGCACGGAATGCTGTTACCTTCCCACCAAAGTGGTCCCTATTTTTGTACTTGCATTTTTACATGCTTTCGAACTGCTAGGTTGGCAGAAGCTGGGGCCAATAACAGGAGCTTACTCCGTTACGAGGTGTTAGGGATTCGAACCGCTGAACTGCCGACCTTTCTGATCGACAAGCTCAGTGTCTTAGACACTGAGCCACTGCATCCCTAATTTCTAATACTGCTCTCTTAAATAATACGGGTTTCTTGTCTTGGCTGTCTTTTGCAGGCCTGATTTCTACCCACCCTCTTACGAAGAGAGCACCGCTCCGGGAAAGCAGACTTTCTCACTCCCAGCCTGCTCAATGGAGCCAAAGAACTATGCTTATAACATACCTCCACCTTTGTACACAAAAAGCTGCTTCGAATTCATTGAGGAAACCAGTGCTCAGGAGCAACAGCCACCTTCCTATGAAGTCTCTGTGCAGCAACGAGCCACAGGAAATGACCCAACATTTGGAGAGGCTTCTGATGCACCTCAGCCATAGAGCAATGGCTAAGAAGATGGACTGTCCAAGGACTGGAGAAGATAAGCCATGTCTGTTCTTCTGGGACACAGACAATGTTTAGACATTGTGTGTAAAGCCTTGGTGAGGAGGTGTGGAAAGGACAGTGTGGTTCCATTACCAGGCACTGGGCACAGATGAGGGAGCATTCAGTGGCATTCAGAAAGGTTGAGTCAGAAATAACATGGTCTTTGTGACAGGAATAAGCCACAGGCGTTGCTGGTTTTAGGAATGATGATGAATTCAGCCCAACATTGTTGGTTGATGGATGAAAACAACTGAGTCTTCTTGAGGATCTTACAAAAGTTGTATTCTGCCTGTATTAAGCAATGCTTGCAGTAGCCCGTGCTATCTTCTGAATAGCAGCAGGCATGGCAAGAGGCAATGAGTAAATGAAGAAATTTAAAGCTTCAACTTAGTGAGGAACATGGGAAATATAGATACAACAGAGCAGGGACAGTGACATTAGCTTTCATCAATTCAGTGCCTTTCACATGTGTTTGACTTCAACTTCCACACTCTGTCAAACATGCACAGTCTTTTGGGAACTGAAGTTCAACACATCAGAAGAGCACCAGACTGGAGAAGGTTATGTTACTGTAAATATCCTATTTTTGGCATTCATAAGGGAGATGAAAGGCACTTTCCAAAATTAAACTCCTACGCTCTTTTAGTGTTCTGCAAGCTTTTCTCTGCACCAAGAGATGAACAGGTCCAGCTGAAATGACCAAAGATTTGATTTAGCAGCTCCTATTCTACAGTTTGAGTATTTAAAAAACCATTTGATTTTAACTTTTACCATTTTATTGAAATTGAATTTAAACATATTATCTTAGTTGTAGTTTGCTCTTGCATTGTTGTTTCCATGTTTGAATTATTGTGCTACTATTGCGCAGTATCTGGGATACAGGAAACTAAGTTACAATGGAGCCTGCAATCACACAAAAATATGAAGACAAAGCATGCTCTGGATAAAACAGATTGTGTTCTTAATTTAATATTTATTCTTTCTTAAAAAAAATAATTGTATCAATATTGCAATAAATTATTTTTCATTAGTATCCCTATCTAATCATCTTTACTCCTCTCATTACTTTTGAGACGAGGGAGTATCTTAGTACAATAAAGATAGCGCATTGAAAAAATAGCCAACTCAAATGTTAGAGATTTAGACAATTGCAGTAAGATAATTAACATTGGAATGTCTTCCATATTATGTAATTTTTAAAAATATCTTGGAATTTTAGCAGTTCTTTAGCATTGAAGGCTGAAATCTAATGAATCACCTAATAGTTGACACTTGTTGGTTATAGTAACTTTTTCTATTCTGAGGCTAACCAGTTTACATTGTTTAATGCTGCGTTGTAGTTTTTTTGTAATAAAGATTTGTAATGAAATACATTTTGAGAAACAATTAGCAATTATTGGGGAGACTAAATGTGCATTTGTTTGTTTCTGTCCTACAAAACAAGAAGGAACGAAGTGTCTTCGTAACCTTTTCTTCTAATTCCTCCATTGCTCCTTTGTACTGTACAACAATCAGGTCTTGAGCTTGTATATGGCAAGGTTAACCCACTATTTTGTACTGAATTCCAAAACGGGGACATTTCTCCCCATTTCTGTGGGTCAGAAAACAAAACCCCAATTCTTTTTTCATGGTAAGTATTTGCCTATCGAGATGTAAAGGAAAAACCTAATACTCTAAGAAAGCACTGTCTTATGTTTAGGGTAATCCACATGAGCAAAACAATTTTGTGAATCTGTATTCAATATTAACTTATCTCCTATTTTCATGACAAGTTTAAGATGGTACTTAAGTACTTCTTTTAATGAAGTGATTTATCCCATGTGAAGGATAGTAGTCAAATATTGCTTCTACAATAGTAAAAAGAACGCACTTCTAAGTGAGATCTTGTTCTGTGATCTAAACTATCAGTTTGGAACTAATTCAGAAGACAACAAATACAATCAGGGAGCTGGAAATGATGTCTTGGGGAAACTGGATATGGTTAACTTTAGAAAGGAAAAAAACCTGAATTGAGCTTAACAGAACAATGGAGTTGGAAGGGACCTTGGAGATCTTTTAATCCAACTCTTGCTCAAGCAAGAGACCCTATAGCACTCTGGATAAATGGCTAACCAATTTCTTTTTTAAAAACCTCCACTGATGCAGCACCCACTTCTGAAGGCAAGCTGTTCCACTGATTCATTGTTATCACTCATGAAATATATCCTTATTTCTAGGCTGATTCTCACCTTGATTAGTTTCCATCCATTGCTTCTTGTCCTGCCTTCAGGAGCTTTGGATAATAAGTTGACCCCCCCCCCCCTTCTTGGCAGCCCTTCAAATATTGGAACGCTGATATGTCACGCTAATCCTTCTTTTCATGAAACTAGACCTACTCAGTTCCTACAACCATCCCAGCTGCTGCTAAGCATCTTTTGTTGCTCTCCTCTGCACTCTTTCTAGAGTCTCAATACCGTCTTTTTATCATGGCAACCAAACTTGACTCATGGAGAAGCCGTCATAGTTTTCTTGGCAGCAAATTAGAAGTGGTTTTCTTCTGTCTCCTGGATAGTTTTGCAATTTCACAATCTTGTCTACAGCCTTGAGATTTCCCTGAATCTGAGATCAGGGAAACTGCTGCCATCTGCTGATATGAAGGCCACACGTTTGTAACAAAATAAAAACAAAAGTTAATATATCTCCATTCCTTTTTCATGCATTGGCTCGGCTCTAATCAGTATCAATGACTTCAAAATCCAGGACTATATGTGTGCATTTTAATTCAGAAGTTGCATTTCATTTATGAAGGTCTTTTAAATTGTGTTCAGCTTTTAACTTGCTCCATACAGTAAATCCTCCAGGAAAACTTTATACCTCTTATGAAAGGCCAGCACGAAATAAACCAAACTAGCTACTTGTAGCTGTGGGCAGCCACAAGATTATATAAAACAGAACAAAAGTATTTGACTTACAAAAAAAGCTGTTTAATAATACTGCAATAAAACACTGTGCAAAGATAAATCAGTGCCTCATTTACCTAGACACAGCTTAAAAAAAAACTGTTGCATTGGAGCCAGCTGTGTTCCATCGGCAATTCCATGCAAAGCAAATAGGACACAGCAGTTTATTAAACGTCATAGTAAGTTTTGACAAATACCAAAAGAATCTAAGTCAGCTACTTAAAACACAGCAGCATTCAAGAGTGCACTAGAAGTGAAGGTTTGCCATTGTGATGTTACCAGTCTATGAACATTTCAGATTGCACAAAAGCCATTGTAATGCCTGACAAACAGTTACACCATGTTCTCATTCTACAGCAGAGTTATCCAAACTCGACAACTTTGAAGACATATAGATTTCAACTCCCAGAAATCCCCAGTCAGCATTCTGGCAGTTGAAGTCTACGAGTCTTAAAGTTGTCAAAGTTGGCCACTTGTGTGTTTACAAACTCAAAAACACTTTTCCATATCCCAGCATTCACTGAGCAAGCCTCCTTCCTCTGCCATATTATTCCCTGACTTTTTAGTAAGACATAGGGCAAGCTTTTCATTAAGTGAACTAGGCAAATATTTCTAGAACATCTATTACAGTCCCACTAACAACCTACTGTAGATTGCGGGTGACAAACTTGTGGCGTCACATTGCTGTCACATTTCCCACCTTCACGGAGCTGGAATGAGCGTGGTCTGCACATGATGCATCTGAATTGTGGGCCGCCAGTTTGATACCTTGATGTAGATGGTGTTTTAGTTGGGAAAATTTCTCTCTTCAGCTCCTTACACTCTCATGCCTCCCAAAGCCCTGTCTCTTGGTTAAAATAAATTACTTGGAAAATGGAATTGTAATTCCTTTGTCCAGAGTTATACAAAACAGTACATTTTAATTCTAATGCCAGCTATTTCCACTGTCTTCCTGCTTTCCTTTTTTAAGCGCTCTTCTACCATTTGAGGTTTTAGAGCAGGGATGCCAAACCTTGGCTACTTTAAGACATGTAGACTTCAACTCTTAAATATTTCCTAGCCAGCATGACACCTTTGTTTTAGATTAGACCCAGATTTTCCATTGCTTTAGTTTGAAAAGGTCCAAAATCCCACTTTCAAAGTTGAGGAAATTATCTGCTGTAAAGGAGAGATGGTTGTTTAAAAAATGGTTTCTGATATAGTTTCAGAGATGTTGATAAGGAGTATATAGAAGCAGGAATCTTACACTTCCAACATACCATACCATTTAAATATTTTGATGTTATGCGGGGATTGATTCAGTAGCAGAATCCTAGTTTGTCAAGTCATGTTCTCATACAAAAGAATTAAACTCCACAATGGATCTCCAAGTACTTTATGTAGGGGCATACAGATTATGTCACCTATATCACTAAATGTGAGATTCAATTGCCACACATTTGCAATAACCAAACAGCACTTCCAACTTTCTGAATTATGATTATAAATCAGTGCACAACAATGGAACGCACCACACACAGGCCCATTTCCTCCACCTTATCCGAATTCATACGTTTGCGGGGGTCCTTGGTCCTCTGTTTGCTTGCAGCCATTTCATTACCCAAATAAATAACATTATGATCACCATCATCCATCAGTGAATGTGGGTTTTCTGCCTGCTCATAGATAGTAACTTGCCCTGCCAGGGTTGGTGGGGATGTGGTTTTCTGCTTGGTATTTACTTGATTAGGATATTGTTTTCTGCTGGATTGTTTGTCTGGTATTAATCCCTGCTTATCTGGGTATTGGCTGTAGAAGAGGAATGGTTTCCTTTTTAGCTTTTTTTACTGTCTCTTCTGAGTGGTGTTTGTTTTTAAAGAATTAGCTGGTCCGTCTGCATAAAAGTTAGAGTTCTGCTGTGTGATCTGTAGCCCTTTTAAAAAATGGAACATAAATATATCTTGAAATGTATCTTTTAAAGATTTTGAATTAAATTAATTTTAATTAAATATCTGTGTATGAGAGAGTGATAGTGAACATGCACAAGAGAGTGAGAGAGAAATACCCTAAAGATTTACTTCTAAAAAAAGAAACGGATAACAAAAGGAGAGGGATCATTGTCAAGATAGCTCCAGAGTAGGAGATAAATCCAGAATACAAATCATCAGCTCATAGCAAAAGGTATTTTCCTTAAAACTGAAGCTGTATAGAACTGAATCTGAATAGAAGGTGGCTTAGGAAATAAGTAGAAAAAAGCAGTCCCATTTGTAAGCTACAAGCAGAGACCACACATACAAATCAGTTATGCTGGCGATGGTATTTATGAGTAATAGCAGACATGAACAAAACATGAAAGCTGTTTGCCAAACAGATTGCTGCAAGGTAACTTCTCATTTTTCCATTTAAATATGTAAGATTTAGTTAAATAAAGTGTGTATAAATGTAGCACTGGTGCATAAAAATGTAGTCATTAAAACTTGAGCTGAGAAATTAGGAGTGGCAGTTGGCAGTATACTTTGAAAAAGATAATCAGTTAAGTAAAATCTCAGAATAAAGCTGCAGAATTAGGCATAGTTATGGAAGATTACATTGTTTTTGTCGCTCAGGGGAACCTATTTGCAAATAAATCTTCTGGGCTACATATTTGTGATCTCATTGATTAGAATAGCCCCACCTGCATATTCTTCTCATGTGCTGCTCCCTTTGGATTAAATGGCAATGTTCACATGACATGAACCTACCCATCCTTAACTCATAGTTTACTTAGTAAATCCAAATTTGTAAAAAACATTGAATTAACCACACAGACCAGGGTGACAAAGCCACTAGGCTAAAATGTGATTGGCTAGTTTATGGTTCATTGTATTACACAAACACTTTGTCACAGCCCAAGAAAAGGAGAAAGTTGCCGACATTCTAGGCCAGGGGTCTTCAAACTTGACAGCTTTAAGACTTGTCGACTTCAACTCCCATAATCCCTCCCCCAGTCATGTTAGTTCAAGAATTCTGGGAGTTGAAGTCCACAAGTTTCAAACTTGCCAAGTTTGAAGACCCTTGTTCTA
The DNA here is from genome assembly GCA_033807585.1 of Hydrophis major. Taxonomy (NCBI): domain Eukaryota; kingdom Metazoa; phylum Chordata; class Lepidosauria; order Squamata; family Elapidae; genus Hydrophis; species Hydrophis major. Next base: position 290,354,274 of record CM066329.1, on the reverse strand, counting down.
GGTTGTTCTTCTGGGACTTCGATCATCTGAAATAAGAGCCCTGTTATATTTTAATTCAAAATCAATCCATCATAACTTCCCAATGGGTTTAGAAAATAAGGTAACCTAAGAATAATATCTTGTTTTTGAGATTTTAAAAATGTCCTTGACTGTCATTAAGAGTGCTTTCTTTTTAAATAATGATGGGTGATTCATAAAACACTATTATCACAAATCTATGTTTTGCAGCCAGCTCTAGCTAAGGAAACATGTAGCCTATTTTCACCTTGCAAATGCAAAACACAGGAATCTTTTTTTAAATCATCTCTTATAAACAAATCTTGGTATCACTCAGACAGCCCTGGTTTTGATCATTTGCAACACAAGAAGACGCTGAAGCCTATAAGAGACAAGTGCACATTTTTCTTAAGAATGAAACTCAAAATAAATTTTGTCCACCCACCTCCCGCCCAACTGCCCCCAAGCCTTTAAGCTAATATAAGGCACAAAGAACTGGCGCGTTTGAGCACTGTCTTCATTTTTCCTTGTCCTCTCGAGAGTTTGGCCCTCAGTCAGCAATTCTCCTTCAGGTGATGACAGTGGGACCCTTACGACCTGTCCTCTCATGAATCTGAGATATTTTCAGTGCAATGGCAATGAGTGGACTCAAAACCGCCTAGAGAAAAAAGAAAGAAAAGACGCTTTGAAGAAAACACATTTAAATATTTAAATCAGTGGTTTATGTATCAAAAAGGAAGAAGTTACTTAAGGCCCATCAATATATGCATATATTAAGTCTGCCAACACCACCAATATGTTTCCATAAAACAGGGGTCCCCAACTTGGCAACTTTAAGACTTGTGGACTTCAATTCCCAGAATTCATAACTGGCTGGAGAATTCTAGGAGTTGAATCCACAAGTCTTAAAGTTGCCAAGGTTGGAGACCTCTGGCATAAATTGACATATCTTTCAAAATTCATGTTTAAAGTAGAAAAGGAACATGGGTATTAAAAATGCAAAAAATAGTATGTGACTAAAACATGCATGATGTTAATTGGAAAGAAGATAGCCAGAATGATTTGTTCCCGTTGAATATTTGGTCTCTCAGGCTTCACATGGAAGATAACACAAAGCTTTGGATAGCATTTCTAAATGCCAAAGGATGTGCATGTATGTTTGATACCAAAAAATGTGAGGTTAATTAAGCTAGCAAGGTGGAAGACTAGACGTAGGATACAGCTTGGCTTTATTGAGGGCTTTATAATGCTTGACTTCTGGTGTGTGTGTGTGTGAGTGTGTGTGATTTCTTTTATTGATTTTATTGTAAGTCACCTGGAGACATCTAACTCAGATGGGAGGCTATAAAAGTGAAATAAATAACAATAATTTAAATTAAGTAATTAATTAAACTAGATCCTTAGGTAAGACTTGACAGGGGAACAAAAATGCCAAATCCAATCGAAACATCTGACTGACTGTGTGACCAGCTATAATATTAATATTAATAATAATAATAATATGCATTTACTTGGGATCTCATGCTAGCAGTCTTTATTAAATATTTAAATATAGGATACGTTATTTTTTTCAGTGAGGAAAAATGGGTATTTTCAAGAAAAAGGTGGAAATGTTGAACTAATTTAAACATTTAGTATTATTTACAGATTGAAAATCATTTTGTTCATTTATTTATGAATGTATCAAACATAATTCAGCAGATGAAGCTGCTCAAAAGTGCTCTTTTAAAGGAGTAAATATTTGAATATGCTCTATATTTGTATTTACTCCTTCAAAAAAGTAATAGAAATCAAGAGCAATTTAAGGAGCCACCTTGGCACCTGAAAGCCTCTGTAGAAAAATAATTCTGTCTTGCTAGGATACAAAGACATTCTATCCCCACCCACTCTTTCATCGATCCAGGCACTGAGTCAAGATTTCCACTATATCTCCGTTGATGTCGAATGAGAGTTATGTCACTGGTTATCATCAGGATATTAAAAATTTTTTGGTGCCTTGGAGTCAGTGTTGACTCTTGGCAACTGCATGGACAACTCCTACTATTTTGAGGGGCAAGTTATGAGGTGTGATTTGCCATTGCCTCCTTTCAAGAGTTGAGAAAAAGAGAGCGATTGGTGCAAAGTCACCCAGTTGGGTTCATACCTAAGGCAGGACTAGGATTCCTGGCATCCTGATTACCACCCTGATCCTTAACCACTACAACAAATTTCCTCTCTATTTGATCACCTCAAATCCAGGTTTGTAGATGTAGATGTTGAAGAAAAGCGAAGTCTCCAAAAGCTCACACTCTCCCATGAATGCCTAATTTAAAAAGTTCTGCTAACCAGAGAGAATGACTTAAAAAATACAGAGTGCAATTTTTCAGCATTCCATCAGACAAATCAAATAAGTTGCCTTTTGCTTCTACTTAAATGAAACGTTTTCAAACATTATCTTGAAAACTTCTACTTTTATGACTTTGTGAACCTTACTATGGATGAGGAAGTGATATAAAAGAGGAAGTATTCACTTAATGTCTAACGTCAAAGATAATATTTCACTCGTATCCATTAATAAAAAAAAAATCAATACTGTATTAACGCAAACTCTAACCCAACAAACAAATCCCACAAATTCTATATCACAACTTTGATATAATTTTTAATGTTCCTGTTATAACTAGCTGAACTTTTTATGTGAGAAAATCACATAATGGTTTTAGAAATGACCAAAAGCTTAGAAAGGTTTTTGACTGAAATCACATCAGCTTGTCATAAATAAGAAAGGAACTACTTATATTAGCCTAAATACTGCTCTGTAATAAAGTACATTATGAAAATAGGAATAGTTTAATTTATTACATTTTTAATAGTATGTGATACAAATAATTCCAAGATCTGTTTCACAAAATAATGTGGGTGGAGGACATGTTGCTATAATATATATCTGAAATGTTATCGTCTTTTGCTTCCAGCAAAACTCTGCATACCTTTTTCTGAAAAATGTAAACGATCTTCTAAAAAATAGATATATGATGGGCTGGAAAAAAATATCTATTTATCTTTCTTTACAACTTGTTTTTTTCCCAAGTACTCTTATACCTGTAACTTAATATTACAAATGCAATGGACTTTCTAAGACAGGGCTGTCAAACTTGCAGGCTGGATGCATCACACGCTGGCCATGCCCATTCCCGGTTTAGCAAAGGGGGGGAGAAAGACCCAATACGTCACATGACGCCGTGAGTTTGACACTCCTATTCCAAGATAATTCAGAGCCACAGGCACAATGAGACTCAGGACAGGTCATCTTTCTTATAAGGGATGAAATGGGAATTTGGCCCTTTAAAAATCCAGGAGTAGAATAGTTGTTATACATTCACTTGAAAAAACCCCAATCTTGAGTGTGAATGGGGCTGGTCTTTCAACTTTTGAGAAATTATTGAGGATTCTATCTTAAAATGTCTGCTTAGTCTCTAAACATCGTCTTCATGCAAGGAAGAAGGGGAAACTGGTAACAGATAAGTAGATAAGTGGATGGATAGATTAAATATAGATAAACAGACAGACAGGCAGAGGACAGCCACCGCCAGACAGAATTTCATGATAAAGAACCAAACTTTTTTCTCCTTTTATTTCAGGGGACAGTTGAATTTATGCTTTACTTCACCTCATAGCCGCTTGCACTTTGTAGTATGCATTATCAAACAATGCATTCTCTACGCCCCATTCTGAAAATCCACAGGATATAAATGGAAAATAAAAACTCCTGCTGGCTTCTGTATGTGAAATGACACTGCTTGTGAATTGAGATGATTCTTGCTAAGTAGATCACAAGGATCCACTTAAGGCAAAGGTGACTTTACTTCGAAGTACACGATTGCCCCTGCCTCCTTGTTAAGGGGCAAAATAGCAGGGATCGATGTGTTTTATTCATGTTTGAGTAGCTTATGGGACATTTCAAAGCATGTAACCAATGGTGCTGTCACTATTTATCAAGAATCATGCAAATTATATCACGTCTATTTGACTAAATTAAAAAAAGAAGTTTGGGTCTTTATATCTGTTCCTTCCAAAACAGTCTTTTCCCACCTGGGTTCTCCAAATGTGTTTGATGCCTTTCATCACTAGCTGGCACATCTGGAGCTGATTTTTACAATATTTTTTTTAAAAAGGGAACACTTTCTTTGTTTCAGATTGTGTATAGAGTTACACTATAGAAAACCCTGGCAGCTGAGTGTCACTTCCTGTGTAAGAGGAAATGGAATGCTTCCTGGTTGTTAAGGGGTGTTTTAAAAAATCAAGATGGCAGCCATGATCATACAATTGAAGGTCTGCCTGATTTTATGCATACTGCACACATCACAAGGAAAATGGACTTTGATCACACTATCACAGCTGCCATCTTTTTTTTTTTTTCATATGCTGCCAACACCCCTCTTGTTATTGTTCTTCCAGAACCAAATACCATATATACTCGAGTATAAGTTGACCCGAATATAAGCCGAGGCATCCAATTTTACCACAAAAAACTGGGAAAACTTATTGACTCGAGTGTAAGTCGAGGGTGGGAAATGCAGCAGCTACTGGTAAATTTCAAAAATAAAAATAGATACCAATAAAATTACATTGATTGAGGCATCAGTAGGTTAAATGTTTTTGAATATTTATTTCAACGAAAAACAGTAAACTAGCTCTGTAAGTGGAAAAGAGAGCCAACAAAACCAATATGGTATCAACAATAACTTTAAAAGTACAAAAACCTTAGCTCAATCAGCAACCAAGCTCAAACACAAGAGTTAAAATCCTTCAAAACTGGATTCCTCCTCATCATCTGTATGTCCAAACAAAGTCACTCTCTCCCTTGCAAGAAAAAAGCATGTGTATGTGCTGCATGTACATCCTGTTTTGGAGAGCTACCATCTCTTTCACAGCTCTCCCTCATGCCTCCATTGCATGTGCACACATGCCATGGCTCAGTAGTGATCAACATACAGATGTCACACTAGGTTCCCTCCTCAAAAGGAACATCCAACCTTTCTTGAGAAGTACAAACTTCATCTGTTCAGGATTGTGGTGACAAAGGTGAAGGAGGATGGGGCTGAGAGAAGGGAAGGGAAGAAAAGATCATTGACAGGGAGAAAGACAGGGAGAAACACCTGGAAGTGTGAGCCCTCGAGTTTCCTTAGGGAAGACCAGACAACAAGGGGAGAGGAGAGGAGGAGGAGGAGGAGGAGGAGAGTTAAAAAAAAAAAGAGTGGGAAGCCAACTCACGCGTGCCATCAAAGCCAGGGGGAAGCGGGGCTTTCTCCGCCTGCTGCTGCCAGAGGAGTGCGGGGGGGAGAGTGCGGGGAAAGGGGGTTCGTGCCGAGGCTCCGCAAGCGATTACCAGATTTGCAGCTCCGTTTGTTGGCGAAGCTGGAAGCGCGCCCGTTAATGGGGAAGGAGAGCCCGCAGCTCCGAAAGTCTTTTCAGCGTTGGGGACTGAACAGGAGAGCCAAAAACGCCGCGATCCCCAGGAGAGGGCGGCCCTCTTCCACTCGGCGGCTCCCGCCACGGCGCAGCCAAGCACTTTATCTCGCTGCCCCTGGAGCAGCTCTTCGCCGCTAGGGTAGGGGGTGGAGGAGGCTGCCTGAGCCTGGCGGTTTGTTGGCGAAGCTGGAAGCGCGCAACGCAGGAGCTCGTGGGGGGCCCGGGCGCCTGTTAATGGGGAAGGAGAGCCCGCTTGGGGTCGCCTGTGTGAACCTCAGCGGGTAGACAGCCGCGGCGGTGATGCTGCCCTGGAGGCGCGATCGGTTGCAGCCACGCCAGCGCAGGCCAGGCATGGTGCCGTAGCGGCTGACTCGAGTTTTAGCCGAGGGCGGTTTTTTCAGCACAAAAAATGGGCTGAAAAACTCGGCTTATACTCAAGTATATACGGTAACCATTTTCATAAGCCACCTTTTCCATCGCAAAATTGCTGTTGCTGGGAAAATACTATTCAGGAACATTCTGTTAAGCCAGTTTTAAATTCTATTATCCAACTCGTACTGCGTAAAGTAAGAACAAACATTTTTATCATAATTTTATTAAACATTACAATTACAAAGATGAAACTAATAGAAACTAACTCCCCCTGAAAACAATAAAAAGAAAAAGATAGCAAGTGCAGAGAAATAAAAAAAAAAGAATAAGAACACAGTAAAAGAAAAGAAATATATAAAGAAATGATTTCCCCTTCCTTGGAACAAGTATAAACAATTTTTAACTTATCACCCTGTCTTAAAGTACAACAAATTACCTCTTCTTGTCCTATCTAATTTCTTATCTATAAATAAAGGACGGAAATATATGGTACAGTTTGTAAATATATAATCCAATCAAGTACAATAAATTATATCTAAAAATAGTTCAGATATTGGTTCAAAATGTGCAATAATTATTTTATTATTCTGTTCCCCTTTTTATCTGCAGCTAGTTGGGAATCATATGATACAAATGAATTTAGCACAATCATAGTTTCACTTGATAAAGAAATAAAATCAAATTATAAGAGTACATAAAAGTTCAGGGTTCAATTTATTATAACTATCTAATAAAAGCCATGCAAAGGTTATGGCTGTTGAAAAATACAATGACAAGCAGGAGCACTTTTTCAATTAATTACCAAGAATGAAACACATGATTTTCAGTTCTGCAGTAGTCTAACTACTTGCTATTCCAGTCATAAAGTGAAATAAAGGTTTTGTTTACAAAATTACGATACGCTATAAGCTGGTATTTGGTCTGATATCCCAGGAATTTCCAGAGCAGCCAATATTTTGCTTTGTTTCATTCATACGTAAAAATGATGGCCTGATTTGAGGAAACATTTGTTCTACCCATCTCATATTTTTTGCCTTTCAAGATCAAAAATACCCAGGTGATCAGTTCTATTTAAGATTCCTGAGTTTGTGTTAAAAGGCCAGAAGAAGTATAATTACAAAGCCAAATTTTCTATCTGGAGGCAGATATTATAACAAGTCCAGGTGAAATAACTAAATTAACTTACATCTAACCTTGGGGAAGAACTATGGGAAAAACATTTTGTCTTAAGTGCTTTGAACCTTATTCTTCCTTCAGATGGCACATTAATAATCTATTAATATTAGTTATGTAATAAGCATATACTACACCTTATATACACCATATATACACCTTGGCAACTTTAGAATTCTGGGAATTGAAGTCCATAAGTCTTAAAGTTGCCAAGGTTGGAGACCCCTGATCTAGAAGATCAATCTCCATGGGTGATAAGAAGAAGACTTTTACAACTTGAAGTCTGCCAGTTAAGGAGGACTACAACTCCTAGCATCCTGGACAGCACTACCAACGGCCATAGGATTGTCATCCAATATATCACCTAATACCTCAAAGTCATCTAGAGTCCAGATTTTAGCCTATTTTCCATAACATTTCTGTGGTAAAACAGTTGCCAAATCTGTAAATGAAAACTTGAGCAAATTTTTTCAAAAAATAAAACATGTCTTTTGCCTTTGTAAGGCATTTTTCAAACAGTGACTGTGAATTTCATGAAGGCCATGGATTAAAGGAAATAAAACCTTGTTAGAATAATATGTTCTCTACTCTGATGCCTTTCATTTTAGCCATGTTCAAATTTGGGGAATGAAGTTGCTTTTCTGATTAAATTGTTTGATCTTTCACACCTCAAAATCATCTCATAATTCATATAACCATCCTGTATGCTCGCCATATACTTGACTACGGTTACTATAAATTGTGTTAGTTCAAAAGCAGCTGTAGACAGTAACTATCCCATGAGGTCAGATGGATTTGGCAGCTAAACTCATTTATTTATGACTCAACTGTTATGTATTCCAAATGCCTTTGAGGGGGGAGGGCAGAATTTCATTTTGTAGTAGTGAAACTCGACTGAGGTGGAGAGCCATCTGTTTCCCCACTGGAAAGAACGCCTTCCTCACTCTTCTTCCAGACTTCTGAATGTTAAACGCAGAACTTTTAAGGTAGGGTTTTCATGCATTTTCAGCACCGCCTTTTTCAACTTCAAATCCACAGAAGGTTAGCCATGGCATTTTTTTTTGCAGATTAAATCAGCTGTACATTTTTCACTGCACCTTAAAAAAACTGGCACAGTTGCGGTTAAGTTAACTTGGCTTCTCAGTTTCACCTTCTCTTCTAAGTGTAGGAGATGAACAGGTATAAGTTTCCTGAAGTTTATACATTTTATTTTATTTTCTTCCTTACTAATTGATTTCATTTCCTTTTTGTATGGAAAGACCTTCTGCTCTAGGACGGAGAACAACTTAGATCAGGGGTCGCCAACCCTTTGGACGTCAGGAACCACACCAAACTCATAATTTTAAATCCCATGACCAGAGACCCTGGGAAAATCCCCCAAAAAGTCTGCAGAAAATTCCCCACCCCGTTTTCCTACCAAACGATCATTCTTTATTTGGGATCGCAGCTCCGTTCTTTGGGGGGGGGGAGAGAGAGAGAGAGAGAGAGAGACTTTTGGCTGCAAGCAAGGAAAGCAGCAGAAGTCTTTCTTTCTCTCCCCCAAACTCTGCCAGAAATGAGTCTTTGTGAGACTTGTCACACCAGTGCAGCCTCTTGGAGCAGGATGCCTTGCAGGGTCTCAAAGACTCATTTCTGCCAGAGTTTGGGGGAGAGAAAGAAAGACTTTTGCTGCTTTCCTTGCATGCAGCCAAAAGCAGAGGAAGAAAGAAGTGGAAATAAGCAGCCCGGTTGCCAGGCCAGGTGCATGGGGAAAGTTCCCGCCCCCTACCCTTCCCGCCCTCCCCTCACTACCTTGTGTTGTTCGCAATGCAAACAATGCAAGCCTTGTGTTCCCACAGGCCATGTGGGCGGCATAGCCTTGTGTTCTGTACAGCCTGGATTAATTGCTTTGGGGGGTGTGTGCTTTGGGGGTGACATTTCTCTGCAGACCACCAAAATTTTCCTGCGGACCCTGACCCACTGGTTGGCGACCACTGGCTTAGACAAGCTACTGGCTAAACAATGTTTTTTGGGACAAAAACACCGAATGTCCTCAGCTTTCAAAAATTGGAAGGAATAAAGCACAATGGCTCTAACCAAAGTTGAGAATCAGAACTTAGGTGGTCCTTCTGTTTTACTTAATCTCCTTCTGTCCAAAAATTTTTCACAATCCAAACCAATCAGATTTTTTTTACACTACTTATGATTAGTCACCTGAAAGTTATTTTAGGAAAAATATGCTTTTTTTAAAAAGTAGTATATGAGCTTGGTTTGTCCATGACAACTAATGGTAATTATAAAAGAGATTTGGAAAAAAAATGTATTATTTGGAATGGTTGAATTATTTGTGTTCAAGTAGCAGTGAATCCAGAGAATAAACATCAAACATTTGAAGTATTTGTTTTGTACATAACTGCATTCATGATGCCTAGAGGTTTCTCTTGTAGAAGCACTGGGTTTCTGAGTGTGCTCAAAACTAACTTCAGAGACTGTTCTTTGTAGGTAGCATAAATTACCTTTGCATTTTGACCAGGTTTTGTTTATCTCATTGAATATTTCCCCACTTTTGATATAACTATACTTGTGTGGACTGCATTGATAATAAAATATACCTAATAACTTTTTTACTGTGTTGGAATGGATCACTGTTCTCGCTGCCATTGATAAAAACAGTGTAATTTGTCTTTTAAATGTTGCTTAAGCAACTAAGAGAGCAATGGAAAATAAAGAGGAAGCAAAAAAGCTATATTACAGAACAAAGGGAAATGGATTAATAATTGTAATTACTATACAGACCTCTTAGGAAAGGGGTGAGGTCAATAGTAGAAAGTCTAACGTTAAAGTTTTTGGGGTTTGGGGAAGAAACCACAGAGTCAGGTAGAGTATTCCAGACATTGATCACTCTGTTGCTGAAGTCGTATTTCCTGCAATCAAGTTTGGAGCGATTAACCTTGAGTTTGTATCTATTATTTGCTCTTGTATTGTTATGATTGAAGCTGAAGTATTCATTGACAGATAGGACATTGCAATGTATGATTTTATATACTATACTTAGATCGGACAGAAGGTGGCGTTGTTCTAGCTTTTCTAGGTCTAGAATTTCAAGTCTGGTGGCATAAGGTATTCTGCAATGAGTAGAGGAGTGGAGAATTTTTCTTGTGAAATATTTCTGGACTTTCTCAACTGTGTTAATATCAGATACATAATGTGGGTTCCAGACTGATGAGCTGTATTCGACTATTGGTCTAGCAAATGTTTGCATGCTCTAGTTAGTAATGTAATATTACCAGAGAAAAAGCTACGTAACATTAGGTTAACAACTCTTAATGCCTTTTTGGCTATGTAGTTACAGTGGGCTCTAGCACTTAGATCATTAGAGATGAGTATTCCAAGGTCCTTGACAAAGTTTGGATCTTCAACAAGGTCTTGACTATTCAGCCTGTATTTTATTTTCTGATTTTTTTTGCCAATATGTAGGACAGAGCATTTGTTTGTTGAAATTTGAAGTTGCCATTTGATTGACCATTCTGATACATAATCAAGGTCTTTTTGGAGGGTAGTAGTACTGTCTGTGGTGTTGAATAGCTTTACATCGTCAGCGAAGAGAACACAGTTGCTCTTAATATGATCACAGAGGTCATTTATGTAGAGTATGAAGAGAGTTGGTCCTAGAACACTGCCTTGGGGGACACCACTGTTGACAGGTACAGAATTTGATAGGATTCTCCCAATTTTGACCATTTGTTGTCTGTTTGATAGGAATGCTTCCATCCAGCTATGTAGATGTCCAGAGATACCATAAGATTTTAGTTTTAGGAGTAGTTTGTTGCGTAGTCCATATGTTTTGCAATGTAAGAGTTGCATATTGCAGGATCTAATCCAACCACCTGCTCAGGCAGGAAGCCCTGTACCATTTCAGACAAATGGTTGTCTAATATCTTCTCTAAAACTTCCAAATTTGGAGCACCCAACAACTTTTGGAGGCAATTCGTTCCACTGATAAATTGTTCTAACTGTCAGGAAATGTCTCCTTAGTTCTAAGTTGGTTTTCTCTCCTTGATTAGTTTCCATCCATTGCTTCTTGTCCTTCCTTTTGAAACAAATATTTCTGGAAGGCGGAGCTTCGTTTCGGCGAAACAGCTGCAATCTCGGGGCTCTGAGATCGCAGCCGATATTTTCGCCCCTGGTCGGTCCCAACGGACCTAAACTGTCCCGTAGAGACAGGGATAGAGAAGGGTACTGTCCCAGGATCCCAGAGATACCGCAAAATTTCTGGTTTGATCCGGGAGAAGCCCTTTTGCTGGCGGCGGAGAGGCAGCATCCATAGCTGCTGAAGTCGGGACAGCTCCGGAAAGAAAGTGGCTGGAAAGAAGTGTGACGGTTGGGTGAGAAAAACTCTTTTGTGTTGTAAATTCGCTGAGGTTGGAAAGGGCATCCTGAACAAAGAAGAAATCTGTGAGACTTTTTTTTTTTTTGACCAAAACTGTCTGAGCGGCGTTTTTTAAAGTGATGTCAAATTGAGGCTTGGGTTTTTTTTTTCTTTTTCCTATATTTTTTGGGGGGGACTTTAGTGTAACTTTGTAGGTAACCGGATTGAATTTTCTCTTATATATATTTTTATGCTCCCTTTGATTTTTTAACTTTCTTTAGGATAGAGGCTCCCTTTGGCTATTTTTTTTTCTTTTTTTCTGTATATATTGCTCCTTTTTTCTGGCTGGGGGGGAGGAAGAGCATTAAGAAACTTTGCAACACTGCCAACTAGAGGCTTGAAAGTATTTTATTTGAATTGGAGAGAATTGCAAAAAGACCTCTTTTCAAGGACATTTTAACGTGATAAGATAGAGGGAGAGCACAGCAAAATATTATTGCAGGTGCTTTCCTGGACTGTTATCAATATTTCAACACTTGAGGTTTGGCTTTGAAGCTGCTGGAGAAGAGAGTCATAACAAGAGCCTTGGATAAATAAATAAAGTGCAGTGTGCTTTCATATATATATATATATGTATATATATATATATCCCATTCGCCAGCCTTTTTCTAAATTTCAATTCGAGTAATATTCTTATTTCTGCCTTTTACTTTAAAGGGAAAGCCTCAGAGTTTTTTCTTTATTTTTCTTCTTTTTCTTTCTTTTTCTTCTTTTTCTTTTTTTTCTTCTTTTTCTTTTTATTGGGACTTTTTTGCTTTTTCTATCTATGTTTTTGGACCACTCTGTTTTTCTTTTTTGATTATTGAGACTTCTCAACTGGACTAAGGTGTGAAGAACCTGAAGGAACTTTTTGTTTTTTCTCTTTTTGCTTTTTTTTTTTGCTCTTAATCAATATTATTATTTTTGGGTTTGTTTGTTTTTCTCCTTTCTATTTTTTCTTTTTTAGGGTGGACTACTTCGTAATTGGATTAGGGTCTAGAAGAACCTGAAGATCCTTCTTCTTCCTTTTTTCCTGTTTCTTTTTTGGTTTCGTGCCTTTTACTATTGGAGTTTTCCATTTTGGATTAAAATTGGCTGCTCTACCAGTTGGATTAAAAGTCAAAAAGAATTTGAAGCTTTGGAAGCATTGAAATGAGCAGGAAACCAATACCATCTGGCATTTCTACTTCTGCCTCTGCTTCCCCACCAGCTGGAGGACAATGTTTAATTCAGACAATGTTGAAGCAAGATAAGGAACAAGAAAGAGTAACTTTACAGATGATTATGCAAGGAATCCAAGATCTCAAGACAAAATCAGACATCATTGAACAAAGAACAGAAAATATTGAACAAAGAACAGAAAATATTGAACAGAGAATAGAGAAGACTGATGAAAAAGTGGAAAACATTAAACAGATGATGGTCAAGTATGAGGAGAGATTCCAAAAAATTGAGGAAGAAGGAAAACAAAGAGAGGAGAAGATTGGAAATATTGACAGTAGATTAACAGCGGTTGAACAAGAAAAAAGTGGGATGTTGAGGTGGGAGATGGAAAGGTCAGAATTTTACCTTAGATTTCAAAATATAGAAGAGGAAAAAGGAGAAAATTTGGCAGCGATAATGATAGAAATTTTGGCAGATGCTTTGGAAATTACAGAGGAAAAGATGATGGATGGAATAGATGAGGTATATCGAGTCTATACAAGGTATGCGATGAGAAATAAATTACCCAAGGAAGTCCATATTAGATTTACCAAAAAATCCATTAAAACGCAAATATTACAAGTAGTAAGAGAGAAAACATTGAAATACAAAGGTAAAGAAGCTGTGATTTTAAAACAAATACCCAGAAGAGATGAGAAGAGAATATCGATTTCTGACCAAAATGCTACTGGAAAACGAAGTGAATTATAGATGGCTGATTCCAGAATGACTCATGTTCAGGTGGCAAGAGCAGAGACATAGAATTGATTCAATTGAGAAAGCAGAACTTTTCCATGCAGAATTTTTTGGAGGAAGAAGAGAGGAGGCAGAGAAAGAGGTCTCATTAATTGAGTTTCAAGAGGAACAACTGGAGACTGAAAAAGAGAAAGGAGCAGTAGGGGGGCAGGTGGATAGCAAAGAACAGCGTGAAGTGAGATCCACGAGAGCGGTTAGACCTAAATATAAAGCATAATCATGGAAGAAAAAAGACTGATTACAATGAATATAAATGGACTTAATTCAGCTGTTAAAAGAAGGAAAACTTTTCATAAATTAGAGAAATTAAAATTTGATATAATTTGTCTACAAGAAGTTCATATTAAAAAACAACATAAACAATTGTTAGTACAGCCAAAATTGGGGAAAATATTTACTTCTTTGACTCAATGTAAGAAAAGAGGAGTGATTCTATACATTAAAGAGGCTATCCCAGCAAAATTGATCTACACGGATGAAGATGGAAGAGTATTAATGGTAGAAATAATAGACAATAATATAAAAATACTCTTGATTGCAATTTATACTCCGAATGATAAACAAGAAGAGTTTTATAAAAAGCTACACATGAAAATAATTGGACTGGACTATGTTAATATAATTATGATGGGAGATTTTAATGGAATTGTGGACAATAAATTGGACTATATAGCAACAACAACAAAGCAAAATAGAAAGGCTCTCCCTAAGTCTTTTTTTACAATGACAGATGAATTAACTTTAAAAGATATTTGGAGAGAAAGAAATGTTAAAGCTAAACAATATACTTTTTATTCAAATAGACATTTATCATGGTCCAGATTAGATATGATTTGGATCTCAACAGAATTAATATCCAATATTCAAGAAACAAATATTGAAACAAGTACTTGGGCAGATCATAGCCCAATGACAATTAAATGGAAGAGGCAAAAAAATAGATCGAGATGGACATTAAATAATACTATTTTAAAGGAGAAAGATTTTATACAATGGATGGAGAAGGAATTGGCTTTTTTCTTTAGAGAAAATAAAAAAGAAGAAACTTCAACGCAGAATGTGTGGGATACAATGAAGGCATACGCTAGAGGTTTGATAATAGATTATACAAGAAAAAAGAATATTAGGAAAAGGCAAGCTTCTAAGGCCTTGGAAGACGAGTATAAAAGTCTTGAAAAAGAATTACAGAAAATGCCACAGAAAAAGGATATTAAATTGAAGCTGGATGTAATCAAACATAAAATGGAATTAATAGAGAAAGAAGAATTGGCACAGAAAATCAGAAACTCTAAACAGAATTATTTTGAAGATGCAAATAAACCAGGTAGATGGCTAGCATATAAATTGAAAAAAGAGAAGGAATCAAGAAAAATATTGAAGTTAATAGATGAACAAGGCCAAGTTTGTTATGGGAATAAGGAGAAAAAAGAAATTATACGAGATTTTTATGGGCAACTATATAAACAAGAGAATATTGATGAGGAAAAAGTCAAACAGTATTTACAGGAAGCTAATTTACCGAAGATACCTAAAGAGACTGAAGAAATGTCAGAAAGCAACATAACAATGATGGAACTAAATGAAGCATTTAAGAGACAAAATAATGGGAAAGCACCGGGTCCAGATGGGCTTCCAGCAGAATTCTATAAAACATTTCAAGAATCTTTGAGCATCCCATTGTTAGAAGTTATGAATGAAGTTATGTTAAAAAAGATGATACCCAAAACATGGTCAGAGGCTTATATTACACTTATACCGAAAGAAGAGACTGACCCACTGCAAATTAAGAATTATAGACCTATTTCTTTATTGAATGCAGACTATAAAATCTTTGCTTCAATTTTAGCAGAAAGACTTAAAAAATACTTAAATAATTTTATTCACCCAGATCAAAATGGATTTCTGCCAAAGAGACAAATTAGAGACAATATGAGAGTAATCTTGGACACTTTGGAATACTATGAGGCTCATCCTGAAAAGCAAATGGCTTTGATATTCCTAGATGCTCAAAAGGCATTTGACAACGTGAACTGGAGATTTATGTTATAACTATTGGAGCAGATGGATTTTGCTAAAAAATTTATTCAATCAATAGAAGCCATATATAATAAACAGACAGCAAGGGTAATGATGGAGGGGGAACTTACAGATTTTATTAATATAAGGAAAGGCACAAGACAAGGATGTCCCCTATCTCCTTTGCTATTTGTGTTGACCTTGGAAGTGTTGAATAGAAATATTAGGGATGATAAAAGCATAAAAGGAATGAAAATTAAGAAGGAAGAATTTAAGCTACAAGCTTTTATTTTAATTTAGCTTTTATTCTGGAAGACCCGCTAGAAACAGCTCCAAAGTTATTGGAAAGGATAGAGACATATGGAGAGGTGGCTGGTTTGAAAATAAATAAAGATAAAACAAAGATTTTGACAAAGAACATGCTATTGAGACAGAGAGAAGAACTGGCAGATCTTTTGAAAATTCAAGTTACAAATAAGGTTAAGTATCTGGGGATATATTTGACAACAAGATGTAGCACATTAAAGGAGAATAATTATATTAAACTTAAACAACAGATAACTACAGATTTGAAGAAGTGGGAAAACTTGCAATTGTCATTAATAGGGAGAATTTCAACAATTAAGATGAATATTTTACCTAGAATTTTATTTTTGTTTCAAACAATACCAGTTAGGCTTGGAAAAGACTATTTTGAAGATTTAAATAAAATCATGTTGAAGTTTATATGGCAAGGTAAAAAAGCGAGAATAAAGCTAAAGCTTTTGCAAGATGCTAGAATTAGAGGAGATTTTGGCCTGCCTAATTGGGAATTGTATTATCAAGCTGCAAGTTTGATGTGGGTCAAAGAATGGATAACATTAAGAAAACATAGGTTGTTGACATTAGAAGGGCATGATTTGCTGTTGGGCTGGCATGCTTTTTTATGGTATAAGGGAACTAAAACACAGGCTTATTTTAGAAGACATTATGTACGGGAGTCTTTGTGGTTAAATTGGGAGAAGATAAAAAGACAATGTTATTTGAAAATTCCAGTTTGGTTATCGACTATTGAAGCATTTTCCTATCCTATAATTTACAAGAAGGAACAAACAGTTAGATATGGGGAACTTTTGGATGAAAAGGGTGAACTTAAATCAATCCAAAACTTAGAGGAACAAGGTATAAGGATGAATTGGTTTTCATATGCACAAATACATTCAAGGTATGATGAAGATTTTAAAACGGAGGGATTCTATGATAAGCAGACTGATTTAGATAAGATCTTGATGGGTACTGATGAGAAGGTGATTAAAAAATTATATGGTTATTTACTGGGAATGAAATTAGAGGAAGAACAAGTCAAAGAAACTATGATTGTTTGGGGGAAGAATTTTGGATATGGGATTGATCGAAATGGCAGAAATTGTGGTCTCAAAATTATAAAATGACAATGTCAACAGCATATAAAGAAAACTTGTATAAGATGTTTTACAGGTGGCACTTTCCTCCGACAAGAATAGCAAGAATGTTTAAGAACAAATCTGAAAAATGCTGGAAATGTCATCAGATACCCGGCTCGTATTATCATATGTGGTGGACTTGTGAGGATGCTAGAAAATATTGGACTAAAATTCGCATGTGGTTGGAAAAAATGACAAAGAATCATATAGACTTGAAACCAGAGATCTTCTTATTGGGAATTTTACCTGAAATATATAGTAAAGATTTGAAATACCTGATTGTAAATGTATTAACAGTGGCCAGGATTGTATTTGCTAAAAATTGGAAGAATGAGAAAATACCATTACAGGAAGAAATTATTAAGAAAATATTGGAATGTGCTGAGATGAGCAGATTAACATTTGAAATTAGAGAGCAAGAGGATAAACAATTTTATGAAATTTGGGATCTTTTTTATAGATGGCTAGATGATAAAGTACGATAATAGAATATTTGGAATGTTAGATAGTAAGAAATATCTTTATCTTGCTATTTTGCTATTATTTTGTTATTTGATATAATATTTATAAAGGGTTTTTTAGGATCGATTTGGTATGATTATATGATTTGTTGAATAATCTGGTTAAAGTATTGTTAGCTCATAAAGCATGAATGATTAAAAGTATAGTCAAAAATTTCTCTTTTTTTTAGTGATATTAGGATATATAAGTTTGGATTGATAATATGATTTGTTATGTAACAACTGTAACTGGGACTACAGAATGAATGCACAAAAATGATGAACCAACTGACACACTGGATGTACATACGAGAGTTGAATGTTTTAATGTTTTGTTTGTCTTGTTTGTTTGTAGAAAATTAATAAAATCTTTTTTCAAAAAAAAAAAGAAACAAATATTTCTAAAAACACTGTTACTATTTTAAACAAGTCTCCATTGTAATTTAATGTACATAAGTGTACGTCAAAGTTAAAACATATAGGGACCTATATAGTCTTTCTTTGGTTTTTTTTTCCTCAAAATAATTCTATAGGGTCTACCTTTATCAATAGTGCTCTGCTGGGTAAAAGTTAAATATCCTGAGATATGCACCATATTTTATGGAAAGCAAATATTCTGTACATTAATTTCATATCATTTACTAAAAATGGCAACTGAAACACAATTATTGCTGAGTAATCTATATAACAGAATTACTACTAACAATACCTTCTCTTACCCTTTGTATTTAACAGAAGCTAATTCAAAACTGTCATAGGTGAAGCATTTTCTATCAAAGAGGAAATGATAAGAAAAAAATCATTTTTAAAAAAAATTCCTGCATGGGAGATGCTGCCAAAATCTTAGAGTTATTTGACAAAGTTGACCGCTTTAATAGCTGTGTTTTTGGACACGATAAATCACAGTGCTCCTCACTTTTTAACTCAAAACTTCTATTTATTCTGATTTGAATGATTACAAGTATCCAATCTTTTTTGCAGAAGGGCTTCCCTTTAGTCTGAGTGAGGTGGGTCAAAATACATCAAATAATTAAGTATTTTATTGGCTGAACATTCCCTATTGTTTTCCAGGTTATCTCAAAATACTTAAAAAAATAAAATTTGTAAAATACATAGTCGCAGTCGCCAGTGGACAGGAAGTATGACTCCTGCGTATTTTTCAGAGGCTGAAAAGGCTATTAGAAATGCACTGCAGGTTCCCTCAGATGTGTCCGGAAAGGAAATCACTACATAAAATCTTACTTCTTTCCATGACGCATCTCCAACTGACTTATACCCTGCCCACACTGAAAAACAACTCTCTTAAATATCACAATGTTCAAGTACAGCGTATGGCAATGAATGGTAAATTTACAGAAATATTGACGACAGGGAAATGAAGGAGTAAAGGAGATTAATAAGAAATGAAATAAAATAATAAATTTCACATACAGTCTAAATTCACACATAATGGTAAGCAAAGATTTTTAACTACAGATTGTTGGGGGGAAGCTAACACACAGTTCAGGGATGGGCAAACACTTTGAGGCTAGGAGATTGTAATACACCTTCGCAGCTTTTAAGGGTTATAGAGTTTGTGACGAAGAAATCAGGACTTTCTACTGGAGGCTGACACAATTCCTCTTTCTTTCTTTCTTTCTTTCTTTCTTTCTTTCTTTCTTTCTTTCTTTCTTTCTTTCTTTCTTTCTTTCTTTCTTTCTCTCTCTCTCTCTCTCTCTCTCTCTCTCTCATGAAAAAAGTTGCTGCTGCAGTTGCCAAGTTTTTGCCAACTCAATGTTGGAAGATACTGCATGCCATAAAAAAATGATCTGCTGATCACTTATGACTTATTTCTGCAACAATTGGCATATTCGGGTACAGAAAAAAATGAATAAATTCCATTATGACCTAATGCAATGTGTAAGAATTACTTCAAGTCCGTTTGCACTGCCTATTCTATTATCTGGGTATTAGCTGGTGATTAATTTTTCTCCAAAGAGTATGTTCATTATTGCACTGGCTGGGCACAAAGTGGCCCAGGTCATGCCATTTCACATACGAAGGGAAATACCTGGTTCTTCAAGCAGCTGCAGCAAAACATTACTTGGGAAAGATTCCAAACCTTACTATTCCTGGTTATGGGTCAAAAGTTAGAACAGATATTCACAACCTCTATGCACAGATGTTGTTTGTTTGTTTGTTTTTTTAAAGCTGTTTCAAGATGTTACAACATGTAATAATAAATCAGGATGACCTTGGGGGCCAAGGGAATGGGATGCTGGCCAGGAAACAATGGGACAAAAGAGTGGGGAGCCCTCAATGGCTTAACAGTCAGAGGAAAAAACTTAGAAAGGACCCCGTTGTGTCCGTTTGGAAGGAGGCCAGGAGTCGGTGACTTTGTATCAGCTCTTTATTGTTGCTAGGAACCGAACTCGCTCTTTGGAAAACCTTGCGGCTTTTTATTTCCAAGCTGCGGCGGCCGCAGCCAATGGCACCGCTTTGAATCTCCCGCGATTCGAATCTACCAATCGCGGGAGATTCTCAGGGAGCCAATCGGCACGGCTCGCCTAACCAATCCGATCGCCCCGCACTTTGGCCAATCAAAGCACGGGGATTCCAAGAATTCAAATTAAGGTACAGAACACCCCTCCCCTCTTGGTTCAGTCCTTACGTAGCGTAGTCCCGTAGGTAGGCGGGGCTCCGTCTTTGCCTACTGGACCTGCGCAGATCAGTTGTAGGTTGGATCCCGGCCGGTTCGGTCGGGGTCTCTGTTTCTCCAGACTCCGTCGTGGGAACCGCCTGGTCTGTCTGGCCGGGCCGCTCTTTGCAGCTCCCTCCTGGGCTACCCGGGTTGGTTGAGTTGCGGGTTTCGCCGCTCCTGCTCGGTCTTCCCGGGTTGGTTGAGCTGGCCTGGCTGTCTCTTCCTGGCGAGGTTTCTTGCTGGCTGCTTGCAGGTGAGTATGGTTGGTTTCTTTCTTCTGAGTTTTGGTTCCCGGGGTATCCCCTCCCCTCTTGGTTTGTGTTGAGGGGGTTGGTTTTGTTTGGTTGCGTGTCTTGTGTGGCAGTCCTCGATCTTAACTGATCGATGTGGCGTTTCCATGCTCGTCCGTCGGTTGTTTGTAGCCGGTATGAGTGTGGGCCTGTTAGCTGTGTTATGATTGCTGGTATCCATAATGGGTCTCCGGTTAGGTTCTTCGCGTAGACGGCGTTGCCTGGTGCGAAGGTTCGGTGTTTGCTGGTGGAGTCTGGGGATTTCTCCGGGTTGTAAGTGGGGTGTAGTCTATTGAGTGGTGACCTTATTTTCCTCCCCATTAGCAGTTCTGCCGGGCTTTTATTTGTTGTGGTGTTTGGGGTTATGTGCTGTACGAAGAGTAATTTATTTATTTTTTCCTGGATCTCCCCGTGGTCTATTTTCTGGAAGGTTTTTTTTGTGAATTGAACCATCCGTTCCGCCCTTCCGTTCACTGCCGGATGCGCCGGGGCTGTCAGTGCATGTCGTATGCCCCTTTCCGCTAGGAATTTTTCGAATTCCAGCGATATGAATCGGGGCCCATTGTCAGATACAAGGACGTCTGGGAGGCCGTGTGTTGCGAAGAGTTTGCAGAGTTCTTTGGTCACGGCTTCCGTGGTGGTTGTTCTCATGTTGCTTACCTCCAGCCAGTTGGAGTAAGTGTCTACGGTTATTAAGAAAGTGTGTCCTTTTGTGGGCCCAGCGAAATCTATGTGGATTCTAGACCAAGGTCCCCTGGGGGTTTCCCACTCTAGGATGGGTGCTGTGGGTGGGCTTGGTCTAGTTTCCTGGCATCGTTGACACCTTGCTACCCAGGCCTCGATCTGTTTGTCCATCCCTGGCCACCAAGCGTAACTTCTGGCCAGGGCTTTCGTTCTAACGATGCCCGGGTGCCCCTCGTGTAACAGTTCCAGTACCTTCCCTTGTAGTTTTTCCGGAATGACCACCCTATCCCCCCATAGTATACACCCTTTTAATAATGAGAGTTCTGTTTACCGGTTTCGGAATGTCCTGAAAGTCTCGTCGTTTTCCTTTTCCGGCCACCCTTTCTCTACCCAATGCAAAACCCGCGCCAGACGTTTGTCTTTATTAGTTTCTCGGGCAATGTCTGACGCGGTTATGGGTAGGTTGGGTAGAGTCTCTATGCTGAGGGTGGTTGTCGTGGGTGCTGGGTCAGTGTCTGGTTCGGGTAATGGTGAGTGGCTTAAGGCATCCGCATGGGAGATAGTCTTACCGGGTCGGTGTGTGAGCCCGTAGTTGTAGGCGGCCAGGAATTCAGACCACCTTGTCATTCTGGGGGACAGAATGTTCGGGGTGGCCCTGTTCCCTGCGAGTATTCCCAGCAGCGGTTTGTGGTCGGTGATGATGGTAAACGTCCATCCGTAGAGGTACTCGTGAAACCTTTTGACTGCGGCGACGATAGCCAAAGCCTCTTTGTCCAGCTGGCTGTAGTTCCGCTCCGGTTTGGTGAGGGTCCTTGAAAAGAACGCGATGGGTGCTTCCTTTCTGTCGGGGAGAGTGTGGCTGAGGACAGCGCTGACGCTGAAGGGTGATGCGTCGCATGTGATGGCTAGTGGTAGGGTCTCGTTGTACTGGATGAGGACGGCATCTGAAGTGAGCAAGTCCTTGGTTTTCCTGAAGGCGGCTTCCTCGCGTTTCCCCCAAGTCCAAGTAGCCACCTTGTCCAAAAGCCTATGCAAAGGCTCCGCCGCGGTCGCCTTTTGGGGCAGGAAGACATTATAAAAGTTAAGTAGCCCCAGAAACGCCTGCAGTTCTGTTTTTGACCTGGGTGTGGGGGCTTCTTTGATGGCTTTAATTTTTTTGTCGGTGGGGTGAATGCCGTGTCGGTCTAGGAGGTATCCTAGGAATTCGACCCGCTCTGTGTACAGCTGGCATTTTTCCCTCTTCACTTTAAACCCGGTTTCTTTGAATCTCGTTAGCACCTCCCTTAGGCAACTCTCTAGCTCGGCCTGGTTGGTTGCCGATACTAGTACATTGTCGAAGTAGGGTACCACCCCCTTGATGCCTTGTAAGAGTCTTTCCATGAGGCTCTGGAAAATTCCAGGCGCCACGCTGACTCCGAATTGGAGTCGGTTACATCTAAAGGCTCCTCGGTGGGTGACTATGGTTTGCTCCTCTGCAGTTTCCTCATCAACTGGCCGTTGCTGGTATGCTTGGGCCAGGTCGAGTTTCGCGAAAACTTTGCCCCTTCCCAGTGAGTGTAGGAGATGTTGCACTACTGGGACGGGGTAAGCGCTTGCTGCAAGGCGCCATTTAGGGTGGCCTTATAGTCCCCGCAGATTCTCACTGACCCATCAGGCTTGATTGGGGTGACTATTGGGGTCTCCCACCGGGCGTGGTCTATGGGTTGTAGGACCCCTTGCTTGACGAGCTTGTCAATTTTCTTGTCGATTTTTGGTTTGAGTGCGAAGGGTACCTGCCTTGGTTTTAGGCGTTTCGGGGGAACGTTTGGGTATTGGCTGAAGGATATAGGGGGCCCTCGGTACTTGCCTAGGGTGCTGTCGAACACTTCTTGGAAATCCCAGGCCAGTTGCTGCTCCCAGTCTGCTTCAGCGATGTGGTCGATGCCCGTGACTGTGATGCCGAGTGGTGCGAACCATTGAAGTCCCAGCAGGCTAGGTCAGTCTCGATCGACGATGGTCAAGGGAAGTCTTTCGGTGTGCCCCTTGTAGGTCACTGTGAACTATCCTGTTCCGACTACAGGGATGCGGTTTCCCTGGTAGTCTTTGAGGATTAGTCTCTGGTTTTCTAGTTTCCTTCTCTGGATGGTAGGCACCAAGCATTTAATTTCTTGCCAGGCTACCATTGAGAGGTAGGACCCGGAGTCCACCTCCATTTTACAGGGTTCGCCTTCGATGCCTACCTCCACGTAGACTTTTCTGGCGTCTGAGGTTGTTGCGTGGCCGATGGTGACCGTCTGATGTGTCTCTTCTCTCCGCCGGGTCTCGCCATCCCGTTGGGCTCGTCTGTTCCGGTCCCAACGGTTGTCTGCTGGCTGGTCTCTGGTCCTGGGGGGGGTGCTCTCTCGTCTCCGCTCACTCGGGTCCCATCGTCTGGGGCTGTGGTTTTTCTTGAGGTGGCAGACGCGGGCGATGTGGCCCTTCTTGTCGCAGTGCCGGCAAACAGAGTCGAAGAACCGGCATTCGGATCTGGGGTGGTCGCCTCCGCAACTAGCACACGCGGTCCTTGACTTACGACTCCGCCGGTTGCGCTGGTCGCGGCCTGCCTGGAGACGGTGGATGTCTTCCTCCTCGTCTGAAGTGCCCGAGGTGGAATGGAGTTCGCCCTGGTGGATGGTAGTTTCAGGTTGGGCCTCGGTCGACCTTGCAGAGTGGTTGTTTGCGGTGCGGTCCCCGGCGTTCGGTCTCCGCATGCGGTCTGCTGCTTGTCGGGTGGCTTCGGCTGCCGTGGCTTCTGTGATGGCATCGGCGAGGGCGATGTTGCCCTTGGCCATCAACCGACTTTGGAGAACGGGGTCCCAAAGGCCGAGCATGATTCGGTCCCGCAGGGCCTCGTTCATATTGGAGAACTCGCATAGTCCTCCAAGGCGCCGCAGCTTTGCAACGAAATCACTGAGACTCTCGCCCGACCGCTGATCCCGCCGATAAAATTCGTATTGTCGGATGAGGATGGGTACGGCTGGAGCGTAGTGTCTCCGGAGTATTGGCTCGAGGTCATCCCAATCCATCGCTGTAACATCAGCGGGCTTGGCTAGCACTTTTGCCATCTTAAACACTGCGGGCCCGCAGTGCGTTAGGAAGACGGCTCATTTCTTCGGTCCAGTGGCGTCCTTCAGGTCATTGCATTCGAGGAACATGCGGAATCTGTCTGTGTAAGATTCCCAGTCCTCGGTAGCAGGGTTGAAGGGTGTTGGTGGCGCGATGTTGGCCATCTCGTCGGTTGGCTGGCTTCCGTCGGACACGTGCTTTGGTTCAGGATCAGGATCCCACCTTCGTCGCCAGTGTTGTGTCCGTTTGGAAGGAGGCCAGGAGTCGGTGACTTTGTAACAGCTCTTTATTGTTGCTAGGAACCGAACTCGCTCTTTGGAAAACCTTGCAGCTTTTTATTTCCAAGCCGCCGCGGCCACGGCCAATGGCACCGCTTTGAATCTCCCGCGATTCGAATCTACCAATCGCGGGAGATTCTCAGGGAGTCAATTGGTGCGGCTCGCCTAACCAATCCGATCGCCCCGCGCTTTGGCCAATCAAAGCGCGGGGATTCCAAGAATTCAAATTAAGGTACAGAACAGACCCTCTTCCTAAGTTATTTCGGCTGATAACTAAGCATCCTAACAGTATTCCTGATATTGAAATATGTTCTCCTTTTCTGGGTTTTATGCACTTGCTGCTTTCCCAATTTATTGTTCCTATTGATAAAAACAGCAAGTAAAGGGGTTTTTTTCCCCCCCAAATAGAAAAAAAAGGGAGAGGGGAGAAAGAAAACTATTGGCACTTTGCTCTTAATGGATCTCTAGCAAAACATCCCACCTTAAATCTTCTCCCAGACACACTTTCCCTCCGAAAAAAAAAAAAAGCTGGATTGGATAACTTGATAATTTTGACAATCTTAAATACATTTCCTACCGAGAGCTAAGATTATTCTGCCACTGTGGTAGCCATCCTGGATGCAAGGCTGAATCCTAATTTTTAATTTCACATGCTATTCTCATCCTCAGATAATTAAGATACTGTTCTTCATTCTCCTCCCTTGAGAAAGCCTGTCTGGCGAACATTTCCAATTTGGCAAAATTGACAGCAAGTATGAATTCTGGAGATGTTGGCTTCATTTGCTGAAACACGCCTTTATCCCTTAGCTCCTCTTTAGTACAGAACAGTTTTTGTTTATAAATACAGAAAAGAACTCTCCAGCAGCTTTGCATTTCTTCCTTACAAGGAATCCAAAAGTTGCTTGGATGTATTTCCCAACTGCAGTATTACTGCAGCAAATTACTGGAATACATTAGGAAAGTAATTCTCCAGACAAATTAGCTTAACAACGAGCTATGCTAAAAATGTTGAATTTAAATTTAAATTTATGAAAGTAAAATAAAAGAGAAAGGGCAAAATAAGGAGGTCTCTGTGCATAAAAATATATATTTCCTTCTTTTCTACCATGAGAAAATTTCACGTTAAAAGAATGTATCCTATAGCCATGTATGGTGCATGTATGGTAGTTTTATAGAAACAGGCCCCCCAAATGCCCCCCATTCTTATTACAAACAATTTGATCTTGCCTTTTGAGCTGCAATCTTTTTAGGCTTGGCAGGAGAAGCTTTCTTAAGTTCTGCTTTAAGGAACAGAAAGAGCAGATGAAATCTATTCTTTTTAAATCAGGGCTTTATTGCCTGATTAATTTACTTGGAAATGCAACTCTTGCACTTCAAATAAATGCGCTTAGACTTGCAATCTTATTTAGGTGATGTAAAGAAAAGGCATGGATTACTGCATTTCAACCATGGAAAGTTTTGTACTTTGCCAATGCTTATCCTTGAACCATAACGTAGCATAATAAGAGTACAGAGCCTGTAAATATATAAAGACTCAAAATGAAGCCTTAGCAAAGTTTGGAGTCACTTGTTTGTGGGATGGCTGATCATAACAATACAATGAAATAAAATAAATAAATACATAAATAAATAATTGGATAATTAACAATTCATGGTTTGGCACAGCATTGGGGATCTCAGCCAGCGAGAAATGTCAATACATGATGTGATTACAGTAAACACAGCATTTTGAAATAAGAAAGAACAAGAGACAGAGGTAAAAGTGGGACTAGCAACAAAAAGTGTAGAATTCTCAATTTGGGGTCTTTATTGTGACCTTTCTGGAATCTCTCTTTCCAGTGAGAATTTTTTTGGGGGTGAGGGACAGCATTTTTAGAATTTTTAAAAAAAATGTTCGAAAAACTTCCCCCACCTTTATCGATTCTGCTCTGCTATCCACGATTAATTCCCAATTTATACCCTATGTAAAGCAGTCTATCACTTAAAACACTCTTGCCAAGGGTATATGTTTTACAATTTGTATCATTACAATGTCTGGCCACATGAACCGTCACTACATATTTAAGAATGAAACTGTACCAATCTACTATTTGCTTACATAATATTCAGGGCTTTCCTCCAGTTTGAAGTGATTTCAATTAATAAATGTAAGAGATGAAAGGCATGATGTCTCTGGTTAGACCTAGCCATACCGGTGCTCCTCTTCCCATGAACAGAAATGGTCTCCAGATATGAATGAAGGCCAACCAGTGGGGAAGTCTACCATGTATCTTAGTTTCCTTTGAATATCTTAACCAGGGGTCCCCAATACCCAGCCCAATATTGGACTGTGTCCTATTTGCAACCCAGGCACATAAGTAGTGGGCTGGTGCATGTATAGTTCAATTCATGCGAGAAGCAGGCTGGCACACATGCGCACTCAGCTCAATTTGCAGTCGAGCTATGTGTGCATGCATGGCACACTCTCCCTTCCCCAAGCAGGGCTGATAAGCCACAAAGGTTGCGGACCGCTGATATACGTAGTATCTTTTTCTTGGAAGTATAAAAGTAATTTATCTCTGTTTACCTGTGGCTCCTTCTCATGTTTGCTGGGATCTTTTTCATAACTTTCTGCATAGATTCTAAGGGTGGCTCGCACATGGCTTGAAGCACTTAATCTAAAGATGAGTCTGGAAGCATCAGTGAATATAATCCTCAACCCCTGCAGGGTGAATAAATATTGTATAAGCACAGAAACAGAATTCATGAGAACAGTCATTTGCTAAAGTAAATGTTACTATACTGTAGCAATTAAGAGTTCATTTGCAACAATAATTGATTTTCTTATTCAACACGAGGACATAATTTTCAACCATTTTATATATATATATATATATGGTATTCAGCTTTGTTCGGGTATTTTCCCACGTCATTATAGTTGTGCTTTTAAAGTTGTAGCAACAATTCGGCAGAATCTCATCTGCCATCATCAGGCTTCTGTATTCTGTTCGTCTTCACAATACAGAAGCCTGATGATAGCAGATGAGATTCTGCCGAAACGTTGCTACAACTTTAAAAGCACAACTATAATGACGTGGGAAAATACCCGAACAAAGCTGAATACCATACATGTAAGTACCCACGAAAACTTAAGAAATCACACACACACACACACATATATGTACAATTGGAATTGTTTGACTTGTCTGCTAATTAAAATAGAATAGAAAAAATAAAATAAAACAGAAATGATTTTGCTTACTATTTGGGCCTTGGATATATTTTCCATTAATAAAATTGTCACACTTATAATAGCAAAAGTTAAAAATAATGCACATTTCTATTTCCCAGTTGCTATGTTTGGAATCTGCTCAGATCTAGTTGTTGCTGCTGGCAGTGAAGGTTAAAGCAAAAGCGACAAATTATGCAAGTTCTCAATTATCTTAGTCTTGTCCTGGTTCTTTTACCAGTTATTTTCCTCTTTCAATGATGTCATGTTATGTGAAAAAAAAATCTCCTGGGCATACCTGTCTTTTGGTCACAGTGCCATCTACGGGATCCACATATTCAAAGTTGGTTGCTTTCTGCACAGTGTAAACATTGTTTCCAACAGCAAATTGTTGATTAGTGAAAGATTTGTCAGTGATCAAGGCTTCCAGGTCTCTCATTATGTAATACGCCATTCTAGGATCCAGTGCTTCATAATCAAATCTTGTATTGCAAAAAAGAAACATGTGAAAAATTAATATGTATTATTTATTTATGAAATCTGTTATGGCTGTATATATGACTTGGCAGCTGACAGTTAAAATGGGATAGAAACAAAATTAAAAACAAAACCAGCAATTAAACACATAAATACATAAGAAGTAGAAACCAAGCTTTCCACAATAATTCAGCCTGAGAAACAGCTCACCCACATTATCAAGGCTGCAATTTTGATGGCAAAGCCAAGCTTTAGTGCCTTGTGAAAGGCCAGAGGTTTAGAGGAAGTCTGATCTTGGGGAGGATAGTCTGAAGAGTGGGTACCATGGCAGAAAATTAGAAATGCAATACAAGCAGGACATTCCCACAGGTGGCTGGAGAGAGGGGAAGCAATTTCACCAGGCAACTGGACTGAACCATATGACCAATTGTTTGGGAAAGGGGAGAAACTTTTACTTTTACTTTGGTGAAAACCATGGGAGTATTCAGAGTCGTTTTTCACCAGCTTGTGCCAATATGATATGTACAATAAAATTATTCTTTGAGGAACCCACTTGCCTCGGAGTTTTGTTTGCTATGGGTGTATTTCTTGGAACCCTGACAGCATGATGACATAAACCAGGGATGCCCAACCTTGGCAGACTTGTGGACTTCATCTCCTAGAATTCCTCAGCCAGCTATACAATTCTGGGAGTTGAAATCCACAGTTTTAAAGTTGCCAAAATTGGACACCTCTGGTATAAATGAAGCTACTACAACTTTAATGTTATAATTATGGGACAATGTTTATCTATTTCATGATTTTCCTTTTATAATAAAATGCAAATAGAAGTTCAAGAAAATTAAATAATACACAGATAAAACATCAATGGTCTTAATACTTTTAGCTTTAGAATACCAATATTGTCTGGTTTTGAATTTTTTGGAATATGTTGCTGGTAATTTTTTAAAAATGTCTTGGCTATAAATTAATAGCACTCAACTTATATCTGAATGCAAGAGTTCACTTTACAATGATTACCATTTTTCTATGCTGCAGTACAAGCCGATATTGTAGTTTTTGCAAAAATTGAAATGAATGGTTTGGGGTTTGACACACGCACAGTCATAATTGTAACTACTTTTATCGTTATTTCTAAAGGCATAAAACAGGTGTTGCAAAAACTTGAATTAAAATGGCTATCATTCTGCTGATAACTCTTCACCTGCAATAATAGTGACGGCCAAATTTTGTCCAGTGATCTCTAACAATTTCCTCCACGCCCTGCTTTCGAGCTGCTATAATTGAGAGCCAAATTAAAACAGCCCAAAGTCCATCTTTCTCTCGGATGTGGTCAGATCCTATAGAAAAAATAGTAAACATATTATATGATAAGAGAGTGCAGTAATGAATCAACAAGTTTCAGTACATGCCAGGCCTCAAAGGCCTCACGTAGGCTGAAAGCGTGTACCAGGAACAAAGAACATCAATCAGCAATACAACACCAGGGGCTACTAACTGGACTGCAGGCGTTGATTGGCTACTTTGTACCTACTAAAACTGACCATTTAACACTGTGATTTGATGCTACTATATGTCCACTAATATTTTTACTCTATCCAATAATGATTGGATAGAGTTCACTGCTTGTGACGTATTACTGTGTGCTTTTAATAAAAGAGCTTCCCGAGCTCGTGATCATCCGAGATAGAACCAGCCTGGTGTCTTTCTTGATGCATTCGACCACCCAGTGAGAAGCCTTCCAAATGCGGAGCAAAGCCGCATCTGGTGACCCCGACGTGATCCGTTAAAAGAAATGGGTGCGTCTGTCTTCGACTGCTTATCTCACCCGGCCGGACGAGCCAGTTGCAATTCAGGGATGCTGTCTCGTGTCACGGATCCCTCCCCAGGAATCTTCCCTAAAGAAGACATCCTCCTTTCAGGTGAGTATGGGCGGAAAGTTCTCCAAAGCGCAGATAGCACATTTGCAGGAATTAGGAGAATTAACAAAGAGCTCAATTCTTATTCTTAGGAATCAGGGCAAAATGCTCCTGGTTCCAACTAAAAAGGACCTTATCACCCTTTTGACTTACATCTATACACAATGTCCGGCTTATCCTGAGAAAGGGTCCTTGAAAGTCTCCACATGGAAACATTTGGGTGACTATTTTCATAGTAATCCCAGGGCTCCGCCAAAAATTCTGATCACATGGCGGATAGTCATGGAATGCTTAAAAATCCATGGCTCAGCACTGACCAATGCCCCCTCCCCTAAGGAGAGTCTTCCTCCTTATACAGCTGAAACCAAGACAAAGGATGCTCTCCCGTTAGAAGCTTCCTCCCCACTGCTCCTGAACCGATAAATCCTCCTGACTCAAATCCAGCGGAGAATCAGAAACCCATGGGAGCGATTGCACAAGCCATGGTGCAGGGACGCAGGGAGGGCTCTCTTACTCTGGAGGAGCTCTCTCTCTGTCCCGTTGAATATATAGGGGATGGAGCTGGAAATATGGTGCCTAGACTTGAATCTTTACCCATGAAATTAATTAGGGATTTAAAACAAGCCGTGGCCATGTACGGCATCCAGGCACCATATGTCAGAGGCTTCATTAACACCATCAGCACCTCCTTTTTCATGCTACCCCAAGATTGAAAGATCTTTTCCGTATGATACTGACAGAACCGCAGTATGTTGTTTGGGAGTCAGACTTTCGCGCTGAAGCTGAAAAATTTGCCCGCGATCGTGGCACAGCCACGAGAGCGGATCAAATTTTTGGTATGGGCCGATTTATGGACTTAACAGCTCAGATGGCACTCCCACCACGTATCCTTGCCCTTATCAGTATCATAGCGGTCAAAGCCCTTGACAAGGTTGATGGTTCTACTTCTGGCATCGTAGGATCTTTTTCAAAAATTACTCAAGGCTCACATCAGCCGTATGCTGAGTTCATAGAGGAACTTCAGAAAGCCATTCAGAGACAAATATCGAATGAAGAAGCCCGTAAAGAGCTTCTGTTAAAACTGGCCGTTGAAAATGCTAATGAGGATTGCAAGAGGATTCTGCAGCCTCTATCTGCCCGAGTGGGGGCTTCCCTCTCGGACTATCTAAAGGCTTGCAGAATCATGGGAACTGTCTCTTACAATATGGAACATCTGGCCATGGCCTTGCAGCAAGCAAATTCTCAAAACAGGCCAGCCGGAAACTGCTTCAATTGTGGGAAGCCAGGCCATTTCAAAGCACAATGCAGAGCCAGAGACAATACACAAAACAACACCAAGCCTAAGACGATATGCCCAAGGTGCAAGAAAGGGTACCACTGGGCAAACCAGTGTCGTAGTAACATTCCTCAGCCACAGGGAAACTAGAGGAGGGGCGATCAGCCAGCCCCGCTCCAAAGGCTGACTCCATATCTTTCCAACTAATTGCCTCCGAAGATATGGAAATTGACATTCCAGGCACTGTTTACTTTCTCCCCACATGCCTGAAAACGATCCCTCCTGCCATGACGCCCCTCATAATTTATCCCATCCGAGACCTCATGGCAAGGGGAATCATTGCTTCTCCATTTCTGAGAGATTCCGACGACTTTTCCTCAGTGGCCATGGCAGTAATTGGAAATACTCCCACAAAATTTAGCAAGGGAGAATTAGTAGCAACCGCTATTCCGGTACCTGTTAAAACGGCTGATGCATGGGCATTTACTGTCCATCAGACAGTGGAACAAGCCAGGCCTGTGTTACAATTCACAATCCGTAACAAAGTCTTTTCGGGTCTCTTAGATACTGGAGCTGATGTAAGTGTCATCCGAACGGCTGAGTGGCCGGACAATTGGCCTTTGGAAACTGCCCCAGCCGTTCAGGGAGTGGGAGGAGTTCAGCACGCCCACTGTAGCAAACACTGGCTACCGGTGAGTTCCTCTGATATTTCTTGCACGGATTACCTCCAACCCTTGGTCCTTCCGCTACATACTAACCTGTGGGGCTGTGATCTTATGTCTCAACTTAATGCAAAACTTATTATCGATTAATGGAATCTTTTGCTAGAACTCCACCGCAGCTACAATTAAAAACCACAGAACCTGTTTGGGTAGATCAATGGCCCCTCACTATAGACAAACTAGAGGCCCTGCAATCACTTGTTCAGGACCAAATTGTCAAAGGGCACGTTGAACCATCTGTCAGCCCATATAACACCCCCATTTTTTTGGGGGGGGAAAGAGATTTTATTAATTTTCTACAAACAAACAAGACAAACAAAACCATTAAAACATCAACTCTCATATGTACATCCAGTGTGTCAGTTGGTTCATCAGTTTTGTGCATTCCTTTTGTAGTCTCAATTACAATTACATTACATAACAACTCATATTGTCCTTCCGAACTTATATATCCTAATATCACTAAGAAAAAAGAAAATTTTGACTATACTTTTAATCATTCATGCTTTATGAGATAACAATACTTTAACCAGTTTATTCTGTAACAAATCATATAATCATACCAAATCAATCCTAAAAAAGCCTTTATAAATATAATGTCAAATAACAAAGTAATAACAAAATAGCAAAATAAAGATATTCCTTACTGTCTAGAATTCTAAATATTCTATTATCGTATTTTATCATCTAGCCACTGATAAAAAAGATCCCAAATTTCATAAAATTGTTTATCCTCTTGCTCTCTAATTTCAAATGTCAATCTGCTCATCTCAGCACATTCCAATATTTTCTTAATAATTTCCTCCTGTAATGGTATTTTCTCATTCTTCCAATTTTTAGCAAATACAATCCTAGCCGCTGTCAATACATTCACAATCAGGTATTTCAAATCTTCACTATATATATCAGGTAAATTTCCCAATAAGAAGATCTCTGGTTTCAAGTCTATGTGTTTCTTTGTCATTTTTTCCAACCACATGCGAATTTTAGTCCAATATTTTCTAGCGTCCTCACAAATCCACCACATATGGTAATGCAAGCCGGGTATCTGATGACATTTCCAGCATTTTTCAGATTTGTTCTTAAACATTCTTGCTATTCTTGTCGGGGGAAAGTGCCACCTGTAAAACATCTTATCCAAGCCTCAATTTGACATCACTTTAAAAAACGCCGCTCAAACAGTTTTGGTCAAAAAAAAAAAAAATCTCACAGATTTCTTCTTTGTTCAGGATGCCCTTTCAAACCTCAGCGAATTTACAACACAAAAGAAGGTTCTCACCCAGCCGACACACTTTCTTTCCAGCCACTTTTTTTCCGGAGCTGTCCCAACTTCAGCAGCTATGGGGGCTGCCTCTCCGCCACCAGCAAAAGGGCTTCTCCCGGATCAAACCAGAGATTTTGCGATATCTCTGGGATCCTGGGACAGTGCCCTTTCCAATCCCCATCTCTACGGGACGGTTTAGGTCCGTTGGGACCGACCAGGGGCGAAAATATTGGCTGCGATCTCAGAGCCCTGAGATCGCAGCTGTATCGCCGAAACGAAGCTCCGCCTTCTCCCCCTTAACACCCCCATTTTTGTCATGAAGAAAAAGTCAGGAAAATGGAGGCTACTGCAGGACTTACAAGCCGTGAACACAATAATAAAACCAATGGGGGCATTACAATGTGGTCTTCCAAATCCCAACATCATCCCTGAAAAATTTGATTTAATGGTCATTGATTTAAAAGACTGCTTCTTTTCTATCCCTCTGCATGAACAAGATTGTGCCTTATTCGCTTTTACACTACCTCGCTTAAACAACTCCTCTCCCTCCTCCCGCTTTCAGTGGAAAGTCCTACCTCAAGGTATGCTCAATAGCCCCACCATGTGTCAACACTATGTCAATAATGTCCTGCTACCCTATCGTTCTGCTTTTCCACACTTTCTGGTGTATCATTACATGGACAATATCCTTGTTGCAGCTCCTGGCCCACCGGGTATGGTGTTCACTTCATTTTCCTTCCTGAAAGCCGTTCTTGCAAAAGGAGGCTTGCACATAGCACCTGAAAAGGTGCAAGTACTAACTCCATACGCATATCTGGGCTATAAAATGCTTTCTGCTACTGCCTATCCTTCACTCCCCTCTCTGTCTCTGCCTTCTCAACCCACTCTGGTTCAACTTCAGCAATATCTGGGTACCATTAACTGGGCTCGACCTTTCTTGTCTTTAACCACTGATATTCTTTTTCCATTGTTTGAAGCCCTTACCTGGGGAAAAAAGCCTGCTGACATAATATCCTTGCAGCAACCTCAGCTTCAAGCAATAACTCTAATAGAAGAGAATATCCAAAAAATATGGGTAGACAGAGCCAATACTCCTTTAGATATGGTCATTTTAGCCACCCCGAGGTTTATGACCGTGGCAGTAACTCAAAAGGAGCAAAAACTCCACATCATAGAGTGGATCCATCTTTCCCATATGCCACGATGCTCCATCACTTCCAAATCAGCTTAATTGGCTCAATTGATCATAAAAGGCAGGAGTCGTGCAAAATTACTTTTGGGAATAGATGTCTCCACACTTTTCATCCCTTTTTCGCTACAAATATGGGAATCTCTATTCCAAAACTCCTAGGAAATTCAGTTTGCCTTAGCTGACTGGCCTGGACTAGTTTCCTGCCATCCACCCGCTGATCCATGTTTTCAAATCATTCGGACAATACCCATTTCTTTCTCCTCTACCATCAGCAAAAGGCCTTTGGTCAATGCCTTGACTATATTTGCTGATGGCAGTAGGGAACGAGGGGCATGCGGTTGGCAAAAGAATGGGGTGTGGCACACTAAAACCACCCCTGTGCAAACATCACCACAAAGGGCTGAGCTTGCTGCAACCATATTAGTCCTCCAGAATTTTAACGAACCCCTCAACTTAATCCTAGGCAGCCTATATGTTACCCAAATAGTCTCTACTATTCACGATTCTTACCTCTCTCCCACTATTGATAAAAACATTCTCTCTCTTTTTGTTACATTGCAACACCTTGTTGCACAGCGTCAGCACCCCCTCTTTGTAGCACACATCTGCAGCCACCAACCCTTCCCAGGAATCCTCCAGGAAGACAATGATGTGGCTGATCAAGCGGCTGCAGGTATCATGACCTCACACACCTTAACTGCTTGGGAGAGCCATTCATACTTCCATCAAAACACTAAAGCTCTCATGAAACATTTCAACCTCACTATGGCCAAAGCCTCAGCCATTAGACAGCAGTGCCTCACCTGCAGTCAACAAGCCCATTCCATTCCTTTAGGGGTAAATCCCCGCGGGTTGAAAGCCTGTGAAATATGGCAGATGGGCGTTACTCAGTTTCCTCCGTTTGCCCCCTGGAAGTATCTGCATATCACAATTGATACTTATTCAGGGTTTATAATGGCAACCCCGCAAAAAGGAGAAGCCTCCGAACATGTCATCAACCATTGCACTCGCACCTTTGCATTGTTGGGACGCCCAAATGAAATAAAAACAGATAATGGTCCTGCATACACTAGCACAGCCATGTCAGAATTTTGCTCTAAGTGGCAAATTACCCACAAATTCAGAATCCCTTATAACAGTCAAGGACAAGCTCTGGTAGAGAGAGCCAACCTAACACTAAAAACAGCATTAGAACGACATTTGATCAAAGGGAAAAAAGCCCTTGGCCTCCCGGCGATGCAAGACACCCTTAATCTCTGTCTTTACACACTTAACTTCCTCAATCTCTCCGGAACCCCTGCTACGACGGCAGCGGAGCAACATTTTTCTTCCCCCCCTTCCCCTGATTCTCCCAAACCACAGGTATACTACCGCCAACTGCCAGACCCTACTTGGAAGGGTCCTGCTGCTCTCCTCACCTGGGGTCGTGGCTACGCAGCTATCCAGCTTCCAGATCGTGTCCTGTGGGTTCCTGGACGACACGTCAGACCATATCACCCCAAGATAAAAAAAATCACCACCCGCAGATATATCAACATGATTTGTCCTATTGCCTTGCCGACCCTCTTCCTCCTTCTTGCCACACATGCCTCCAAGGTCTCCATTCCGTCTCGAGTGACGTACTTCACACCAGGTACTCCCCTCCTGCTGACCTGCACCGCATCTGGGGTCATTTCCCCCCCACCTCAGATGGTCGACACTCCCTCAGCCATGGCTCCATATCTCCAGCAATGCTTCTTTCCAGATCAACACCTTTGAACACCCTCCTCAGACTACACTCCTCATACTTCGCCCTACTGCCACCACTTATTATTGCTCTGGTTGATGCCTCTTTGATTCCATATGCAACATTTATGAATCCTGGACAGTCCTCAGACCCCGTTCACTTCGTCATCATCACAGACAATTCGCAAATCAACCTGATGTTCAGGCCACCCCATTTCTACATCGGGTTAAGAGATTGCAGAACCCCACCAGCGCGTCAGATGGCTGCGCCCCCTGCCTGACCAAAACCATGCTAGCAGGCTCCATTCAACTAACTCTCATCTACCATACCCAACAACCGCAGAAGTGCGTTCCTATGGGAAAAACTTGCCAAAACAATGGGACCATGTACCATCTATGTAAGAAGAACTCAAAAACCATTTGCTACGATCCCAAGATGGCTGTACGTCTCAATGTTACCTTATGGGCGGGACTTCCAAGAACCTCTGGCAGATCTGATCCTGAGGGGGAGGGAAAACTTTATTACCTAAACCACACCACCGTGCTCAAGGATGGTACTAACCCAATTGTTTTAATCTTTGATGTTTGTGTTGCTTGTTCTAAACCAGGGGGACATTCATGCGGGTCTGCTGACTGAAAAACAATGTACGCCCACAATCATAAATATTTGTGTCATACGCCCATTAACAGGGCCATAGGGAACCCCAATCAATGGATTCCTTGTGGAGGTTCCGTCGAGTGCTCAGGTTGGTCTTGTGTCTGTGATTTTACCGGGGGAGGGTACTCAGGCTGCAATCATCTGTCACATTTCAAATGAATATCAGGGTCTACCACAGACAATAAGGTAGAAATCACCATCTCCAGACAACACCCTGCCTTGAATACTTATGGCATAGGGATTGATGGCACAGGATCAGATCCAAACACTTACATTACCATAAAAACTGAAGTAATATATGAAGGTAAGGAAACATCTTTAGGCTGGTCGGTATATAATAATTTAAGGAAATTAGAAAAAGCCCCTGATACCAGTATTATCGCAAAGAACTTGTTCATGAATATGGCAGAAAAAATTGCAAAACAACTTGCAATAACCAATTGTTTTGTTTGTGGGGGAACCACCACAGAAGAACAATGGCCATGGCAAGCCTTAGAAGCCTCGCCATCACTGTTTAATAACATGTCTTCTGTTGGAAACATAACAGTTAGAACAGCTTCCGATCCACTTATCTGGACAATTACCACCAACTTAATTGGTAGAAACTGCTTTTCCCGAAATGGGTCCACTCCAGCAGGACACCTCCTTTGCTTAGGTACATGGGGATAACTCCTACCAGACTTGGATTGCACCTGACAATACTACCACCACACCTGCTAAATTCAACACCTCCCTCCTTCCTTATCTCAATGACACAACATCTTCCCAAATTTGGACAGCCCCAAATAACATGTATTGGATTTGTGGTAATCTAGCCTATCCATCCCTTCCAACAGATTGGCAAGGATCATGTGTATTGGGGTGGATAAGACCTTCCTTTTTCCTCCTACCGATCTCCATTAAGCAAGAACTAGGCATCCCTGTGTATATACATTATCTCGCAAGAAAAGAGACACCGACAATGCCTTTAAAACCCCCATATATATGATTAATAGAATTATTCGTTTACAAGCTGTTTTAGATTTAGCAGGCCAACAAATAGACAAAGCTCTAAACACTCTAGTGACTGCTACAGACAAATTATGCACAGCTGTCTACCAAAATCGCTTAGCTTTAGATTACATACTAGCCAAAGAAAGAGGGGTATGTGGTAGGTTCAATCTCACGAATTGTTGTCTTCAAATTGATAAGGTTGGCAAAGTAGTAGCACAATTAACAACCAAGATGCGACAATTAACCTATTATCCTAATCAAGTATGGCAAGGCATTGATTTTAAGAATATTTTTAGTTCCTGGTTCCCAAAACTACCAGGATTACAAGCCATAGTAGCTCTCATAGGTATGATTGCTGCAGGATGCGTTATTCTTCCATATGTGTTACCAATTTTTGTTCGCACTATCTCCAATAGTCTGTCTTTATTAGCTGAAAAGCGCGCCACTGCACAGATTAATGCCCTCTGGGAAAAAGAACCTCTGTACAAAGTCATATCCTCAGAAGACTCTGATGCATATGCTCGCACAAGTTTTTGCATGGGCAGTGACGAAGATCCAGAAGAATTTCCTCCATATAAAACTAAAACAGAGGAGATGCAGTAATGAATCAACAAGTTTCAGTACATGCCAGGCTTGAAGGCCTCACGTAGCTGAAAGCGTGTACCAGGAACAAAGAACATCAATCAGCAATACAACACCAGGGGCTACTAACTGGACTGCAGGCGTTGATTGGCTACTTTGTACCTACTAAAACTGACCATATAACACTGTGATTTGATGCAACTATGTGTCCATAATATTTCTACTCATGTAACATAATGATTGGATAGAGTTCCCCGCTTGTGACATATTACTGTGTGTTTTTAATAAAAGAGCTCGTGATCGGGGCAGCTCACCCGAGAAAGAACCATCCTGGTGTCTTTCTTGATGCATTCGACCACCCAGTGAGAAGCCTTCCAAATGCGGAGCAAAGCCACAAGAGATAATCTCCTTTGGTTTGGAAACAGGGATAACAGCTATTCAGTAAATTACTGTACTTCCCAAATATGTGAGAATATTCTTACTATAGTAAAAGTAGACTAGGATTTGGACAATTTGAGTTTTTGCTTATGCAACACACATAAAACAATAAACTTCAACTTCTCCAGACTGGTCCCCTTTCTAATCCTTTATCACATGTATTGGTTGCATTTTTAAAATTCCAGGCATTTAAGAGACCCAGTTTGGCAGTGGTGGTATTCAACTGGTTCGGACTGGTTCGCCATTCACCAAAGATAGCCTCCGAAGGTCAGCTGAGAGGAGGGAAAAAAGCCTCAGATAATCTGAGAGAAGAAAGAAAAGCGCAGGATCAGCCCCCCCACCCGCCCCTGTGCTTTTCTCTTCTTTATTCTCTCAGCTGATTGCTGCTGCAGGCCTCAACTGGTGTGGGGAAAGATGCGCCCGGGCATTAGGCAAAGCACGCCCACCAAGCCACACCCACCGAACCGGTAGTAAAACAATCTGAATCCCACCACTGCAGTTTGGAATAACGGTTCAAGGCAATGGGGTAGAAACCAGGAGACTAGAAGTTCTAGTGCTGCCTTAAGGACAGAACTAGTTGAGTGATTTTGGGCCAGACATTTTCTCTTAATCCTAGGAAGAAGACAAGAGCAAATAATCTCTGAAAATTTCCAAGGAAACTACAGGAATTAATCCAGGCAGATGTCAGAAATCAACACTAACAAAAAGCACAAAAAAGAAAAAAAAGAGTTTTATTAAATATAAGCAAGAATGGTTCCCCTATATATCCTATATCAGGGCAGTCAAACTCCTAGCCCGCGTGCCGGATGTGTCAATGCTGGCCACACCCCCGCCCAGTTTAGCGAAGGGGGAAAAAGTCCCAACATCACATGATGCCACTGTGACAACGTGAGTTTGACACCCTTGTCCTATATTATACAACAAGGCAAACTCAGACATTAAGAATATGGTAAAGGGAAATAATTAACATACAGATAGAAGTAATTGCACTGTTTATAAGTATCTTGATGTAATCGTAAGTCAGTCTGGGAAGAAATTTAGAAGTTTATGTTTTTACTGATTTTTATACTTTTTTTCTTTTCTGATTTTTTTCCCCCTTTTCTTTCATTTAACGTGATTATGTACATTTATTCCGAGCACCATAATAAGTGGTGTCATTAATACCAATGCCAATATTACGATTTAGAATTTTATGTAGATTTTTAGTTATTTCTTAAGATGTTACTATGAATTTAGTTCTATGCATTTAATTAATGGATTTTATGATAATTATAAATAATTTATTGAGTAGATCTTTCCCCACTTTTTTCATCTTATGCAGCTATTTATTCTATTCTTTGAATGCTTTTTTAAAAAGATAAAGCCCACATACCAAAGGTACTAAGTATAATGGATGAAATATAAAGTAGAATGTTTGATGGATAAATACTGATCATGCCGATATACTTCGGAAGAGTTCATCATTAAGTTTCTACCAACTCCAGTTCACTGAACAAAAACACACATACATTTCAAGCAGAAAGTACACATTAGAATTTCATCTTCATATAGGGTTAAGTTGCTGTTCTGATTCTTATTTTAAGTAGACTGAGAAGGCAAGAGAGAAATCATTTAGATATCCTGCAGTCCAACTCAAAATTGAATTAGCTATTTTTATTTATAGAGGTTTTCATGGTAGTGATTGGCATTAACTTATCTGGAGGGCAAAACGATGAAACATGTCTAAATTCATCACATAAAAGCTGCCATTTATATATTTTCATAAGATGCAAGTATGCAGTGGCAGCTTTGGTCACTGATGGCATCACCCATGTACCTTCACTTTGGCATTATAATGGTTTGCAGATCATTAACTGCTTACTTATTATTATTGTTGTTCTCTTCTTCTTTACTTCCGCTTTTACCGCTTCAGGTGTTGAGGGAGATACAAAGTTCTGGCTCTTGCTTTTCTGGCACCCTCAGACATTGTTAATTGATGTTGTTGGAGTGCATCTTTGATGTTGTCTGTCTATCTTTTTCTGGATCTGCCTCACATTCTTTGACCTTCTCCTTTTTTTATATACCTTGTACAACATGGAATCCCACAACATCCTCCCCAGGTGAGCTAACCACTTTATTTGCTGTTTTGGCATGTATAATGTTCTTCCCAGCCTCCAAAATGTTTTATGTAGAATGCAGCATGTTTTTATTGTTTGGGGTAAATTCCAATATGCTGCTAATATAGGAACAAAATCTTTTTTTGTTGCATCAAAAAAGTCTTCTGGGCATCCTGTAATTTGCTTTTGCTCTAAAAGTTCAGAATCTAAGTTTAATATATTCAGCATAAATGTATTTGATAGTCCTTTTAGAACTGTAAAATGGAGTAGGAGCTGTAGTTTAATAATATTAAGAAATGCTTTCAGAGTATTAATCTTACCAGTGCCAAAACTTTCTTCTCCACAGAGAGAGCACCGACCAGAATCCATCAGATTTGAGAAGAATCTCCATCCTGCCGGTGTTTCATATACAGGTACTTTCATTGATTTTGCAACCCTAAAAAAGGCATTACACAACATACCCTATTAATATACTATAGGTTTTTTTGAATATATGGATATATGATAGCATTATTTAAATGCATTCATTTTAAGGAAAGCCATGGATTAAAAACTGGATTCAGGTTCTGGCCATAACAACCTATCACATGCTACTTAGTACAGTTGTTTAAAAGAAGTTTAGATACAGTTTAAGAAAAAAAATATTTCTTACAAGAACAAAATGCTATATTCAACTGAAAGTTTGATTTTTTTCCCCAAACAATTTAATCTAAATGTTTACAAATATTGTAAAGTAGCAGATGTCATAAAAGGGATAAGTCAGAATTTCAGTAATTCCTCCTTTAAAAATTTGTTTTCTTTTTTTTCTTTCTCAGTATTTTAATCTTATTAAAATATGCTTTATCTAATTATTTTCTTTATTAATGTCTCTGTGTGTTTTTGTGTGTATAAATACAATACAATGGAATATTAAACACTAAGTAATCAACTTAAGATCTAAACTTTATCATATAACAAATACTTTGAGGTCATTTGCAGATGTTCTTGTTTCAATGTTATATGCAATTTTGGATGAAAAACTCAAATAATTCTATGCATGTAACATTGATACTCCAAAAATTATTAATATTAATAGCATTTTTGTTCTTCTTTTCTCTATTCTCAACATCCTAAACTATCTAAACAATAGAAAACTAATAATCTCCAATAAACAATATTGTACTGAAACAATATGGTATATAATATATCAAGATCTATAGCAATATAATAAAAAAGAATAAAATAATTGGCAATAATTAAAACAAAAAAATCCCAAACATTCAAACATAGAAACAATAATAACATCAATAAAACATAAAAGATACAGTTATCTCTTCAACTTAATGGCATTACTGAGCCAAGGTGTCGCAGTGATTATAGTGCAGTACTGCAGACTACTTCTGCTGACTGCCGGCTGACTACAATTTGGCAGTTCAAATCTCACAGGATTCAAGGTTGACTCAGCCTTCCATCCTTCCGCGGTGGGTAAAATGAGGACCCAAATTGTTGAGGGCAATAGGCTGACTCTCTAAACTGCTTAGAGAGGGTTGTGAAGGTATGTGAAGTGGTATATAAGTCTAAGCGCTATTGCTATTAGTCAACTAAGAATTATCAAAGCAAGAAACAGACATAGGATCAATGTGCAAAGGAATGTCCCCTTTATTCATGTCTTAACATTTGCCCTAAAAGTCAATAATTGTCACATGTACAAAGAAAGGATGCAGTCTTCTATTTGGTGAACTCCAAATAGACAAATCTTTGGAATCCTAAAGACTGCAAAGTGGATTGCAGTTTGCAAATCAGATACACCAACAACTGGATCCAATATAATTATTTTATTTCATAATGGTACTTTCCAGGGTTTCAATTGCATTAAATGTAAATAACAAAACACAATTTAAATTTATTTTTTTATTCCCTCCCCCTCTCTCACACATAGACACATCCTTAACATACAGATACACAGATTAACTGATAAGCCAATCAGTCTCATGTCTCTTTTTTTCATAATCAATATCTCTAGCATATTTTCCTAACTCTTTTACTAGAAGAATCCTTGAAATAATTTCCAGCTATCAGGAAACTCTGGCAAAAAATACAATACTTCACAATACAATTCATTTCTAACTTAGATAAATTATGATTTACAATGTTCACAACATCAGCAAGCTAGGTTGTGCAAGCACTAGCATTTCAAAAAGTAGGGTTTTATTTTAAATTATGACCTAGGGTTTCAATGGAAACTAATTGAAAAACGCTGCTCTATATCTTAGAAACTTATAATAAAATATGTCCACAAAGGTAAATTATAGGTTATATATATATATATTAGCTGAGGTATTATTTGGAATAAGTACAAATATTTTAACTTTAAATAAGATAGTTTAATTTATGTGTAATTAACTCTGGTACAAGATCTGTATTGTGAGAGAAGAATATGATCATTGATTTAGAGCAACTTGATATTCAAAATGTTTGCTAGCTATTTCAATCCAGGAAGCTTGTCTTCAGATTAAGATGAAGTATCTACTCCATTTTGTACCATTTTTAGTGCCAATAATACCCAATAATTGCCACTTTTAGATGTTTTTTCATAGACCAAAATAGCTATAATTGCTTGTTACACATGTCCAGAAAAATTCACATAGTTTACAGAAGAGTATATCTTGATGAATAAAACAAATAGCTTGTTGTATTTTTAGAAAATTTTATTTTATTTACTTTATTACTTTCACAGTGTGTTTACAATATCATACAAAAACATACAAAGTATAATGTTTAGTATAATTAGTATATTTCACAAGCGCTACCATATCTGGGTTGCAATAATCCATCTGACCACTAAATAGTGCCAAACTAGTTTACAATAACTCTCTGCTGCCTTAATGATGATTGTCAAAGTTTTGCAGCCCAGATATTGTAGCCCTACAGTAATAAGGAAAATATTGTAGAATGAATTTGCTTTATTTTCATTCTACAGAAATAAATTTTCAAATGGTTGAAGCTATCCACAATCTTGGCATTTAATTCCCTATATCTGAAATGGAGAAGGCAGTCCCAGAGAATCCCCACACAAACAAGCTTAAATAAATATCCTCAGCCCCACACAAACACAAATTCAAAAAGTTAATACAAAAGACATCAGAAGTGAAACACAAAAGAAGTATCTATTAAAAATAAATATTATAAATCTGACATACAGTGCCATGCCGGTTTTGAAATATCTGTTTCTTGAGTATTACTATAGCAATATGGTTCGCACATTAATACAAAATTAATTTCAACGTACAACCACAATTAAGCTGAAAACTTCTGTTGCTAAGTGAGACATTTGTTAAGTGAGTTTTGCCCATTTTGTGTCTCTTCTTGCCACAGTTGTTAAGTTAGTAACATGGTTGTTAAGTGAATCTGGCTTCCCCATTGATTTTGCTTGTTGGAAGTCGCAAAAGGTAATTATATGTCCCCAGGTCATAAATATGCAACGGTCATAAATATGACTCAGTTTCCAATATCTGAATTGATCAGGTGACCAAGGGGATACTGCAATGGATGTAAGTGTGAAAAACTTTTCAGTGCCTTTGTAACTTCAAACAGTCACTAAATGAACTGTTGTAAGTCGGGGACTACCTATACATTATGTTCTAGGGAACCAAGCCAGTGTGGCATTCAAAAATTGTGACAGAAAACTTCTAACGTTCCCACTCCTCACAATATTGTATATTATCCTTTCAAACAGATGGGAACACATTTTTTAATTCAGAAATTCTAGATAAGATCTCTGGAACTACAGGGGGAAATATATTACCTGAGTTTTTTCATGGATAGAACATGATGGTTCATCTAATTAACTATGGTTTGTTTAACTATTCAGACCACACAAGTTGCTATTATAGTATAAAATATCAAATTAAAATTGTAGTGTAATATTATCATCTTTTATACCATATTA
Organism: Hydrophis major; assembly: GCA_033807585.1. NCBI lineage: Eukaryota > Metazoa > Chordata > Lepidosauria > Squamata > Elapidae > Hydrophis > Hydrophis major. The sequence goes on along the minus strand of CM066329.1, from coordinate 290,309,483 downwards.
AGCAACCTGTGCCTTGTTAGGTCATCCTTTTAGAGATATTTCCTTGCCTAAACAGGGAAATAAAATGTCTATGGGAGCACAAAAACAGTTAACTCAGTGGGGAAGCCTGCAAGAAATTGGATGTTACTTCCATGCCCACTGTTTTTTTGCATCTTTGTCATCAGAAATCCTGCTTTAGAGGATTAACAATCCTCCTTCTTCCCTTCCTTCCGCATCCTTCTTATATTCTTTCCTTCCTCCTTCCCCCTTTCCCTTCCTCAGAATTCCTGCAGACTTCTCCGTTTACTTTATCTGTGGTAAGTTTGTAGGGAGAAAATCAATGGAAAAATTAGCGATATTTCAGACTAAAGGACAGCAGGCAGGTAAGTCGCTGCTGCCATGTGGGGAAGGGTCAAAGGACGTGCGTTGGGGTGTGGCTCAGCAATTGTACATGGAAGTACACAAGGGATGGTGAGGATCAGGGAGGATATGCAAGCATGCACAAGATACACCACATGGTTGAGGAAGGTGCACTGGGGGCGGGGAGCATAAATTGGGGAAATGTAAAGGGGTGTTATAGGCCAGAAAAGATACACTGGGTTCCCTTCTCCCTGTTTCTCCTTCCTTTCCTTTTCTTCCTTCCCTTTTTTCATTCCTCCCTCTTCCTTTTTTCCTTCCTCCCTCCCTTCCCATTATGTACATTAGCCCATTTGTGGTACTTTGTTGCCCTATGATACATTGTTTTGCTCTGTTAAATGTCATGACAATGAGAGTTTTAGCAGTATACAGATAAATGTGAAAGATGACCTCTGATATTAAAAAATGATTTGAAGAAAAAAGCCAGTTAATTTTATTGGGTTGAAAAATGGAAAATGTTAGAAACAGCTTAGTCAAAGAAATGTACTTATCTTCAAATGTACTTAACCCTCAAAGTTTTGACTGTCTTCAGTCAAAAGGAGTGTAATACAAAAGATTTAAGAGAGTTTTTTGTGATGTATTTCGTGAACAGAATGGGTATATAACCAAGAACATCTGTGACAGCAGCACAGGACAATGATAAGGCATTTGACATTTTTTACAGCCTGCAATTTTTTTAAAATAAAAAGTACTTCAAAAATTACTGATATTACTATTGAATTCAGTGGAGGTTTTACCTCAAAGTATATACAAAGACAGCAGTTGATTTTGTCAAAGTTCGCAATAATGTGTAAGGCAAGAGACAAACCATAAAAATACTATCTTATATGAAGAATTTGGACAGTAATTTTCCCTGGAGACCTTATCTAAGATTTCTGAATTTAAATTAAAAAAAAAAAACGCTTTTCCTTTCTATCTGAAGCATTTATCTCTGGAGCCTGTACTCCTCATATGCTTCTAACAGTAGAAAAGTGGCAGGTCTATGAAATACATGTTCAGTTTCTGGATATTTTCACTCTGCAGGCACTGAGTTCCCTTAAAAGGCATCAAGTGTATATATACCAAGAGTAGAACCAGGCAACTGCCAATATCCCATATATGGTAAGCACTGCAGCTGCTACTCCCATTATTTTGGATTTATGTGCAAAAAAAAAATCAAAAAATAAAACTCAGGAACTGCAGCTTTGACCCAGAGAAAAAGGATGCTTCAGAAAGATAAGAAACAAAGTGATTAAAGGGCTTCTAGGATAAAATATTACAGAACTGGAAAGGAATTCAGTAAAACACTTCTTTTCCAGTATCATTGTCACATGTTTAATGGTGGCTCAGCTAATTCAGACTTACTTGTAAATAAAGCCATATGCTGTCTGTAGAATCCTAGTTTGATATTGTTTAGGACAACCAGATATGGGCTGCAGAAATCTGAATGAGTTTTAGAAGACAAGAAAAGGCTCATTTTTTTCTGTATATTTTTGTTGCCATTTAATGGCCGGATTTTCAGAGCCCAGACCACATAATCTCTACATTTTGAATGCAGCATATCCATTACTTCAATTAAAGAAATCTTACCTTATTTTATAAATTGCATTCATGACACTGCAAATAAATCTATTTGTTCAATTAAAATATTCAGTATTTTGAAAGGATTTCCTGACTTTTAATGCAGGGGTCCCCAACCTCCGGTCTGTGGACTGGCACAAGTCCGGGGCATGCCAGAAACTGGGTCATGCAAACAAGCAAAGCCCCATCCACGGAATGCAAGTAGCACATGAAACGACATCCCCTCTGGTCTGTGGAAAAACCTCTCCACAGAACCGGTCCCTGGTGCCCAAAAGATTGGGGACCACTGTTCTAGTATATTTATATAAGCATTTCTCTATTTTATTTCATGCATATGACCCATCTGTCTCATCAAAGCAATTCTGAGTGGCAAAATATTTCAAAATTTAAAACATATAATCAAAACTAAAATCTCAGAAGAGTAACAAATCCCAGGGGCTGCACTTACTTTCCAACCTCTATACCTGACCACTACCAGGTCTTGAAAGCTTTGTGAAGGTTAGCAGATAAGACGTAATTCTGATCTTGGGTGGAAAGGTGTTATAGAGGGCAAATGTCATAACAGAAAAGAAACACTTCCTATACCTGGCAATACATCATTTAATTTAATTGATGGAAACTGAAGCACACCATTGCTGCCAGATGTAATAGGGCAGGTAATGGCAATTGGACAGAGGCAATCCTTCAAGTATCTTGGCCCCGTGTCTTTATAGGTGACCACCAGTACCTTTTAATTCAACACAAATCCATTATGGTTGAATAAAGTGAGTTCCTGCAAAGTAAAAAATGTAACCATTCACAAGTAGAATAGAATAGAACAGAATAATAGAGTTGGAAGTTGGAAGTAGTTTGAAACCAATCTATTACAATTTTGCTACCTGCAGATCTTTGCTCACACCTGAGTTTTGTTGATTGCTTATAAATCTAGGGCCCACAGAGAATTTCATAAGCCCATTGATTCTTTCACTTTCTAAATGACCAACCAAGAATGCAATAGGGAACATGCAATCAGTGCCCCACATCCCTGAGATGCCACCAGTCATGGAGGATGAGAAAAACGAGAAGCTCCTTACTCCTGGAAATTAATAACTTATTTATCTTTCCAGTGCCATGCAGAAAAAGGAATGCATCTTTCAGAAAGAAATGATGCATCTCCCTCTTTCCAGGTATTTTTTTCCCAGTTGTAGGAAATTTCCAACAGCAGAAGTGAAAGAAAAGCATTTGGGGGAAGGGACTCTTCCCGGGTCCATCTACTTTTAAAACTGAATTCATACACCCTTGTGGATCTTTTTCCTAGCCAATTAAATCTGTGTTAACAAGGAACTTTTCTGGGGATTCCCTGAAGTATTTAGTACTTGCTAATAGTGTATTTTCAGAATACTTCATTTGGCTAGTTCCTGCAATATTTTCAGACATATTTATCTTCTATCCAGTTCCTGAAGTCACGGAAAATTACAATTGTGCCAAGGCAGCATTCATATAGCGTATTCTCTCTAATTCAAGTCATATTGTTTATGCACATGAAATATTTAAGCAAAAACATATACACATCACATTATTTTCTTTTTGGAATAAATAACATTATGCAAAATAAAGTAATGGAGTACAAAATAATAAGCAAAAGAAACTAAAGACATGTAAATAAAAAAAAATCTAGTTATGCCAACATACTTATTATACCTCTCCATACATTCATTCTACCTAATATATCTGCATACATTAACATTTATTCATCCACTTTTTCATCTTGGGTAGTGGACATTCTAACAAGTTTAGGTTTAGTTTTTTTTGCCACTTATGTATAACTCACAATCATTCATACCATGTTTCCTATCAAACGTACCTTGGTCTTTGATATATTATTTTTCAAAGGATTACTCTTTGGCATAACTTACAATCTAACATTTGGTGCAAAGCATTGATGTTTTAACTCTACAAAATGGTAGATATTTACAGTATAATGCCTAAATATATATATTAACACATTCTTATTCCCAGGAGATATATCTGAAATCTCACCACAACCATTCCTTATATATTTTTCATAAATATTTTAATAACCAAGGGATGTTATATAGCTACTCACTGCTCAGGACTGAAGTATTCATTACACTTTTTGTTTAGCCTCTTGGGTGCTTTACTTTCATCATATATTGCTCTTATTACATTCAGCAATCACCTTCAATTATATATTTGTGTGCAACATTCCATAATTCAAGCATATCACTTTTTCAAATACTTTCTCTTTCAAAAAGAGAAATATTCTTCCCATTTAAACACTTTTCAATGTCTTGCTGAAGGTCAAAAACCAGATCTGCACTCTCTGCAAAGCATAAAGTTGCACTGTCCTTTCCAAATTTTGCTCATTGACATCACTCATTCCCTTTCAGTCAATATTGTGCCACACAATTTCCCATGCACACTCAACAAACCTATCCTCTAATGTTTCCATTCACAATTGTTATCTTACAAAGCAATCAAGTAATGGTCAGAATGCAATATTGCAGGCTAATTCAGCTCACTGCCTGCAGTTTGATCCTCACCAGCTCAAGATTGTTGGGGACAATATGCTGACTCTATAAATCCCTGAGAGAATGCTGTAAAGCACTATGCAGCAGTATATAAGTCTAAGTGCTATTGCTAATGTCTAATTAGTGCAGTATTTTGAAGAATAACACATTACTGCTGTCTAATTGTCAGATAGATATAGATGGAGTCTTTAACATACATTAAACAAGTATGCAGCCACCTATAAGCAAACTCTGTTTCTAATAATTTTTGCAGTTAGTCCACAATAGGAATTAATTATGATGATCACAGCAGCAGCACAAAACTACTTTTCTGTTGATCACATTCACAGAGAGCTCCCCAGTAGCAATTTTTAAAGTGATCCTTTCCTTTATGGGGAGGGTCAAGCCACAGTTCCACTATAGCCACTTTATAGCCACTATAAAAAATATACTAGACAAGTCTTGTCCAGACATTCTCTGGGTGTCTTGGATGTGGAGGAACATATGGAAATTCAACCCTGAAAAGATTGAGTAACTCATATTTGGACCACCCAGGTCTGGAGATGGTCCTTTGGGTCTGGCATGCCAGGAACAGATGACAGCTGTGGCCATCAAGGGTCTTCCACAAATTCACCTAGTGTGCCAAATGTGTCCAAAACTAACAGGAGAGTCTTGGCACAGCTGCTTGTGCTTTGGTCATTTAAGGCTTGACCACTGCAATGAATTTGTTATGGGACCACCCTTGAAGATTACTCTGGAGCTGCATGTTGTCCAGAATGTGGGAAGGGCAGTTATGGGCCTGCCATACTATGCTCATATAATACAATTTCCAGAGTTGCACTGGTTACCAATAGGCTTCTGGGTGAAGTTCAAAACGCTGGTTATCACCTAAACCCCCTTTATAGCATAGGGCTGATTATTTGAGGATTCAGATCTTTTGTAGCTTCTACCACCCTACGTAATAGAGCAGAATCAGTATATTTTGGGTGCCATTTGTGCCTCAACATTTGAATTTTACTGCTTTATTTTGACTGTACAATCTCAAAGTGCTATGGAGAATATATATACATGGCCTCAGGTCCTCATCCCTTCATTAAACCCTAAAGCAGGGTTAATGTAATGCTATTGCTTAATTAAGCAACATACTATGCTTGAATTATTGGCTTTATTTATTTAAACATTTATATAGCCATCCATCCTACACTAAACTCTGGACTGTGCCCAAGCTTTTAAAGTATTTGACCTAATTATGCCTTTTCCCAATAGTGAATAATGTCATTACTTCTAAAAAACAAAGTACATCCAAATTGCTGTTTTACATAAGCCTCTTGGAAGTGGCAGTCCCAAACTAGATCCTTGACTCAAAAATTACAAATAACAAATTTTTCCATTGCCCTGGATATGCCCAAATTATCCCCATGAATATAATTACTCACAATTTAAGAACACTGCAGTAAACTGCATTATTTAATGTTAATTAATGTTAATTATCTGGTTCACAAACCACACAATCAATAGATTCTTGCAACCTGCTGAACACAATTTATCCAAACCCCTCCCCCATCCTTAGCCTAATCCATCTTGTTGCATATAAACTATGCTAAAAATATAAATTTAGGCTTAATATAGTGACCAGGTTTGTATAATCATTAAACTAAAATTAAGCTGTTATGCATCATAATATTTGAACTGTGCATCTTTAGGGAATTAAAAGCAGTATTTTCAGATCATAGCCCTTTATTAGACCTCCTATCATGGGAAGTGGGTTAAAGAACTCTTATCCTCCCTCCCTCCCTTTGCTTTTCAGTGTCAAAGGTTCAGTCTTGGACATGAAGGAAATGAAAAGAGGCCCAGGATTCAGAGGAGGGCTACTGAATAAAAACTGCTCTGAATATTCTGGAGTTAATAACAAAATAGACTCCATTGTTTACAAAGCCATTTGATTAGTTTTTGGGAATAGTCATTACAAATATTCATTTCAAAACAGTTTTGTCATATCCAAACAAAAAGAAAGGACACTGGGAGGAAAAAAGCAGTGCCAAGTTAGACATGCCTGTATAAATAATGATAACATGGAAACTTTCATTTTGGGGGTGGAAGGGGCATATTTTACCCTTAGAAGAAAAGAGAAATATAATTTTGAGCGCCTCAAAAGTGCCTCAGAAATTCTGAAGACTGAGCTCAATAGTACAATTTGTAAAGGAGTTTTACCAAAGTCACTCAAGCAGAGCTAGTCAACTCAAAGCAACAGCGGAGGGCCATTTTGAATATTTTCCTCAGCCCCTCTGGCATGCAAAAAGCACAGTAAGTGACACAATTATATAACTGAAGTTTGTGTTTTGTTTCTGGATAGGTTTAAAAGACAAACTAAGCCCATCAAACCCCATAGGGAATAACCCTAGTCTGCATGTTATTTAAGGAAAAATGCAAAATCCGTGCCTCACTGAGGATCAAAGGTTTGGTCACCAAATATTGTTCTGCGCTTATTCTAAGTATTGAAAAATGGAGGTTGCATGGGATAATAGCCCATTCCTGCTATAAAGCCAAACAGTGTAAAAGCATCAGGGACTGAAGAAAGGGTTGAATAGACTACAGGTAGTCGCTGACTTACAACCATTCATTTAATGACCATTCAAAGTTATAATTGCATTGAAAAAAGTGACATATGATTGTTTTTAAGACTTACAACCTTTGCGCCATCCCTACATGATCAAAATTTGGGCGCTCGGCAATGTATTTATGCTATGTCCTGGGTTCACGTAATCACCATTTGTAACCTTCCTAGTCGGCTTCTGATGGGCAAAGTCCACGAGGAAGCTAAATCCATTTCATGACAGCATGATTCACATAACAACCTCAGTGATCCACTTAACAATCAGGGCAAAAAAGTTCCTAAAATGGTGTTCTGATTTGGTAGTAAGTCAAGGACTACCTGTATATAACAAAGAGGATTCTTTAAACCAGAGGTCTCCAAACTTGGCAACTTTTAAAACTTGTGGACTTCAACTCCCAGAATTCTCCAGACAGCTATGCTGGCTGGAGAATTCTGGGAGTTGAAGTTCACAAGTCTTAAAGTTGCCAAGTTTGGGGACCCCTGCTTTAAACCCTGTTGTTTATCAGCAGATCAGATGTTTGTGGCTATTTAGACTTTAGTTCACACATCACATAGTTATGATTTCATTTAATTATGCTTTGCTTACAAGAGCCAGGGTGGACCAGTGGTTATAATGCAGTACAGATAGTCCTCGACTTACAACAATTCATTTGGTGACCGTTCAACATTACAATGGCACTAAAAAAGAGTGACTTGTGACCATTTTCCACACTTAAGAATGTTGCAGCATCCCGATGGTCATGTGATCAAAATTGAAATGCTTGGCAACTGGTTCATATTTATGACCTTTTGTTATGTCCCAGGGTCATGTGATCACCTTTTGCGACTGTCAACTAAAAAGATACTCCTTTGGTCTTTTTAGCTGCCAGAAAAAGGGAGTGGGGAAAAACAAGGCATTCTTGAAATGCCTAGATAATCACCTCGGCAGTCTAAAGTTGTCGGAGCATAAGAAGGTTATTGGAGAGCATGATGGATGACTCTTGAAGATGGATGCATCCCATTGGAGAAGTCACATCCAGGGGGTGGGGGAAAGACCAGGGTCAAGGCGGAAATGTATGATATGATTTAGTATTGGCTGTACTCAGCCACGCGCCAATATGGCAACTTTTAATAAATTGGTTTTTTTTTCTCTGAGATGTGGCTAGAGACTTTTGATTTGAATGAGGTGGATTTGTTGGAGCCCTGACAGTGTCTTTCTGACAAGCAAAGCCAATGGGAAAGCCGGATTCATTTTAACAACTGTCTTACTGACTTAACAACTGCAGTGATTCACTGTACCACTCTGGCAAGAAAGCTTGTAAAATGAGGCAAAACAAATGTCTCAATTAGCAACATAAATTTTGGGCTCAATTGCGGTTGTAAGTCAATGAGTCCCTCTACTGCAGGGCTAACTCACTGCTCATTGCCAGAGATTTTGATCAGCCTTCCCTCCTTCTGAGGTGTGCAAAACGAGGAACCAGTTTGTTGGGGGCAATAGGCTGACTTTGTAAACCACTTAGAGAGGGATGGAAAGCACTGTGAAGCGATATATAAGTCTAAGTGCTATTGCTGTCGTTCCCTACTAGTCAAAATTGGTTGGTTCAATGAAATAGGTTAAGCAAACAATGACTGGCTCGCACTACATGCTCAGCCAGGACTGACAACCTTTTTCCAGCTGAGAGCTATGATTGGCCTTTTGAATGATCTGTCAGGGATTGCACTCCAAAAAAGTATAGGTAATCCTCAACCTACAGCAGTTCATTTAGTGACCGCTCAAAGTTACAATGGCACTGAAAAAGTGACTTAGGAACGTTTTTCACGCTTATGACCTTTGCAACATTCCCATGATCACATGATTAAAATTCAGATGTTTGGCAAACTAACTCACATTTATGATGGTTGCGGTGTCCCAGGGTCATGGGTTTCCCCTTCTGTGACCTTTGGACAAGCAAAGTCAATGGGGGAGCCAGATTCATTTAAAAACAGTGTTTTTATTAACTAACTTAACAATTGCAGTGATTCACTGAACAACTGCAGCAAGCAAAGTTGTAAAATGGGGAAAAAATTTTTTAAAAAAATTAAGGTATCAAAAGCAGTAATCAGTATTTGAAACTTCATGCCCCTGGCTTCTTCAAAAGAGAAAAAATGAGTGACGTGGGAAAACAGCTAGAAAATTCAAGCATTTTAAACAAAGATTTGTAATTTGGTAGCAATTTTCCTGAAACAAAGGTGTTTTGCTCATAGTTTCTACTTTCTATTATGTGGAAGTGCACACACATGCACTACACACAACAATAGCTCTGAATTGTATAGTTTCTCTGGAAAAATGATTCTGAAATACACAAGGGTTCTATAGAGATTATTGTGGTTCATGAGGTCAGTGTCTCTGCAATTCACTGTACACATTATATACTTAACTCAGAAATTGTCATTTTGTGGTCCTTCACACATATGATAATGAGATATAACTCCTGATCAGAAAGCTTAATAGTGTGACAAGCTGAGGTTGAATTTCAGAGATACATATCTGGAAAAATAAAAATAAAAATTCTGGAAATCCAGGACAGTAACATCCCACCCCATCCCAAATGAATGGAGCTATTTTGAGACATACTGTAGATTGAAAAAAAAAACATTTTGCAATTGCAATTAGACAATTGTTTTATGAGTATCCTAAACTAGGGGAACATAAAACAGGAGGGAAATAATCTCTTGGTGGTTTGCTGATGGAGTCACAGAATTTCTGAACTACAACCAAGGTGTTAGGAGTTGAATAGAATAGTAAATTTAGCCTTATCCATGTCCAGATATATAATGATACCAATGAAACTTGTCTCTTACCTGTCCAAAGCAGTGCTGGTAGGCATACTCCTACCAAACCCTCGCAGAGCCATCTGATGAAAATACGGAATGCAATGGAGATTTGCTGCAATAATGGCCAGGGAATCAGAAGGGTTAACAAAAAATCCATTTTGACCCAGAATCATGTAACGATCCTGAAAGAGAAAATAAAATATCATACAGGGTAGGAAAAAAGGAAATGAATAAATAAAGAACTTCTGCAGTGTTTGTGCAAAAATAGATTCTCTCTTTTTTCAATTTGCAGTCTAGCAACAGAGAGACCCAAAATTGTTATTTGGCTTAGTCTGTTTCATGCGGTAGTATTCAGCTAAACCCCAGAGAGATCTAAACCCCACGGAGAAGTTTAATTTGGTTGAATAAATTATGGGGAAAAATAGTTTTTGACTCCAAAGTTTCATATTATTTTTTCCTGGAAACATACTCTCTTGAAGAATAGTAATGTTTTCTCCTTACATTAAGCTTGATCAAAAAAGATGGAAGGAAGGAAGGAAGGAAGGAAGGATAGAAGGAGGGAAGGAAGGAAGGATAGAAGGAGGGAAGATAGAAGGAGGAAGGAGATATCTTTTATCTATACTCCTTCATTAGGAATTGCAAAATCAATTTTGAACTTTTAATTCTTATTTGTATTTTATAACAAAGTATAATGTTTTCAACTGTTTTCTTTAATTGAACTTTGAAAATTTTCAATGATTATGCTCTATAAATCTTTCACTACTAGGCAGGAATTGTTCTCCAACAATCTTTTCAGCAAAGGAAGGATAAACAACTATAAGTTAGAATGAGATAAAGAACTGAATTTAACTGGAAATATCAAGTCCAGTATTACATTTCCTAAAATGGTCACACAATACTTGGTACACAGTTCTTCATGCCCTAAACAAAGGAGTTAAAAATGTGCTTCCAAAATATCATTTACACTGGTTTCTTTATATGTTGCTTACTGATTAAATCAGAAAAAAAACACGATTGTTCTACAGAAAACTGGAGATTATTTTGGTAGTAACTATGAATAATGAAAAATGGAAAAAAATCAAAAGTGAGATGGGGTGGAGGTCCCATGGCTAGGTTCAGCTGCATACACAATTTGTTTACGTGACACTTAGAATAGAATAGAATAACAGAGTTGAAGGGACCTTGGAGGCCTTCTAGTCCAACCCCCTGCCGAAGCAGGAAAGGCTATATATCATTTCAGACAAATGGTTGTCCAATCTCTTCTTAAAAACTTCCAGTGTTGGAGCATTCACAACTTCTGGAGGCAAGTTGTTTCACTGGTCAATTATTCTAACTGTCAGGAAATTACTTCTTAGTTCTAAGTTGCCTCTCTCCTTGATTAGTAACCACCCAATGATTCTTGTCCTGCCCTTAGGTGCTTTGGAGAATAGCTTGACTCCCTCTTCTTTGTGGCAGCCCCTGAGATATCGGAACACTGATATCATTTCATTGCTTCCAACAAGGAACTTCAATCAGTTTTCCAATTCTAACTGCCAAGCATTTCTAATATCAAAGAAGTTATTGGAAATGCCAAGCATTTCTAATAACTCCCAAGCATTTCTAATATCAAAGAGATGCATGCATCTGTCTGGAAAATCCATGAGATACATTATGAACTTAAAATGTATATTCTAATACATGTTCTGAACTTGAAAAATCTACAGTTGATATATTTTGGAACTCTAAACATTTTAGCCCTGAACAATGTTGAACCACTGAATTGTTCATAACAGTGAGAGAATTTTGAAGGGCATAACTGATAAACTAAACTGTTAATTTCTTCTGTGCTTAAATAAAAGCCTAATAACTATGTGAAAGATAGAAATCCTCTGAAAGTTGTTAGGTCACTTTCAGCTATGAAGTTAGTTTCTCCAAACCTACCCCATCAGCATCAAATGCAGCTCCAAATCCATACTCTCCTCCTTTCATTGCTTCCAACAAGGAAGTGGCATATGTAAGGTTTGGATCAGGGTACTGGCCACCAAAATCTTCCAGAGGGACACAGTCAACTGCAGAATTAGCAGGAGCTCCCAATTCCTCACACAGGATTCTCCGGACATAGGGGCCCATCACTGAAAAAGGGATTTGCCTTCCATTTAAAGACCATTTTCAAATAAATATCCAGAATGAACTCCTTCATGCATTTTTTTTTTTTAAATTGATTCGGTTTGCATTAAACAGGGTCCCAAGAGGCAACTGGACTTTCTTGTTTTTCTTTGAAGATGTTTCACTTCTCATCCAAGAAACCAGAAAGTCCAGTTACCACTTGAAAAAGCATCTTTGGGACAACTATGACCTGGATGACTGAGAATCTCCATATATATTAAGTAGGGTATTATATAACTCTCTGTTAAACAAGGTATCCAGCAATTCTCTACCAAAAATGCCTCTTTACTTATATGCATACTCATCTGCATGTGACTGAGGTAATCTCCTTTTAAAAAAATGGCGGCTATGACATATCCTTTGATTACCAAATAATTTAGGGAATAAATTACAGTAAAAACAATAGTAAAGCCAAACTATAATAAATAAATCAATGAAAATAGAAGAGGGCCAGCAATAAGCACATGGAATCGGCTCTTTATTTTTTATTTTTGTTTTACAACTATTGCAGAAAGAATGCAGTAATTTCACTAGGCGTTTGATTCAGTTTTAGGGAAGTGAAATAAATGTCCAATGTTTTAGTTATTTATTGCACTTATTTTGTTCTTTATGCTGCTATAGAAGTACAGGTAGGCATCAGCTTCCAATCGTTCATTTAGTGACTGTTCACAGTTACAACGGCACTGAAAAAAGTGACTTATGACTAGTTTTCACACTTACAATTGTTGCAGCATGGTCAAAATTTGAGTACTTGGCACCTATTTATTTATGACAGTTGTACTGTCCTGGGGTCATGTGATCATCACTTGTAACTTTCCCCGCTGGGTTCCGACAAGCAAAGTCAAGGGAGAAAGCCAGTTTCATTTAATGACATCAAGATTCATTTAGCAACTGCAGTGGTTTGCTTAATCATGGCAAAAAGGTTGTAAAATGGGGGCAAAAGTCACTATACAACTGCCTTGCTTAGCAACAGAAATTTTGGACTCAGTTGTGATTACAAGTTGAGAATCACCTGTAGAATATCTAAATTAGCAGTTTATTCACCTTTTCAGTCAGTTTGGTGACCTATTATGGCCTATCCCACCCAGTTCAGCTGCTTGTATAATTTGTACAATAGAAAGCCTGTATCAAAACCAAACATATTAGCATGGTGATTAATTTAAAAGCAGATTGATTTTGGATTAATTTGTGCTCTGGAAATTCCCAAGTGAAATTTTTATAAAAGTAGTGAGAACACTGGGCAGCAATATATACCATCTGGTATATATTATTAAATAACAAACTTCATTTGGGAAAAAAACCTACGAGAGTACTTAAGAAATAGCTGTATAATACCAGATGCAAGGTCAAATATTCTATAGTGGACATTTTATAGCAGTAGTCACAATGACAGAGTTTTATGTTTGAGCAGTAGAAAAAATGGCCTCAGGAAATGAAAGGAAACTGATTTTTTTAAAAAAAGAATGTTGTTCTACTTAAACACCAACATGAAACATAATTAAAGGAAGAGACAGATTTTCTTCCACTTCTGCAAAGAATTTTGTGGCTCTTTGAAAATATCTCCTTACCAATTATTGAGGGAAATAGTTAGTATGAGGTCATATATCTAAACTCAATTATAGTATCTGTGTTTTTGTGGGCAGAAAAAAAAATTGAATAGCATTTTTTAAAAATACAAATGGAAAACAGGCAGTGGGTGAAATGTGATATCATGGCGTATAAGAACGTAAAAGAAGGATGTTTTATTTGTGGTATAAACATTCTTGACATATTTAACTTTTCTCAAGATGACAGTAATTATTTTAAAACCTATTATTGAAAGTTTTAATAGAGTAAACTGAAAAAACCAGTTTGTGGGCAAAAATGTATACACTTAAAAATATAATCATGTATTTTTTAATCTGTTACCTTTGTCCCAGTTATTTTTGTCACATTTGAATAATTTCGGTTTCTACGAATTCTTCAACATACAATCCATTAAATGCATTTGTCATACCAAGTAACCTATATCACTGTTAATAATAAATTATTTTAGCACAGAGGTAGCAATGTGTATGTGGAGTTGCTGAAAATAATTTGTATCTTAAGGGCTAAGGAGCTAGATTTCTATACATATATAGTTGGTGTTCTTTCAATTTAAAAAGAACAAAGCTATAAATACTTTTCATGAGTTAACTGAAACAACAAGTGTCCTGGACATTCAAGAATTGCTTTTTCCCAGAGACAACTAATATTTTGGTTTTCAGCTGAAGAAAGGGGTTTTCACCTTTACTCTCATCTCCAAAATTAAGTCAGCAGGAAATTTAAGGCATCTCTCTGACTCTGCCCCACTCTCATCATATACATAGCTCCCTTACGAGCATGAGATATGGGAGACATTTTGAATATTATACATAACAGCAAAATCATGTGCATTTCTCTGCATTCATTAAGGATTATCTAGCCTATTATTACTATCTATGGTAATTAATTACTGAGTTTTAAATCTTATTTTCAGCATTTTAAAAATCAGTGGTTTACATACTGCATTAAAAATGGTGCTCTTTACCTCCATTCATGGCATCAATTCTGATCTTAAGTTGATTTGGCCCAGTTAGCAAGCCTCTAATAGAACTGAAATCAAAGATGGTCCTCAGAAGATTAAGATAAATCTCCACAGAGTCCACTATCTCAACTGTGCACAAAAGATCAAACAAAGAAGTTAGGTCAGGATACTGTGCTTAGTCGTAAGTACACACCAAATGAAAATTATTACTACAAAAACTTTTATCACTGAGTAAATGAAAATCTACAACATAAAACGTTTTGGGAATTAACCTTTATCAAAGATCACTATTCAATTCGGCAATTCAATGTCCATAGTAGAATTCTTGCTAGGGTTGCCTGAACTATTCAAATAGGCAAAGTTGCTTAACACTTCAGCAACAGAATTGGCAGAAGTGTATTCTGTTCATGTATATATAACATGCATGTTCAGGCAACCTAGTAAGGTCCTTGGGACTGTTTCACTTTCAAGAACATAGGCTTCAATGCTTTACTGTCCCTCAGAGTATTACTTAAAGGTTTGTTTGTTTTTACTTAAAGAGTTACTTCACAAAATGTCCCACTGAATGTGTTTGGTCAGCCACAATTTCTATCTGATCCTATCAACTCTGAATATTTTACTATTGTTACCTTTTTGGATATTCTATGAGTAAGCAAGAGAATAACTTAAGACATGCTTAATGCATTTATTTATATTTCATATTTCTCAACCGCCTATCTCCCTCAGACAAAGGCTCTGAACAGTAATAATCATGTCAGATTGATAAAGGCACAAGTAAAGATACGGTTATATGTTCTAAAACTCACTATATTGCTTCCAGAACTGTTGGCACACAATAGAATAAAACAAAATATCATCAAGATATCGAAAAGACTAAAATAAAACCAAGTATGAAAAAACTTTATAAAATGACTATGTGGCTTACCAAAATTCATAATCAATTTAGCAAAGTAAAGCAAAAGCTGTAGAATGAGAAACTGAAATTTCAACTTGTGCTTTAAGTTTAGAAGTAAATGCCTGAAGAAAAATATGTAGAATGGGAATGCTAAGCTAACAAGAACCAGGGAAACAAAAAGTTAGATGTTGGTTTGAATTTCAGTCACAGCCAGAATAAGATCATTATCAATATGGTATTGCCTTTATAGTACTAAAATGTATGTGATATTTGGGTAACAAGAAAAAAGCCACATTTCCATTATGGATTTCCCATTTCATTCTAAAATATTACCATGCCAATAACTTTTTAAAGGACTAACTTTTCAGTTTTAATTGCAAATTTCCACACTATGGAAAAGAATTCAATACCCCGGAAAGGCTTGAATTTATTCTCCAGATCAAACTCCTGTCTTCCCAACCGAGACAAATCAATTCTCAAATCAGGGCAAATAGCATATTCTTCAAGGGTTTTGCTGATCTGATAAATTTTATCAGAAACAACATCTGGAGCTGGACCTGAAAATATAATACAAACATAAGCTGTATCAATTCTTGAATATTGCCCCAAAACAGGGATTAAATGCTCTTAAACACAAAATATATTTTATATATATTTTATATATTATTACGATACACAAAAGTTTAAATTAACATAGTATTTATAATAATATATTTTATATATTATTACAATACACAAAAGTTTAAATTAACATAGTATTTATAATAATATATTTTATATATTATTACAATACACAAAAGTTTAAATTAACATAGTATTTTAGAAGCACATGCGTATTTTATTACAGGTTTTTATGGTCTCTGAAATCTTCAGATTAAAACTGATCTGAATGTCTGATATGTTGAATCTTTTGAAAAATCAAATTAAACTCCTTGGGTTTAATGTCTCATCAAATATTAATTAGTAGGATTTTTTTTCCAATCTAGTTCAATTACTGGACCCAGATTACTGGACCCAGATTCTTGGGGACAACAAGATGACTTTGCAAACCGCTTAGAGCAGGCTCTAAAGCACTGTGAAGCCATGTATAAGTTTAAGTGCTATTACTATTGTTATTATGCACAAAATTTTACAGCCAAGAGGCATACTAGAATTTTGAGAGTTTACAATGTTCTCACAAAATGGCTATCATGCTCTATGTCGAGAGTAACATATTTAATTTACCATAGGAAATACTAGTGAGACTATTCCTTGTCACTCTTTTTTTTCCCATACAGGATGCATTCTACCAGTTATCTTCTATTAACATTTTGTGGAGAGGATGGGTATATTTCCAAATGGGGTGGCAGTAGTATATCAGATTCCTACTTATTTATAATTAAAGTAGTATTTTAGATATTCTAAAGAAAATTTTAGAAATCTAATGGGACAGGAAGCTGTGCCGATATCAACAGAGGTGTCTGTGGCTACTACATCAGACTGCTTGTCATGGATCTCATGCCTGGAACCAAGAGAGATGAAAACATGACTATTCAAATATTTTAATTAAAAAAACAATAACAAATAATTGGAAAAAAGTCTACAGGCTTTTTAAACATTGTTTAAATATACTGTATTTACATCTAAGATGTCTTAAGATAGATAGCTGGATTGCTGGCTGACTTGCTGGCTAGACAAATACAGACAGACATTATTTTTTAACTTTTATATGAGTATAGATGGTTAATGTAATAGGCAATAAGCAATGTAATAGGCAAATGTCTTTTTGGACCTTAGGTTTTTTATAATATATTCAAAGATGCAACAACTCTTACCTCCATTGGCAATGTTAAACTTTACTCCAAATTCTCCTCCAGGTCCCCCAGGACAGTGACTGGCTGTGAGAATAATCCCCCCAGCAGCTTTGACCTTTCTGATAATGCAGGACACAGCAGGAGTGGATAAAAGGCCATTCTGTCCAATAATCAATCTTCCAATCTGCCAGAAAAAAACAATGGTTGATGGTACATGATTCATTGATTAAAGATTATCTCTGTTTTTACAAAACGAGAGCTTTGTTCCAAACATAACCATACTGGCTGACATCCAAGATGCACAGCCAATATTCTGAGCCATTGATCACAATAAAATAGCAAGGATTTTCAACTCTGATTGCACTGATGAATAAAGAGGACATACATTTAAGTTTTATCCATGGTTTTCTGATACATCTGCATCAATTTCATAGTGTACATCTGCCTTCTTGCTCTGTTATATCTCAGTCTACAGCAAGATTATAGCCAGTAGCCAAAAACTCTACATGCCATCAAATGGTGCCATAAATGAAAGTCTAATAAATAAAATTAACATATAGCAGTATGAGAAAAACTGAGAAACCTTTTATTGTAAGCTATGTCCATAATGCACATTCATCAATATGTCACACAGAATACAGAAATGTTAGAACTATTAGAATTTTTTATATCATGTTATAAAATACAGATTGATGTCTAATAATTTGTGTCTATTAAGAAGAAGCTATCTTAATAAATATAGTCAGTATAGCTTCACTAAAGTTTGGGAAAAACAAAATCAATCACACTTGAGAATCAAAGCTGGGGTCTCTAATTTTGTCAATGGAAGTCATTAGAAATCAACTAGGCTTCATCAATATGCAGAAATCTAAAGCATGTGGGTTCAACTGTAGGCTTAGGTTTTTAATAGGCATGAGAAAAGACAGCAACTGTCATTCATGGGAGCCTTTAGCAGGGTCAAAGAATGATTGATTTCTAGGACATGTAGCTTTCCCCAGAGTCAGATTTCTGTGTTAAAAATAAAGGCCAAGAATACAGTGCATTTCCGAACACTTTGGCTTACTGTGCTGTACTTGCCAAAATTAGTGTGAATCAAGAAGTAAGGCACATTCCATTGTTACAATATGACATAATTTTGGGTATGCAGTTATTAATGATTTGCTCACTCTCTTTAACATAACAAGCACGATTAATTGAACTATATATTTTTTCCTTTCAATTGTGCCAATTCTCAGAGTCTCCCGGGACAAGTCTCTGCAGTTTTCTTGGCAAGGTTTTTCAGAAGTGGTATGCCACTGTCTCCTTCCTAGAGCTGTCAGAAACTGACTGGCCCATAATCATCAAGCCAGCTTTATGTCTAAGGTGGGACTAGAACTCACAGTCTCTCTTACTGAATACATCAAACTGGCTTTCTATACTTTTATAGTGTTATTCTAATATTATTTGAGTTTAATATAAAAGTAACTTCAGAGACAAATAACCTATATTCCCATTTGGCACAAGAATATAAATTGATAAGAGAAGAAGTTAGTAGAAGTACTTTATTACAATTAAAGACCAGCTCAAAATCAGAAGGAAAAGAATTGTGAGACAGGAAATAAAAGTGCAGTAAAACCCAATAATTATGATATTGAAATTGGTTGAAGTAAGCTAAATTTAATAAATAGTGAAACAAAACCTTGTTAGAAGAAATAAACAAAATAAATGTTTATTACTATTATGTTATATTCTGTAAACACATACACCAATATCTTAGGTTTTGCATAATTAATGTTGAGTGCTTCTATCTTGCAATATGCTGTTATATGAAGTTTGCTTTAGACCAATTGGTATCTAAAATAATAGTACATCATTCACCTAATTTTTAAACTAGAGTTCTCATAAAGTTTTATATTAGAAGCAAGCATACATTATTCTCAAGTTTGCACTATGTGTAGCAATAAGTACAGAAGTGATTCTGAAATTGATAAAAACTGCATATTATGTGTAGATCCCAACTTACGGTAAGTTTCACTTATAAGTTTTCACTTATTGTAGATACTGCAAAATAAAGAAATGATCTAATACTGAATGTCCAGCTATAAAGCCTATTTGTTCTTCAACCAAAATATTTTCAGGTTTGATCCATTCCAAGGATCTAGAACTGCCTAGCAGTCTGAAAACTGAGAGACTTAAATTTAAATCATTTATTTTTTGAAAGAGGAAAGCATGTTACTAGGGAATTATTGAAGAACAGAGCATATTTTGCATATTGAAGAGACCACCATGGATTTTCTTTTTCAGTTACTAAAATCCAAGTACTACATTGAATATCAAACCAGTTAAGAAATTCTGCTCACAAAGTCTCCCTGATTTCTAAAGCCAGCTCTGGAATTCCTTTTACCCCTAGTTGGTATGTAATCAACTCTTCAGAGATAATAATTTTGTCATGATGGTCTTCGTATGGTATGCAAAACAACAGCATAGCCGTATATGGAGTTCAAGAATGTGGCTTAGCGCCCTTAACATAGTGAGAACTTAGCAGCTTTTGATGAGTGACATGAGCCTGAGGCTTCTTCCCAGTGCTACAGCTGAAAATGGGCATTGGTAAATTTACCTGAGAACGCTCTTTCTATCTATGCTGCTAGAGAGCCCAGGATGGGTATGACTCCTCCTGATGACATCATCAAGCTGGGTCCGTCTAGTATAAAAGTATCAGCCTGTGGGAGAAACCCCGCAGCTTTGGCGAAGATACTTGATAGACTTTAGTGAGTGTCTCTGAAAGCCAAAACAGAATTGTGAACCATAACATACCTCAGCACAATCCAGATGCAACAAGAGAGCGGCTGGGCTCTCTAGCAGCATAGATAGAAAGGGAATACTCAGGTAAATTTACCAATGCCCATTCTCCTCCATGCTGCTGTGAGAGCCCAGGATGGGACATATCAAAGCCTTCATGTCCTCGGGAGGGTCCTCATCCAGTCTCTCACTCCAAAGTAGGCACCACTCGCTGAAGAACCCGTCTGCCAAAAGCCATGCTTGTGGAGGCATAGGAATCCAGGTGGTAGTGTCTGATGAACGGAGACAGGGATATCCATGTAGCCGCTCTGCAAATCTCCTCTACTGGTGCCTGGGTGGCTCAGGCAGCTGAAGTTGCAGCACTTCTGGTGGAGTGTGCTGTCAAGCCGTGTGGTACTGGCAGAGCTTTGGCTTTGTAGGCCTGTTCGATGCAAGCCCTGATCCATCTGCTTAAGGTAGCAGGAGAGGCCTTGTTCCCCCAGTGGGAAGGGGAAAAGGATACAAACAGCCTCTATCTTCCTAAATGTTGAAGTGCATATAAATTCTAAGAGCACTCCTAAATCTAAGGTGTGCCACTTGCGCTCTAAGGCGTGATGTGGATGGGAACAAAAATCAGGAACTACTAGGTTTTGGGCTCTGTGGAATACAGAATTATTTTGGGTACAAAGGTAGGGTCTAAACGAAGAACAACTCTATTGTCGTGAAAAGTGACTCTGACGCCCTTCTAGCTGAAGTGATGGCTATTAAGAAAACCACCCTGAAGTTCAAGAATTGAAGGGACACCTTTCTGAGGGGTTCGAAGGGAGGTTCTGTTAGGACCAGGAGGACCTTGTGAAGGTCCCAGGATGGGAACCTTTGAACCACAGGAGGGCGGAGATTGGAAGCCCCTTTTAAGAATCTCTGAACTGAAGGATGATGGGACAAGGAAGGAAAGGAATCCAAAGAGATGACTGAAGCAAGAGCTGCTACTTGACGGCATAAAGTGTTAGGAGCCAGACCTTTGTCAAGGCCATCCTGGAGAAAATGGAGGACCTGTGGGACCCCCGCTGCTGTAGGAGAGAGACCTTCCCTGTGACACCAATGACAAAAACCCTCCAGGTGGCATTGTACATACGCGTCATAGAAGATTTACGAGACGCCTGAATCGTAAGGATGACCTGGTCTGGGAGATTGGCTTCTCTTAACAGTTGCTGCTCAAGTGCTACACGGTCATATTTACAGTTGTTTCAGTTTTAAATTTGGGGCTAGCCTTCTGGCACAGCAGTAGGCTAGCCCCAAATTTAAAACTGAAACAACTGTAAAAGTCTGACTCACAGACGAACAGAATACAGAAGCCTGATGATGGCAGATAAGATTCTGCCGAAATGTTGCTACAACTTTAAAAGCACAACTATAATGACGTGGGAAAATACCCGAACAAAGCTGAATACCATATATATATATATATATATATATATATATATATATATATATATATATATATATATATATATATATGTGTGTGTGTGTGTGTGTGTGTGTGTGTGTGTGTGTGTAGAGTTAGTCTTTGACTTTCAACCATTTGTTTAGCAACCGTTCAAAGTTACAACGGCACTGGAAAATGTCACTTATGACCAGTCCTTGCACTTACAACTGTCCTAGCATTTTCATGGTCATGTAATCAGAATTTGGGTACTTGACAAACAGCATGTATTTGTGATACATGCTGCAGCATCATGAGGTCATGTGGTCATCATTTGTGACTTCCCCAGCTGGCTTCGGACAAGCAAAGTCAATGGAAAAGGCTGGATTCATGTAACGACCATGATTCACTTAACAACTGTGCAAAAACATTGCAAAATTGTATACAACCCCCCCCCTTAACAACCACCTTGATTAGCAACAGAAACTCTGATTCTAATTGTGGTCGTAAGTTGAGGATCATCTGTAGTGCATGTAGGACTACAGTGGGAATACCAAATTGAAGAAGACTGCCATAAGCAAGCTGAAATGAGTTAAGGAATTGCTGAGAAAGCATGATAAACTGTATCTATATTTTGGAATCAAATACAAAGCAAGCATGGCTCCAGATTCTTTTATCTGAAAAGTGAGTTGGTTTCCCCCCCCACCCCTTGCTTAAATGGTCATGCATAAAATGAAAACCATTCATCTCCTTGAGAAAGAGCTAAATTAAGAGCAGCCATATTTCATTTTTAAAAGATGGTATTAATGTAACAGTAAACATTTATAGCTTTTAGTGAGGGATAAGCCCCTTATGACTTAGCAGCGTGCTTTGCAAACAAGATTTGTTATTTCTACCTTATTGGAAACAGTTGAGGTTTTCCAAATTCTCTTTAAGTCACCTTGTTCTTCCAAGTTTCCCCTTTTAAAATTTACTTATTAGACAATGTGGAACTATTCCAGCTTGATGAGAAAGTGATCTAATACTGAATGTCCAGATGTAAAGCCTGTCTGTTCTTCAACCAAAATATTTTCTGTTTTGACCCATTCTGAACAACCGAGAAGCAAAATTCCATTGGGACTTCCATTACTAGCAATTCAAGGAAGGAAGGAAATTGCATTTCTTGTCTTAATGAGGCTGCCATCACCTCTGCTACTGTTTAAATGGAATTGAATTGGATA
Organism: Hydrophis major; assembly: GCA_033807585.1. Classification (NCBI taxonomy): domain Eukaryota; kingdom Metazoa; phylum Chordata; class Lepidosauria; order Squamata; family Elapidae; genus Hydrophis; species Hydrophis major. The sequence goes on along the minus strand of CM066329.1, from coordinate 290,286,832 downwards.
AGGAAGAATTTGGGATGATTAACAGAACATTCTTCTACTTTGGCCGAGATTCTAATCAGAGAACAGGGAAGAAATTCTTTCTCTGATACAAACTTTTTCAAATCTCTAGAAGTCTGCACAAGAAGGCCAAATTAGTAAAACTTTTAAAATTTTTCAGACAATATTAAGTCTTTCCATATTTGACCTAGAATAAAATAATATCAATCATTTTGGAGTATTTTTCATCCTTATAAAGACTTCTTTCTGTTTGTGAAACTTCCCCTTATTTCTAGATCATACTATAGCAGCGATGGCTAACCTATGACACGCGTGTCACTCATGACACGCTGAGGCACTTTGACTGACACGCCTGTTGGTGTGGGGAAAACCTGCACATTTGGAGGCTGCCTGTGCTCTGCTCTAATCCCTGCTCCCTGCTTGTTGCGTGGAGGCATGGTGTCACAGCTGCCGCGAGATCTTTGCAGCAGAGATCCAGTTTTAACCGTCATAAACTGAGGTTTGTCAGTTTCATTACCTCAGGAACGCTACAGGATGAAAGGAGATCCATGAGGTTCACAGCCCTGTAAGGTGGCCTTCCGATCCCCACATCCTGAACCTGCAGCCCTGAGACCAGGGAGACGAGTTTCACAGACCTGTGTGATCACCCCAGCCCAGTCCGTCATAAACCAAATTATTGATATTTCTTGAAGTGACACACGACCCGAGGAAGGCTACACTTTTTCCAGATTTTCGACACACCAAGCTGAAAAGGTTAGCCATCACTGTACTATAGACCTGTGTTCACTCAGCTTTTTCTGTCAAGGGGAGGTACTAAATGCTAAAAAGATGGGAACAAATTACTGCAAACTCTGGAGTAATCTTTCCAGTTTTTGTTTATATACTTGTAAAACAATACGTATTTACATTGCACATAATTACAAAGTCAACTTTTGATCCAATCTCCTTAAAAACATAAGAACAATTCACAAAATGACAGGTCATATATTTTTGCTAAGTTAATAAAAAAAAGTAAGAGTTGAAAAGAATAGAGAATGAGAGAAAGTCAATCATCTTGGCTTAAATTTTGTTAAGGAAAGGTGGAAAAATATTAAATAAATATTAAATAATCACTAGAATCAGTCATTATCATATATTTTTACTGAGAATTGAAAATACTTTCGTAAGTTAGATTTGTTATTTAAAATGCACTATGGCTTAGCATTTGGCATTTGTACAAAGCACAGAAAATCCTAACATGGCATAGTGTGACATGTTTACACATAAACATAGTCAACAATCTACTTCAGACCTAAGTAACCAGGAAGCAGTGCAGATTGTTAAAATTCACAGTGTAGAGATGTTGCCAAATAATAGCACAGAAATCATGTTAACAGACTGCACATATCTTCACAAGACTGTATGCTCCTGAAATACATCAACATTTTGTACAGATTTTATGTGATTTGTTCTTATACGACTCTACATTACTGATACATGATGACTAACAATGAGACAGTTTGATCTAGGTTTAAGGCATTAGGCTACAAAACGGGCAACCATGAATTCTAGTCCTGCCTTAGCCATGAAAGCCAGCTGGATGTATGTTGGAGGTATGTTGGATATTGAGTTATTTGTAAAAATAATAAAGGCAATATACACTGAATCTGTATACATACACATACATAAATATATGCGTATATATATATACACACACACACATATATACATATATAATAAACAAACAAAGAAAGAAACAAATAAATGTCTGGATCAGAGTGACAAAACCACAGACAATGTATCCTTTAATATAAGACTGTATCAGCAGAATATTAGTGCTGTTGAGAGCTTTGTGCAGCAAATCAAAAGTCATAGTCCAAAAGAGAATAAAATCAACATGCAAAGGGCATGGAGCCACAGTTAATGCTTTTATTTTAATTTAAGCTAATATTTTCATTTTTGTGTGAGTGTTTTGTTTTGGTAGTGGTGAGTTTGGAATACCAAAACTACACTACCAAAATTGCAGCTAATAGAACACTATGAGACCAAGGCTCACGTCACCTTGAACCATGAGATGGATGGCATACAGGGGTGGGTTTCTACTGGTTCTGTCCACCTCTGCAAACCGGTAGCTCTGAAGAGCAGCAGACATAGAACCGGTTCTATGTCTGCTGCTGTTTTGGCCCACCTGCCTGCCTGCCTGGGCTCTTACCTGACCTTTATTTCCTGCTTTTTCAACCACAGCTGCTTTGCGTGACACAGCCGCGGTTGAAAAAGCAGGAAAAAAGTGCTTTTTCAACTGCTGTGCACCCATGCGCAGCACTGCTCAGCTGTCCAGGCAGCTAGCCGACAATCTGTATACACATGCGTGATTTACACAAAACATTAAATCACTGAAATGTAAAATCACTGAACCGGTAGTTACTCCGGTTGGATCCCACCTCTGGCGGCATATAAATTTAATAAATACAAATAGAAGGCTCTTTTTGCAACAGCACAGCCCTTTTGCTATCAAAAGACAGCAGACTTTTCCACAAGGCTGGAAAGGGAATGAGAAGTAGAGAGGTTGGCAAATAGAAGAAGCAAAAATGTGGGAAATGCAGAGCAGGCAAGTTCAGTGCTGGAAGGAAGCAAGAAATGCAGTGGAAAGAACAGCATGAATATATACGTACGAAGAATGTTTGGAGGTAAGGAGACTATGAGGAAATCAAACAGGTCATACACTTAAGGAATGGGAATGGATGGAAGATTCCGACTTTAGGGCAGAATCAGGAAAGTTCTGATGTATTTCAAATACAGTATGTATTAATATATAGAATGGGAATTTTCAAACTGGGTTGAATGCCTCTCTATCTGATGAACTGAAGTCAGAGTGGAACCATTGGCTGAAGTCACAAAGTGAAAACATAATCTAAAACTGAAGGGGGACAACTTCACAATCAGATTGCTGATCATTTTTATCCCCACTAGAGCTTCTAAGAATACAGCATTGCATATAAGACACAATTTCCTATCCTTATATCAATAGATGCAGGAAAAAATTGGCCAAAAACCCTTGAAGATTTAACATGGAGTAGAATGAATTAACTGTTCTATCATACTGTACTACTAACTTTACAACTGCTATATAATCACTTGTTTTATTCTAAAAAAAAAAATCCAACACCCCAAGAGTTTATCACTTAAGAATGTGACTACTTAATTGTTTCGTACTTGTTTCCAAGTATTAGAAGCATTTAAGGGACAGCCATGAACATGCTCCAATTTTCTTCACATGGATCCCTGTGGCTATTAAAATAACTACCCCTTACTTTATGTACTTACTTTATGCATACTTATGTATGATCAGGACGGTATTCTCATTTTTTAAAAAAGTGTCTTGCTGGTTTATGGCTTTGAACACAGACAGGATCTGAAAGACTAGCCATCTGTTTGAAGGACTGGAGAAGAGTGTGCATTTTGGTTGGACAATTCTGTAGAACATCATGAAGCACAACCTGTTCTTAGATGTTGTTCTACTAGTTTCAACTTTTGAACAATACTTAAAACAACAACAAAAATGTAAAGCTTTGAAACATACTGGTGAGCAGACATTTACATTCTCCTCCATGCTGCATCGAGAGCCCAGGATGGGTTGACTCCTTCCTATGATGTCGTTTAGCTGAGTCTGTGCTAAGATATAAAAGCCAGCCCCCGGGAGAGACCCCAGCTTTTGACTCAGCTTCTTTCAGTCACTAACTGTGTCTCTGAAAGCGTTCTGGTAGACAACACTCACAGTGATCTTCAGTACTTTTTTCCTCGCTTCAAGCAGCTCCCAGGGCAGCTGCTCTTCCAGGAGAGCAGGGCTCTCTCTCCTGCAACGTTGGGAGCAGCGTTACAGAGCTGTGTGCAGGCAAGCTGGGCAGCGTCTGCAGGAAAAAATTGCCCAAGCTGGGCAGCGTCTGCAGACCTCCCCCACGCCTGCGGTTTGGAGCAATCGTAAAAATGATTGGCAAACTGATAAGAGCACAAGCCAGCTGATTTTGTGGCTGGTTGCTGCGTTTTTCCCTTGCTGACTTTGCTCAGGGCTCTGTATAGCCTAAGGAGCGATTCTTCAATCTTGGAGCCTGTTTTCCTGTGGTCAGCGGCCATCTTGGATTCAAGCCTTCCATGACGAGGTGAGTGGCCATTTTGTAAGCCCGGGGGCCATTTATACCCTAAGGGGCTTAATAGAAAAATTTCTAAACAGCTTTTTTCCAACGCAAGAGTCTTTATTCTACAAATGGAGCAAGATAAGGCTCAGGCAGAGCTTTCCCCCCAGTGGAACAGTCTCTTAAGCCCAATAAGAGAAAAAGACGTAGGCAACGCACCCAATCAGTCCAGAGGGAAGTGGCTGCTAAAATCAAAGCTAAGGCTCTAGCCCCCAAGAAGGCTACTCAGGCTGAATTGGGGGCAGAGAAGCGCAGACATGCAGCTCTAGAGAGGCAGTTCAACAGAACTATTCAACAGAAGGGAGTGCAACTGCAGCATGTTTCAGGTGATACTCGTGAGCCCCAACCAAGCCCTCCCAGGGGAGGAGAAGTTATCTATGAGCCTTTCCATCCTCCATCCTGGTCTCCTGAGGCTCTTGCTGTACAATCAGATCCTCAGGATCTAAGCAGATTTGGGTCTTATTTCCAACAGGCTTCTGGTCCCTATGCTGCTCCCCCTCCCTCCAGGCCTCGAACCTCTCCTCAATCTAGGCCTGAAGCCACCTTCACTCCCACAGCAGCGGGCCTCCAGCCTTCTGCCTCTACCTTTGAGCATAGACCAAGGGATATCCAAGAAGTTGTCTCATTAGCCATTAGGCAGGGATTGGCTGAAGGCTTCAAGCAAATTCTTCAATTTCTGGAAAGTGTTCAGGCCCTTCTCCCTTCTCAATCTATAAGTTTCTTGCCTCATCATCTTGATTTACACAGGCCCCAGGACCTCAAGGTCCATTCTTCTCTACCAGAATAGGAGGAGATTGATGAGAAAGGAAGGCCTTCACCATCTGAACACAGTTACTCTTCTCATTCAGAGGGTGAAGAGGGTGAGATTTTTGACCAAAATCTTTCAGAGGAAGAGGATTTTCGCCCAGAGCAGACATCCTCTGCATTGGTCTTCAAACCTACTCTCTTCAGGCCATTACTCAGCAAGGTCTTGGTCACTGCCAAGCTGTCGCCAGAGGAAGTGACTCCCGAGCCATAAGGAAATACCTCCAGCCAAGGGGATTCACTCTTTTCCAAGCCTGTAGTGCATGCAGAGGTTTTGCCTTCTCTCATTTTGTTCCTGGACATGGTCAAGGAACAGTGCACTTCTCCTTCGGCAGGTCCTCGCCCATCTTCTCTGGATAAGCATTTCTACAATGTCAGCGCAGCTCTGGACAATGCCCTGGCAGTGCCTTCTGTTGACATTCCAGTTCTGGCCTCATTCTCATCTTTTGGCACTCCCACGGAGCCAGAAGATATCCTGAAACCGGATGATAAATGCTCCGAACAGACCCTCAAGCACAATCACCAGGCCACTGCTTGGGCTGTTCGGGCTTCAACAGCAGCATCCTTTTTCACAAGCGCATCCATACGGTGGCTGCGCCAACTCCAAAATAGATTACCTGCTTCTGACCTTCAGTCTCACCAAGATCTTAATAAGATTATTGCAGTGGCAGAATTCACTGCGGATGCCACTTTTAATTCCGCCAAATTTGCATCCAAGGCCATGGCATCTTCAGTAGCAGCAAGAAGACTTTTATGGTTCTGAAATTGGCAAGCGGAGTCACACCGAAAATGGAAGCTGGCTTCAGTTCCAGGCGATAAGCTTTTTGGCGATGCTCTGGAACCTTATCTCATCAAAACCAGAGATAAATGTAAAATTCTCTCTTCCTCTGGGAAGAAAGCCGACTATCGCCCTGCTCCTTATCACCCTCCTGCCTTCCGAGCGGAGATCTCATCTCACTTCCTCCGCTCTCACAGGCCGTACTCCCAATACCAAGACCAACGGGCAGAAGCATCTGGCAGGCAACAACCTTCTCCTGGTAAATGGCCCTTTTGGGGGGGAGAGGGTCATTCCTTCCATCGCTCTAAGTAAACCCTCATTTTCCCCACCCATCGGAGGTTGCCTAGCCTTCTTTGCCTCCAAATGGGAGGAGTCAATGACGGATGCCTGGGTGCTCAGCACTATTAGGTCATGGTTACAATTGGACTTCCTAATGCCCCCCCCCCAAAAAAAATTTGTTGATCTGTCCTGTCTGTCAGGACATTTCCAGGCAAACCCTCATGAATCAGGCCATTCAGCACCTTCTTGAAATCAGGGCTATTCAACCTGTTCCCCCCTCTCAACGGGGCATGGTCTTTACTCTCGCCTTTTCATTGTTCCCAAAGCCTCAGGGGGGTGGCAAGCCATCCTTGATCTAAAATTTCTCAACCATGGGCAGAGAAACACCTGTTGTCGATCTCGGCGGACCACATCTCCGGGGTCAACAACTCCCAGGCCAACTGGCTCAGCAGGAGCCTAGTCGACCAGGCAGAACGGTCCATTTCCTCGTCTCTATTCAGGGATCTTTCCCTCAGATTTGGAACACCGGAGGTGGATCTCTTCTCCACTCCTCAAAATGCCCAAATCACCAGATTCTTCACCAGGTTTCCTTGCCAGGGAGCGGAGGGGAATAATGCTCTTTGGTGCAGATGGCCCAAGGGTCTCTACGCCTTTCACCTGCTTCCCATCATTCCAGCATTAATTCGGAAGATGTTGGAGGAACGTACGGAGCTCCTCCTCCTGGCACCCTATTGGCCAGGGAGGCCCTGGTTTGCGGACCTGGTCAACCTATCGGTGGCTTCTCCTTGGAGGATCCCAGGCCATCTAATCTCCGTTCACCAGGGGGCCCTGCTCCACCCAGTGGTTCAAGCTGATCGTGTGGCATTTGAGTGGCAGCAGCTAGAAGAAAGGGTCATCCTCACTATCCTGGCCTCTCGCAAACCTTCTACAAGGCACACCTATGATGCCACCTGGAAGGCTTTTTCCCAGTGGTGCCTCAGGGAGGGTCTTTCTCCTGCTTCAGCCCAGTTGGCAGAAGTTCTTTGCTTCCTTCAGCATGGGCTGGAGAAAGGTTTGGCCCCCAACACTTTACGCAGGCAGGTTGAGGCCCTCTCCTCGGTCCTTTCATGGGGTTCGCTTCCTTCCTTCTCCCACCACACTTCAGTCAGGAGGTTTTTTGAAAGGGGCTTCCAACTTGCACCCACCAGTGGTTCACAGGTATCCTTCCTGGAACCTTCATATGGTCATTAATGCCCTTACAAAGCCCCCCTTTGAACCCCTTAGAACAGTGTCTCTCCGTTTCCTGACTCTGAAGGTAGTGTTCCTTATTGCCATAACTTCTGCTAGGAGGGTTTCCGAGCTTGCTGCGCTTTCCATCAGACAGGACCTTTGTTCCTTTCACGATGTTAGGGTTGTTCTTCGTCTGGACCCCTCATTTATTCCGAAGGTTAACAACTGGTTTCACAGGTCCCAGGACATTGTTTTGCCTGACTTGTCTTCTCCCGCACCATGACTTAGAGCGGCAGTGGCACACGCTAGATGTAAGGGCTCTTAGAATATACATTAAGCGCACTTCCTCCTTCAGGAAGTCGGAAGCCATGTTTGTTTCCTTTGTCCCTTCTCACTTGGGGCACAAGGCCTCTTCTCCTACTATTAGCAGGTGGGTCAGGTCTTGCATTGAGCAGGCCTACAAAGTTGCGGCCCTTCCGGTTCCCCGAGGTCTGACAGCGCACTCTACCAGAAGTGCAGCCACTTCTGCTGCCTGGACAACCCAAGCATCCTTGGAGGAGATTTGTCGTGCGGCCATGTGGACATCCCTGTCTCCTTTCATCAGACACTACTGTCTGGATGCTTTTGCCTCGGCGACTGCAGCCTTCGGCAGACAAGTGCTTCAACGAGAGGTTCCACAGTCGGTGTGATGAGCTGGACGAGGACCCACCTGTGGACATGCAAGCTTTGGTATGTCCATCCTGGGCTCTCAATGCAGCATGGAGAAGTTACCGTTGGGCATTGGTAGAAGTTACCGTAAACACCCTTTCCATCTATGCTGCGAGAGAGCCCAGCCCAGCCCCTCCCTTGATTCATCCAGAGAGGTTAAGACATATTTCTGTATTTATTTTGGGCTTTCAGAGACACCTTTCAGTCTGTCAAGTATCTTCGCCAAAGCTGGGGTCTCTCCTGGGGGCTGGCTTTTATATCTTAGTACAGACTCAGCTAAATGACGTCATAGGAAGGAGTCAACCCATCCTGGGCTCTCTCGCAGCATAGATAGAAAGGGCGTTCACGATAACTTCTACCAACGCCCAGTCTAGCTGTGGTGGGAGCATGTTGTGTACGAAGGAGCTTTTAATCATGCAACTCCTTTTCGGAAACCATAGAAGAATATTTCTCAAAATGCTATGTTTTTTTTTTCTTTTAACAAAAATAAAAATGAGCTGAAGAAACTGGGACATGTTTAAAGCATACTTGACCACAGTGTCTAGAATGTTTGAGCTAGCAAACCCTATACATTCAAATAATGGATTGTTCTAAATTCTCTGTGCCTTGCCTTAAAATCAAAATGACATAGTTTATTAAAAAAAAAACTTTAATATGCCTTGACTTTTAATACATTTCATGGAATGTAAAACTATTTCTGTCTATCAGTATTAAGTCAAGGCACTATTATCAGAATTCTAATTCTAAGGCATTATTATCAGAATTCTAATATATAGTTTGAAAAATATAAAACACATAGTCACATAAAATTCTGAGTGACTTGTTAAGGAAAAGTCTACGAATTGCCACTTCAACCAACCTGTTTCATAATTGTCATATATTTAAACCAATAAATTAACTTTGATATAGCCATGGACAAAAAGATTACGAACATCTCAGATGCTGCCAAGGTTTTATTTTTCTATTCCTTATATGTTCTTCATAACAGCCAAGTTCATATCACTTAAAGTAACTTGTTTGAAGAAGCTTCTTGGATGAGAAGCAAAATATTTTCAGAGAAAAAAAAACAAGAAAGTCCAGTTGCCTTTTGGGAAAACACTTTTAGGACAATCTGGATGATTGAGAATCTCCATACACTGTCCATTTTGGTTTCGCAACCAGTTTTCATGGCTTACCTTACTGTGTGATACTGGCCGACTGTAATTTAGTCAATAAACCATAATTAATAAAAAACACCGCTTAATGCAACGTATGAACCAGCTAATATTATCCCAGTGTAATCAAATGTTGTAGTGCATTGAAACTGAAAGCTGTCTTATAGAAAGTAATACTGTATTTTTAATGCTTCTGGCTCATAACTGCCATTATTGGCAAACAGTCAAATAAGAGGCATGCTTTTAAGATTCTGGATCAAACATGGAATTTTTTCCCATACAAAGCATGTTCTTCAGCTCTTTCCCACATTCCACAACTATAAGAACAGATTGTTTCTATCACATATTTTTTCCTCAACAAATTTAACAAGATTACCGTATATACTCGAGTATAAGTCGATCCGAATATAAGCCGAGGCACCTAATTTAACCACAAAAAACTGGGAAAACTTATTGACTCGAGTATAAGCCAAGGGTGGGAAATGCAGCAGCTACTGGTAAATTTCAAAAATAAAAATAGATACCAATAAAAACTTTCACTAGGACAGTTGAGAATAAGTTTGATGTTCACAATTTCCTCTTTGAAAGAGACCAGTAAATAGGGAACAAGAAGATGAAGAAAAAGAAGTGTGTTTTTTCACACTTTTCACACTGAAGTGAACAAAAATGGCATCATAGGAACAGGCTTATTCTCAGCCCAAAGGTTTGTTTCTGATTTCTTCCCTGATTTAAGGGAAATTTGGGAAACGATCTCACTATCATGAAAGGTTTAATTGATTCACTAACCCAAAAGAGGATGATGATGATGACAGTGGTAGGCAGGAGTCACTCTCTCCCTTGCAAGAAAAAACCAAGAGCCGTTCTTATGATATCTCTCTCTCTCTCTCTCTCTCCCCCACAATAAAGTCAAGCCCTTTAAAAGAAGAAAGTCTCAGCGTTCATGACAAGTCAGATTTTTCAAGAATATAATGAATATTTAACTAATTCTAAATTATGATGGCATTTGATAAGGAAATGGTTGCAACTATGATGTCAAAATAGCAGCACTATAACCTGCAGTTATAACAAAATAATCACAAATAAATGATTACAACATAGTCATCTGATCTGTCCTCCTGACATACCGAGTTTTCCCAAAAATAAAACTCTGCCTTATATTTTTTGCCACAGAAAAAGGCACCAGGTCTTATTTTCAGGAGAAGTCATCCCCTGACTAACCTAACTAGTGCACATTGCCCCTGGCCTCCTTTTCGTTGACAGAGGCTTCAAGAACTTCTTCTGCAGCCAGCAAGACTTTCCTGAAGGCCTCTGCAGTCAATAACAGAGCTCCAGATTGTTCCGGAGTTTTGTACTCCAGCTACAGCTGGCTGCAGAAGAAATAGGCTAGCAAGGCTGGTGTTGGGATGTGCGAGGCCTGGCTATAACTGTCCAAAGGTAAGTAGTAGGATGGCTCCACACATCCCCCCATCCCAACCTTAGCTTAATTATTACCCATCCACTCTGGAGTGTGTGGGATCTTAATTAGGGCTTATTTTGGGAGTAGCGCTTAATATTGGGTGCACATGTAAAAATCAAGCTAGGACTTACTTTCAGGGTAGGTTATATTTTCGGGAAAACAGGGTAACTTACGGGGAAGGTCAAGTCTGATGTGATACAACAGAGGAAAGATTAGATGTTTTTTAATGTCAGCAATTTGGAATATTTAACCAGGGGGCTCCAAAATGCAAAGCAACGGGAGAGGGAATTAAAGTGCTGATTCTGTACAGTATGGAAAAAATATCCAAGTAATGGGACGGGATAAAGAAAGAATCTACTGGAATAAGTACATGCTGTGTGGGTGATCAATTATACCCTAGGCTAGTTAAAATATTTTCCAGAAACTATTCCAATCAGAACTCACACGGCTCTTCCTCACTGCTGAGTTAATATGCTCTCCCAGCAGTTGTTTAGTCAGCAAAATAATATGTCAGCACAATGTTGACTGGCCCCATTCAGATTCCCGTTTTACCATAAAACAATGTCACCAGATTGCATTATCCTTACCTATTGTGTACCAGATTAAGACAAGGGACTGGTGGATTCTCCTTCTTTCATGTGTTACTTGTGGGCCATCAATCACTTTCCCAAAGTGGGCAAAGTGAGTATAGACAATAGCTTAGACCAATGGGTTCTATCTAACTAACTCTTCTGTGCAACAAGGATTTGTTCTTTGTTTCAGGGGTCTCCAACCTTGGCAACTTTGACTTCTAGACTTCAACTCCCAGAGTACCTTAGCCAGCTTAGCCACAGCTTCACACAGCTGGCTAAAGAACTCTGGGAGTTGAAGTCCACAAGTCTTAAAGTTGCCAAGGTTGGAGACCCCTGCTATGTTTACTGTCTGAGGAATCCATCCAAGACCTGAAAAGTCTTATGCAAAACACCAATCAGACATTATCGAGCAGAGGTCTCTGAAGTCCAAGCCAAATTCGACACAGAGGACCAAACCCAGCAACCAGCCAGAAAGGAGCATAACTACAGCAATCTAAAGTGACAAAATAACAACAACAACAACAACTATGGAAATCCTAAACCCAACCACACAAGCAATCAAATGGTCAGTGAAGGGTAACAAACTTTAGCCATTAAAATTATATCAGAACAAAAAAACAAACAAACATAAAATTTAGACCTGAATAAGGGAAGGATGCCTGTCAAGAGACTGGAGCTGGGAAGAGGGCTGGCAGTGAAAAACTAACATGGCAGAAAAAAACATTACCGGGCCACGTTTGTGCCTTAATCAGGAGCAAAAGAGGAAAAGACAGAGTTTCCAATTCATCTGATAAAATCCTACAGGTAAGATAGATTTAGCCTTGGAAATCATGCTATCTAATTAGAAGCCTTTTTGGTCTTGCTTATTCTAGCTTTTAATCTCCTTTATCTCCAATTTATGCTTTGCTCTTTACAGTCGCTAGCTTCAGATTATGTCTATTCAAGTTTATATCTGGTTTATTATAGGTTATTCATAAACTTTTTTGTGTTGTTGTGGAAGTGAGCAATCTACCGAGGTGCCAAGAAGTGCGCCATAAAATCCAGCTTAATATCAGTAGAAAATAAAAAGGGTGGGCATTCCTTTTTAGATTATCTCTTTCTTTGTAAAGAGCATAACAAGGAACATGTTAAAATTATTCAGTAAAAGTATGAAAGAAATTTGCAGAGGGTTTGGCTGAATGTTCTAATTTCCTTCCAAGGCAGATTTGTCTCCAATACTTTTCCACAGCAAATGTACTATTGTCTCTTCAGAGGGTGATTCCTTATTCTCTGCAAGCCAAGAAAAAGGTCAGGCAGTCACTGAGTCAGAAATATACTGTGTGGCCTTCAAAAATACAACTATTCAATATGTATAGCTTGGATATTAAACATATCCTTGTTACATTGAAATTATGGGTTTTGAACTTATAAATCGGTCTTAATTATGTCTAAGTGCATATATTTCTTCCTAAATAGATTTACTGGTATGATGGAACTTCTTTTAAACCAAAGGAATGTAGGTAACCATGCTTGAGAAACTGTAACTTTTCACCTCAGAGACTTCAATTCCTCCTTATTCTATGAAATTATGGAAATGTAAATTACAAGAGTGAATACTGCCTGAATTCTCACAACTTACATGTATTTCACCACAATTAAGACAACTTCTGGTTTCACATAACACTCTGAATTAAACCAAACAGACTGAGTTTGCATATACGCTAGGCTAAAATGTTGGTGTCTGATACTTTCATGGTAGGTCATGAAAAGGCTGGAAAAGCTGAAATGATCAGGCAGATTGAGTGAATAACAAAATCAATGGAAGGCTACACTAGAGGGGAGGAATTAGACAAAGACTTTGGAACAATTTGATATATATGATGGAAGGTAAGATAACACAGTGAAAAAAACAATTTGATAGATATGGTGGAAGGCAAGATAACACAGTGAAAAACCACTGCATTTTTCCCATATACTATTGGAGTAAATATGTCAAACTCAATATTTCAAACACAGAAAACTTAGTGAGCTTCCAAAATAGACCCCAGTAAACTGTAAACTATCAAAAGCTGTTCCCCAACATTCACAACAAACCAGTCAGTACATCAAACCCTGTAGCACACTACAACAGTCAGGAACTTACACAGATGGAGCAATGAAGGGCAGGCTAAGCAAACAGATCTACAAAGGAAAGGATGGGCCATTATAGATATAAATGAATTGGATGGAAGCCATGGATAACAGAAGGCCAGATGGCACGTGACAGTATATATATTTCCACGCATCTGTAATAAGATGTGATAGAATAAATCAGGGGCTGCAGATCCATTACCCTATGGATCCAATCCATTATCCACTAGAATAATGACAGCTTGAAGATTCAAAAGGAGATCGGATCCAGTTGACCTTATGAATTGTTTTTTTCAAGATCAACTGGATCCAACCTCTTTTTGAATTCAGAATTCTCCAAATTGGATAAGAAGGACAGATTGCCCTAATATCATCCTCATGACCCGGGTTAGACGTGCTGGGTGGGTGATATCCCGCTGGAGAAAAGTCCGCCTTCAACCAAGCTCCGGAGGAGCCAAGGGAGGCGCCGCCCTTACCCCGTTAGCTGCCGCCATCTGCACCACCACTTCGGTGGCCGTCCTGCTGAAGTACCTGCCGTCGCTGCCCACCACCATGGTGCAGCCCTGGCGGTCGCGCAGGTCGATGGAGGACAGCAGGCTCTGGATGAAGTTAGGCAAGTAATTGCGCTGGCCCTCGAAGACCGCGGTGGGCCTCCTCAGCCCTCCGCCGCCCGTCGGCTTCTGGTCCTTGTACGGGACCGTCTGCATGGTCAGCACTGGGATCGGGCTCCCCTCCATGGCGCTCGGCTTCTAGCCTGCACGGGATCCCGGCGAGGAACTTCTTTCGGTCAGCGCGGCGATGTTTCTCGCCCGCGGCGCTCCCCTTAGGAGAAGGATGAGCTCCCAGCGCCGCGCCGCGCCGCCCCGCCCCGCCCCGCCCTGCCCAGCCACCCCACCGCGCCTCTTTTCCCGCCTTAATCCTCGTTCTGCCTCAGCGTCCCGCAGTGTTGCCAGACGTACGATAATTATCGTATTTGTACGATAATTTGGCCCTCTATACGATGTACGATCAATAATTCCCAAAAAGGTCAAATGTACGATAATTTTACAGTTTGGCAATTTAAGAGCTAGTATTTTACCATACTGTACTTTTCGTGGGTTCATGCAACTTCAGGCCCATTGAGGTAGTTTATTGCTGATCGTAAGTTTTGTGGGATCGTATCTTGTGGCTTCATGCCTTCAGTTCGGACATTTTCCACATGGATATATGCCTACAGTTGGTACTTCCTGTGAGATATAGAGTTTGCTATATGTACGATAATTTTCTCAAAAAAAACGATAATTTTGAGTCTCGGGTACGATAATTTTACATTTTGAATCTGGCAACGCTGGCCGTAACTGTGCATGATGCCGATTAGCAAATTCGCTTCAGGAAAGCGAAGAGCAAGAGGCTTCTTCCCGCCCGGGGCGCTCTCAGCCACTTTGCCCCGCGCTCTCCCTCTCTGCAATGTCCTCCGGGACAAGCCAGCTGCCCTTTTCAAAGAAGGACACGAGGGGGCTGGCAAAGCCTCTTTTGCAGGCAACAGCCTCGGCCAGTAATAACCCTGGTAAGCAAAGCTGAGAATTGTCCGCTGCCAGAGATGTAACTAGAAGCTGGGGCGTCTCTCTCTCTCTGAAAGACATTTGTTCCAGAGGATCACATCCTGTCAGTCCTCCAACTTTCTATTTTGCACAAAGCTGCCCAGCCCCTTTATAGATCAGCCTGGCGCGCTTCTCGCCTTGCTGGTTTGGGAAGACTCTTTTGGATCAGCTAAAAGAGAGCATAAGGCGTGTAAAGGGGTGGTGGTGGTGGTGGAAGTTTGCTCATACACCCACATGCTAAAAGCATTAGGACAATGTTCTGTTAGGACAATGGGATCAACCAGGATGAAAGGTTATGTATTTCCAAGCGATCGCATGACACTCCAGCATTGACAGTGCAGTTGGGTTCCTTTAATAACTTGGATTTGATTTAGTAACCTTCCCCCTCTCCCCCTCCGGTTCACTCTGGGCCTTGGTAGCAGGTGAGTTTTCAAGACAGCATTTTTGAAAATACTTTAAAAACAAGGTTAGGGTTTCCCTTTTTCTAATATTGGAAGCAGTCTCCTCCAAATGGTAATTAATTAAACATCTGCTTAGTTCTTCAGCCAAATAAAGTTGCTATAATGGCTCTTTAAAAAAAGTAATTTTACGAGCACCACCCTGGGGTTTACACTGTGTAAGATACAAGGAAAGGAGAGGAAGGTGGAAGAAAAGAAGACTGATGCAAAATATAATGTTCACAGAATTTTATTCAGAGTTGTGCTGGATCTCTTTTTTTTGGGGGGGGGGTTGTCCCATTCTTTCTTGGTGTTGTTCTTTCTGTTCTTTCTGTCCTTTTTGCTTTTTTAAATGGTCTTTCTCCCCTGGGTCAGAAACCCAGCCAGAGAAAATAAAGAAACATCTTTGGTGGTTAAATGGAAGCCACTCCGTAATGGCTTTGTTTCAGAAGAAGGAATCACTTTTTCCTCTTTCTCCTTTGCGTTTAAATCCTAGGTCTCCATGCACCAGATCGACAGGACTGTACTACATTATTATCATATTTTCAAACCCTTAGATAAGGACTCAATAAGGACTTTTTTTTATGCCAGTAGGCTTCTCAGCCCCAAATTGGGATAGCCCTGACTCAACTAGAACATATTCTAATCTTAACACAATTTACCATCCAAAGAGCAGTAAGACCATTAAGTTCAGAATCTAAACTTACCCAATAAATAATATACTGTTTCCTCACTGTGCTATTTTGGATCCATTACTCCGATGATGCCAGAGATAGTTAGGGACAAGACTGGCTGGAAGAGAATATGGAAGAAAAAAATACATCACAATAAGAGAACACTGACTGACATACAACAATTCAGTTTCTTATCATGTCAAGGGAAGATAAGCATATTCCTATGCTTAAAGTTCCTAAATACTGTGAGTATTTCTCCTGTATGTTTAAATGGGATAAACTTATACCTCGGGAATTCTAACCAGCAAGTTTTGGTCAGGCAGCTGTTGAATGTAGACATTGCAGGAAGGAATTCACCAGGCTTACTCCATATAAAGTCACAGGCAGGGGTGATATTTGCATGCCATGCTTACCCATGGTAAACCTCATGGTTTAGTCTACCTAGTTTCATATTATCTGCTAGTTTATGGAACAGGGAGTAGGGTGGATACCATAATTATTATCTTTGAGAAGGTGTCTATTAGAACATGAATGTACACAAAGGAAAATAATGGAAAAGTTGTGATCTCCCCACACAAACTACTCCTTTCATTTATATCTCATGTTTTGTATGCACCTACGTAAATGATGAACTTTATGTACATTGTGATATGCATTTAATCACTGATGAAACCTCTTGACTCAATGGGTGGCATTAATTACAGGAAGAGAAAAGTGATAAAGGACCTTAAAATATTGTGTGCTGTATAGACCAGTTTGAATTTTTTAAATGCTAATCAAGAAATAGGAATTATTTAATTGCAGCTTGCTTAACAGCTTTGTTTAGCTGAAATACTTGATTTTAAACTTATCTACAAGACTATGCTTACAGGAAGTCCTCATTTAGTGACCACAATTAGATCAACAACTCAGAGTTAAGTGAAGCAGCCACTAAGTGAAACTGCAACTGTGCTTATGATGTCATTTCAGCTTTCCATTGCTTTACAGACCTGTCAAAGTAGTAAATGCAGGGCCTGGTAGTAAAATTACTTTTTCATCACAGTTGTAACTGCAAACAGTCACTAAACAAGGCACTTCAGTTAATAAGGACCACCAGTATTTGGAGAAAAACACCAAATGGAAACTATGTGAAGACAAAACAAGAAGTACAATGTCTTCTGGAAACCAGAAATTCATCACTTTCAGATAAATGATGAAATGATTTAAGCACCACCCTAAGTGTAAATAAAGGATGGGGTAGTACCGTACCATGTTTGCCATATAAGACTTGCATATTGGAAAATACTCTGAAATAAATTCTAGGATGTTCAGTCAGTTCATATGGAGCATTAGAACAGCCAGTGCATAAATCATGTTTGAAAACTAAGGTATCAGATTTCTCAATTTCTACTCTTGGCAGGTTTACCAAATGCTTTTAGTTTAAGCTTACTTTCCATTATATTTCTGCAAGTAGAGATATGCAGCAAAAGATTACTGTGCATGTTCTTCCTTTACAAAGATTGTTGCCAAACCTAATTATTGTGAAGCAAGCTTTGGAAAACTATTTGGGATTTACAAAGAGGCAAAAAAAATTTCTGGAATAATGTTTCTTCTTTTTCCTTTCACTATATATATATATAAAACTTGTTTGTAAGTTCAGAATGCACATTTACCAGTTTTCTATTTAAACCAAGGGTAAATAGAACCATTCCTGTGGACATAAAAAAATTATTAAAAGATAAACTTATTTAGCATCTGCTAGATTTTCTACTTCATCCGGCTTCCACTTTCAGTGAAAAGCTCGATCAATTCTATAACTATATTTTTATTATGAATACTTTTCTCTTGTCCTGAGCTATCTTAAAAATTGTTTAACATGCAGACATAATGAAAAATAAAAGAATTGTAATATAAATCCCTGTTACATTACATATCGATATTTTCTGTTTATTTCACTGCTGTATTGGGTACTTTTTTAACTGCCTGAATGTTCTGCATAGAAAGGCTAAGTGTTGAATAACAGTCAATAATCTTTGTGAAATGTTACAATAAGCTCCTGGGAATTAAAGTTATGGAAAAAGTAAAATATTTTTTGTGAATTGTCAGAAAAAATACTGTTTTTATGCAGCTCACTGCTTGTAATTACTTTAAAAATATTCACATGCTAAGATATGCATATGTATTTTAATCTATGATATTGATATGAGACTGCATTAATCAGATATCGTTATGTATGTATAATTCTAAGCTTTTCTTAATATTCAGGGTAAGTATTGTTTTAGAGCTAATATATTTGAAAAGGAGGGTAATTAAAGGGAGGGTACTGTAGAAATGCAAACCTTTTCAGCCCAAGATGTTTTTCTGACAAAATCTGCAAAAAATAGTAGCAAATATTCCAGATAAAACTCATAATGTTAATCTCACTATATTGCATCCCTTTTTTCTCTTTCTCCCTTTAAAGCCTATACTGGGCAGCAGCCAACAGGTTCAGAAACTTACCCAGTGCTGTTTTTCTTCTTGGAGCAAACCTTAAATAACTCATCCACAATAATGCCACCAATCCTAGAATACAGTAATAAAAAATCAAAATAATATTTAATAATGTGAAAAACAAGCAAGAAAAGTATTCTTACAACAGAAATCCAAAACAGCCTATATTTTAAACTTTTAAAAATACCTGAGAAAGTGGTTAAATAGCGCCACCTGGAGTGAAAAATCTTCATTGTATACTATATTTTTTCAAGATACACATAACCTTAATCAGAACAGTATACTTCAGCTATATAAAAAATGTGGTAATCTTGAAAAAAAATTGTTAACCACTATTAAAATAAATTCAGAAGCAGTTAATAAAATATATCTTATATCCTTTAATTGGTTGCACTTGTAATATATGTATGCTATCAAGACAAAATTCCAAATAAAGTTAAGTCATAGGTATATGTGTGTATGCATCCATATATGTTTAGATGGATGTTGATAGATAGATGGATAGATAGATAGATAGATAGATAGATAGATAGATAGATAGATAGATAGATAGATAGATATAGATGACAGACATACATACATAGTTTTCATTGTTAGCCCAGGTCAATCCACTGCAGGATAAAGTGCCATCTTCAGCTGTTTTATAATTGCTTTGACATATTTTGCCATTTATAGTTAACATATTGTATAAGCAAAAATCTGTGTTGATATGTATGGTTAGAAGCTTGATGTTAAATGCAAAAGTTGTACAGAAATTGAAAGTTATATAAAGAAGCATGGAACTATAAATGCTTAATATAATACAACCTGATAGGAAAAGATGTGGGGGTTTTTATCAACTGAAATCATTCCGCTGCAGAGTGAAAGCTTCTTCATTGAAGATTATGGACTGTATTTTGCCTTACTGGTCCAGTGTGGGCTAGTAGATAGGTTTTTTGATTCCGCAATCTGGGGCTATGAGATAATGTTTTAGCCTAAATACACACTTAACCAAAAATGAGAGCAAATTTTACACACAGATGTAGTACTGTATGATTTTTTAAAAACTTCCCACATTGAAAAAAAAATCCTAAATATTACTTACACACAAAGAACCACCAAAAATTAACATGGCTCCTCTAATCTACTACTTTATTGCAAATGGAATTTTTATATGTGCAGAACATTAAAAAGATAACTTTCTAAATTTCCCAAAAATGTTTTTAGTAATATCATAATCTATTATTTGATTCTGGATAACACATAGTTTGCCTTTACATAAGTCTCACAGAGGTGATAACAGTTTATTTTGGTAAAATCCAGATCTCCCAAGTTCATATGTAAAACCTAGAATATATCTGATATTAAAAAGCAAGCAGATGACAAAGGATGCTTAATTTTCCATCTATCCCAGCAGATGAGCTGGGTCACTGGCAATCTTTATCTTAGCTTTTCTGCAGTCTGCTGTACATTAACTTTTTTTTACTGAATTGAAGAAAAATTCATCCAAAACTATCGTTGTCTGAAGCAAACAATAAAATGAGGTCCCTTCCATTCCAGGAATAGAAGTTGATTGTATTCATAGCTGACCCTTGAAATTTTGCTGCGGGACATATTACAGAATTAAATTAAACTTCTTGATGCCTAAGACAGATTGCATAATACATACTGATCTATCTGTTGACATGAGAAATACCTATCTTTGACTCCCACACCAAAGGCAGTCTAACTCATACTACTATAATTGTTTGCCTGGAGTTCAAAATATATTTTGATACTTTGTAAAAAGAATAAACTAAGGGATGAGAAATGAATATAAAGTAGAAATGCAAACAAGAGATCTTTTTGGTTCGAAACTAATTTATAGTTGCTGAGAATTAGGAGGAATATTGAACCAAATGAATGAAAGTAGAATGTAAGGAATAACAAAAAGAATTATGATTTTTAGCTGCTCTAAACAACCTGTTGATGTTTGACAAACAAATCTAATGGAAGATTACTGGACATCTGGCCTCTGCATTGATCTTGTCTTTCTTTGGATCAGCTTCAAACTTGGTTACTTTCTTGGATTGTAGGGTTTATATTAAAGATTACAATCTTTAATGAGGAATACACCATTATATAGGTAAACATGGGAGGACAGATGAAAAGGACCAGACTAATACTGTCTCCAGAAAAACCCATAATATTTGGGGAAGAAAAAAAGAGGACCTAGTCTTCTGCTGAACCGGAAGGAAACACAAACAAGTTGTTATGAGGTAAATGCAAAACCTGGGAATCAAAGTGCCTCATGCTGTTTATAAAATGGAACATATTTTATCAATTTAGCCCTTTCATATATGAGTCTGTCCATTTCTGCTTTTATTTATTTAAAATGTTGACAGCCAAATAAGCAGTCCCTTGACATGAGTTCAGCTCCAATTCAATTCTGATTAGAAATCAGGATTGTCTGACAAGTTGCTTTCTTTTTCTTTCTTTCTATCTCTCTCTTTGTTTTCTTTCTCTTTCTTTCTTTCTTTCAGTTGTCACACTTCACTGCATTAAAGTGGATCCTTATGTAAACTTTGCTCAATCGCTGCCTGAAGGACGAACTTTTCGTTATGTAGAATGCTTTGGGGGGGGGGAGGAGGAGGAGAGGAGGAGGAAATCAGACACCATAATCGGCATGGTGCGAAAGAGGAAAATGACTCCCAATTTAAGGAGCCACCCCTTCAGTTTTCGAGGGGGTTGGGGGCTTGCTAAAGCAGGTCAAACGGAGGTCAGATAAAAGATCCGACGTCTCCTTGCAACTGCCGCCTGCAAGCAATTTGCAAAGTCCGGTAAGAGAAAGGGAGCGCGGATCTAGAAGGCAGGAGACGGGTTGAGGATCAACTCTGAGTGACCCGCGAACAGCGCTGCTGTGGGACCCTGACGGTTGCCGGGAGCCAGCAAGGACTTCCACGAAGCCACGAGGCGCTCCGGGCGGGAGAGCAGAGCCTGGCTGCGGTTGCAGGCGGCGGCGGCGGCAGAGGAGGGGATCCAAGCGCTCAGCTGCACCAGGGCGGGCGCCGTCTTCATGATGCTCTCGATGCTGAAGGAGCACCTGTCGCCGCCGCCCTGCAGGCCCACCTCCCCCGGGGGCCGCTTTTCTTCCTCCCCGGGACCCTGGCGCCCCTTCCCCGCTTGCACGGACCCTCGGGCTGCCTCCGCTTTTCTTTCCGCCGGCGGAAGCAGAAGTCCCACCGCCGGAGGCAGTAAGGGACCAGAGGAAGGTGGGAAGAGCAGGATCCCGGCGGCGGCGGACGGGGGCGCGGGCCGCTTGAAGCGCTGCCTGCGCCGGAGGAAGCTGCCGTTGTGAAACATGCCCTGCGAGGCCGGGTGGAGGCGCCACAAGTGGCCTTTGCCGGGGCTGCCGGGCTGCCGAGGCACTTTGACGAAGCAGTCGTTGAGCGAGAGGTTGTGGCGGATGGAGTTCTGCCAGGCGGGAAAGCGCCGGCCGTAGTAGGCGAAGCGGCCGCGGATGAAGGCGCAGATGCCGCTGAGGGGCAGCTGCTGCTGCGGGCTCTGCAGGATGGCCATGGTGATCAGCGCGATGTAGGAGTAAGGGGGCTTGGCCAGCCCCTCGGGGGCCGTCGCCTCCGCGCCGGGAGCCCTTTTCTCCGCTGCCCCGCTGGGCTGGCTGCTCCCGGCGCCACCGCTCCGGATCTCCTTGGGACGGGTCGAACATCGCCGGCGGCAGCTTTCGCCCAAGAAGCCGGGACTTTCTTCCCCATCTGAACTCCGACCTCCTCGGAGATGATCCTCGCCAGACGGGCTCATAGGAAGGGAAGATCCACGCGTGTCACGAAGAGGGGGCGAAGGGGACCTGCCTGCAAGCCGGTGCAACCGAATGGCCCAGCTTCGAGGCTGTGGGATCTTTTATGGCCCTGTTTCCACCCTCCCTGTCACCTGAAGAGGGCGGGTCCCCCTTTCCATTGGCATGCTCCGATCCCTGGGGAAGGGGGGGTGTCGGGGAAGCGCATCGGAGGGGACACCCTCCCCTTTCCCCTCTGACTCTGAAAGGAATGCCGGATAGAAAGGTGAACTTAGAACTCCTATCCGTGTGTCACGTGTGAATTGGGTTTTAAAGAGGGGCATGGCATAGCTCTCCCAATGATGCATTCTGTTTGATAACATGGTGACAGGTGATAGAAGATGTGGTCCAATCAGTCCATTGGATAGCTGAGATAAAGAATATTTGGAATGTTTATATGAAAGAAGTAGGAACTGTTAAAATTAATTATTGGGCTTAACATTTTAAGGTTTTTTGTTCCATTTTTTGGTAATTGAATGTTGGTTAAAAAATGCATGACTTCTTGAAAGTCTATCCTACTTTCTGGTGGCTTACGGTCCAGAAATCAGAGAGTATTCTGGAAAAGAGCACCTAGGCAATGGTAATTTCTGGAAAGCAAGGTAAACTGGACACTCACAGAAAGAATACCTGGCTTATTCTTGAAGTGGGAAAAATAAACTGGGGAGGTATTCCAGATTATACAAGGTGTGAAATAGAGGTTGAGAAGAAACGATAGATGAACAAGCACTTCGTTAATAGTAATGGGGGGGGGGGGGTTGAATCATGGGAGGAATCATTTTTTTGAATCATGGGAGGGACAGTACTTTAAGATATGGATAAAGAACCTTTGTAATTTTTTTAAAAAAATAGGAGGAAACCCTTATCCACACACACAAAAAAAGCACAAACATTAAAATTCTTGTGTATTGCCTATGCAGTAAATAAAGGTGTCAAAATATATTAAAATGCTATAATAGGTATGTGGTATGATACAGATAAATCCAGGAAAGCACTATTTATTTGTGCCAAGAAAACATAAATTATCCATCAGTTTTCTTACCAGACTCCAAAATAATAAAAAGGTGAGAAAACTTTGTTCAGAAAGTTCAAGAGAGTCACTTGCTCAGCTGATTTGCCAACAGTACTCTGGAACTGATCCAACCCAGCCCTGTAATTTTCCCATTGTAAATTCTGCCACGTGCTTCTAATATATTTGTGTTTAAAAAATAAATAAAAACATTCATCCTATCCTCTTTAGAATTAAGTTACTCTGCATAACGGTGTATTGATTACAAAGCTTGAAGTGAATGGTAACATTTACAAAATTCTTATTTTTATTTATATGTGCACATTAATCAACATTAAACTAAATGAAACAATTTATAAGACATCACTGCACCATAGTGTAAAAGTAATTCTTTTTTAATGCTTTTTATCCCATTAGTAAATCAGGCAGTAAGACATCTACTGTCTTGTACATAACTTACGGTAGATTCATACACTTCTGTTCGAATATATTTAAATTTCAGAGTAATCTTTCTAATGTTAAGCTATTGCTTATTGAGATATACTGTTGAATGTTTAATTTCAAAACATAGCTTGTTCATCTAATTAAATTCATTTAATTTCAACATAGCTTGTTAATTACAAAATTAACCAAGATTTTCTTTCTGGAAATCGCAGAACACATCAAAGCAGTTATCCAATTTTTTTTAAATAGCCGAACTGAAGAAATAACCTACTTATCAAATTCACCAAAATGTATTATTTTCCTATCACATTAAAAAATAGAAAACATCATTGGGTTTCCGGTTCCGCGTGGCTTCGGTGGCAGCAGGAATTCGCGACCGTTCCCGATTCCTGCTGCGCTTGCCGCCGAGGTACCCCGATCCAAATGGGTCAGGGGGATATGGCTGCCCTGTAGGGACAGCCGAAGAGAGAGGGGAGCCGGACAGGGGGTTGTGGGTGCTGCAGACCCTCTCCTTGTCCGGAAAAACCCCTTTTTCCCAAGGTGGTGGAGCGGCGGTCAGCAATAGCCGCCACGAAGAAGCCAGTAACCAGGTAAGATTATGCTGGAGGAAGCAAGAAAAGTGAAAGTGCTGGCTGAGCAGGGTCAATCAACATCTTTTAAATTCGTTGGAATTGAGCTGTCTGAATTGCTGGAGGATACATTGTATCCCTAAGAAGATCGAAAGCGGTGGAGAAGCTGTCAAAGGGAACTTTTTTTTTCTTCACTCTCCCACCCCATGGAAACAGCAGATGAAGATTTGAAATTTGTTTGGGCACTGAAGGTGAATTATTCTGAAAGTTGAAGTTAAGGGACAAAAGAGTTCTTGGACATTGGACTTAAAAATTTAAGAAATTGGAAAACCCTTATTAGAGGTATGGATTCCTGATCATTTAAAAATTGATGTTGCAAGTGGAAAGGGAGAGGAAAAAAAATTGGAGCAGAAGTGGAAAAAGGAGGAGATTGCCTAGAATCTCAAAGAATGATACAAGGTAATTGGACCTCTTTGATTAAACAGTAACCCCAGAAAAAGAAATAGAAGAAAAATATAAACTTTTGGAACTTTTTTTGAATTATTTTTGATTAAAAATACTTGGGTGGATGTTTTGGGGAAAGTTTCTCTTTTCAGGATGGCATCGCTTGTGGGTGAACTAAAGACTGAATTTCAAAAATATAAAAAGGAAGAACAAGATGGAAAAGATACTTTGGGCACTTTATTTCAATTTTTAGAAATGGCGTTATGTACTTATGAAAAATTGATTACGCAGCAGAATGACTGGGACAAAGAAGAAGAGGAACAAGAAGCCATCTTTGATGAACAATGGGTTTTTTTCCGGGGAGGAGGAGAAAGAGGATAAGAAAAGGGGGATTTTAAGATTTGAAAAAACAACCAAAAAAGAGAAAAATAAGAGGAAAGGTGGATGCAAGGTTAGAAAGCAAAGGAAAGGGAGTAAGAAAAGGGAGGAGGAGAGAAAAGGGGTAAAAAGGGCAAGGAGAAGAATAAGCAAGAGAGAAAGGGGGGGGGGAGGAGAAGCCTGAATGGTGGGAAGCAAGATCTAAAGAAAAAAAGTTTATTCAGAGACAATGGGTTAATTTAATTAAGGATAAAAGGGGGATTCTGGAAGGTATATAAGATTGTGTTTTTATATGTGTATTTAGAGTATAAAATTTACTGTGTAATTTTAGAATCTACTAAACAGAATCCAAAGATAAATTAAGTGTTATATGAAGTACTTTTAGGGTAATGAGTTAAAGGCGTCACTCCAATTAGTGTATAGGAGAAGTATAGTAAAAGGAAAAAGATGAATGGATAGTTGGAAATAGAACAGACAAAGAATGTTATTGAAAATGGTAATAAGATATGGAAGGATATATAAAGGTTTTGTTGTCGTTTTGTATATTGATAAAAGGCAATAAAATTTTAATTAACAAGAAATAATTTGGATGAAAAGGAGAAGTTGGGATAAGATATGAAGTTAAATAGATAAAGTAAATATTGATATTATAATTGGGAATCATTATGTTCTATTGGTTTTCTTCTTTAATTGTTATTTTTTTTTAGAAAAGAATTTATAAGCTGTTATGCCTTGATTGTTTGTGCACTGTTTTTGTAAAATTGATAAAATTGGTTTATAAAAAAAAAGAAAAGAAAATGATAAGATATGGAAGGATATATAAAGTGAATATGATGTTTGAATTTGTGCCTGTGTGAAGAGTTTCAACCCGGGATCAGGCAGCCTTCAGAAAAGATGTTTTAGTTTTGTTTATGTTTTGTATGTTTATGAAAGGCAATAAAATTTTAATAAGCAAGAAATATAATTTGGATAAAAGGAGAAGTCTGGATAAGATATGAAGTTAAATAGATAATGTAAATATTGATATTACAATTTGGAGTTATTTTATATGTTCTATTGGCTTTCTTCTTTAATTATTATTTTTTTTTTAGAAAAGATTTTTCAAGTTGTTATGCCTGGATTGTGTATTGTTTTTTGTAAAATTAATAAAATTTGTTTAAAAAAAAAATAGAAAACATCATCCTTGTTTTGAACTATTTCAAGTCCCTGGATTAGAAGTACTGGGCACCTGATCTTATGCAATCTTACTGCAATTATATCAATGGATCTTACTCGTTACTTCTTGTTTAGAATGTCACTTTAAGAACAAGTCTGACTTTAATATTTCAAGGTCAACCAGCCACTCCCACTGATAGACTAATAATTACCCTGAGGATGAGAAAATCAGTTAGACAACTGGTAAATTAGAAGAGTTAGTAGTGTTTTATTACAGGGTGTAATAGGTCCATTTGTCCTTATATCTATGGCTTCCAAAGAATTAGTGCTAGTTTAAAGATTTAGGAAGTCAGTGCTTGGGATAGCAGTCCAATCCCTACACCAAATTAGGCAACTGAACAGAAACCAGTTTACAGTGCAATGGAAAAGGGTGAAATATGAATATTTTTCTGCAATTTGCTTTCAGAGAGAGAGGGGGATCACTGGCCACAATTTTTCTCTCTCTTGAAAGAACTAGCCATGCTTTGAGGGGTTCAAATTTCCTTTCAAGCAGAGGGCTCACACTCCTACTTTAAAGTAAAGTTGTGTCATCCCAATTCTTTAAAAAACAGAAGTGTGTTAAAACTAAATAAACCTGTTCATATTTGAGCTGTGATTTCATTACTCTAGAGCAGGGCTGTCAAACTCCTGGCCCATGGGCTGGATGTGTCATGAGCTGCCTATGCCCCCACCAGTTTAGCAAAGGGGGAGGAAATCCTGACAGCACTGTGACAATATGAGTTGGACACCCCTGGAGTAAAGGAAAAGAGGTACAGAATACGTTTCCGTAAGAGTGTGTGTGTGTGTTTTAAATAATGGAATCATTCTGAACAAAGACTGGAGAAGTAACATTTCAAGGACATACATATATTTTCTTTATTAATTGCTAATTCTAGACAAATTCAGACTTGATATTTTATATATGGGCAATAGTTTTATAAGGCTCAACTATTAAAAAAAAGGAAAATAGGCCCAAAATATTTTAATAATCCATTGGTAAAAAATGCAGGGTTATAAAGCACTTTTCCTCCGAAGCTGGTATCAACTATTTTCCTCTCTTTTGGTCACAGTTGCTATGAAAAGGTCTTTAAGGATATCATTATCCAGGTTCCTTCCTAGGAACAAATAATATAAAATTGAAAACATTTTAAATATTTTACAATACTGTTTCCTGAAATACAACCAATGCTTACCAAAAAAATTATTAAAACCAAATGATAAACAGGTAAGGGAATGCCCCAGGAAGTCAGTATGGATCCATCTCTTCTCATGTAGTCTACTTCAATTACTTTTTTGCAAAGACAAGACTTCTCAGATCTGCTTGTTGTCCTGACCATGCTAGGGGAATTGCTTGGATGAAGAGTTATATCTTTCAAATGCAGCTCCCACTGTTTCCCACCTCCCCCTCCACATTCTTATTCCATGAAGGGCTGGCTTAGTTCCAGTTCTAATATTTCTCCTCCCAACTTGTACTGCAGAAACATTTGTCTTTTAGTAAATTAATGAAGGAAAAGCTGTCACGCTTTGACATATTCCTCTCTAGCAAACTTTCTAGAACTACTTTAGTTGCAAACTGTGGAAATCCAAGAATAACTGCAGACCTTAACCCCTTGGCAATGTTTTATTTCTCTAAGAAGTAGTCTACCCAATCAACAAAGCTACTATGCAATGAGCATTAACAAATAGTTACAGATTAGGAATTTGACTCAAACTTTTAGACTATGGAGGATGCAAGTTGTAGTAATTACTTAACAAGTGGAACAGGGTTAACAACAACAGTGTCATACAGTACCATTTTTTGTAGAATTAATAGTGTTATACAACTGACACAAGTCATGCCCATATTCTTACCTATTAAGACCAATCGATTAATTCGTTCATCCTCTTTCCATTTCACAGTTGTTTCCTCAAGATCATAGAGCTCATAAACACCCTGAACTATCACCTGATGAGATTTATCTTTGATGGACACCAATCCCTGATTAGAAAATAAAATTAGCAAAGTGGCTAGTGAAGGTTTCTATAAATTGAATATAAAGTCTGGAAATGCTATGTATAGAATCTATGAATAAAACATATTCTAAGATCCTTGGTGTAAAAGGAATTGATTCCTTTCATCTTAACAGTGATGGACAGAGTTACCTTAAGATAAGATGGGTAGCCTAATAATTTAAAAAATAAATAAATGGATACTATATTAACCCTAAAGGGAGTCCTACAAGTATAAATATTTTTCACTACCTAGCAACAATAGGATAACATATTATATGTAGGTAAGTAAATGTCTGTTGTGGTAAAAACTATTTACTCTATCTCTTCATAATATCAACAACCTTGTACAGATAATCCTTGACTTAAAACTGCACATTATGGTTGTAAGTCATAACAGTTGTAAAGTGGGTAGCCCATGTGGGTCACTAATTTTGCGATCTTTCTTGCAGAATCGCTAAGCAAACCAATTGTTTTGCTAAAAACCAGGAGTAAATGCTGAAAAACATGGTCACTTGACTGTGGGATGTTGCAAACAGCCATAAATACAAGTCAGTTGTTGAGCACCTGAAAGGTGCCCCTGGCATAATCTGTTGTAACTTCAAATTGGCGGTAAGCAATTGGTCATAATTCAAGGACTATTTATATAGTTCCTTCTGTCATTATCATTAGTGTAATGTCTGTGCACAAAGAAACTATATCATACATTTCTTCCGGAAGGTACAGAAGTTGAAAGTGCAGACCTTTTGACATTATTAAAATTTGATAAAAAAGAACTATATACGGCTGCAATACACAGAGCAAAATTTTAGAATTTTACCTTTTGAGCAGCGTATCATCATCATTTTAATGACCCCATAATCCCTTATGGGTTGAAGTCTGGGCAACTGAATGGAACTAGCAGAGTGTTTTAATGGCCGGGTGCCTTTCCTGTCGCCAATGTGGAGTTTTGTTCAGCAGATATAATGTCAGTGTGCCCAGAAATTTGAAATACCTGCTTCTACCTAGGATCGAATTCACAGCCTCCTGATTGTGAGACAAGAGCTCTACCTCTGGGCCACTGCACCACTTGTTTTGAGCACCACATGATAATTCCAAATTAGCATATGCCCCACTTTCCACATTCAGCCACTTTCTGCATCCAAATTAAAAACAGTAATGTTTTTGAAAGTAAGAATAATACTGAGTACTGAACCTTTAGTCTTATTACTTCCATGGGGTTACCTTTCTTGTCTTTTATATTTTTCTCCCACAACAGATTCTAAAAGAGATTTTAAAAATGATAGGAAGAATTATACATTAATTAAAAAAATAATCTTCGTGGGAAAAAAAGCCAAATTCTTTCAAATCGTGTTTATTTTTTTAAAGTTGAAGATGTGTTAATCTATGAAGTTAAGTAATTTGGATTTTTCATGCAAATAATAAAGCACTTACTTGAATAAATACATTTAGGTCTTCTTCAGTTGCACTTCCTAGCACTTCAAAAGTTGATGTAACAATACTCTGAAAATTGATAAATAAAAATGGCTATATTCTGTTTTTTAGTAAAAGCAAAATAATATGTTCTAATAATAAAAATTCTATTTTAACAATCCATGGAATCTGCAAATTAATGTAATGCACTGCGATGTGATGCAATGTATGTAATTACAAAGAAAGTACATATTTTCCTTGAACTATATATTTGATGATCATAAACATTTATTTACATAATAAATTAGAACCACTTAGAATCCCAAATGCAATAACTTCAGGCAAAACAGGAAAGGTTGCACCTCTCTTGCCCAAGCATTAACTTGCGAAAGAAATTAAAGAAAGCAAAGTTAAGACTGCTACCGAGGGCAGAGTTTTTATTTTTTTCTGACCTATCATCCAATCCATCCAGGCCAATGGGGGCTGAATCTGAAAGTTAGAAAGTATTCAAATCCAAAATCTAATCTCTTACTTTTTATTTCCCATTTCATTATTACTTGAGCTGTGGTGATGAAATGGTTAGAATGTAATATTGCAGCCTAATTCTGCCAACTGTCATTGGTTCGATCCTGACTGGCTCAAGATTGACTCAGCCTTCCATCTTCTGAGGTTAGTAAAATGAGGATCCAGATTGTTGGGGCAATATGCTGACTCTGTAAAATGCTTAGAGAGTGCTGTACAGCACTGTGAAGTGGTATATAACTCTAAATGCTATTGCTATTGAATCTGGTAGCATTCTTTCTTATATCCCTTGATGACTGATAATGCATAGAGGGGAGGAAAAGCAGAGACTTGTAAAATTCTGTTATTATAGTCAGCCAATAAAGCTAAGTTCTAGTCTTCTTTGAGGTTGATTTTTGGATCTGGTTTACCTCATGGAGCTGATATAACGATTAAGGGAAAGGAACATAAAAAGGCACATACATACAATTAATAAAATTTTAATCAGACATACTTCATGCAGATTTACGGCTCACCTTATCTAGATGTGGATGAGGTTCTTTTTCAAGCTGAAGTTTCTGCTGCAAACTTATAAGGACAACACATTTAATACAATAGCATTGCAAACACAAAACATAATTTGGACAATTGTTAATATCAGGGCATAGCAGAAGTACAAGTTGAATTCTAAAACAAAGAACAACATATAATCTTACCTTTTTCCCGATATACCCTCAAAAGCATGCAGGTCTAACACATTAGAGAGATCAACTCTAGGGGAAAAAAATTATGTCTTTTAAAAAGATAAATACTTAATGTATATACTAAGACTGCCTCTTGCTCTATGGCATTTTGCTATGACTGCTCCTCTCCACTGGAGCCCTTTATTCTTTCTGGTCAGCCTCTCTGAATGCTTTGGAGAATTATTGAAAAACTTTTGGAAAGTGAATAGAGGTGTGTGTATCCATTCAGCAGAAAATGTTAGCCTCTCTATTGAATAAGCAATATTATCTAGGCTCAACCCTAAACTAGCCAAATCCCCAAAGCACTATTTAGCGCAGAGGGGGAATCCAGTCATAATGTAAACTGGTGGAATTTTATATAAGAATGAGATACTTCAGGCTCCACATTCTCCCCCATCCTTTTTTTTTTTTTAACTTCTGTGCTAAAATGGAAAGCCAAGCCATTTCACATGGAACCTCAGTTGCATGTGATGCCCAAATTTAGGGAACTGTGATCATTTGAGAATAAATTAAGATTCGAAACTACAATTTGATCCTTACAATTTCAGTAATCCTGATTTAATTCAACCAATTTTGTTTGTTGGTTTTTTTTACTTAAGACACACTGAATAAAAGCATTGTTTAAAAATTAATACAGACTGCTTTTTTTCATTGTTGTTACAGCAGACCAGTAGAGACTTGAGGCTTATTATACTTACAGTCATTCTCATTGAACATATGAGCTCCTTTATTAATTACTATACATAGAAAAGTCAACCTTTCAGTTTCTCTAGCATTGCAGAAATGGCTTACTTTAATGCTTAAATTTGTGGGAATGTAAGAAACTTCACAGAGCCCTCAACAATTCCTTGTTGTTAGGAAACTCGCGCAGCATAGTCGTTACAACACTGACACTTCTCTTGTTCCAAAGTTTGTTCAGAAATATCTAAACCGACTTTTGACTTTAAAAAAGCAAAGTCTGGAAAATGAGAAATCGCAAAGAGTGCTTAATAATGACCTTCACTATAATCACGTTAACAATATCTTTAGAATTAAGAATGGTTCATCATCCCCAAACAATTTCTAATGCTAGTTTTGAATGTAGAGACCTTTTTAAAAATCTAAATTTAATACTAGTACACTTTACACTATGTCATGCTAGCAGAATAATTATGATCAATAAACAGGCAATAGGGCACTAAGAAAAGCCATAGTATCAATTTGGGGAGCTTTAAGTTAGAGAATGTCAAGTTAGAGCAGGGTTTCTTAACCTTGGTTAAGTTGAAGATGGATGGACTTCAATTCCCAGAATTCAATACAATTCTGAATTCTGGGTATTGAAGTCTACCCACCTTCAACTCGCCAAGGTCGAGAAAGACTGAGTTAGAGTGTTAAGTTGCTGAAACTATTTCACCCATTCCACTCCACCTTCCTAACTCAACAAAAGAAAGAATTATGAAGACTGTAACCCCTGTAAGCCAACATGACAGTCACTACAGAAAAGAATGTTCATAAAGCAACTGTTTAGCAGCAGCACATAAATCCTCCAATCCTGAAGAAGATCTGAATTTCTAATGAGATTGTATCAATGAACCTGTTAATGGGTTTAAAATGTTTGGAAATGCAGTATTCAGCTGGTGAGTAAATAACAAAAAATTGTTTCCTAACATTTTGCTGTCAGGCAAAATAGGAGTGTACTTTGCACTTCATAGGTGATGCCTACAAGGCCCTCTGCAACCTGTTGTATAATGTTATCTCTGTTATAAATTTGCATATACTATTTGGAAAAATGTTTTCTAGAACACATTATATAGGGAGGAAATTAATGTAACAATACATTTCCGAGATCTAAGTCAATGTAGGATTAGATCATATGCCTTCCAGTGTCTTTAGATAAGAAAAATTACACAAGAACTTTATTTGCATTAGACTGAATGAACATTCATGTGATGTCACCTACATTCTTCTGTTAACATCTGTTGTGCTTTGTTCCTTCCTGAATTAGTACTATGTTAGAAAATATGTAAAGGGCAAGTACTGACGTTTACAACTTCTATTA
Organism: Hydrophis major; assembly: GCA_033807585.1. Taxonomy (NCBI): domain Eukaryota; kingdom Metazoa; phylum Chordata; class Lepidosauria; order Squamata; family Elapidae; genus Hydrophis; species Hydrophis major. The sequence continues at coordinate 290,253,907 of CM066329.1, read as the reverse complement.
TTAACTCGCAATATCTAAAGGGCTACATATTTCTCTCCAGCAATATACAGGTAATCCTTGAATAACAACTGTTCATTTTAGTGACCAAATGCTAAGTTAAAATGGCATTGTAAAAGCGACATGATGAATTTTCGCACTTACAAGCATTGTAGCACCCCCATTGTTCCATAATCAAAATTTGGGCACTTAGCAACTGGCATGTATTTGTGAGAGTTGCACTGTTCCAGGGTCATGTGATCACTATTTGCAACTTTGCCAACTGGTTTCAGACATGCAAAATCAATGGGAAAAGCCAGATTTGCTTAACAACTGCAGTGGTTCCCTTAACAACTATGGCAAAAAAAAATGTTGCAAAATGGGACAAAACTCACTTAACAATTGTCTTGCTTAGCAGCAGAAATGTTGGGTACATTTAAATGTTAGCAAATTTTTAAACACTGCATTGAAAGAATTCAGAATGTAATTATAATTTAGATCTATTTATCCATTGCATTTCATGTTGGGAAATGTTTAAGGCTTAGATCAATTGCTACTTAGGGTTGAAAATAAAATTGCTACTTAGGGATTGAGAATAAAAAGAAAGCTGTTAATTTTTTGATATACTATTTTCTTATTGATGTCCTTTTTTCCAAATGAATTAATAAAATGTATACACTTTAGTTTTAATCAATTTAGTAAAATTAAATTTAAATTAATAAAATATAAAAAACAGTAAGGTTATTAATTACTTGAGATACATTCTATAGTTAATCAAATCCTATTTGCTTCCTTACATAAACTCTACTCAGTTTAAGTATAAATGTACCTGGTTGCCCAAGGGTCCAGTAACTATGTTTTGAACAATCTGGTGGGGATTGAACGGCCAGTTAAGAGTTGAACTAGATAATGTATTATATTATAGCTAATCATATCACTAGATTAAAAACAGGAGCCTGAGTTCTAATTCTGCCTTAGGAACTCAGACAGTTGTGACCTTGGGTCAGCCTCCTTGCTCTGAGCCCTAGGAAGGAGGAAAAATGGCAATTAATTTCTGTACAGTAACTTGTTTAGGCAATCACCAGAAATAAACCTGACTTGAAGCTGTGCACACATTCACACATACACACAAACCTACACTAATATGTTCTACCATCTTGATGCATTAAAACCTCTATTTTTTTGGAACAGATGGGAGTATCTATATAGCCAAATGTATATGAAATAAAAAGTATGTAATTATATAAAAATTATGCAAACAATTTACTAACATGTTCATATCTTGCATAAAGGCTATAAATATTGTCCAAAGTGATTTGCTAAACAGTGAATAAGTCTATTGATTGCTAGAATAGTCTGAATTCAGATTTTGTTCACAGCATCTAATGTCCACTGACACCAAGCAACTGTTTTTTCAAGCCTCAGGAGTTGTCAGGGACAGGTGTCAGATAATAATATAAACTGATTGGGTACTGCTTGTGTAGCCTGACTTCCTGAATAAAATAAACTTTTCAGATTAATGTATATTATTCACAATAGAAGGAAAAAGTAGTTAATTTAGCATTGTTTTAATTACCTTGAGCGCTGAGTTTCTAAAATGTTGGCAACTCCATTTATTGCGCTAATATTATTGAAGAGGGGGGAAAAGATAGAATACTTATGATCAGAAATAATTTATAACCCAACTTGACAAAATTTAGATTCCTATGTTTAATCTGATCCCTGCAAAAACAATAATAATAGACTTTACATTTTATGAATTAACAAGGTTTTATGGAAGTTCAATTAAAATATAAAACCACAACTTCTAGAACATTAAACATTAATTTAAAATGTTCAACAGGAAAACCAAACTCAAAGAGTGTGTTTTCAAATGTTCCTCAAATTCATCAGGGAGGACTTTCCCAAGAACTGAAATAGCTACTGGCAATGCTTGATTTCAAGTTTCTGCAAGAAGAACCTTCAAAGAGGCAGATCAACTGCCTTGTATGATAATTTAGAGTAACAAAGAAATGTCATTGTTGCCCAAATCCTCCAAGACAATTGTTATGTATTGAGCTGGTGTAATACAATAAACTCTTGAACTTTTGCTGATGAGACTGGTGCTCTAATCTCAACTCAGCTATGTTGTTCAGTGGATCCCTTTGGGTTGATCACTCTCTGCCACCCTATATCTAACTTCACAGGATTCTTCTTCTGGAGACCAAAAATATAGTTTCTTTTTTCTACAGATTTCTTGCTTCCTTTTCTGATTAAATTAGATTCATAGCCAGGTAAGACAGAGGAGGATGTGTAGGTCTGGCATAGCAGGGAGACTGATTGCCACCAAAAGGTATTTGCAGGTATACTGGTGCTTATAGACACAATAAAGCTTTCCCCAATCTATCTATTTTCTGATTTATTTAACTGTCAGAATTTTGAATCTGAAAGAAATCTGCTGTTTGTAAACAAAACGGGGATCCTACAGTTTCATATAATGACTCAGCTCAGAGATGGATAATTTCTTTTGGACTCAAGAACCATGCTTCATAGTTTATAAAACTGTTTGGCTTCTGAAGGTTGTAGAAGGGCTTGATGATGTCATGATAATGTTGAAAATGGGTGAGCCTTTGATGTTGGTGGGAATTGTAGGATTAAGGGCAAAAAAGAGAGATCCAGAGGTACTCTGAGAGAGAAAAATGGGTGCAGGGACTATCCCATGTAGCATGGGGATTTCCAATCAGAGAACTTCTGAAATCATACTGTATTCTACCGCAAATGTTAAAGTTACCACATTGGTCACAGCAGTATAACTAAGCAGCATATGGCCTGTAAATCCTATAATCCAGTTTATGCCCTTAACCTGTACATTATTTGTTAAATTTATATGCCCATCTCACTGATAAGGCCACTCTGAGTGGCTTACAGATGAAACATAGGATTTCGGCTACCGAATACAGAGTCCTCCACACTGCGGAATCCAACACTATTGTCAAAGCAGAAATAGCTAGGCATTTGAGCCTCAGAATCATCTTTTTCTCCCAATAAAAGATTAATAGATAATTAATGACAGTGGTTGTAATTCTGCCTTAGTCAAAAACTTCCTGACTTCATTAAACTGTAGCGGAGACAACAACTAATCTTTGTTCTAGTTAGTTTCACTTCATATAAAACATCAAGCCTACAGCAAGTAAAAAGTTGTAAATCTGAAGAGAATGTATTTAAATAACTACCTGCCAATTAAATAATTAAATCAAATGTATTATTTTGATCCCATGTAATCTACTGTTCCAGTGGCCACAGTCACAGGAAAACAACAATAAATATTTCAACCAAATTCCTCAGGAGCCACTTTATCTTGCTGAACTCATTAGTGCCTGAGACAAAAAAAAAACACCCCTTCTCTCAGGTGAAAAGCTGCCTATTTTTCTACTGCTTTTGCATGGTTCAGCTAAATTAGTGTTTCCCAACCTTGTCACGTTTAAGATATGTGGACTTCAATTCCCAGAATTCCACATGTTTTAAAGTCAACAAGGTTGGGAAACATTGACCTAAATGATTAGGTAGTTGAAATGCAATGTAAACCTCTAAACTTGTTTTAATTGTACTTTTTTTTATTTCTGAGGGTTATTTTAAGTAAAGGGACAGTATAAAAATGTATAAATAGATACTGGAAATAAATGTATGCTTACCAGACAGCTGTTCTTAATTTCATCAGTTCAGCTTCTGAAATCAAGTCTACTTTATTGATGATGATAAGGTCTGCTAAGGCAACCTGCCTAGAGAAAATTCAGTAAGTGAAAAATAAGTAAAATAAATAAACACAAGTAATTGCATGCTTATTAACACAAGTATCACCTTGATTTATCTTTCAGGAGGACTACATTGTAGTGCTTGTGCAAAATAAAAACAAATTCTACTGCAAATTTAAATAATAATCATTTACTTGATTTCCAAGCACCAAAGGCTGTACGTTGTTTACTAAATGCACCATTGAATATTGCAGAACTTACTTCTAAACAATTATACTTAAAAATGTACCTTTTTAATTAAAAAACAATCGGACTTTAAGATTCTTTGTCATTCTCATGACAATAAAAAGAAATTGATTTACAGGAGAAAGTGAAATGCTGAATGAAGAAGTCATTTAAAAGTAGCACACACTTACTTATTCTGATGGAATACAACAACAGAAATCTAAAAACTTTCGGAGCATTAAAAAAAAAAAATTTGTTCCCATGCTCCATTAGTCTAAGGTGCTTGTAATTTGGGTTGCCTTCTGATAAAGTAACTTATTGGGCTCTAGAAATCCAGTCCATTATGGATTACAGTTATTATTTAACTACAATTAAGTCAGTAATTAAGCTAACCACCATCTGTGAATCTACACATTTTTTATTCAAATGCATCTGGGTTCAATTTATGTTGTTGGTTATGAGGTCAGGTGATTTGAGTGACTACTTCTCCCTGGTTACATTTACTCATTCCATCGAGTCAAGCAGAATGGCATGTGATGGTCCTGTTTGCTAAAGAGTTTCATCTAATGGGACCCAAGAGACCACCTTGTGGTCCCAGCGGCATCTGCCCTTAAAACATCATTTCCTATAAGGTTAGATTGGTCTCAGTCTTATCAGCCTTTTGGAAAACCCTTTGGAAAACATGGTTTTGCCATCAGGTCTGGAGATCCCATGGAGCTATAACAAAAGCACTTAGACTTATATACCGCTTCACAATGCTTTACAACCCTCTCTAAGTGGTTTACAGAATCAGCATATTGTCCCCAACAATCTGGATCCTCATTTTACCAACCTCAGAAGGTTGAATCAACCTTGAGCTTGGTTGAGATTTGAACTGCCAAATTGCAGGCAGACGGCAGTCAGCAGAAGCCTGCAAGATGGCTGTATTGTTTGTAAGCTAATTGGCACTCTCCTGCATTTTTTTTCCAGTTGCTACCATTGTTTTTAGCAATAGCACTAACACTTAGATTTATATACCACTTTATAGTGCTTTATAGCCCTCTCTAAGTGGTTTACAGAGTCAGCCTATTGCTCCCAACAATCTGGGTCTTCATTTTACCCACTTCGGAAGAATGGAAGGCTGAGTCAACCTTGAGCCTGGTGGGATTCAATCTGCAAAATTGCAGGCAGCTGGCTGCAGCAGAAGTAGCTTGCAGTACTGCACTCTAACCACTGAGCCACTGAGGCTCTTTATATGGTTTTTTTAAAGCTATTTTTATGGTTTTCTTTTTTGATATTTTAACTCTGTGAGCTATCCAGAGCCATGCATGGACAGAGCCATGAGATGGACAGTTATGTGAACTGAAAAAATAAAAATACATAAAATACAGGGAATAGCTTTTACTTCTATGGGAAACTACAGAGGAACAGTTGAGCATTCAGGAAACAAATACAGAGCAAGTGAATTGGATCTACTAATTGAACTTTTAACTAGTAATGGTCCTAAATGATCCAAAGATCTTCACTGTTTATGCATTACCCATTAAACAAACTAAGATTTAGAGGAAAAAAACCCGCAATATACCAATACCTAGCAGCTTCATTAATAAGGCCTGTGGGTTTTTCTTCTTTCAGGTGCTGGGGGAAAAAAATCAAAAACACCATTCTAAAAAGGAATATTTTATGTTGTAAACTGAATCACTGATCTTTACAGAGTACACATTACACAGAAAATATCATTAAGTTTTTCCTGTTTCAGTCTCAAACATCAGATGAAGAAAAGATTAAAGAGAAAAACTCACAATATATAAACATACTTAAAATAGCTGCCTTCGATCTGCTTCTATTTGTCAGTGAGATATTACACTCAGTTCAATCGAACTGAGATGGATGTTGCTAATTCTCCATAATTATAACATTAATAGAAATTTTAATCTGTGTTGAAATTTTAATTTTAACTTTGATTTTGTTTTTAATTTTACAGCAAAAATTCTGAGAGTGCTTTCTGAAAGAAAAAGTTCTGAGCGTTCACAGAAAACCTAATAAAGATACCTATATTTCATAATTTTGTTTGAAACATGCCGTTAGACCAGGGGTGTTAAACTGGCGGCTCCCGGGGAGATGCATCACACACAGGCCACACCTACCCCAGCTTCACGAAGGGGAAAACTGTCATGATACATCATGTGACGGCTATGTGACTCCACGAGAGTTTGAGATCCAGGTGTTAGATTGTCATCATCCATTTACTTAGCTGTCAATGGTCCTGGACTAAAACTAGTAGTTACACATCCATCAGCACTTCACAATTACAAGTAATCCTCAACCTATAACCATAACTGAACCCAACGTGTCCACTGCTAAGCAAGGCAGTTGTTAAGTGGTGTCTCGTTTTAGGATCTTTTTTCCCATGGGTTAAGCAAATCACTGCAGCTGCTAAATGAACCACTCAATTGTTAAGCCAATCTGGCTTTCCCCATTGACGTTCATTGGAAGCTGGCTGGGAATAATGATCACATGACCTTGGGACAGTAAAATTGCCACAAATACAGACCAGTTGCCAAAGTGCTCAAATTTTGATCATGTGATCATGGGGATGCTGCAACGGTCATAAGTGTGAAAACTGGTCATAAGTCACTTTTTCAGTGCTGTTGTAACTTTGGTCACTAAATGAACCGTTGTTGAGGACTACCTGTATTCCTGTTAATCACTGCCACAGTATTACAGCACCTAATTTTAATATTAGTTAGTTAAATTTATAATCCTTTTCCATCTAGAAAGAAATCTTTGAGGTAGGTTATCCAAATGACTGAAGAGTTATCCAAATGACTCCAAGGCTAAGCCTGGTCTTGAACATCGTTCTGCCCAGTCTTAGTTTAGCACCTTAACCTGATACTACCCTGGCAAGACAGATACTTCCAGTGTGATATATTATTTCAAGGAAAAGAAGAAAAAGAAACATGCAACGGAAAGGTTCTTTTCACTGACTTGATCTTGGCCAAAAGATTGAGAAGTGATTTAAATGCAGCTGCAAATATTTTTAATCCATATTGCAAATTTGAAAAAATAGTTCCAATAGTATTTTCTGATTAAATATCTTGAAAAGGATGTACAATAGCACAAGAACTCTCTTTTGACCTTTTTTCTTTTCCTTTAACTGATTCTTTTTCCACGAAACAATGCCAAGCTTTGTACATTTAAAAAGAACAGCATCTCTGGTTTTAGGTCCTCAGTGTTGTGACCTGTCATTGCAGGCTGTCCAATCATTCGCCTTTAGATTAAAACATGAATATTTCAGATTCCTAGGTGACAATCCCATTAGAGTGATAGTCCATGATATCAATTACCATTTCAGTTTCAATTTGGCTTGCTAGCCATAGGGTACAATTTCTCAGCTTCACATGGACTAGGTTGGATCCCTGAAGCATGACACTTCTAAATTGCTACCTATTATCCCAGTGTCATCACTTGTATGGCCTCCGGACGGTTTTTAATCATATACCAAGGCAAAGGTCAGGCTTTGAAACCACAGGAATTGGACAAAATCGCAAATTCCCTACACAAAGCAAAAGTTATTTATCTGGTGTATGACTGAGAAAATGTAAAAGCTGCCATCTAACCGGCAATGTGTCAAGCTTTTTACATGTTTACTGATTGAGTAATGCACAGCGGATTGCATTCCAAAGACATCAAACATTATGCATTTATTACTTCAAAAACTTTTTGCAAGTTTTTTTTTAAATGTCAACTACAAAAAATACTTCCCTATACAGCATATAAAACAATTAATCAAAGTATATTTATCGTCACATAAAAAGCCAGATGATTTATTCATGTTGCATGAATCTTAAAACCCACTGTGGTATGGCAAATCATGATATAAATAAATGTATGTACAGTAGTTAACTGCTCAGACTTGGGCAAATTTGTAGTCCCAAGTAAGTGACCATTCAGATCTCCCTCAAACCACTTATGACTCATTTTCAAAATTCTGGCCGCAACACACACACTGCAATCATATGATCGTGTTTGGGGCACTTAAGTAACCTGCTTGCATTTATATCCATTTGCAGCGACCAGGGATCCTGTGACTGTGATTTGTGCCATTTTTTTGTCTGTTCCTGCCATTTACTTCTAGTTTCCAGTAAAAAGCACCCACTGGGCCTTTTATATTTATATTGTATATGTGAGTTTCACTTAACGATTGCAGCAATTGCCAAAAAGGTCATAAAATCAGGTGTGATCACAAGGTGACCCTAATACCCACAACTTATGATCATAATTCCCAGCTCAATTACAGTGGTAAGTAAAGGACTACTTCTAAGAGACACACACACAGTCAAGCATCCTAGTTTATAAGGCAAAGAAAACTCATCAGTTTGTTTTTTTTGCTATGTAATTGACAAAAACCAACTTATGTTACCTGTAGCCCATGCTTTGCATCAACAACAGATATAATACCTAAAAAAGAAAGGAAGGAAGAGTCTTGATTTGAAGAATATCAATAGAATTCGCAGATGTCTTATATATTTACATGGAATTAAGACAATAAATTACCTAAGATGCAATAAGCCTTCAAAACATTTCCTTAGATGCTGAGGTTAATTTAAAAAAACAATGTATGCACTTTCAGGAATATTAAAAATGATTTGAATTCAAACTAATGAGAAAAGTCTTGCCTTTGCCTCTCTCTATATGTTTCATGGATCCAAAGAAATCCAGAACATTTTCCAGAAAGAAAGAAGAGGAGATGGCAATTAGCTGGGACTTCCCAATCAATCAATCTTCTTTCCTTCCAATCAAAGAACCGACAAAAAAAGGAAAAAGCTAGTGCAAGTAAGGAGAAGAAGGAAGGGAAGGGCTGAATATGTTTCTATAATGAACGGAGTGGTTAGCTGCCTGTGTGAATGTACTGAGTTGAGCTGTTCCATAAGAAGAGAGCCAAGCCTTGTTTAGAGGAGATAATCCTGAGACAAAGGAAGAGGGCAAATCTGAATCAAACCATATGCTAGCAAGGTGGTTTGTGTATATTTTCTTTGTGTGAAAGAAAGAAAGCAATCTGGGGAAAATTTCTTACTGGCAGAATTAAGTTATAAAAAATTTAATAAGAGGTGAATTACTTTGTCTTCTGAGACGTGAAATAAGCATTTTCTTAGCAAAGAAAACAGATGGTGGAAAGGAGCAAAATCTACATTTAAGATTCATCAGTTTAACATCTTCTGACATTTTGTGACAGTATAATATTTTGTCACTTCCCATGCCTCACAGCTATTTTATGATAATATGAGCAACACTTTCAGAAAAATCCAAGCATATCTAAATAGCTTAAAGACCCTCATTGAACTAAATTGCTTTGAACACAATTGCATTTCATTTAATTTCAGGATCTCTTGTTCTACACACACACACACATGATATTCAAATATTAATTTTCTTACCATCAAGATAAATGTCACTTCCCAATTCAGCATCAACCCAAAACATGGAGGCCACAGAACCTAGCAAATAAAACACGTAGAATATACCAATAGAACAAATGTTTCCATTTTTTATATTCCAAAAAGAGCGGGGGAGAGAATCAAAGAGCTAGAAAAAAATGATAAATGCTTACAAATTAATATTTTTAAAATAAAAAAATTATAAATTATTTGTTTTGATCATATTTTTATGAGAAAGAGTACTTTTAAAACATATGCAACATTTGATTTTCACTTTAGGTATCAAAAAACCTTCAGCAGTAGCTTAGGGGTGTACAGATCGTCTTCAACTTACAACCATTCATTTAAATTCAGTTCTGGCACTGAAAAAAGTGACTTAAGGCCATTTTTCACATTTATAACTTTTGTAGCATCCCTGTGGTCAGGTGATCAAAATTCTGACATTTGGCATGTATTTTGACGGTTGCACTGTCTCAGGGTCATGTGATCATCTTTTGATTTTTCACTGACAAGCAAGTCAATGAAAACCCAGATGTTATGACCTTAATAACTGCAGTGATTCACTTAACAATTGTGGTAAAAAAAGGCTGTAAAATGGGGCAAAATTCATTTAACAATTGTCTTGCTTAAGAACAGAAATTTTGGGCTCAATTGTGGTTATAAGTCGAGAACCACCGTATCACTGCACTTAAAATATTATTTACAGAAAACTTCTTGATCAATGTACGGTGTTCCATTTTCAGGATACATATTAATAAACATAAATTATATACTATAAAGTTTTCAAAAATTAATTTTTCTTTTTCTCCTTTTCTGTATATTTAAAATTCATCCTCAGTTTAATTTACAGACATTTTCTCATATCAACAGAAATCATAATGTACTTCCAATGAATTATTTAACTCCATTATAGTTTAGTAGAATTTTAAAGGGTAAGGATTACTCTTTAAATTCTATCAGATATAAATTCTATTTCCTACAACGGAATTCATACAATTGTTGTTGTTTTTTGGTTGTTTTTTTTAGAATTAACACCTCTACACAAATACACTTTATTTTTATCAGTATGAAACAAAACAATTTTTGGACTTATTCTATAGCAACATCAGTAATAAAAATATAATTATAATGTTCAAAGCATTTTATTATAGAATATTTGGTGAATAACAGCTATTTACATAGATTTTATATGTAAAGAACAATGCAGAAAAACTATGAAATGAAATTGAGCCATATTCATTTTATCTTGGAACACATCTACAAACACATTACTACTATAAAGTAATGAAAACAGTGTGCCGCTTACAGAATAGTGAGAACTGATGTTGTTGAAAAATGATAAGTTTTTGAAAAATAAGAAATCAATTTATTTTGATGTGAGCTGATTCAGTACACCTAACATGCTACAAGATGAAGGCCTTGAGCATTTGACAGCAATTAAAGGATTGTCAGAAGCTTACAAATCTAGCGGATGTCAAGGCTGTCTTAAAAATGAAGCAGACATGCATAGAACAATGTATCCGAAGCTGTTTCAATATTTGAAGCTGTCCACCTGAATTGATAAGATGTAGCCTCCCAAGCAACACTGGTGTCAAAACTGAAGCGCCCGTCAACGGTTTATAGTAATCACTCAGGCAAGAGGCCTTAACATCTAATAGTTTCCAGGTATCTATTATTTTCCTCAAATGCCTAATAGTATCCAACTAAACTGAAATAAGATTTGTTTACAACAAAAATTAAACCAATGTCCGTGTGTGTGTGTGTATGCCTTTGAGACAGGTCCACTCCTGGCAACTGCCATTTCTGGTAGTGCTTTGCTGTTGCCTTTTTCCTAGGGCTGGGAGAGAGGCACTGGCCAAGGTTAACCGATTAGCTGTGTGCCTAAGGCAGGACTGGAACTCACAGTCTCCCAGTTTCTAGCTTGGTGTCTTAACCACTTTAACAAATTGAATACCTTATCATTTATTTCATCATTACAGTGATTTAGCTCTGAACGGGAGAATCTCAATCTTCTTAATATGAAGCAATTGGAATGCCAAAATTAATTTTCTCTTTACTTTAAGCTACATTTAAGACTTAATTTAAAAAGGCCCTGGGGTTCTTGAACCAGCTTTTTTCATTCATTATTTTTTTTAGTGAAAACTCATGGCAAAGAAAAAATTTATTACAGAGTTGGAAGGGTTTTTTTTTAGCTTATCAAGATAAGCCTGCTCCTTGCAAGATTCCAATTTAAAGCAGTGGTCGCCAACCAGTGGGCCGGGGACCACTGATGGTTTGCGAGAACATTTTGCTGGTCAGCAGAGAAATGTCCCCCCCAAAGCAATTAATCCAGGCTGCGCGGGAACACAAGGCAGTGCCACCCACATGGCCTACAGGAACATAAGGCTTGTGTCACTTGCATTGTGCACAGCACGAGGTAGCAAGGGGAGGGGGGGAAAGGCGGACGGGGGGAACTTCCCCATGCCTGGCCTGCCCCCTGGGCTGCTTCTCTCAGCTTCTTTCTTCTCTGCTTTTGGCTGCACGCAAAGGCCTCCTTTTGGGACCCTGCAAGGCCTCCTGCTCCAAGAGGCTGTGCCAACAAAGACTCATTTCTGGTGGAGTTTGGGGGAGAGAAAGAAAGAATTCTGCTGCTTTCCTTGCATGAAGCCAAAAGTCTCTCTCTCTCTCTCTCTCCCCTCCCTACCCAAGAATGGAGCAGGAGACGGTATCCTGCGATCCCAAAGAAAGAATGATCGATCAGTAGGAAAATGGGGTGGGGAATTTTCCTGCAGACTTTTGGGAGGGATTTTCTCAGAGCCTCTGGTCCATGGGATTTAAAATTATGAGTTTGGTGATCCCTGAGGTCCAAAAGGTTGGCAACCCCTGATTTAAAGCATGTCAGGCACATGGCCCTCTAACCCAGGGGTCCCCACCCCCAAGCCATGATCCACTACCGGATTTTGAGCTGTTCACAACCTGGCTGTCTGAAGCAGTGGCTAAGCACACATGTGCATTCCACTTGCACGAGCAGTGGGTGAGCACAGGTGCACATGCTCCATTTGTGCGAACAGCAGGAGCACCTACCTATCACTTGTGTAAATGGAGTTGTGCACACATGTGCACTTACCTGCCACTTGCACAGAACCATCCGCTCTTCCCCCACTGGTCCGCAAAGCTAAAAAGGTTGGAGAACTCTGCTCTAACCTAGGCATGAAAACTTCCAGTGATGAAGATCCACTACCGTTCCTCGCTTACCAATGACTTCTACTGTTGAACTGCTCTCACTGTTAAGATTTCTTTCTACAGTATCTTCAACTGCAATCAGCGTTCCTGTAATTTAAATCCATTATTCTATGTCCTGTTTACTGGCATAAAAGAGAGTACTGACGTCCAGGCAACTGAAAATTGCTGAGGTTGAAAAACATTTAATGTAGACAACAGGACCAGAAGACCAGAAAATGCTATACAATGCGATCATGTTTATATTCTTATCTTGTGCTATTACCTGGTTTCATGTGGAAGTAGTTTAGTTGGGGAATACAATGATGAATCACAAAGTGATTTGTGCAGCTACTTGGTTTAATCAAATTCTTATAACAACAGGTATCTGCTGTTTACCAAATTATCTATATTCATTAAAAGTAATTATGTCCATGTGCCTTAAATACAACATAAAACATTTTAGAGAATGAATAGGAGAATAAGTTGTAAAATTTAGAAAAGGCAGAGATTTGAAAATAGTGAGCTTATAAAGCTGTATGGGAAAAATCAAACCATATGAAAGGATGGTAAGTATTTAGTAAGTATCTAGCTTCCCAGGACAGAGACAATGGGAACACTGAAGTCTATAGGACAACAGCTAGCTGTCTATATACTAGAATATTTGCTGAAAGGAACAAATGATTGCAAGGAAGATAGGGCTGTCAAACTCGCAGTCCGTGGGCCAGTTGCGTCACGGGCTGGCCATGCCCATGCCCGGTTTAGTGGAAAAAAGTTGTGATACATCATGTGATGTTGCCGTAACAACACAAGTTTTACATCCTTGTACTAAAATGACAAGTATCTAAAGAGCTGTGGTGGCGCAGTGGTTAGACTGCAGTACTACAGGCTATTTCTGCTGACTGCTGATTGCTAGCAGTTCAAGTCCCACCAGCTCAAGGTTGACTCAGCCTTCCAACCTTCCGAGATCGGTAAAATGAGGACCCAGATTGTTGAGGTCAATATACTGACTCTATAAATCGCTTAGAGAGGGCTGTAAAGCACTGTGAAATGGTATATAAGTCTGCTATTGCTATTGCTATCACAATCACATTTGTGGCCATGGGTGTATTGTAAAAATTACAACCTAGATGCTGTAATGATGGAAACAATGAAGATTGACTCTGCGTATCTTTTTTCTGTGATTATTCTAATTATGAACTAACATCCTAGCTATATTAATAGAACATACAGTATTTAAAACAGAACTGCACTGAAACTTCCTACAATGTATCTTTATCGTATATAATAGATTTTCCAGAAAAAAAGAGTTTCACATTCATTCCCATTTCCCTGTATACCTGGATCTGCCAATCCGGTTGTCTCTAGCAAAATGTAATCAAACTTCCCTTTCTTCTGCATCAAATTTTCAATTGCTTTCAAACCATTGTCTCTAATGAGAAAATGAAACAAACAGCAATATTTTTTATGTTACATTTATATCAAATTCTATATGTTGTGTGTGTAAAATATTATCTCCCAATCAAGTATATATCCAGAAATATTGATTGTAAACTCATTAAATAAGTTTACAAAGTAATTGTAAATCTCATCATTAATTTGTAAATAATTAATTACAATTAATGTATAGACCCATGTTCATTTTAAAAGTTTGCTTCCATATATCTAAGTTTCTGCATTCTGTCTGTTCTCTTATATGTTCTCTACATTACTTTAGATGAAAATGTTAAAAAGGAAGCTACTTATCAATACCCATTCTCTTAAAATAGATGCAATACAAATGACACTTTAATCTTAATTTTAAGAACTCAATTTTATTATGATTTGCTAAAACATCTAGATCAGGCAGTTACAGCAGTCCAAGGTCATGTGATTGCCATCTGTAATCTTCCTATCTGGCTTTTAACAAGTAAAGTCAATAAGAGAAGCTGGATTCGCTTAACAACCCCATGACTCACTTAACAACTGCAGTGATTTGCTTAACTATGGCAAAAAGGTCATAAAATTGGATATAATTCACTTAACTGTCTTGCTTAGCAATGGAAATTCTGATCCCAATTGTGATTGTAAGTATCTGTATTACAACACAAGATCTTCTCTAGCATAATTAGCCTTCATCATGAGAAATGCAGACTATAGTTTGAAATCAATATTAGAATTGACAATTTTACCAAATAAAAAATTCTTACTTTACTGAACAACAAAGACAGCCATTTCTGAGCTCCAGCCATTCTTCATAGAGTTCTCCACCTTGACTTATAGCCAAAGATTTTTCCAATGCACTACCTGAGAAAACAAGAAAAGTTATAATAAAAATAGTACTTTTATTTAAAGAAAATAAAACAGTGAAAGAATAATATATTTCAGGTTTTGGATGGGAAAAGTATCTTGACTTCCATTACAGATAGGAGTCGGTTTTTCTAGGTTTGTTGAGAATGTGATGCTACAGGAGCCAGAAAATTAAGCCACACCCTAATTTTCCTGCACCTCTGTGTTGTTTATTAAATAGAACTAACTTTCTCAGTTGCTATACTTCATGTATCCTAATGTCCTTATTCAAAAGGACAAACTTTAAAGCACAGTCTTTAGATTACAGCAAGAGTGCATAATATTATTTTGAGAGGAAATTTTGCATCACAACTCTTAAAATGTGTGAATATAAATTAAAGAACATATTTTATATTTATGTACACACACAGGCTTCAACATGAAAGTTTGTTTTCCACTCACTTGCATTTTTACATACCTTCACCAAATTCATTTAAAATAACTGCTATTCTCTTGCTATGTTGTTCAGTCAAAATGTAATTAAGAAGAGTAGTTTTCCCAGCACCTAAAGAAAGAACAAATTTCACTAGACTAAAAAGGAACAATGAAGTCCCATTCTTTATACTAAGGAGATATTTTGAGATACCATTCCAATAATTTTTTTAAAAAAATTCTAACTAATAAGTTTTTAAACCAGCAATTGCCTATACTTGAAAAAGCAGAATTTGACTATGTATTTGGAAGTCTATTCTGAGACCATAATAATGAAATGTTTATGGACACTATAAAATACAACTGTATTTGTAATAGTTTCAACATTTTGTAAGATTTCCCTTCTTTTAATCTACTTAATCAACCAACTATAACAGAAGATGAAAATAAAACAAAAGAGACCTTCAGAAACATTAAAACATTGAAATGAATTTTAACATGCTTTGTACATTTTTAAACTTCGATTTAACACAGTTTCAAAATGCAATTTTTGGTTTATACATTTTCCTCAGATGTTTATGGTTTGAACTGGAGCCATTATCAGCAGACTCCATGTTCCTTCAACTATTACTTGGAAACAGACAAAGTAAAAGAATCTGGGTGCAGAAATAGCCCTGTTTAGAAACTGCCTTCTAACTCCCACTAGGAATACTAATGGTGAGTTTACACAAACCATTTAAGCTTGGATTGTCAAAATTTACAATGCCACAATTACCTAACTATGATTACAAATTAAAAACCTTTTCCTTGGAAGTCATTAAACATGTATCTTAAAACCATACTTTAATTAATGTTTATTTTTAGTTAATTTTGCATAATTTTGAGGAACCAGGAATTCCTTGGAATTCTGTTTCTATTTTTGAGACAGCCACTCATTTCTTATTTTTTCCACTTATATATGCAGTTTACTGCCAAAACTATAAAAAAAAATCTGTTACTGGCTTGCCCAGAAAAGTAAGGATAAATCTTATTAGCATTCTTTGCTTTGCATGTGCATGCCCGCCAAAACATGCAAACTGCTTCAATCAAATTTGCTGTAATTTCTTGGAGAGTTGCATACATCAGCTTGAAAATCTTTGCATTAAACTATAAAATAATTTTGTCTTGAATTAGTGTTTCATGTGACACAATCAGTATAATGTAAATGCAACTTAAACATTCTGGACTTGAGCTGTTGAATCTAAACTTGACCAAAACAATCAGACCAACAGGCCCCTGCTAGGAAACTGTAATCACTGTAACCATGGTGAAGGAAGGGCAGAGGAGGGCTGCTATAGTGGCCATCTCAATGTCTTAGGCCTTTAAGATGCTACTTTAATAAAAATCACAGCCAGTCAACACTATCCACTAGCCAGCCCTGGTAAGTTCTCAAGGAATATGTTATATCAGTGTTTCTCAAACCTCAGTAACTTGAAGAGGTATGGATTTCATCTTCCAGAATTTCCCAGCATGCCAACTGGAGAATTCAGGGAGTTGAAGTCCGCACATTTTCAAGAGGCCAAGGAAGGGTAAGAAACACTGAACCATATTGTAATGTTCCAGAACATGAGAGAAATCTTGTAGGTCTTCTTACCTGAATATTTGAAATAAATATGTGAAGCCCACTATGCAAATAAGAAACGTGACATCAGTGAGCTTGGTAAAATTAGGGTTAGCTTCCTTTCTCAGGACTTGAGCATCCGCATAAGACTTTGGCTTATTCTTTTATGTTGAGGGACAGACATAATGCATTGACAGTTGAGTATGCTTGCCATATCATCACATCTTATCAAGAAATAAGCTCACAGAAAGGAGTATTTCTAATTAAGTTTATTTTAACCCTCAAATTATTCTGTAAATCCTGTTTTATATATTCTGCCAAGGAATAGAAGACACATTTATTACCTAAATATCCTGAGATGATAGTAACAGGAATCTTGCTAGGTTGAATGCCTTCTACATTATCCCTTATTGCTGGCTCCTTTATGGGAATCAATTCAGGGCAATCCTCTTCATCATCCATAAATGAACTTTCCATCTCTTGTCTGTCAAACAAAATATAACATTTAAGAAATACTGTGTAAAATGTATCAGGTCTACATGTCTAAAATATTGAATACAGGAACTGAGAGGGATGGAGGAGGACAGAAAAACAAATAGCTACATGTCTATTGAGATTCTGTCATCCAGGTCATGGTTGTCCCAAAGGTGCTTTAAGAGCTAAAACAGTTTCTTGGATGAAAAACGTTTTGTCTTTGAATAAAAACCAGAAAGTCCAGTTGCCTCTTGAAAAACCACCTTTGGGACAAGTAGCTACATTATTTGGTATACTGGTTTTTCTTTCCATGAACTTCCAAACAGGAGCGTCCTTTGGCTTCTCCCTCTTTCATCATAGAGAATGAGGAAAGCAGGTTGAACGCTATTTTTAAGTAACCATAATCACTTAAAGGAAGCCTGAAGATCAAATGTGGCTCATCATGAATAGCTTGGAAGAGGGCTTGACCTCAGAAAAAGGATCAGAAAGACAATGAAGCAGTCAGATCATTTTATGCATTTTCAGAAAGAATGCCAACAGCTGTAGAAAACAGTAGACACCATCCAGTTTTCCCTTGAGCTACAACAGCACGGGAAATCCAACCTTACTCATTTTTAGACCTGTGGACTTCAACTCCCACAATTCTCCGGCCTGTCATGCTTGTGGGGGAATTGTAGGAGTTGAAGTCCCCAGGTCTCAAAGTAGCTAAGGGCTGGGACGTCCCCGAGCTAGAGACTTCCTGAAAGACCAAATGGGATTGTTTCGCGCGAAACTGAAGAAATGTGACAATAAAGCACCACGCGAAACCTATTTAACCCCATCGAGCTTCTCTGTAAACCCAGATACACATCGATAATGCTCACGTTGGGGTTAATTCAGCAAGGCAAACAATGCATTCTAAACTCCCCCGACCAACGCGTCTCTTTTCTAACACCTCCCCCCCCCCACACACACTTCCGCTTACCGCCGGTGCTTTGGCTCTCGCTGTAGTAACTCCTCCTCTCTTCTGACAAGTTCCTACCCTGATTACGCATGCGCTCCTTTGCTTCGCGCGCTGATCGATGCAAACTGTTATTCTGACGGGGTTTCTCCTCTTCCTGCATTCGACCGTATAAACAGTTTTGAGTCGGCGTAAGGTACCAAACCGGAGCAGAGGGAGGAAGACTGAATTTCAAGACCGCCCGAGCTGCTCGAAAGCTTCCACTATACCTAAAGCGAAGCTTTTGTTATCTCTAGCTAGGGAGATTCTGCGACAAAGGCAATAGGGCGGATTATAACAAATGGATCAGAGTAAGAGGTTTACCTTAATTGCGCATCTATGAAGCCAGGGGAAAGTTATGTCCTGACAGCAAGACCGGGCTTTTTAGATTGCAAACATTATGATTGAACCGTAAGCAGTGGACATTATTTTACAATACAGCAGCCCATACCATGGCTTAAAAATACATCTGGTTCAATAAATTAGGAGTTCCCAAATTGCTTGATTGTGTTGAAATCAATCTAACGATTGCACCTTGTTTCAAACTGCAGAAAAATTGATTTCTTTACAAAGAATAGGGAAATAATCACAGAAGTGCAGACTATTAACATTACTATTTCAAAAAGGATACTAAGGTGAATTGACCTTTTCCACATGGTTCTGTCATATTGTAAAAGCACTCATAGACACACAGATGGCAAAAGCGGTTTATTGCTGATGTGTGGCAAGAACAAAGATTGCGTAGAATTACACTTGTTCAATTTATTTCATAGTTGCTCTTCAGGTGTTCATGATGAGAAGCAATATTAATAAATTATGACAATATTTTTATCAATACATATTCTCACAGAAAAGCATTACCACTGTTCAAAATGTGTGGGCAGAAGCTGCAAAATGAATCAAGCTCAAATTTGACATGGTAGATTTAGAGGATTGCAATTTAATTATCCTCTTATCAACAAGATCAACCTTTTATTTTCTAACAGCAAAAGCTTTTTTTTTTTTTAACATCTTGGCGCCTTTACTGCATGAAACTTTTTTTCTTGTATGTTCCTCATTTCTTTATGGAACAAAAAAGGCCAACCATCTGCCATGTATATACATGTATTACAAACAGAGAAGGAAACCAGTGACTCAGTCTGAGCTCTCCAGCATACTGAAGAAATGTAAAATACTTAAAAGGTCTTGGGTTTCATAAATGAATAAGTACTGATCTATTCTGTTTCTGAGCTAGCTAGAAGAAAAATGCATAGCAGGATCCTTAAGTTATTTGTTTTTGAGAAGTTCAGTTTGTAGTCGGATTACTTTGAAATTAGTTGCTACGATTCTGGAGGAAAAAAATATATCCATGTGGAGCCCAGAATAATGTTGAGGTTTTTTTTCTTGCAGTTGCCATTGCTTATGAACCCCAAACAGCTGTTCCACGGGTTTCAGGGGACTTTCAAATAATATATTATTATTGGGAAGACCACTAAGCAGAAATCTGGTTAATGGGCTTTCCCAGCAGCTATCAGTGCTGGCTTGCCCTGGGAGGGGAGGGGGAGAATGGGTTGGAGGTAGAATCCTAGACCTATGCAACCCACAAGAGGATCCCACCTACCTTCAGTCTATTGCTTCCAGATTCAGGTGTACTATATTCGTTTCATAGAGCATTACATGGTGGAAAGATTGGGGTGTATACAATGATAATGCCCAAGGTCCACAGTAAAAGCATAAAAGAGGTGCTTTCCTATTATGAGATTCATGTTCAGAGGAAACTTATGTTCAGAATAATCTGTTTTTATGACACAGAATGAACTAGAAGTTGGAGGGAGCTTGCTTTTTCTAATCCCGCTGCCTGCCACAAAAACCATTCATCTTGAACTATTTCTGGGATTACAGAGGAAGAACACTCTGCTCCCAGACAGGAACAAGGACACTGAAATTCTGTGCACTACTAGGTGCTGTAAAGCAGGGGTTTCCAACCTTGGCAACTTTAAGCCTAGCGGACTTCAACTCCCAGAAAATAAATATATAAATATACATATGCAGGCATCTATTCACAGATCTTGATCCACTTCAGATTAATAATTTTCTTTTGTATTATAATCCAGTCAAAGCAGGGATGTTTATCTTTGTTCACTGAGTATCTCTACATACTCAGTTTGTTCAGTTTATTCACTAAAGCAGTTATGAAATCCAGTAGGTTGGTGGTATGCTGCGTCACTACTACTGTAATCCCACTGCAACCAGAGAGGGCAGTGACACATGGGTAATATCAGTACTGGACAAAAAAGGTTCTTGCTCCAAGCATTCAAAAGAAAAGTACTGTAGCTATTAGATATTCTGGATTTTTAAAAAATTGCCCTCCTTTTTTATTGTTGTAAAATGGACCGAATTCAATGTCATTTTAATTGCTCCTTTTTGTTTCCAGATTCTTTTCCCAGATCCCATGGCAGGCAAATGGCATGGTTTACGTACAACACAGCAATAGCAATAGCACTTAAACTTACTGTATGTACCACTTTATAGTGCTCCACAGTCCTCTGTAAGCAGTTTTATAATCAGCCTATTGCCAACAATCTGGGTCCTCATTTTACCCACCTCCAAAGGATGGCAGGCTGAGTCAACCTACCATATCTAGATTTGCTCTGGTAATCTATCATTAATTTGTTCGCCTTTGACTGTCTCAGTGCTCAACTCTTAATTCAGAGGCTTAGGTGCCAAGTTCAAGTCATTAGTGTTGACTTGGGGTTCAGTGTGTGGTGCAACTGCTTCCTAACAGTCCACCTCAATAGATGAGAATATTTGTAGCTCAGGGTGGAACTGTGCAGTCCTTGGTGCTCTCTAAGATTGGTTGTTGGGTTTTTTTTACAGACATTTCATTAGGTAGGTAACATCATCAGAATTACAAGGGAGTTAGGTTTCTAAACAGAGACTAAACCTCACTCCTTTCTAGCACTGATGATGTTACTTAGTTGGGTAGTGAAATATCTGCAAGAAACCTTCCAAGCTCAGAGAGCACCAAGGATCCCAAAAACTTTTCTCAAGTCTCACCTCTTGGAGTCACTAAAAAGGCCACCTTCTGCTTTGTCTGAAACCCGGAGAGGCAACTCGGAATCCTCTTCGATCGCGTCCCTGAACTATGTCCATAGTTCGCGTCCCTGAACTATGTTCCCGCAAGACTGGCTGGCACTCAATTTAAGCGCAGCAAGAGTGACATCTCCCGCACTTTTAACCGACCCGCAAGGGCGCTTTGACACAGGCCTGCAAGCCAGCCAATAGTTGGAACTTCGACTGCGAACGACTTTGCAAATTGTTAATAAGAATGCAACAACCGTGGAATCTCAACGGGTTGGAGTTTCGTTGTAGGACTTTTGCAGGGCAGGAAAGGAGAATAAAAATACACGAGGTTTCGTCTCAGCGCGGGTTTTTTTTAAAACCCTCTTCCTCAACCGGGTCTTTACACTCCCGTAGCAGCCCGCCTTCATACAAGCAGCTTTTAAAACCGCTTTTCGCCTAAGCGAGGCGAGATTCAAATATTTATTGAAGCGGCCGTTCTCAACTTCTTGTTCCTGGGTTCTTCCTCTTGCAAGTTCCAACTCGGGCTGCTAGGCGTCGAAGCAAAATGTGAGGTTGGCCTCGGGGGTGTGGTTGGTCTTTGAGGCTGTTCTATGCCAGATTTCCCCCAATGCCGGGAAAGCCTTTTGGTTCAGCGAAAACGGCGCTTGCGGTGCTCTTTTTTTTTTTTTAAAGGGAACCCAAAGTGCCATAAGCGTCCCGGGATTCTTACCATCTCGCGCCTCTCAAGACCGAGAGGAGTTCATTTGCGCCCACCCTGAGTTCCTTGTAAGAAGCTGCTGCGCCCTCCCCATTGGCTGCTTTTCGACGAGGAAGGTGTGAAATGCGGAAGTTTTCCGCGCCGAATTGACAGCAAGCCCCGGCTCGGCCGCTTGCCTTGTCAAGTGAGCAGACGCTGCCTTTCTTGGCAACCCTCCATGGCTACTTTGCCCAGTGCCGAACGGAGGGCCTTTGCCCTGAAAATCAACAGGTAGGCTTCGTTTCCTTGCGCTTGTCAGGGGCTTTATTTTCTCCTTGCCCTTCACCGGCTCCGCGAGTCGAGCAGCTTTTTTTTGCTCGCGCGCCTGGAGGCTGATTGGGTGGAGTGGGAGGAGGAACGGAGACCCGCGGCTCGAGCAGTGAGTAAAGGGTATGTGTGAGGAGGATGAGCTGCGGTTCTGAAGAGAGAGCCATGCGCCAGTGTGCAGAGACACTCACGTTCAAGGATTTTTATTGTACAGAACTCCCCTATGCTTGGATCACTTATCACTTTAGCATTTTTAAACTCTACTATAGCAAAGGTGTTCAACCTTGGCAACTTTAAAGACTTGCGGACTTTTAACTCCGAGAAGGCTGGCTGCGGAATTCTGAAAGTTGAAGTCCACAGGTCTTTAGAGTTGCCAAAGGTTTGGATACTCCTGCTCTAGAGTTTACAGTTTCTTCCTTTGGAAAGCACCTTCCCTGATAAATAATTATGCAAAGATGTTATTTGTATAGGTAGTTATTTGCGATGTAAAACATCTTTATAATTCTGGCAAGTAGAAAAGGCCAAGTGTTTGGTCAGAACTTGCTCTGAGCCTGTTTATAGTACTATCTGCAAATCTTTAACAGAATGTTTTACTTCTTTAAGACGACTTAATTTGGAATAATTCAAAAGACTTCTTGGGAGTTTTCCTATGACCTGCGTACTCGGTATATTGAGGCTTTCTTCAGCAGTTCAACTCTGCAATTCATATATATGATTAAGCTAGAGGCAAGACAGTGAGGAAATAACATGCAGTTTGTGGTTACAGTGTGTTATGTCTTATGGTTTGTGCAATTGCAGAGCAGACAGAAATTTAGTGCAGACTTTTATTAAACACAACTAAATAAGATTGACTTGCTGAATATGTGGTCACAATTTTTTAAATAGTTCTGACATTTAGAAATGGCTAGACTTTTAGCAAGTAATTACACGTAAGATATTTTTTTCCAAAAGGAATAATATATGTAAACATTTACTTTGTACTTTTGATTTTAGGCAATATTTTTCAGTACCCATTGCAACAATATTATTTGTGAACGAATTCATTTTATACCTCATTACATTTCTTCAGTTTATTTCCTAATGTGATTTTATACTTCAATAAATTCTTTTTGTTTCTTACACAATTACATTTTAATTCATTATACATTTTGCTTTGCAAATATTACTGAGTTGTTGAAAATAGACAGGGGAGTTGCAGTTGTTAAACTGTAGTGATGATACTGATATATTATCATTATTATTTGTATATTGCCAGACTTACAACTGAAATATCTCACAGGCTATTTTCTTTTAATCCAATATGGTACTACAATATTTATTTAATATTTCAACTCTAATATTATACTGCAGCTATAATCATTCAAATCCTTATGATATTGTAGATTGCACTATGCAGTGTTGTTTTTGGCCATCTGAAGTCATGATATTACATATTGTGGATCAACAGTATTATGTTTATTTACACAATGCAATATAGATAAAAGCCTGACTGATACATTTTAACTTTAGATTCCTGTAATCTCATTAGATCACATGAAAGACAAGAACACATTTTGTAATTGCTGTTCTTCATTTTAATTTTAAAATCCTTTCCCAAGATGAAGATAAATTAATTTTGTAAAAAAAAAGACTACAGTCGAATTATAAATTATATTTCACTATAGAAAACAAAGTGAAACAAAGGACCTCTTACATTTTTGGGACTGGAACTAGGGCAGTGTTGTAAAATCAAGAGGGAACATCAAGGTTGTTGGAAAAGGATCAAAACCTTACACATGCTTAACAACAGACTTTGGAACCTTATGGTGCACTTGCCTATTATAATTTTTCCTTTGCATTGAATCATTTAATTTTAGGGTGCTTCCTTTATTTCTTTAAAAAGCAACCATACTTCATATCTAGGGTCACACTTGGAAGTCTTTCCAAGATCTTTCTCAGTATATTATCCAAGTCAGATCTCTTAAATTCATATAAACCATTGGTATCTTTTGTAGCAAAACCCAGAAAATGAATACAGACAATTCCTGGTGTGTGTTGGTAGTTCAATTCATTCTTTCCACGTACGGAAAGAGCCTAGCTCATGTGATGTGCAGACCCAATCTCTGCAGAGAGTCATGGCAGTGGCTTTGAGAGAAATATTCAGAGGCTGTTACAAAAACAGAAAGGGCAAAAGTATTCCTTAAACCAGGGGTGGGGATGGATGGGCGGAGAGAATAAGGTGTTGGGAAATCTCTCAGGTTGGCTCCTCCCTGATATTACTAAATTGTAAGATGAATAGGAGGAAAAACTCAAACGTGCGAAATTCTGTTAATAGAGCTTATCTCAGAGTGTCTAATCTTGGTAACTGTAGACTTCAACTCCCAGAATCCCCCAGTCAGCCAGGAATTCTGGGAAGTAAAGTTTACAGGTCTTAAAGTTGCCAAGATTGGACATCCTTTGTTTATCTCAATAAAGCGTCCAGTTCTCTTGTGGAGTCCATTTCCTTATCATATCAGCTTTAAAGGACTTACGTTGTCAAACAATAAAACCATTTCCTGTATTCAATGATGTCTGTCCTTAATGGAAAAGGTATCGATATTTTTTAATTGCTGCCAGCTAATGGAAGTTCTTTACAAACCTGAATTAAAGATGTAATAGCGATGGTCTATTACTATACAACCTCTATATATTCCAAATGTGCCATCTTGAGGTTGTGCACAAATTAGAAAATGTGCTTTATTCAACTCAGTTGTAACCTAGCTGAACCAAAAACTAAAATGTTTGTAATGTTCTGAATTTCAGCTCAGAAAAAAAAATTGAAAAGGGTCTGCAAATTTTCTGTTTATACCCTTTTAATATTAAATTTAGTCCCGTAAATTATTTTTCTCCTGATAAATACTGGTGGTCACTGGATAGACATTTGTGCATAATAAGAGAAAGTCTAATGGAGTCTAGATGGCAGCTAAATAAAGTTTTATGTGTCACAAGCCCCATACAGACCCCATACCCACATGTATGTGACATCTGGAAAAAAATAGTGACATTTGATATTCTCTTTAAGTGTGGAAATAGCCATGATGCTGTTTGATTTACTTGAAAAACTGGTTACTGAAAAGTCAAACTTAGTAACCAAAAGTGAAGCTTTGAACAGCAGAAACAAATGCAAATTTCTTTCTACCTGTTTTTCAATTCACATTCTTCAGTTGAGAACTCTAGTTTCTGGTAGCTGTGGGATTAAAACAATAACCCTAAATATTTACTCCTTTTTGTGCTTAATCTCAGACATTTCCAACAATAGATTGAAGTCTCCTTCTGTTGAAATGCCAAAACAGGGTTGAAAGAATGTATAATTAACTTCACAACCTGAAAAATGCCTATTGTATATGCTATCACCACAGTGAAAAAATGCTGTTTTTCTGTTTGTATTATAGCTATAGAATACATGAGTTGGGCTTATTCATTAAAAAAAATGTAAACAATACAGTACATGATAGTCTTTACTGTGTACCCTTGTAATCAAATTTAGCATTTCCTTTTCCAACTATCTTGGAAAAAAAAGTTACATTCCTATAAAAGTACTCTTTTATGAGAAACTAACCATTCATCACCAATCTTTAATTATGGCCTTTAAGAAAGAAAACATAACATATACAAAAATATACTACATACACAGGCATACAAACATAATATCCCATTTTTATTTGTACAAACAACTCAAGGGAGTGAACGTATTCAACACACCTTCTTCCTCCTATTTTCCCCACAGCAGTAACTCTTTGAGGTGGGTTGCGCTGAGAGAGTGACTGGTCCAAAGTCATCTGGCTGGTTTTCATGGTTAAGGCCAGACTAGAACTCACAGTCTCCCAGTTTCTAGCCTGGTGCTTAACCACTAGACCCCTCTCTCTCTCTCTCTCTCTCCTCTCTCCTAAAATATATAGAGATGAATAAAAGAGGCATAAAATTAACAATAAATAATACAAACAATAGTGACATTACCAAAATTAACAATAATCTTCCATCACAAATAGGTCAAATAGAACGAACATAGGTGCAGAACCTGAAATAGGCAACCTGAAAGAATACATCAGAATCTTGGTTGGATAGAAGAAGTGATCAAACGAGCATATTTTCTGCCAGGGTATTTCTTAGAATGGGATAAATGAATGTCATTTAAGATTCCCTATAAGAGAGCAACAGATGTGGCTCAGGGACTTTACACAACCACCCACACATTAATGTAGAGGGGTGTTTTTATAATGCTCCCAGGGCCTGTGAAGGATAAGGCATCCAACCTGGGCAAGGTAAAAGCCTGGTGAATTGTCCATTTTTAGAACAAAGGAGAGATAGGATGATAGCACATGCCCATTTGGGGGAAAAAACTCCAAATATGGGTCATTCGATAACAGATTTAGACTGGTTTTGAAATACCAGTATTCCAGATACAGAGTGATTCCTGGCATCTTTAAACCCTAATAGACAAAGGCTCTCCAAAGAGAAACCTAAAGGCTGAGGTTTGCTATTAGCTCTATTTCAGTGGTCGTCAACTGGTGGGCTGTGGCCCAATTTTGGTGGTCCACAGAGAAATGTCACCCCCAAAGCAATCCAGGCTGCGCGGGAACACAAGACTGTGTCGCCTACATGACTGCGGGAACACAAGGCTTGTGTCGCTTGCATTGCGAACAACATGAGGTAGTGAGGGGAAGGGAGAAAGGGCAGAGGGGGGGAATTTGATCCATGCGCCTCGCCTGGCCACCAGCCTGCTTCTTTCTGCTTCTTTCTTCTTCTGCTTTTGGCTGCACGCAAGGAAAGCAGCAAATCTTTCTTTCTCTCCCCCAAACTCTGCCAGAAATTAGTCTTTGGGACCCTGCAAGGCATCCTGCTCCAAGAGGCTGCGCTGGCAAAGACTCATTTCTAGAGGAATTTGGGGGAGAGACTTGCACCCCCGAGGCCAATTTATGCAGAGGATGGAGGAGGCATCATTATTCTTCTGACACGCTGCACAGTGCCAGGGAGGGCATGGACTGGGCTTGGTGTGGGAGGATGAGTGTGGGGGGAAGCTGGGGGGCCACAGGGAAATTGTTTCCAAGGGGATGCTAGAGAGGTTAGGGTTGGGCGGTGGAGGACTCTGCCATGCCTGGCCAGGGTTCTTCGTGGGTACCCGATGGTGATGCGTCCGGGAAGAAAGCTTATGAAACAGCCAATTGCAGTTAGGACATAAACTCTGATTGCAAGCTGCATAGTGCTGTGACGGGGCTTATAAACCACAAAGCAGACAGGTGTCCAGAGGCAGGTTTCCTGCGTGAATCATGGTTAAAAGTGGATTCAGGGATCCAGCTTTGGCCGTCTTGTTGACCTGTAAGCCCTGGCCCATTAATTCTTGCAATGCCTGAGGATTGGGGTACATTTCCAAGAGGGCAAGGGTCAGCTCCGCACGAAGGAGCATGACGTCTACTGTGACAGACGCCACTTGAGGAATATCCAGCTTGAGCTGGGGATCTGGGAAGTAAAGCCAATCAGCCTTTTGTTCCCCACCCTGTTTTCCTACCAATTGATTGTTCTTTATTTGGGATCGCAGAATACTCCTTCTCCCTTTCCCTCTCCCTCTCCCTCCCTCCCTCCCTCCCTTCCTCCCACCCTCTCTCTCTCTCTTTCTCTCTCCCCCCCCTGAGAACGGAGCTGAAAAGCAGGTTAGGAATGTGGCTGCCTTGGAGGGTGTGTGTGTGTGAAGGACCTGTGTGTGTATGTGTGTGTTTGTGTATATGAGAGAGAGAGAGAGAGAGAGAACATCACCGCCAGCCCTCTGAGATTAGATCGGATCGCTCTCTCTTCCACCAACGTCAGCAAGCCACCGTCAGTCAAAATTCATATTAGTGGTCTGTGGGATTTAAAATTATGAGTTTGGTGGTCCCTGAGGTCCAAAAGGTTGGCAACCCCTACTCTAGTTAGCCAAGTTGATTCAAATTGGCCTGTAACCCTCCATTCTTCTGGTCATCAAAGAACAGTTGAAAGAAGTTTTTAAAAATCTTTTTGCTAACAGATGCTTTTCAGCTGTCTTTTTTTTTTCATAGGATATTGAAAGAAAAGCACGCTCTGACCTCATGTTCATAGGTTTATGTTTACTGGGATTTTATCATCTCCAGATATTGATATGTTTATTTTATGTTGTATACTTTGGATTTTATTTTGCACCCTGACTACATCTGCAAGCTATCTGAAGGATTAGGGTATACATTTTAAGACAAATAAGGTATAGAATTATGCAAAAAGATTTAAGTAGGTTAAGTATTTGAAACTGCCTTTTTTGACTTGCTGTTGATAAAAGACCAAATTTTACTATCTTGCCCAGATATGTGTTAAAATAGAAGATATTTATTTCTTCCTACTAAGTTTTACACTATAAAAGCTCATTAAAAGCAACAGGTTAGTTTGTTGTGAATTCTTGTTTCATTTGAAATCTAACAAGGTCAGCCTTTTCTTTTACCCACAGAGAAGTTTTTGTTTTACATCATGTTCAGTAAGTCTACTGATAAATTCATGGCCATCCTGTTAGCATATGATAATATCAACTGTCAGTTGCTTTTGGGGGCCTGCAAAATATGACAGGGATTTGTAAATTCTGAGGGAAGAAAGAATGTTCAACTAGAGTAAACTGAGCATTTGTGGTCATCAGCAGGCCTTCCTGTTTAGTGGCTTCCAGAAGTTTGTGTCTGAGTGACTTGACTTGTAGCAACCTTGGTAGATTGTGACATGTTTACTTCCTGTTGTTGATTTCCACTTTTGAGCAAAATCTTAAAACAGTGGAAAATATTTGTGGAGTCTCGAGAGTTGACTCTGACTGTATATGAAGTTAATAAAATATCCTTATTTCTCACCACATTGTGCATTTCATTTATTTATTAAATTTATATCCTGATAAGGTGACTCTGGGAGGAGTCTTATTTTTTATCTAGGGAAAACTCTGAATATTTATCCATTAAACAGAAACACTGTTCAAGAGAGAAAAAGGGGGGTGTATTTGCTTCGTCAGAGCTCCTTTATGCAACAAAATGAACATTTTGGAGAATGATATAAGAGTTTAAAGAGAAAGATGTATATATTTGATGTGACTAATCAGATCCCATTGTTGTCAGACTTTTATTTGGAGTAATAATTCTGTATGTTCATGGTTACAGTTCATTATTGTGAATGATAAGCTAGAAAAATATATCAGACTTTGTTTGCATTTTCTGAATTCTTGCTTGATCCTCCTTTGGCCAGTTTACTTAAACAACTTTCTTTTTTGACAGCCACTAGAGGGTACTCATTTTCTGCAGAGAAAAAATTTAAGCTACCAAGATGCTTAAGTTAAATTTCACTTTGTATCCAAGCCTGCTCATCTTGATAAGCTGATTTTTTTCTGTGTTGTATCTTTTAACCTGAACATTTAACTCTTCCTTTCATGTGTTTTTGTAGCATTTTTCTTAGCATTCTGAATTTTTCCAGTTTTGTCTCACATTTTCCTATGGATTATTGTCATATAAATATTTTGGCGAGGGCTTTATAGTGCCAACCTTTCTAGCTGCCAGCCAACTAAGTAGCCGTCTGGCTGCTTGCCACAGTCCAGAGTTCTGCAAACTCAGTCAGAACTTTTTAGAAGCAAACAAACAAATGACAAATCCAGGGGAAAAGACGAGAGACACAAGGAGGTGAAATCCAGAGGTCAAAGCACGGCATCAGAGCTGAGACTTGAAAAGTTATTCTCAGCGTTTTTTTCTCTCAGGGTGGGAGGCCAATAAAGAAGCTGCACTGAGCCATCACTCAAATGTATGGCAAAGCTAGAGACTTCTCTTCCACCAGCCTGTTTCTTGGCTGATCTGTCTGATCTGCTCTCTCTGGTTGTATTTTTAATCCAGGCCTCTGTTTGGGACTGGATTGGTGAATCATAGAGTCTGAGGGCTGTGGGTGCAGGTGGGGAGTCCTGGGTTTTTCCCTCAACCAGAGGGGAGTCATTAGCTTCAACATTGCGGGAATCTGCCCCTCCATTACAATTATCCCTAGAAGCCCCGAGCTGTTCCTGCTGCTCCTCCTCCTCCTCCTCCTCCATAACAGGATTGACCTATGGCCAATCTGTCAACATTTCAAGAGTAGTTTCTAAACCTATGTTAATCACAAAGATGCCCAGATTTACTAGCCGGAAATCTATATTAAAAAAGGGGAAACAGCTGCAGCAGAGAGAAGAACCACAAGAAAGTACAGTTAACAGGTTGTATTTGCAATGTCAGTTTACTGTGGTAAGATGCTACAGACTAAGAAACAGACGCTCTGTGGGCCTAAAACTACTTTTATTAGAAGGGCGACTGAATATTGAAAATCTGAACGTGCTTCCTCCCCCCCATTTTATCCTTACGAGAATCGGAAGCTTCTCTGAGGCGTTTTCACAAATCTCTGTTTTGGTAATGGCTCATGCCACATTTCTCTGGTTGTTGCCTTGGTAACAAATCTTCCTTCTGTTTGCCATATTTTGTACTGTCTGCCATACAGGTAGTCCTTGATTTCCAAAAATCATTTGTTTAGTGACTATTACAACAGCACAGGAAAAGAGGACTTATGACTGTTTTTCACCCTTATGACCGTTGCAGCATCTCCATGGTTACATGATCAAAATTTGGGTGCTTGGCAACCGACATGTATTTATGACAATTGCAGGTCATACGATCACCATTTCTAGCTTTCCCAGCTGGCTTCCAACAAGCAAGGTCAATGCACAATTCTAGATTTACTTAATGACTGCATGATTCCCTTAACAACTGTGGCAAAACAAGATTATAAAATCGGATGCAACTCATTTAACAACTGCCTTGCTTAGCAATGGAAATATTGCACTCAATTGTGGATGATTACCCATACCACAGCCTTGTATTCCTCTAGAACAGTGTTTCTTAAACATTTTTCTCTCAGGACCCTTTCCTATTTTAAAAAAATTATGGAGGACCCCAAAATTGCATTTGAATGATATCTATTGATAGTCATTAAAGGATGAAAGAGACACACCATAGAATATTTATTTATTGTGTCATATAAAAATAATATTAAACCCACTTGATATTTACATAAATAAAATATTTTTCAAGAAAAATGTGTACATTTAACAAAAATTAATGACAAGAGTGACATTGTTTTACATTTTTGTAAATATCTTAAATATCTGGTTTAATAAAAGATACAAATAGGAGCAGCCTTCTTTAATTAGTTCATTAAGGTAAGAGTTTTTTTTGAATGTTTAGAACAATGATTTCCAACCTCCACAATGTTATGAGATGTAGACTTCAACACCCAGAATTCTCTAGTTTTTGCTGATAAGGGAATTCTGGGAGTTGAAGTCTACACTTCCTTACATTGTTGAATTTGTGTTGCCCCTAAAACTAGCCACCTGAGTTGGTGTGGAACTGGAAAGAACCTAGAATTTGAGAGAGAAACTTTCAAGCAAAGAGACATCTGCATACCTCGTGTATGCTAATCAGGATAACAGGCACAGTTTGATTCTGTTGAATGTGCTCAAATATTTAAGAAAATGTAGTCAGTTAACTGCAACAAGTATAATCAATTCTGTTGTCTTTTTTAAATTGAAGGCATTCCTCAGCAGAAATAAGACGGCAGTTTGTCCAACCATCCTTTGGACCCTTCTGTCAGCGAAGTAATAGTACATCTGGTTTTTCTTCCATTAATCTGGTAAGTGTAACAACTTAAAGGTTTTTTTAAATCCATTTTATTGTTTCATAAATAACTCAAATTGGCAAACATATCTAATATTCATTCTTCCGTCTACTTTCTCCAGAACAACAACTCTGTGTGGAAAATTGGGCTGAAAGCGAATGACTGACCCAAAGTCACTCAGCTGGCTTTCATGGCTAAGACATGACTAGAACTCAGGGTTTCCTAGTTTCTAGCCTAGCACCTTAGTCACTAGACTAAACTGATGTTTGTGCTTCATTTATCCCAGTTAGAATAGTGTTCAAGAAAAGGATTATGCCTCTCACGATTCAACTGTGAATTCCCGCTTTATTATTATTTTTAAATGATGCTTAGAGTTGATGATTATTAGGTCCCTTGACAGATATTGGCTCCAATAAATTTATATACATATGAGTAAATGGACATTTGCTCATATACTGAAGAGAAATCAAGGGGACTAGAGAGTTATTTCTGCCTAACTACCGTGTTTCTCCAACAATACGGCCTCCACCAATAGGAAGGTCCAGCATGTTTTTTGGGCATAAAATCAAATTAAGCCCCTCCCCCCAAATTTAGGCCTATTTTAAAATATGCAAAATAAGGGGGAAGAGCGGGGAGACTTGCCATTAGGAGCGCCCGGCGGGCAGGAATTCCTCGCCACCAGCCGCTCCTAACGGGTGATCATGGTGAAGAGCGGAGAGCTCCCTACTCCCACCAAACACCTTTGCTGCAGACACCTTTGGCACCCACCGCTGTTGCTTTCCCTTCTGCCCATTCTACCACCACGTTTGGAGCTGCCGCTTCCATGTTTGGAGTGCCACCGGCATTTGGAGCTCCAAACGCAGAAGTGGCAGCTCCAAACATGACGGCGGGTGATCTTTTTATTTTGGTCCGCGCGAAGTTCAGAGCGAGCGAGAGGGAGACTGCGATGCCTCCATCCGAGATGGCAACCTCACTAGTTGATCACAACGTGGCTGGAAGCCCGAATCAGTGGGATACGATGGCAATCTTTTTGGAGCGAGAGGAAAGGGAGAGAAGAGTTGCGAGGCATAATTTGCAGGAGGAAGTGCTCAGCATGTGAGGAGTGCACACGGGAGGGGGGGAAGAGACGGATGGGACGCTGGACGCGCTGGGTTGAGAGGGCGCCGCCCCCTCCCCCTCTCCAGAAAGGCGGGATTGTAACTCTCAGGGGGGGCAAAAAAAAAAAAGAGCTTCCGGGCTCCTGAAGCTGAAAGGCATGATGGGGCTTGGCCAGAACTCTCCGGCTCCGGGCAAAGGGGCGAGCAATGAAATGCGTGGAGGAGTCGAAGCTATTTCTCGGCAAATATCCCCATTGGGAGGCACCAAAGCTTTGGAAGTTGTGGATTGGTTGGAGCTCATGGCGGGGCGGGCTCAAAGGAGGTCCGCGGCAGCAGGGTTGCCTCACCCACCCCCTCCCTTCCCATGTCAAGAAGCGGGGCGCCTGCGCCGGGGGTTTGCACGTCTTTTCCTCTCATGCGCGGTATTTGCTTTCTGAACGAGGCCCGGGGTTTGGCCTAGAGCCGGTGGTGCGGCGGCGTGATAAAAAGCAGGCGGCCTCTTCCCCCCCCTCTCTATGTTTGAAAGAGCTCGCCTTGCTCAGAGTGTTTGGCGAAGCACACGAGTTTCGCAGTTGGAGAGGGAGGCGGGGGTGAAAAGGACGCGGCGGCAATGGCAGGATTCTGCAAGTCAGGACCTTGCATTGAAGCAGCCCGGGGGGCACGTAGCCACCTTCCTCCAGCCCACCTTGAGGATTTGCCTTTTGTTGTTAGTATACTTGGCTTCAGGCGCTCCTGTTGCTGCCTTCCCTTTGCCTTCGAAGGTAAAGTGAATTATTTTAAAAACCTCCGCTCATCCCGCCAGGGCCGCGGCAGAGCCGTGCGGGCTGGGCAGAACCAGGAAACACCCACGGCTCGCTTTCCCAGCTCTGCCCAGCTCGCACAGCTCCAGCGCGGCCCTGATGGGATGGGCAGAGGTTTTTAAAATAATTCGCTGTACCTTCGAAGGCAAAGGGAAGGCGGCGACAGGAGCGCCTGAAGCCAAGTGTCTCCTCAGGGCTCCAGTTGCAGGGAGGAGCCCTGACTGGCTGCACGTGGCTGCACCAAACGCCGCGGCGTTACTGTAACGCCGCAGAAGCAAGGGAGAAGGAAAAGCAATGGTGATGGAAGGTCTCCCAAACATCCAAGCTGTTGCCGCCTGCCCACCCGAGGATGCAATGGGGGGAGGGGAATTAAGTCATCCCCGAAAAGACTGTCTAGCCGGTTTTTTGGGGGTCAAAAAAAAATAAGGCCCGGCCTTATTATGTGAGAAACACGGTAGAAAAAAATTGATTACTTAAAAGTGACATTATGTAATCTGAATTGAAAAACAACAGGTTAGTTTTACTAATAATTATAATAACCATGAAGTTATGTGGGGACAGTGCTTTCTCAATGATGAAGCACCCACAAATTCAGATGGCAGTCTGTTCCATTGTTATTAACTCTCACAATCAGGAAATCCTTGTTAATTCAAGTTTGGATCTCACTGTAAAGCTTCCATTGATTGGTTCTTATCTTACCTTCAGGGAGAATAAATTTGTATGTATGACATACACTTCTGTATGACATTCTATCATGTATCAGAAGACTGCTGTCATGTTTTCCCTTATTCTTTGGTTCTTTTAGCTAAAAATACCAGGTATCTTTAACCAGTCATTGTAGAATTTAGCTTCCAAGCCATCGTTGTTCTTCCTTTCATTATTTCCGGTTCTCCAGCGTCTTTTGTGTCATGACAAGAACTGGACGCAGTATTCCACATGTGGACCTACCAATGAAACACAAACAGTATTATCACTTACTGTGGTCTTGATCCTGTACTCTGTTGATGTAACCCCAAATTGCATTCACTTTTTGACAGCTTCCTTACATTGTTGGCTTAACTTTGATCTGTAGTTTACCAAGACCCCCAAACTTTTCCTGCAAGTACTGTTACTAAGCTAGTTTTAGGATTATTATCAATCTTCCCCAGCTTTGTGTCATGCACAAATATTAATGTCTGTGTAGATATTTAACACATGAATATTATGAAATACACGTATCTTAAGAGAATATTATAAAGGCATTTTCTTCTGCTTTTATAAAAATGACAAAAGCCTTATCACACCATCAAACTGCAAACTCTATTCCTTTTATAGCCTATTTTGTAGATATTATAATGCTCTTTAAAAGGATGAGAGAAAGCCTGTTTTTGTCATTTGGCCGATCTTTCTGTAGACATCATTGATTACAAATGTTACTATTAAGAGACATTATTTACAAATGTTATTTACAAATGTTACTATTAAGAGACATTATACTATTATTTCCTTCTTGATTTGAATGGAATTTTCCAGAAGTTTGTTGAACTAATCTTAAATTTATCCTCAGACCTTTTGACTGTGTTTTAATAAGAATAAACAGGTTATTAGGAACCCACAGTTCTGAAAACTGAAACATAGTAAATATATATTTCCTGTCTGTTGAAGACATCTAATTCACTTCCTCAACTTGAGCAGCTGTCGGTTTAGCTTTGTTGGAGATTCATTGGATGATAAAAAGTGTGCATTTTGTTCTCTAAAGGCTTTCTGCCAGGTTGTTACTTTTTGTTTCATCTAGCCACCATTTTGATTGCATCATACTGCTAATTTTACTGCATTGACAAAGGTATGTTAACTGTTTTTCTGTAGGTTATCTTTTATAGATAAACCACACTGCCAAAATCATAATTGCTGCTTTTTATTAATGGTTTTTATCTTCTTGTAACAATTCTTTCCCCTACATATCTATCACCTCTCAATGATTCCTGATTGGTCTGGGCATGTGCTACGTATACAAGCATTGGGGACATATTATTTATTTAAGAAATAAATCTGCTGTTGTCTATAGTTAGCTATCAATATGTATATTTAAATATATATTAATTTTTATAATCTTTAGTCTAATCTGCTAAATGGACATTAAAACTTTTACAGTGGGATTTAGAAGACAATTCCAGTCTCCAGTCACACTCAAGAAGTTATGATGGAAAAAAAAGGTTATTTATACCTCAAAAAATTATGTATGCTAATTCTAACGGTACCTAGCTTCCTTGCTTTGACAGCTAGAATGGCTGAATAGAGTTTAAGGGTTTAACATACGAATCATTAGACTTCATATTCTATTCAGGCAAGTAGAGAATCTTTACTGACTGATGATTGTGATTTTTCTACGTTCTCATTTGTACGAAGAGCTTCTATAGATGATATTTTCAATTGCAAAAGCTTATGAAGAGTACAATTTTTTATTGTAAGCCATCCAGAGTCACTTATGTGAAATGGGAAATATAAAAATGTGATGAATTTAAAAAATACATAAATAAAATAAAACAGGAAGAGAACAATACTAGTTTACTCATTGTAGTCTTCCTTGTGGCAAGAATGTTTGTATGTCTCTCAAGTTTGCTAGCTTGTGACAATATTTTATATTTTTTTTAATGAAGTTTTATTTGGGTTTTCACATACAAAATACAAGTAAAACATCTTTTTTGAAAATAGCATAGTCCCAGGTTGAAATTCTTTATACAGACACAAAACTCAATTTCATGCTCCTTTTTGTATTCTATTCCATATCTTATACTACCGTATATACTCGAGTATAAGTCGACCCGAATATAAGCCGAGGCACCTAATTTAACCACAAAAAACTGGGAAAACTTATTGACTCGAGTATAAGTCGAGGGTGGGAAATGCAGCAGCTACTGGTAAATTTCAAAAATAAAAATAGATGCCAATAAAAACTTTCACTAGGACAGTTGAGAATAAGTTTGATGTTCACAATTTCCTCTTTGAAAGAGACCAGTAAATAGGGAACAAGAAGATGAAGAAAAAGAAGTGTGTTTTTTCACACTTTTCACACTGAAGTGAACAAAAATGGCATCATAGGAACAAGCTTATTCTCAGCCCAAAGGTTTGTTTCTGATTTCTTCCCTGATTTAAGGGAAATTTGGGAAACGATCTCACTATTATGAAAGGTTTGATTGATTCACTAACCGAAAAGATGATGATGATGACAGTGGTAGGCAGGAGTCACTCTCTCCCTTGCAAGAAAAAACCAAGAGCCGTTCTTATGATATATATATATATATCTCTCTCCCCCTCCTCCCGAGTGGACTGAAAGCAGCTGGAGCTGAGGAAATGAAACTGAGTGGAGCGACCTCGGCTCGCGTTGCTTTCTCAGCCTAGATCTCAGAAAAGCCTCCTCCTCCCATGCTTAAAAGTTGCAAAGGAAACACGGAAGCAGGGAAGCGGCTGCCCAGCTTCGGAGCTCCACACCATTTTTTTTTCAGAGGGGAATCTGACTCGAGTATAAGCCGAGGGGGGTTTTTTCAGCACAAAAAATGTGCTGAAAAACTCGGCTTATACTCGAGTATATACGGTATTTTACATTTTCTACATAGTTTTTCCCCTCTATTAATGTTCTCAATTTTATTTTGATTATCTCATCTCAATTCAAATCATTATATTTATACTTTTGTCTGTTCTGTTTCAATTTCATATTATCTTTTCTCATTAAACAAATTCTCTCCTGTAGTGACTTATTGGAGTATGACACTTTTATATCTTTTAATTACATCCATTCAACTCTTATTTAAACTTCAATATATACTTTAAGTTTATGACCTTCAATATAATACGTAACTTCCAATCGAATTCTGCTTGGCACATTCTTATAATACACACTATATTCTTTAAAAAGAAAAAAGAAAGATTGTAAATATATGTAATTATAAACCCTCATTCCATTCCAGTTCAGTTCTATCATTAATAATCATTAAAACCATAACATCTTTAACACTTCTTTTCAATTAAATATCATACTTCCTTAAAAACACATATAATCTCCATAATTAATTTTTCCCTTATTTCTCTTCACATATGTTTTATAAATCATTAAATATACCTTTTGTTACATTTATTTATTGACAAGCATTCCACTGAATTACAATAGCTATTTTATCAGACATTTTAATCATACATTGTTTCATATTTTCTAAAATTATTTCTGCGTCTAATATAACCATACTATCTTATGTACCTTTGCAGAATCCCTTTTTCCATTAAGTTTTCACCCATTATCTCTAAATAGGCCCTGTTTCTCTATATTTTGCTTCTGTCCTTAATAACTTCTTTTCCTTTCTTTCTTCCCTCTCATCTTCTCCCTCCCCTTTTTACCCCCTTGTCTCTCTAGTTCTAATTCTCTCTTCTGCATTTCCCTCTTCTGTTGCTTTCTGATTTTATACTTATTTTTCACTCTATTTTTTTTTGGGAGTTGTTTTTCCTAATCTTAAATCATTCTCTTCCCCCCCTTTCCTTTTTTCCCCCCATCTAAGATTACTTGTTCATTAAAGATGGCTTCTTCTTTGTCGCAATCTTCTTGTTCTGCAGGCATTTCTTATTGTTTCTCAAAATTCCAAATGTCCATTTCTAAAAAATGAAATACGAAGCCAAAAGAACCTCTCCCTTCTTGTGTATCTTCTTTGTACGTTTTAAGTTCCATTTTCAGTTCTTCTAAAAGTGGAGCCATTTTAAACAGTTTTAAACAACCACCCGATTGATTTTAGTCATTCAAAACAATAACCAAGAATCCAGAAATCATCAAGTAATCCAGATAGTCCTGAGTTATATCTTCTTATTTCTTTTTTGACTTTCTCTTCCTGGGGTTTTTGTTGCGATATTTCAGTTAGAATGTATCTTTTGGAAGTCTTGTTGAGATTTTGCTGTAAGTTCTTTTTTAATTCCAGGCAGTCTCCTCCCTTCCAGATCCTACCCTTTTATTCTTTTTCTCTCCTTTCCTGTTTAAACAAAGATTAAAGAAATCTTTATTATCCCTTTGACTTTTTATTTTCAGCATTAAATTCCTATTGATGTCAAAGTGGATTTTTTTCCAATTTCTTGCTTAAATCTCTTAGCTGTCAGTATAGGAAAAGGAGAAAACCAAATCTTTTCCCTTTTCTCTCTCTCCTTCGCAGCTTAAAAATCTTTTTAGGGAACAATGTTATTGTTTTTTAACAGTTTCAATTCCAGGGTACCTTATTTGTTGCTTTTGCTGTTTGACCCAGTCAACCAAAAGTTTCTCTTCTTATCTTTCTCCTGAACATTCTTTTCCGGCCGAGTTCTTCTTTGTGGTGGCCATTTCTGACCACCGCTGCAACCGCCTTTGGGAAAGGGAGTAATGGCAAACTGGGGAGGAGAGATGCGGCTCTCCTCAACCCTGCTGGCAGTCTCCCCCCTCTTCACCACCTCTACGGGGTGGCTTAGCCCCGAAAACAGCCAGCTCAGGGCGCTCCAACGGCAAGCACGGATCGAAGCCTCGCAGAGATGAGGTTTCGGTCTGTCGCTGAAGAAGCTCAGACCGGAAATCCAGCTTGTGACAATATTTTTGTTTATGACCATATTCTCAATAAGATAAAATTCCATTCCATTCCTCTTCCATTTGCATCTTATATATTGACTTGGTTATGTAGCAGATGGCACTCCCCTAATGAAAGTAGACACAATTTGTTTTTAGTTATGAATTAAATTTCATAGATTTAAAGAGAAATAAACCCAAAGGAGCTAAATATAGATTGAGCTAAATCTTCAGCAGGAAACTGCTTATATAATTTTGTCTGGCATTACTAAAGAAAGAAAAGAGTTAGAAAAAAGGAAAATATGTTATTTGTCTAGCAATTTCTCCTCATTTAATCTATTTTCTAATAAGTTAAGAGGGTTCAAGTAGCCTGATTTTTTAAAACTATATCCTTTACAGTTATGGTTATATGTAATAATTTAGTGTAATTTATGCTCTTTGCTCTTGGATCCATAAAATGAACTTTTTAGGTTAATATTTAAAATTAATATTTAATGGAAACTCAGAAATGTGTTTTGTACTCCTCAAAAAAGTATTTTTCTTTCTTTTTGTACGACTTAGCCTCAGTTTTATGATGCTGTAGATCCAGTGGATTTCGAAGGTCTCTTAATGATGCAGCTGAATAATCTAGATTCAGATCTCTTGCAAGAATTGGGTGATTTTCCTGAAGATGATTTGGAGGTGCTTTATGTTGCAAAGGAGCATAGAACCTTGGAACCATCATTACCAGAAGAACGGTGAGGAAACTTTTTTAAGCAAGCAACTGTTTTTAATGTTCCCATTTGTTATGGACTAAGCCAACGCAGCAGTACAACCCTGAATAGCTTTACTTTACAGCAGGCTTGTAATCCTGCACTTCTCATTGGCCTGTGAATAGTGAGTCGTGATTGGTCGTTTCTGGCCAGTCTGATTAGCTGTTAACGGGCCCCTCTGATTGGACGCTTGTGAAAGTGGTAAACTCAAATCATCGGTTGTTTTGACAGCAGCCAGCTCTATAAAAGAGCTGCTGCTGCCCAAGTATTTGCTCTGTTCTTATTTTACAATAAAGAGTTGAAGTCACCGTTCGATGTCTCGTCTCCGTTCCTTGCGCCCATGCTCAGGACTTAACACTGGCGACGAGGATGGGATACGGAGATGATAGAGTTGACTAAGTACACATCGAACAAGACAGAGCATGTGGCTGAAGAGCGCACGCAACAAACGGCAAGATGACCAGCGGCACCATACCACCCGCTCCATTCAACCCAGCAACCGAAGACTGGGACTCTTATATAGATCGCTTCCAGATGTTCCTAGAGACCAACAATTTTAAAGATGCTATGCCTGGCAAGAAACGAGCGGTGTTCCTGACTCATTGTGGCCCCGCTGTTTTCAAAATGGCTAAAGCACTTGCCAAACTGGTGGAAGTGAAGACCATGGATTGGGATACTCTCGCCCCAATCCTCTGGGCCCATTACACACCCGCAGTACCTACTCTGATACGAAGACAGGAGTTTTACCAGAGGGACCAATGGAAGAACGAGAGCATTGGAGATTTCGTAGCCGACCTCCGGAACCTAGGAGGCCTTTGTGGTTTTGCAAACCTCGAGGAAGCCCTGAGAGACCGCATAGTTCTGGGATTAGATGCACCGCATGTGCAGAGTAAACTTATGGTGAAAGGAGACATCAGCCTTACAGATGTCATCGCCGATGCTACTGCCGCAGAAGCAACCAGGAAGTCAGCCGCTCAAATGCACCGAGCGAACACACCACTTCGCCAACTCACTAACGATAGCCCACTCGCTGCTGAGAAGCACGCTATCACCACCCACCACGAAGACCTCGAGTCATCCTCAGACAGTGAGGAAGAGGAGGTCAACCGGCTCCACTCAGAACGAGAGCAAAGGAACCAGAGATGTCCGTGCCAATGTGCTGGTTGCGGGGCAAACCACCCGCGATCGGACTGCAAATTCCTCAACGCACTCTGCCATACCTGCAGGAAAAGAGGCCACACATCACGAAGGTCTGCAGAAGCAAGCGAGAGTCCAGTCCCAGCCAAAGGGAGAACAACCTCCACCGGGAGACAGGCAAACCTCCTGAGAATCGGGATCGCCTGAACCACCAATGGAACAACCACTACTACTACAGAAATCGAGCACCTGCCTCTTCAACAAGACGAGAAGAGGCCCACCAAACCATTATTATTGGCCATGCTTCATCGTTCGATGCAAGAAAGATCCGCGTAAGGGTTACTATTGAGAATCGACCGTGCGTGATGGAAGTCGATTCGGGATCATCCCTATTGATGGTATCCTGGAAAACCCTCAAACAGCTGATCCCTGCCATCTGCCGCCAGGACCTCAGCACTCAACGAATCATTCTAAAAGACTACCAGGGGAACAGAATTCCAGTTGTCGGTTCCAGCCACATCCAAGTATCCTTCAAGGACCGCATAGCGACGCTTCCCCTGACTGTCGTCGATCGTGACCGACCCAGTTTGTTAGGATTACAGTGGTTCGCCCCACTCAGGATTGAACTAGCCGGCATACACCAAACCAGAAGTGACAACTGGGAAGAGGCCCTTATCCAGGAATTTCAGGACGTGTTCAAAGGAACATTAGGCAAGTACAGGGGGACCCCTATATCATTTAATCTCAGCCCCGATGTAGCTCCCATTCGGCTTAAGCCTCGTTGGGTGCCTTTTGCCCTCAAGCCGAAGATCGATGAGCAGCTAGATAAACTGATAGCCCAGGGCGTATTGGAACCGATTGACCATGCCCGTTGGGAAACTTCAATAGTAACACCCATGAAGCCAGATGGTTCGTTAAGAATTTGTGGGGATTACTGGGCCTCCCTAAATCATGCTCTTCAACAGAGTGCTTACCCAGTACCGATGGTCCAACACCTTCTTCATTCCCTGGGTGGCGGAAAAATATTTGCGAAATTGGACTTAGCTCAGGCGTACCAGCAACTACCTGTAGACGCGACAACTGCAGAAGCCCAGACAATAGTTACACATAGAGGCGCCTTCAAGTACAATAAGCTCCAATTCGGAGTAAGCGTGGTGCCTGGCATTTTCTGAAGTTTGATGGAGAGACTATTACAAGGCATAAAAGGCATCATGCCTTATTTTGACGACGTCCTAATAGCTGCCCCCACTAAAGAGTTATTAGTACAACAACTCAGAAAAGTTCTTCAGAAATTTAAAGATGCTGGTCTGAAGGTAAAAAGGGACAAGTGTCAACTTTGTATGGAGAGAGTGGAGTTTCTGGGATACCTTCTCGACAGACAGGGAATCCACCCCACTGAAAAAAAACTAACCGCAATCAAAAACGCCCCGAGACCTAGGAATAAGACAGACCTCCAAGCCTTCCTGGGACTCATTAACTTTTATAACATCTTCTTGCCCCAGAAGGCGACCGTAGCCGAGCCCCTACATAGACTTCTCGACAAAAAGGCTTCCTGGGTCTGGGGACGGCGTGAAGAACGGGCATTCCAACAAGTAAAAGACCTCTTAACCTCCGATGCTGTATTGACGCAATACGAGACTTTACCCTTGACGGTTACCTGTGACACCTCACCATTTGGAGTGGGAACCATTTTAAGCCATGTCCTACCAAATGGGAATGAGGCATCTATTGTGTTCTTTTCGAGAACCTTGTCTAAGACCGAAAGGAACTATAGTCAACTTGATAAAGAGGCTCTCGCTATTGTATCCGCAATTAAACGTTTCCATGAATATGTGTATGGGAGACCCTTTACAGACCACAAGCCGCTATTTGGTATTTTGGCGGGAAACAAACCAATTCCCCATATCTTATCACCAAGAATGACACGTTGGTCAGAATTTTTAGCCGCCTACGATGACCGATTGCAACACCGCCCGGGGAAAACCATTCCCCACGCTGACGCTTTGAGCCGCTCTCCACTACCAGACCTCATAGAGGACCCAGCTCCAACCTTAGCCGTATTGCAAATCGAAACCCTCAAATCGCTGCCGCTGACCGCTCGAGACATCGCCTTAGAAACAAAAAAGGACCCTGTTTTGGCATGAGTCCTCAGTTGGGTTGGAAGGGGTTGGTCGGTCAGCGCACCCAATGACACGTTCAAGCCATTCAGGAATCGACAGACAGAGCTATTCTCCCAAAAGGGCTGCATCGTGTGGGGAGACAGAGTTGTAATCCTGGAGAAATTGCAACATAAGGTATTAAAAATGTTGCACGATGGACATCCAGGCATCGTGCGGATGAAG
Organism: Hydrophis major; assembly: GCA_033807585.1. Classification (NCBI taxonomy): domain Eukaryota; kingdom Metazoa; phylum Chordata; class Lepidosauria; order Squamata; family Elapidae; genus Hydrophis; species Hydrophis major. The sequence goes on along the minus strand of CM066329.1, from coordinate 290,210,196 downwards.
GCATTGGCCAGGAGTTAACCATGGTGGCCTGGGTTAGACAAACAGATAGAGACCTGGGTAGCAAAGTGCAGCAAATGCCAGGAGACTCGTTCTACTCCTCCAAAAACTTCCCCAACTCAGTGGGAAACGCCTCGAGGCCCTTGGTCCCGTATCCACATCGATTTTGCAGGACCCACAAGAAGACACACTTTCCTCCTAACAGTGGATGCCTATTCAAACTGGCTCGAAGTCCACAAGATGAAAAGCACCACCACAGAGGCGGTCACTAAAAAGCTGAGTAAGCTATTCGCTACCCACGGATTGCCGGATGTCCTGGTCTCCGACAATGGCCCCCAATTCACTGCCCTGCCATTCAAACAGTACCTGGCAGATCGGGGCATCCGCCATGCCTTAATATCGCCAGCTCACCCTGTGGCCAATGGTAGGGCTGAGCGAATGGTTCAATTTGTAAAAAAGACTTTGCACAAAATGGACCAAGGCGACATTGATGACAAAATAAACCGGATGCTTCTCCTCCAGCACATAACCCCAAACAGTACCACGAACAGAACCCCAGCTGAACTCCTGATGGGCCGGAAACTTCGCTCGCATCTCGATTGCCTCCACCCAAACTACACGGCTGAACAATCCCCAGGATCCAGCAGCATTCCAGGAAGGTGACCCTGTGTTTGCGAAAAACTTCTCGGGCGACCCATTGTGGGTCCCCGCTACCATAACGCAACTTACGGGATCCCGATCCTATCGCCTACAAACTGCAGATGGTAAGATGTGGAAGCGCCACATAGACCAACTCCGTTCCAGATTAGCACCTAGTCCTATCTCAGCCCCTGAACCTCTAATTGGGTGGGGGAAGGAACATCGAGGAAGCCGAAGAAGAAATAACAATCGAAACCCAACAGTCTACACAACCAACCAGGGGGTAGTCACCGTCAGAAGGAGAACCGAGCCAGGGAGTGGCCTCGCCGTGTGACAGCACTGCGATGGAAACAGATCCAGGGAACCAGGAAGACAGCACTGGCGTAAGCAGCGAAAGCAGCCCAGGACCATTCGAAGGAACAGCGGGACCTTTTTCACCATCCAACCCAGCTAGCAGCCCACCGGAACCAGAGCCAGGACAGAAACTGGTGGAACAGCGCAGGTCAAGCAGACAGGTGAAGCGACCTGCCTATTTATGCGAATACGTCACCCCACCCCTCAGACGGAACCTAGGGGGGAGGGGTGTTATGGACTAAACCAACGCAGCAGTACAACCCTAAATAGCTTTACTTTACAGCAGGCTTGTAATCCTGCACTTCTCATTGGCCCTCGAATAGCGAGTCGTGATTGGTCGTTTCTCGCCAGTCTGATTGGCTGTTAACGGGCCCCTCTGATTGGATGCTTGTGAAAGCGGTAAACTCAAATCATTGGTTGTTTTGACAGCAGCCAGCTCTATAAAAGAGCTGCTGCTGCCCAAGTATTTGCTCTGTTCTTATTTTACAATAAAGAGTTGAAGTCACCGTTCGATGTCTCGTCTCCGTTCCTTGCGCCCATGCTCAGGACTTAGCACCATTCTTTTGGGTTCTTGAACCAGAAGTATTTCTCATCAGTGTATTCTGGTTACCCAGTGGTCTGACAAATATCTTTTTATTGCTACATATTCTGAGATATCACTATAATACTTGAAAAAAATCTCTGGAAAAATAATTTGTTTTCAGAAATTGTACACATACAAATATTGACTAAGCATTTATTCACCCAGGGCAAACTCCTTGTACAATGTATAACGATAGAATGGTGTAAATAAAATAAGTACAAAGTTTGAATTGATATGAGTGTCAGATTTTCCCAGTTCAAAATATGGACCCAGAACAAACCATTTTGACCTTAAATGTTGACTTATCTTAGGGTTTGCCATCATTCCTATTGTTACAAGCTCCTCTGATTTCTTTTTGTTTTTCTTAACTATCTAGTGGCAAGCTAAGGGCAGTGTAATGGCAATAATTTTTTTTCTGTCTCCATCACATTCCAGTCTCTTTACCTCTTTTTCTCAAAAATGACAAATACCTATCAGGGCTTACCTTATAAGGGTACAAGCTATGGAAAGAGTAGGAGAGATTATATTGGGACTACATTGAATGGAAAACGTTACTTCTCTTTCCAAAGGAAATGTTCCAAAGAAAATTGCTTCCCTTCTGTCTGTGGTGATTGAGGGTTTTATCACCTGTGAATATAAGCCAAGTTCTACTGCTGCATAACTGCAACTTGGTAGTCAGGGACACAGTCTTCATGTAGAAAAAAAATGTTTATAAACCTTAAGTTTCCAGAACAAGAGAAAGATTGAAATTGAACCTTGATGTCTAAAAAGGATATTGGCTATCATATGGTACAGTATGGATAGGAATTCATTGTTACATACAACATTTGCTGGAATTTTTTTCGCTGTGGCTTCTTAACTTTTCTGCAATTAAAATCCTTCTTTGATATTTTTGTATTGTAATATACCTATTTAATTGGTTCCTGTGTAGCCTACCGGAGAGAAGCCCAACGATCAGATAATTAGCACTTTTAAATTTTCATTAAAGCATTTTTTTTCTCTCTCTGAAGTATTTTCCATGAATTGATCTTGAGATCTGAGGACCAAATATTTTCATGCAAAACATCTACTGTATCAGTGAATTGCATCTTTTTCTCAGATGAGATAAACAAAGGGATAATGTTATCTGTCTCTCTTTTTTTTTTTTGAACAGTATTTTAGCAAACCAGTGCTTCCTCAGTCCCTTTCTTAAATATTTGTTTCATAATTTACACATTGTGTGCTTCGTACTTTAAAATACAGTCATTATACTTCATAATGCTACCAGTACACTTTAATTTTTAAGTTAGTTTTTATAGATGATATTTTCTTATTAATAATGTGTTGAATAAGATGTTCAAAAAAATTATCTTGAAAAACTGGATTTGGAGACTGTAGAAGTGGCTTCAAAGGTAACAATTTTTTAATTACATGAGAATAGTTATGTTGCTGTTATTGATTAGCTTTATGTACAAACACTAATTATGTATAGAAACATTTTTGCTTCTCCCTAGAACTGAATTGGATTTACATGTCCGGGACTGTGTTCAGACTTATATTCGTGACTGGCTGATTGTGAATCGAAAGTAAGTCCTTCATTTATAACTCAATAATTACCCAGAGAAAAGTTGAAATCTACTGTTTTGATTAATTATCTAATTACTCAAGATGTAAATGTTATTTACTCTCATTAGGTTTACTAAATAGATTGAATTCAGAAAATATTACTGGTATTGATAATGGTCTGCTACAGTTGAATTGGGACATCAATCATACAGTATTAGGATCCAACCAAAAATAAACATTTATGGTTGACAGGAGAAGGAAACAATAAAGATTGTGCTCTCACATTTGTCTAAATGAAGCAGCATTTCCCAGATTAAAGTTGTGCATACTTGGTGGTTCAACAAACCTTCATCTGGTAGTACTCTGCATCATTAAAAAGCGACAGGAAAAATCTCAAGTGCAGCCATATCTATTTTGGCCTACAAAAAAAAAACGCTCAGTGACATTTGCCTTTTGGCTTGAAGACGTATCATTCATACATTGGAGAAGAGCTGACAGTAGTGAAAATAGGTTAGACCAAAGTGCCATGGGCATATTTCTAATAACACTGGGACATGAGATATTTTTTGGGGTGGGGGGGGGTGCAGGTATATGTTGGTGTTCTCTTGAAAAAGAATATGCATAAGAATTTCTCTCCATATTCTGTAGTGGTAATCCACATAGAAATTTATTATAGCTTTGTATTCCATTTATCTAGTTCTTAAATTAATTTGGGGTATTATATATCTTTTGATAGAATTTATTTACATGACAGCAGCTGATCTTTCATTTTGTCTCTTTTTCTAAAACTGAAATCTAATTGGCTATTTTACTGAAGAAATCAAGGAAGCAATGAGGCTTATAACTTCATGAAAACAGGATCCAGAACAGATTTCCACAAAAGCCTTCGAAAGCAAACATTTGAGTCTGAAACGTTTGATTTTCATGATTCCAGTTACCAGGTACACTTAAGAGTAGAGTAGCCTTGAAAGAATGTTTTGAAAAGAAAATGGAGCAGTAGGCAGTGGTGGAGCAAAGCGGCCAATGGGAGGAATCTCTTTTTGTAATAATGCCTTGGGAGCATTTGGTGTCATGCTTATAGGGCCACTCAAATGACACATCTGAACTTCCTTCCCAAATTAGAAGAAGTAACACCAAGTTGATGAGGGAACTTGAAAAGTAATTAAGCCTTCTTTTCTAAATAGTGAGGAATAAGAGAAGAAAGTCATCTTACCTTTAAATATTAAGCTGTATGATAGGAGAGTCTGCTCTTGGCAACTTTTAAGGCCTGTTAACTTCAACTGGAAACCATGGAATTCCAGAAGTTGAAGTCTACAAGTCTTAAAGTTGCCAAGTTTGGACACTTCTACTCTAAATCCAGGAATTCTTAATCTTCTCCCAAAGTATTTAATACATTTCTTGTTCTACTGTGTTTGCATATAAAAAAATCTTGAGACTTTAGAAAGTGTGCAGAGAACAGCAACAAAGATGATTGGGAGACTGGAGGCAAAAAAAAACAAAACACCAATTGAACTGTTGCAAGCATGTGAGTATGTCTAGTCTAATGAAGAGAAGGATTAAGGGTGACATGATAGCAATAGAATTCCAGCCTAGAACTAAGGAGACATTTCCTCACAATTGGAATGATTACTCAATGGAATGACATTCTTCCAGAACTTGTGGGCATTCCAAAACTAGAGGTTTTTAAGAAGAGATTGGACAATTAATTGTCTGAAATGGTATAAGGTTTCCTGCTTCAGCAAATGCTAGAAGACCTCCAAGCTCCCTTTCCAACTCTGTTATTTCATTATTATGCATGTAATAAATGACTGCATTAGAAGGAGTGTTAGTAGTTCCATTTAACATTTATTTCATGGTATTGAAAATCTAATATCTGTTATTGCAATGAATAAGTATGGAAATATGACACAGAAATATAATAGCAATATTCAGAATTGCAATAGTGGTGAATATCTGTAACTCAGGTGTAGGATAATAGTGAAGGTTCATTCTCCGAACTTGTTGGTTGGTTTCCGAACATTTTGTTACCAAGCTAGGTAATATCTTCAGTGGAGTTTATGGGAGTTTTCCATTAGGAAACTAACCCACAAGCTTGGAGAATAAACGTTTACCCTCAATATTCAGTATGTTTAATCTGTTCAACTATTCCCTATTTGCTTGAGCAGACAAGTCCCAGGCACTTAAAGGTTCTCTGTGATGAATCCAATAAAACCACCTTGACATCTGGAGAAATTTGCCTACGCAGCCTACCACTTGATCCCCGATTGACCAACCTACTGCAGACTGCTAAAGCAGAAGATATTCAAAGGCAAAATGAAGAGGCACGGCAAGCCAACAGGCCTACTGAGTTGTTTGCCCTGTATCCCAGTATAGATGAGGTAAGCCATATATTTTCGGGCAAAACTATACTCCAACCACCTGGGTTTTCAAAGGAACTATAATACAAAGGATGGTACATGTTAGGCATTAATTCCATCCAGCCCAGCTGGTGTAATTAGCTATGGCAATTGTAGTTCAAAAAAAAATTGAAGAAAAAGAAGCAACAAGGATGCTAAAGAGTCTGGAAGCTAAATCATTAAGGGAAATAGATATGTATAGCCTAACAAAGAGAAAGACTAGGGGTGATATGATAGCAGGTTTCTAGTCTTCCTGAGGAGCTGTTACAGAAAAAGGGGCATTGATTTGTTCTCCATAGGGAATAAATACCTACCAAGGATAGGATAAGAAGCAATTGGTTAAGAGAAATGCAACCAGGAACTGAGGAGAAATTTCAGTGAGAACACAATGCATGGAACAGCTTGGCTCCTAGAGTTGTGGATGCTCCCTTGCTGGAGTTTTTCAAGAAAAGATTGGACAACCATTTGTCCAGGATGGTATAAGGTCTTCTGTTTTATAATTCCTTATAAGGGTTTGGACTAGAACACTTCTAAGGTCCCTTCCAGCTGTAGGATTCTGGGATTCTATAAGTTATTTGGGACAAGTCCTAAAGAGAGCAATCAGCACTCGAATTACTGATTGCTGAATTGCATACCAGTACCACTGCACCTCCTGCCACAGTGATGTAAAGTCTTTGTATCATCATTGCCCTGCCACTGTGCGAGCTGCTGCATTCTAAACAAACTTCCCTGGCTTTACTATAATTCTGATGACTTCCTACTTTTTTTGCATTAATTTATTGCCTGATTGTAAAGTAAGAAATGAAGGGCTGGTAATGGATGATGTCAGTCAAAGTACAGGAAGCAAAAATGAACCAAAACAAATAACTGTTCTTAATGTCTTGAATAGGAGGATTCTGTACAAATACGACCAATACCTGAATGCCCAAAGGAGTATCTAGGTAATAGGATATTAGTGAAAATACAGACATTGAAGTAAGTTCTAATCTATGGTGCTATTGGGACATTTTTCGGGGTTTGGGTCAATCAGATGGCATATAGAGTAACCCATACAACAGAATGATGGAATGAAATCTATAATGTAGAAAATGTAAAACAAATTTCCTCCAGGTGCTAGTTTTCTTCATTCAGAAAACTGCTTTATTTGGGAAAGGACTTTAAAAGCTTGTCATGTGCACTAGACAAAACACTATAGATTTCTCTATTTCTGCTTATTCTGGTCTATGTATATACAGTATCTACCTAGTAAGAGTTATCTAGCTACCATGTTATCTTCTTTTAAAAATGAGATTTAATTTTGGGTCGTGTTATCTTTAACTGAAGTTTAACATGCCTCATGAGTTAAACACATTTGGTCTTTGATAACATTGCTGCATTTTTTTTTCCTTGGAATGATAATGCTGTCCCTGTCTTCTGAAGAAATTATTAGGATTGCTCAAAAATCTGTGTATCGCTATAGGTTACTATGGGTGGAAGTTCTAGGTCTAAATGGAAGAGGATCAGCAACCAGCTTTGTAGTATCTTCTTCCCTCAGATTAGTTACATCCCATTTGCTCTGTCCTCAAAAGATTTAGTTTATAAAGGAAAAATGGGATCATCTAATTATTTATTATTAAGTGATCATTATTTTATTGTTGGGAATAAAAAACATGCCTCTGCTCATAGAAAATGTTAGATTCCATCCAAAACAATAGGAAAACAAAACAGCCACAGTATTTACTTTTATAAATGTTTTGAAATTGTTTAGTGTTGGCACTGAGGATTAAGTAGATAAAGCAAAACTAAGTTTTGTGCTAATGTTTCCAGTGCATGTATTATTCTAAGTAGCCATTGTCCTTGATTTTGTGTCACATGAATTACTAGTTATTAGTAATTATTAGTTAGTGCCTTATTTTCTCTTTTGCAGATTTGAAATTGAAATTGAGCCATTATTTGTAACCGTAGCTCTTTATGATATAAGAGAAAGGAAAAAGGTAAGAGTGTAGCAGCACTGTTTTCACTTAAATGGAGTGTTTAACATTTTTCTGGGATCTTTGGTGTTTGCTAAGCTTGGTTTCCTTCTTGCAGAAGTTTCATTGCCAAAATAGACATTGTCATGTTCTGATGCAAGGAGACAGAGTTTGCTGGCTTTCTATGTGTGATCAGGATTGTTCTGATTTATGTACTGTTTCTCATTAGCCTATCTTAAGTTGGTTGGCTGGATTGTTTTATCTTAAATAGTTCCTGCCGATGGTTAATATTTGTTATACTTCACTGTAAAGGCTGTACATTGAAAAGTTATAAGTAACTTTTGGGCAACATGAAAATCTGAAGACAAAAGGTTTGGAGTTTCTTCTCCATCCACCCTGGCTGCCAAGATATTGTGCTTCCATTTCCAGGGAAGCAGAGCAGGATTGAAACTTCCTTGATAGCCAAGGAAAATAAAACATAGATTTACAAGTTTTGCTTTGATCCAAGGGGATGAAAATTCAGTCTGAATTACTTTGTTCTAGCTCATGATTTGAACAAATTATTTTGCTCTACCTTATGAGGTGTGGACATACAGAAACAAATTTTCAACAACTGCCTATAGTTTTGTGAAATATAATTTATTTATGTCTTTATTCAACACACATGTAACCTGTAACGGTCAACACGACTCTTAGATTCGCAGTACTGTATATAATACAAAATAAGCAATAAGCAATCAGCAAAAGGAAATTTCTAGAATTTGCCTTTTCTTTTAGTCATTTCTTATTTATTCATCAATTTTGCATGGTAGGTGAGTGGGAGATTCTCTATATGCTTTTGTTGGACAGGCAATCTTGCTTATAATTGCCCAATAATCCTTTAAATGGGAAGTTAAGATTAGAAATCATATCAGAATTTAAAAATGCATGGCTCTGCTGTTTCCTAAGCCACAACATTCATGGAATCAAGCAATTAGTTCTGCATTTTAACGTACACCCAGAAAAAATGTATATAGTGTAATCATTACAGGTATTATTATGACAATATTGTAGGATGCATGCTGTAACTGACATGGAAGGCACTTTCGCTTTCATCCTATTTCTTTTTAAGATTTCTGAAAGTTTTCATTGTGATTTGAACTCCGAACAATTTAAAGGGTTTTTGCGATCCCATACACGGTGTATTGACTCCTCCACTCAGGCTAGGGCTGCTGTATTTTCGGTAACATATCCTTCATCGGATATCTATCTTGTGCTGAAGGTGAGTCACATTATTTGTATTCTAATGATGGGCCTTTCTTATTCTTATCTTCTGACTTGAGCCAGTCAGAGTTGGCTATAATGGAAGCAAGCAAGACAGCGTAGACCAACATTGACCAGCCTAGTGCACTCTGGTGGTGGTAGCCCACAGTTCTTTTTATTTCTAGGCAACATGGCATTGGTTTTTCTAGATGGGAATAATGGAACTGCTAGACCAACTCATACAGATAGCATAAACTGAAGAAATCAGGCTTATATTAGCTTTATAGAAGAATGGGATGCTACAACATTAATATATTTACAGAATGGTGGGCAATGTAGGACAGTGCTTTTCTATCTTCTTATATTGGAAAAGCTGATTTATATGTTATGATCCAGATTTACATTATGAAAGCGCTAGCAACATAATTTATAACTATTATTAAATTTTTGTTAATTAGCATATCTTTTTTTGATAGATTGAAAAAGTCCTCCAGCAAGGAGAAATTGGAGATTGTGCAGAACCCTACATCTTTCTAAAAGAAAATGAAAGTGGGAAGGTAAATATAATTTAAACATTTTTAACTGGAACTGCAAATCTATAAACCTGATAATAGGAATATTTATGTAGCCATCTTTCTGTATCCTTGTGATTTAAAGTGTCATTTATCTTATCAGGCAATTTTTATTGTCAAAATATTATTATACAAGTATGGCAGTCTTATAGGAAATGTGTCCTAGTCCTAGGATGTAAAGCTGCATTCTCCAAAACTGAAAAATTAGCACAAAGTACAGGTAATCCTTGACCACAATTGAACTCAAAATTTCCATTTTTAAACAAGATAGTTGTTCAGTGAATGTTGTCCCATTTATGACTTTTCTTTGCACAGCTGTTAAATGAATCACTGCAGTTGTTTAGTTAGTAACAAGATTGTTAAATTAATCTGGCTTCCCCATTGACTGTGCTTGTCAAAGGTGATTACACAACCATGGGAATGCTACAAACTCCGTAAATGTGAAAAAGAGTCATAAATCACTTTTTTCACTGTGACTTTGAACAGTCACTAAACAAGGGTTGTAAGGCAAGAACTACCTATATATCAGACTTATGTAAATTTCTAACCTTACAAGCCCAATTAATACTAGCACTGTTAGCAATTAATTTGCAATCTCATCTGATGACGTAAAATCTAGGATACCAGATTTAAAATTTCTAAATAAATCTCTTGTTTTCCATTCAACTCTCAGTTTCTTTGCACTGCTATTTTAAATACAGTATAACTCCTATAAGTTCTGCTATTGTTTTTTGAGTAAGGCTTTATTTGACTAGATTTGTCCCTGACCCTATTGGCTTTTTTAAGTTATAATTCTGCAAAAAAAAAAAAAAAAATTACGGTATGACTGCCATGAAAACATGTTAGGTCATTTCTTTTCTGTTTAATTGATTTTTAAAACTTTGACCAGCATATATTTTTTCTGCCTATTTTTTAGACAAAGGAAAAGATTGAGAAATTAAAACAACAAGCAGAGAACTTTTGTCAACGTTTAGGAAAGTACCGTATGCCTTTTGCTTGGATACCTATAAATTTAGCAAGTTTCTTTAGTATTCCAACACTTGAAAAAGATATAGCTGAGTTAGAAGTTTTAAATGGTAAGTTTAAATATAAGACTGTGTATATATCTTATAATTCATCCTAGATACTGTCATTAACTATTTTCTGCTAATTGTGTAAACACATAAAATGCCATTATTTCTATTCTACTTTATAGTGGAAGTATCTACTCTCCCTTAATTATTAATTTTATAATCATAGTAATGGAGTTGTGTGGGCACATACTGAACAAATATTGAAGGATATCTTTAACTAGCTAAGGTAGCTAGTGAAGCAAGTTTAATAAATAGTGTTCTGGTATGGAAGCTAATCCTTATAACTGATAGACAATTGGGAAAAAAAAAACTCTTCATGGGTTTTGTTTCTATCACTACCATAATATATTATACTCTATATCAGGGGTCTCCAACCTTGGCAACTTTAAAACTTGGGGACGTCAAATCCTAGAATTCAAAGCTGGCTAAGGAATTCTGGAAGTTGAAGTCCACAAGTCTTAAAGTTGCCAAGGTTGGAGACCCCTAGTCTATATCATTAATGAGTTGGATCCAAATATTTTTTTTAGCTGATCCAAAGAATCTTACTCTGGAAATAATAGTTAAATTGCAGGAAAACTCTTACTATTACTTCACCCTGTTGCTTTATTAAAGGATTAATCTTTGAACATACACACCTGATAAGAAAATAGGATGTATTTATTGGTGCTATACTTTATATTGTATTAAGTCATCACAGTAGCATCTTCAACATTCTAGCATACAAATTAATTATTAATCATGTAGGAGGTTGAGCAAATTACCAGGTTTCGTCCTTTGCTTTCATTTAAAATGGCAGTGTATCCTGCAGGTTTGTTGCATAAATGAGCTCAAAGGTGGTCCTCAACTTACAACCCCAATTGAGTCCAAAATTTATTTGTTGAGACCTTTGTTAAATGAATTTGGCCCCATTTTAGGGTTTTTCTTGCCCCATTTTACAATATTTCTTGCCACAGTTGTTAAGTGAATCACTGCAGTTGATAAGTAACCTGGTTGTTAAGTGAATCTGCCTTTCCCCTTTGAATTTGCTTGTCAGAAGGTCACAGAAGATGTTCACATGATCTTGGGACACAGCAAAAGTTATAAATATATGAGTCAGTTGCCAAGCATCTGAATTTTGATCACATGATCATGGGGATGCTACAAAGGTCGTAACATAAAAATGGTCATTAGTCACATTTGTCAGTGCCATTGTAACTTTGAACGGTCATTAAATGAACTGTTGTAATTTGAGGATTACATATAATGAGATTCTGACTCTTTTAACTACATGGATTATACATATATATATTAAAAGTATATATGTTTCTTACAGTGAAAACATGCCATGGTAGAAAATATTGGAAGAAATAAACATTTTAAGAGAAGCAGGGGTCTATTAGTACAGGTAGTCCTCAACTTACGTTAATTTGTGACTGTTCAAACTTACAATGGCACTGAAAAAAAGTCATGAATGGCCATTTTTAACATTTATGACCATTGTAGCAGCTCCATGGTCATATGATCAAAATTCAGATGATTGGCAACTGATTCATATTTATAACAGTTGCAGTGTCCCTGGATCATGTAATTACCTTTTGCAACCTTCTGACAAACAAAGTCAATGGGGAAGACAGAGTAACTTAACAATGTGTGGCTAAATTAACACCTGCAGTGATTCACTTAACAACTCTAGCAAGAAAAGCCATAAAATGGAGCAAAATCACTTAACAACAACAACAATTTTGGGCTGAATTGTGATGGTAAGTCAAGGACTAACTATAATTAATTTTTTGAAACAGTACAATGTAGCAATAACTATTATTGCCTTCTTTCATTAAGCCAAGTAAAATCCAATTAAAATTTCACATTTGAAGGAAAAGGATCTTGTGGCGATCGAAAAATGGTGACACTGCAATCTAGAAGATATTCTGAAAGAGGCTTTAGCTCAGATGACATTCCTGGCCCAATGAACTTCAGAACCACCACTCTGACTCTCAACACTTTTTTTAAACAGGTATAGTTGGGAAGTTCTTCCACATGAGTAATTCCAAAAGCTACTCATTCCTTATTGTGGTGGTATAAAGGGGTTCTAAGTACTGGTCTGGCCATATTGCTACTAATGTCATGATTTATAGACCTTTAACTTTTGTCAAAATAGATTGGTAAGGTATTCTAAAACAGAGGCCCCAACCTTTTGGGCACCAGGGACCATTTCCGCAGAGAGAGGTTTTTCCATTTCACGGATGGGGCTTCACTTGTTTGTGTGGACCAGTTGCTGGCATGCCATGGCCTAGTGCTGGTCTACAGAATGGGGGTTGGGCACCCCTGTTTTAGAATGTTGGCTAATCAGAAATTGGCCAAAGTTTTTTGCTGAGGATTATGATATAACTCCTATTTGACAAAAATATTTGAAAGTCTATGGTAGTCTCTAGGTTAGTGGTCTTACTTTTCATAGAATAGGCCACGGGTGTCAAACTCGCTCTGTCATGTTGACATCACATGACATTTCACCATGTTTTTCCCATTCGTTGAACTGGGATGGACATGACTTGCATGTGACGCATCTGGCTCATAAGCCACCAGTTTGACACCCCTGGAATAGACCAATCACAGGGGATAAAAATAAGCTTTGGTTACACTGTTACAGCCAGCAAGGAATACTGCCTGTGGCACAAATATAGTCTACAACTTACCTGACTTTCTAAAAAGTGTTATATTAAAAGCTTGATTGACTAATGCTATGATGGACTGTGTTAGGGATACACACCCTAGCAGAACGTGCAACGGCAGTCTAGCAGGCAGGCAAATGATGTGAGATAAACATTGTTATAGTTTACACTCAGTAAGACAGATACACTGTGCCAGTTAAATAGTTTTTATTCCAGCAAGAGTTATAGCATAGTCAAAACAGTCCATATGTCGTAAACTAGTTCAGTCCATCCAGGGATTAATCAGTTGCAAAGTCCAGTGTTGAAAATAGAGGTCAGTAAACTTACAAATAATCAGTCCAGCAATATATCTCTTTTACAGTCAGAGATATGAAGAAAATCAAACCCCTTTTCTTCGTTTCAGCAACAGCAGGGAAAACACGCAGTAATCACCATCAATCCAACATTGCTAGCTACTACAGTAAAAGCCAGCAAACAGTGAGCTCTCTTGCTCCCTCTTATGGTGACTTTACAACCGAACTCAAAATACATGTTTTGCAGTTAAAGTGATACACACACTTAAACTCACTAACATAGTTTATATATTATTTTTACCCAAACTAAGTTAGGTAACCAATGTTATCCCTAACAGACTGCAGAGGCCAGTAGCTTTGGAAGTTTATAATCTGGAATGTAAAAGGAGAAAATGATAAAGATTGGGATGAAGTTGGACTATGTTGTGGAATGTAGTTGATGAATGCATTAAGGAAAGGAAAGAGAGGGTATAAATTAAATAATCAGATGATTGCAAAAATATGAACTAGTATCTAAATATTTCTCAGTACGTGTGAAAATAGGAATTAGATTGCATTAGGTTGGAAGGAACTTGCACATGGTGATCATGTGACTGGGACCCTGCAACCACATGGAGTATGCCTAGCAATAGAACTGACATTGTAGGTTAGCATAGTCATGTGACTTCATATATTATGATTGTGTCACTAAGTGATTGAATTCTTGGTACCAATTACCATTGGTAAGTGAGGACTATCTGTACATAAATATCTGGACTGTTGAGCAACCAAATTGGCATTTGTGGGCATCTACTTAGGAAAAATGTCTCTGTTTAAAAACATGGTTTAAACATAAATATTTTCATCCAATTGTGTATGGAGGAAAGAAATTTAATGTAAAAGTGAGATTGATTTGTTTATTAGAAAACTTTTAAGAAAATTAATGAAACAGAAAAAGTTGGTGAAAAGTTCTGAATGTGGGAAAAAATCCCTTTTTTTAGCCCTGTCAAGAATAGATTTTGGAAAAAAGGCTACAGAAAGAAAGAAAAGAAAGAAAAGAAAGCAGAGTAGAAGTTCAGGGAGAGAAAATGTGTGTCCTCTATGAAAAATTATTAAAAAATAATTTATTTCTCAATACTGTAGAATAAATGAAAACCAGAAACAAGGAAACTGACATTGTCAATAAATTTAAATCATACAATATGTTTTTATGTGTAGTTAATTACAAATAAAGATGCAACTTAGTTTTAAACAGATCATTATTTAATAACTTGCTCTTTCCAGGAAGGAGACAGGCTTAGTGATGAAGACTTGTTCAAATTTTTAGCTGATTACAAAAGGTCTTCATTGCAGAGAAGAATAAAGATACCAGGTATGCTTAATATTAATATTAGATATTCATACTATATATCTCACCTATTTTTGAGTAACCATTCCCCCCCCCCCAAAAAAAACAACCAATGGCTTATTTATTAAAGTTCCCCTACTCAAATGCTTGTGCAAACTACAATTTAATATGAGCAATGTAAGAAGCCAACAAGCATAGATAAGTATGAACTTTTCACCTGACCCCAATTGGGTTGTTTCCATTAATAACATCTGGACAAGTTTGTTGGAAAATACCATTCAAAAGTTGCTATACTATGACTTATCACCCCAGAACGTTTTACTCTCAGGTCTTGAAAAAGCTAATTATTGGGCAAATTGAGGACACGAGAGTTCCAAAATGATTTGAGTCCAATCACAAACATTTACTAGGCCTAAGAACATGCCCAGAGAAGCTTGCAAACTGCTTAAGTTTAATTATTCTGAATAATATTGGGAATTCTATAGAGCTCAATTTAGTAGAGCTCTCTTGGCACTTTTAGATAATAGATGTAACAGTACCCCTCAAGATAATACGTCATTTAAATATCGGAAGGTTGAATTAATTAAACATGTTCTTTGCATGTTTTATTCATGTGATCGGGATTCTGTTAATCAGATATGTCTAATTTAACAAAAAGAAGGACTACGGGTGACATGATAGCAGTGTTCCAATATCTCAGGGGTTGCCACAAATAAGAGGGAGTCAAGCTATTCTCTAAAGCACCTGAGGGCAGGACAAGAAGCAATGGGTAGAAGCTAATCAAGGAGAGAAGCAACCTAGAATAAGGAGAAATTGCCTGACAGAACAATTAATCAGTGGAACAACTTGTGGATGCTCCAACATTGGAAGTTTTTAAAAACAACCATTTGTCTGAAATGGTATAATGTTTCCTACCTGAGCAGGGGGTTGGACTAGAAGACCTCTAAGGTCCCTTCCAAGGTCCCTGCTTCTTCTGTTCTGTTCATTCTGATTTTAAGTCAAGTTTAATTCAGTCCTTAATGATGATAATAAAAACATATACCAGGCTATTGAATAATTTTTATATTAAATATTTTCTACATATTTAGTCATGTAATTCTGCTTTTTAGCAAAAGGAACTTGCTGGACTATGGGATTTTTAAAATGTTTGAAGTGAAGTACATTACAATTATTGTAATGAAGTGAAGTACATTACAATTATTGCTTTAAGTTTGGTTTATGTGGTTTGTATTTTTGTTTGACACTCTGATTTAAGACCATAATAAACTACTAAATAATCTACATAATAAAGTACTATATCAGCCAAAACCAATATTAGTTCTGCATTTTCTTTCTCAGTGTAGCCAAACGGATGTTTGGGGGATGCTTATACTGTAAATAGATGCTGAAGATGCAACCCCCCTCCTTATTGTCCCACAACTAGTATTTAGACACATACTGTTGTGTATGTACCATAGTTAATAAAGTATGAGCTTGAGGTAAAGTGCAGGGTTCTGGCCCTGCACTTCTGATTGGCTGTTAGGCGGCCAGATCAGATTGGTTAGTTCTGAGGAATCCGATTGGCCCTTAACAGAGGATTCTTATTGGTTAAAAGAGCTAGCGTTCATAGCTCGTTATTGGACAATTCTTACAAGGGTTGCCTATATAAAGCAGAGTTCACTGTTGTTGTTTTGAGAAGTCACTATGCTAATAAAGAGCTGAAAGTCACTATTCAGAGGCTGTCTCCATTTACTCCGACCCATGTCCAAGTACTTAACACTGGCGACGAGGATGGGATGTGGAGACGTCTGAACCGAAGAAGCCAGGAAGCGATACCGAGCACGTGATAGACGAAGCCAACAACGGAACCATGTCCGGCGGCATCGTACCACCCGCTCCGTTCGATCCAAACCAAGAGGATTGGGAATCCTACATGGATCGCTTCCAAATGTTTCTCGAGACGAATAACTTGAAGGACGCTACACCAGCAAAGAAGCGGGCACTGTTCCTGACGCATTGCGGCCCAGCTGTATTTAAGATGGCTAAAGCACTCGCCAAACCTCGAGAAGTGAAAGCCATGAGCTGGGACGACCTCGAACCCATCCTGAGAGACCATTACGCGCCAACCGTGCCTACACTCGTGAGACGCCACGAGTTTTATCAGAGAAACCAACGAAAAGGGGAGAGCGTGGCCGATTTCATGGCGGACCTCCAAAATTTAGGGGGTCTCTGCAGGTTCGCTGATTTAGAAGAGGCACTAAGAGATCGAGTAATTCTGGGATTAGATGCGCTAAGCGTGCAAAGCAAGCTGAAGGCAAAAGGTGACATCAGCCTTGCTGACGCCATCGCCGAAGCCACGGCTGCGGAGGTGACCAAAAAGTCGGCTGCACAATTATGGCGAAGCCGCACTCCAGTACCACCAACCAGCGAAATCTTACCCAACTCAGAAGGGCAGCTACTAACAACGCACCACGAGGACCTTTCTTCATCGTCAGAGAGCGACAAAGAAGGGGTCCATCGACTGCGGTCCAACCAGGACCCTCGCCCGAAGCCCTTACGCCCTTGCGCTGGCTGTGGAGCCAACCATGCCAGGGCCGAATGCAAATTCTGCGACGCACTCTGCCATGAGTGTGGGAAACGAGGCCACATCGGCCGGGTCTGCCGCAGCTTACCAGGACTCAGCCAGGCCTCCAAAGGGGCCAACTATCACCAATCAACAGGAAACCGTCCTGTAGGCGAGAACCAGTAAACCACTCCTACAGAAATCGAGCTTTGCAAAAAGAAGAGGCTCACCATACTATCACTATCGGTCACGCCTCAGTTTTGGACACTAAGAAAATCCGAGTCACGGTAGCCATCGAGAACCAACCTTGCCACATGGAGGTCGACTCGGGATCGTCCCTCTCGATGGTGTCATGGAAGACACTCAAGCAACTCATCCCCACAATTCAACGCCAAGACCTCCAATTTCAACGCCTCATCCTCAAGGACTACCAAGGAAATCGAATCCCCGTTGTCGGGTCCTGCCGAGTCCGAGTCTCCTTCAAGAAGCATACAGCGTACTTACCTCTAACGATCATCGATAGAGATAGGTCTAGTCTATAAGGCCTCCAATGGTTCGCGCCACTCGGCATTGAAGTGGCCGGCGTGAACCGAGTCGGTGGTTGTGAGTGGGAGGAAGACCTTATCTCTGAGTTCAGCGACGTCTTCGTGGACAACTTAGGCGAGTATAAGGGGACCCCAATCTCATTTAGTCTAGATCAAAAAGTAGCCCCCATTCGCTTGAAGCCCCGTCGAGTTCCATTCGCTCTTAAAGCAAAGATCGACGAACAACTCGACAAGCTAATTGCTCAAGGGGTGTTGAAGCCCATCGATCACTCTCCATGGGAAACCCCTATTGTAACACCCATTAAGCCAGACGGGTCAATCCGAATTTGTGGGGACTACCGGGCCACTTTAAACCACGCCCTACAGCAGAATGCGTATCCAGTTCCAGTGGTGCAGCACCTCCTGCATTCCTTGGGGGGGCGGAAACGTTTTCGCTAAATTAGATTTAGCTCAAGCTTATCAACAATTACCAGTGGATGAAAAAACGGCCCAAGCCCAAACAATTGTAACGCACAGAGGTGCCTTTAAATGTACCCGATTGCAATTCGGAGTTAGTGTAGCCGCTGGGATCTTCCAGAGCCTCATGGAAAGGTTATTACAGGGAATCAAGGGCGTGGTTCCTTATTTTGATGACGTATTAATTGCAGCCCTTACTAAAAATATCTTGCAGGATCATTTGAAATGCGTTCTTAAAAAATTCCAAGAGGCTGGACTTCAGGTGAAAAAAAATAAATGTCAATTATATACTGACAATGTTGAATTTCTAGGGTACCGAATTCATAGCCAGGGCATTCATCCTACCGAGAGTGAATTAAATGCGATCAAAAACGCTCCCAGATCACGCAACAAGGCCAATCTCCAGGTGTTCTTAGGCCTCATTAATTTCTATAATGTATTTTTACCGCACAAGGCAACTGTCGCTGAACCGTTACACCGATTATTAGATAAGAAAGCATTGTGGGTATGGGGTTACCGGGAAGAGCAAGCGTTCCAGAATGTTAAAAAACTGCTCACATCTGACTCTGTACTTATGCAGTATAACGAGACTTTGCCGTTAGTTATAACCTGTGATGCATCGCCTTTCGGCGTGGGCGCCATTTTGAGCCATGTACTGCCTAATGGGAACGAAGCCCCCGTTGCATACTTTTCGAAGACTCTTTCTCAAGCAGAGCGGAACTATGGACAAATTGTTAAAGAAGCCCTCGCAATCATTTCAGCTGTAAAGAAATTTCATGAATATGTGTATGGAAGGACATTTACCATTATAACTGACCACAAACCATTGCTAGGGATAATAGCCGGGGACAAGCCAACCCCCTACATATTATCCCTAGAATGACCCGATGGTCAGAATTCCTAGCTGCTTATAATTATCGCCTGCAATATCGCCCAGGGAAAGCCATTCCCCACACTGACGCATTAAGCCGAGCACCGCTTCCAGAGACTCTCGATGATCCGGCACCAACGGCAACTACGTTGCAGATCGAAACACTCAACTCGCCGCCTATGACCGCCAGAGACATCACGAGAGAAACCAAATGAGACCACACCCTAGGTCAAGTCCTAGGTTGGGTAGAACGTGGATGGCCATTGGACCAAGTACCAGATGACTTCGCACCATTTAAATCTCGACAGACTGAACTTTTTCCCCAAAAAGGCTGTATCATCTGGAGCGGTAGAGTCGTTGTCCCAGAACGACTCCGGAACACGCTGCTACGAATTCTGCATGAGGGCCACCCCGGCATCGTGCGGATGAAAGCACTTGCACAAAGCTACGCATGGTGGCCGGGCATGGACCGGCAAATCAAGCAGTGGGTCAAAGCGTGTGCCAATTGCCAACAAGTCAGCAACGCCCCACCAAAAGCCATGCCTACTGAATGGGAGACGCCACGGGGACCCTGGTCCAGAATCCACCTGGATTTCGCGGGGCCAACCAAGGGCTATACCTTCCTGCTGACAGTCGACACGTACTCCAATTGGTTAGAAATTCATCGTATGACGGCTACAACTTCCGAGGCGGTGATCAAGATCCTAAACAGACTCTTTGCAACCCACAGATTGCCTGACGTCCTGGTGTTTGATAACGGGCCACAGTTTACGGCACTAATGTTCGAGCAGTACCTCGCTGACCGGGGCATCCGCCATGCGCTCACCTCGCCTGCGCACCCTGCGACCAATGGCCGAGCGGAACGCATGGTCCAATTTGTTAAAAAGACTTTGCAAAAAGTGGACTATGACAATATCGATGACAAGGTCAACCAAATTCTCTTTTTGCAACACATAACTCCACATAGCGTCACTGGCAGAACTCCCTCCAAACTACTAATGGGACGAAGACTCCGCTCCCACCTCGACCGGTTGCACCCTGCTTACGAACCAGAAAAACTAATAGGATCCAGCGGCTACTGTCACACCTTCCAGGAAGGAGACCTCGTTTACGCACGAAACTTATCGGGCGATCCGTTATGGATAGAGGCGACAGTAGTACGAGTGACCGGCCCCAAATCCTACGTGGTGAAATGCTGTGACAATAGACTCTGGAAACGGCATATCGACCAATTACGGTCACGACTCACAACGGCCAGTCAACAACTCCCCCATGACCAAACCGAGGGGAGGGGAGGTACGGAAGAAGATGAACCAGGGAACCTGCTCGAAGGGAGTGACGAACTAAGTGATACTCAGGAAATGGAGCAGGAAGGAGAATCGTTTGCACCGCAAGAAATAGCACCTGAGCAAGAAGCAGAACCACTGCCAAACAACAATCTACCTCAACAGGATTGCAACCAACCAATCCAACGAAAATCCGAAAGACTTAAAAGACAACCGTCCTATCTAAAGGACTATATAACTACACCGTAATTAAGAAGCCAGGGGGAAGGGGTGTTGTGTATGTACCATAGTTAATAAAGTATGAGCTTGAGGTAAAGTGCAGGGTTCTGGCCCTGCACTTCTCATTGGCTGTTAGGCGGCCAGATCGGATTGGTTAGTTCTGAGGAATCCGATTGGCCCTTAACAGAGGATTCTTATTGGTTAAAAGAGCTAGCGTTCATAGCTCGTTATTGGACAGTTCTTACAAGGGTTGCCTATATAAGGCAGAGTTCACTGTTGTTGTTTTTGAAAAGTCACTATGCTAATAAAGAGCTGAAAGTCACTGTTCAGAGGCTGTCTCCATTTACTCCGACCCATGTCCAAGTACTTAACACATACTGCCTCCATCCTAGAGGTAGCACTGAGTGTTCAATGACTTGTTATTTGTGGATTTATCCAAGTATATTTGTCTTGTAGTAGTGAGGATGTTCGACCTTCTTAATGGAGAATTTCCATATGGAGTTTTGCCTTCCCCAAGGGGCTCCTCTTTAACTAAACCCTGCCATTCTATTACAGATGATCAGATCCTGGCCATCATTAGCCTGAGATTTTTCTGTTATCTACCGCTTAGTTGGAAGGGATAAACCTGTTCTGATATACTTGTGCTCGTATGAATTTTAATGCATGCTAGATATTCTGTGGAGGGTAAAATAGCAAGCTTTTGTTCTGTCAGCCAATTTAGATTTATAAATTCTAGACCATATGTGAATCAGGCTTGTCAGATTAAGGATTTTCTTATGGCTTTCGTACTTTTAATGTACCACATCACTTTCTTTTTATTAATTTTCCTAAGGTTTACTTAAATTGGAGATCTCCCCTGCTTCAGAAGGTCTCAATTGTTGTCTCAGTCCAGAACTGTTACAAGTAAAGCCATTCACTGAAAATCGCAGTCGTATTCATAAAGAGATTTTGGAGTTTCCAGTACGAGAAGTCTATGTGCCCCATAGTGTATATAGGTAAGATATTTTATCTATCTTGCTGAATTAGGAAAGTCAAGTGTAAATCAAAACAGATGGAAATAGTTTTGTTATTTGGATTTTCATGAATAAATAAGATGATTGAAAACATGTTTTGTCTGTATTTACCTTGTAAGATAGAAACAACAGCTGCTAGAGACAATAGTTTTCTAGCAGCTGTTGTTTCTGTCTCCCAAGGTAAATTATTTTGTATATTTTCTGCAGCTTTTCCTTCATGATGCTTTTGACATCAGTAGCTAACTCTATTTTATCCATGAAAGGAACTAGACCATGGAACAGCTTGCCACTGGAATTGAGGCTAGCCTTCCTATGACAGTTTCTATTTTACCATTCATTCTCCTAAGTTAGAGTTTTTATGATGGTGTATTTAATAGTTAGTCTACATTTTATTGTGTAAGAATTTTATTGTGTAAGAATGTTTCTAGGTTGCTAGAGCTACATAACTGGAGTTTCCTACACTGTACATGTTAAAATAAATACAGAAACAAATATATACATAACAGGAACTGGACAAGGAAGAAAAAACCCTTCTAGGTTTTTATTGATTCCCAAAGTTACCCTTCTAATTGTATTATTGTGAGAGGTTCTTTTCTGCATCTAAGTAATGGAAGAAAGAGAATTGTAAATGATGGTCTGATTATTATGGAATAATATTATATTATGGAATAATATCATATTGAAGTTTAGTTCTTGCAGCAAAAGTTTGTGTTTATTTTTCAAATGTTCAAAAAAGTGTGTCCCTTTTAATCAATTCAAATAAAAGTGTTACGGACTAAGCAATTGCGCTAATTAAAAGCTTAAATAGTTTTACTTCCACAGCAGGCTCGAAATCCTGCACTTCTGATTGGCCCACCAGCAGCGGATCCTGATTGGTCGTCCCAGGCCGATCTGATTGGCTGTTAACGGGCGCTGCCGATTGGACGCCGCCAGGGCGGCAAACTCAAAGCATTGGCTGTTATGACAGCAGCAAGCTCTATAAAAGGGCTGCTGCTGCCCGAGTATTTTAGCTCTGTTCTGAAGTCTGAGTATTTTAGCTCTGTTCTGAAGTCACTAATAAGAGTTGAGTCACTTTCCGATGCCTCGTCTCCGTTCTTTGCACCCACGCTCCGAACAGAACTCTGGCGACGAGGATGGGATGCAGAGACTTTAAGAGCTGATCAAACACTCAACGAACCCTACAGAGCATGTGGCTAAGAGCGCACCGAAGAAGCGGCAGAATGACCAGCAGCACTATACCACCTGCTCCATTTGACCCAGCTAACGAAGACTGGGACTCATATATGGACAGGTTCCAGATGTTCCTGGAGACCAACAATCTGAAAGATGCTACACCTGGCAATAAACGAGCTGTATTTCTGACCCATTGCGGGCCTGCCGTTTTCAAGATGACAAAAGCACTTACGAAACCAGCAGAAGTCAAGACAATGGACTGGGACAACCTTGCCCCAATCCTCTGGGTCCATTATGCACCGGCGGTGCCAACAATCATCAGAAGACACGAGTTTTACCAGAGGGACCAACGGGAAAGCGAAAGCATTGGGGACTTCATCGCTGACCTCTGAAACCTAGGAGGACTCTGTGGCTTCGCAAATCTCGAGGAAGCCATGAGAGATCGAATTGTTCTGGGCCTAAGAGACCCCACGACCCAGAGCAAGATTATGGCGAAGGGAGACATCACCCTCACAGATGTCATCGCCGATGCTACTGCAGCAGAAGCAACCAGGAAGTCAGCCGCTCGAATGTGCCAAGTGAATGCACTGCACCGCCAACTTGCCAGCAACGCTACGCCGTTTTCCGAGAGGCACGCGACAACTACCCACCATGAGGACCTCAAATCCTCATCAGAAAGCGAGGAAGAAGAGGTCAACAGACTCAGGTCAGAACGCAACCAGCGGGACCAAAAGAATCGAAAATCCCCATACCAATGCTCCAGATGCAGGGGCAGTCACCCGCGATCCGACTGCAAATTCCTAGACGCACTCTGCCGTTTCCTGCAGGAAGAGGGGCCACATCGCTAAGGTCTGTAGAAGCAAGCGAGGACCCAGCCCAAACAGGAGAAAAAACAATTTCCGACAGACAACAGGCACCCCACCAGTTAATCGGGACCGCCAAAACAACCAATGGAACTTTCAATACAGAAACCGAGCAGCCACCACTTCATCCCGACGAGAAGAGGCACACCAGACCATCACCATAGGCCACGCTTCATCGAGAAGCTTCATCGAGAAGCAACCATGCGTTATGGAGGTCGATTCTGGATCGTCCCTATCGATGGTATCCTGGAAAACCTTCAAGCAGCTGATCCCTGACATCCATCGCCAGGACCTCAGCACTCAAAATGTCATATTGAAAGACTACCAAGGAAATAGAATTCCGGTCATCGGTTCCAGCAACGTCCGAGTCACCTTCAAGGACCACACCGCAACCTTACCATTGACCATCGTCAATCGAGATCGGCCCAGCCTTCTGGGTCTACAGTGGTTTGCGCCATTAGGAATCGAACTAGCTGGCATCAACCAGACTGGCAGTGATGACTGGGAAGCGGCCCTTATCCAAGAATTCCAGGACATGTTCAGCGAGAAGCTAGGCAAGTACAAAGGGTCCCCTATATCATTTAACCTCAGCCGCGAAGTTGCGCCCATTCGCCTTAAGCCTTGTTGAGTGCCCTTTGCAATCAAGCCAAAGATTGATGAACAATTGGACAAATTAATAGCACAAGGTGTGTTGGAACAGATTGACCACGCTCAATGGGAGACCCCAATCGTGACCCCCATAAAACCAGACGGATCGGTGAGAATTTGCGGGGATTACCAGGCCATCCTAAATCATGCGCTCCAGCAGAGCGCTTACCCCGTACCTGTGGTCCAACACCTTTTTCACTCCCTTGGAGGTGGGAAAATATTTGCAAAATTGGACTTAGCTCAGGCGTACCAGCAGTTGCCCATAGACGCACAGACTGCAGAGGCCCAGACTATAGTCACATATAGAGGGGCTTTCAAGTGTAACAGACTCCAGTTCGGAGTAAGTGTAGCCCCCGGCATTTTCCAGAGCTTAATGGAAAGATTGCTACAAGTCATAAAAGGGGTCGTGTCCTACTTCGATGATGTACTGATAGCTGCCCCGACTAGATGCATTTTAGAAAAACGACTTCGAATGGTTCTACAGAATTTTAAAGACGCTGGTCAAGAAGGACAAGTGCCAACTCTGTACAGAAAAGGTTGAATTCCTGGGCTATCTATTTGACAAACAGGGAATTCATCCTACTGAAAAAAAACTGACTGCCATAAAAAATGCCCCAAGACCTAGGAATAAAACAGACCTCCAAGCTTTCCTAGGACTCATTAACTTTTATAACATCTTCTTGCCCCAGAAAGCAACTGTGGCCAAACCCTTGCATAGGCTCCTCGACAAGAAGGCTTCCTGGGTCTGGGGACAACACAAAGAACGAGCTTTTCAGAAAGTCAAAGACCTTTTAACCTCAGATGCTGTATTGATACAATATAACGAGACCTTACCTTTAACCGTCACCTGCGATGCCTCACCGTTTGGGGTAGGAGCCATCCTGAGCCACATCCTACCAAATGGTACTGAGGCACCTATTGCATTTTTTTCAAAGACTTTAGCTAAAGCTGAGAGGAACTATAGCCAACTTGATAAAGAGGCTCTCGCGATCTTAGCTGCTGTCAAACGCTTCCATGAGTACGTATATGAAAGACCCTTTTCCATAGTCACCGATCACAAACCATTACTTGGCATTTTAGCAGGGGACAAACCAATACCCCACATCTTATCTCCAAGAATGACGCATTGGTCAGAATTTCTAGCCGCATACAATTACCAATTGCTACACCGCCCGGGGAAAGCCATTCCCCACGCTGACGCTTTGAGCCGCTCACCGCTACCCGAAGTCATAGACAATCCGGCTCCAACACTAACAACGCTACAAATCGAAACCCTTCCTTCTCCACCACTGACTGCACGAGACATCGCCACAGAAACAAGGAAAGATCCTTGTTTAGCACGAATCCTTAGCTGGGTGGAAAGAGGTTGGCCTGACAACGAACTCAGTGACATCTTCAAACCCTTCAAAAACCGACAGACAGAGCTTTTCTCCCAAAAAGGATGCATATTGTGGGGAGACAGTCATTCCAGAGCAGCTACAACAGAAAGTCCTGAAACTGTTGCACGATGGACATCCTGGCATCGTGCGAATGAAGGCACTAGCCAGGAACTACGCGTGGTGGCCAGGTATAGATAAACAAATAGAAACTTGGGTGGCCACTTGCAACAAGTGTCAAGAAACTCGCGCAGATCCACCAAAAGCCCCACCAACGGAATGGGAGACACCCTGGGGTCCCTGGTTCCGCATCCACCTCAATTTTGCAGAACCCACCAAAGGACATACCTTTCTCATAACTGTGGACGCCTATTCAAATTGGCTAGAGGTCCACAAAATGAAGAGCACCACCACAGAAGCAGTCATTAAAAAATTAAATAAACTATTTGCTACACATGGACTACCAGATGTCCTGGTTTCCGATAATGGTCCCCAATTCACTGCTTTCGCATTTGAACAGTACCTAGCGGATCGGGGGATACGCCATGCCTTGACCTCACCTGCCCACCCTGCGGCCAATGGTAGGGCTGAGAAAATGGTCCAATTCATGAAGAAAACTTTACAAAAAATGGAACAAGGAGACATCGATCATAAAGTAACCAGGATGCTCCTCCTCCAACATATTACACCACACAGTACTACAAACAAAACCCCAGCCGAACTCCTGATGGGATGGAAACTTCGATCACACCTTGACCGCATACACCCTGCCTACACGCCAGAACAACCCCTAGGGTCCAGCAGCAAGTATCGCACATTCAAGGTAGGTGACCCAGTTTTCACAAAGAAATTCTCAGGTGACCCATTGTGAGTCCCCGCTACCATAATTCAACTTACGGGGCTTCATTCCTACCGTTTACAAACTGCTGAGGGGAAAATGTGGAAGCGCCACATTGATCAACTTCGTTCCAGACTGGCACCTACCCCTGTCTCTAGCTCTGAACCTCAAATCTGGGGGGGAAGGGAAAGCGAGGGGGCCGAAAATGAGCCAACACACAACGCAGTACGTGAAACCCAAAAATCAACACAACCAACATCAGGATATTCACCTTCCGAGGAAGAACTGGACCAGATGATAGCCTCGCCACAAAGCAGCACTGCGACAGCAGCAAACCCAAGAAATTCAAAAGACAGCCTTGACGGAAGAAGGGATGACAGCCCCGCGTCGCCCAGCGAAGTGGTTGACCCAGCCATGCCGTTCAGCCCAGCAAATAGCCCATCGGAAACAGAACCAAGGCAAGAACTGTTGGGGCAATGCAGATCGGGCAGTGAAACGACCTGCGTACTTGCGAGAGTACATCACCCCACCCCTCAGACGGAACCTAAGGGGGAGGGGTGTTACGGACTAAGCAATTGCGCTAATTAAAAGCTTAAATAGTTTTACTTCCACAGCAGGCTCGAAATCCTGCACTTCTGATTGGCCCGCCAGCAGCGGATCCTGATTGGTCGTCCCAGGCCGATCTGATTGGCTGTTAACGAGTGCTGCCGATTGGACGCCACCAGCGCGGCAAACTCAAAGCATTGGCTGTTATGACAGCAGCGAGCCCTATAAAAGGGCTGCTGCTGCCCGAGTATTTTAGCTCTGTTTTGAAGTCACTAATAAAGAGTTGAGTCACTTTCCGATGCCTCGTCTCCGTTCTTTGCGCCCACACTCCGAACAGAACAAAAAGTATAATGCTTTTTCACATCATTGTTTCTGCTGCTTTTACATGTTTGGTTTTCTAGGTTTCAACTTACAATTTAAGCAGTGTTTGCAAGTTGAAGTTTTTAGTTCTTTTATTCATAGCAGCAGCCAATTAGCCATATTGTTTCCCAGGACTTCCTATTCCTCTATTTCCCCCCAGAATTACACAGAACAATCTCTGAATATTTTTAGCCCTGATTGGATCACTCTCATTAAAAAAAACAAAAAACATTCCGTACAAGTACTTCTACAGATTTGTATTTTTCTTAAATTCACTGATTCTACTGAATCCAGCTCTGATCAGTAAGTCATTGTAGTCAAGGCTTGGTTGGACCACAAGAAGATAATAGAAAATGGCAAAAATGGTAAATTAGGACCCAGTCTATGTTCCTCTTACCAACTTTGGAAATGGCTGTACTCTCAGTAGCTCTGGCATGATTTGGGCCTGTGCCAAGTCACTCCTGGTCCTTCCTCTTTCGTTTCCTGCTGAAATTCAATGGAAAATAAAAAGCAAGATTCTAGACTGAAGAGACCTTCTTTTTTAATTAATCCTAAGCCATTATTTTTCCTAGTAGAAAAAACATACAGGGAGTCTTCGGTAGCTATATTCTTCACTACATCATGCAATGAAAGTTAGCAGAGCAGCAAGAAATGGAAGAACGAGCAATATCGGGGTTATACCAGTCAACCTTTTTTTTTTAGTTTAGGAAATTATTCAGAAAATTATTTAGAAATTCTCTAGCAATAGAAACTTGAATAGGCTTAAACTAATTTCCCAACTCTCTCTCTCTGTATGTATGTATGTATTACATATAACAAAGAGAAAGTCAAGCCTTTGTTTACTGTAGTTAGTGAAATACGAATAATTATGTTCAATATCATTTGCATCAAAAACTGCCTGCACGGTTTGATGCAAGTTTAAACAGGTAGAAATTCACACAAACCTCT
This sequence comes from Hydrophis major, assembly GCA_033807585.1. NCBI lineage: Eukaryota > Metazoa > Chordata > Lepidosauria > Squamata > Elapidae > Hydrophis > Hydrophis major. The sequence continues at coordinate 290,181,894 of CM066329.1, read as the reverse complement.
CTCTGAATCAGGTTAAGAAATAAGCTTGGTTTTAAAAGAAGAGCAAGGAAATGGAGAACTGTGGGGTTTGCTGTCCATTTTAACTGTTTTGAGGCCTATGTTGTGTGAATGACAAAGGTAGGTTCCTCAATAGAAATGCATCTGAAGTGTTGTATGGTAAATAGAGTTTATACATGTTGCTGCAAACAGTGCTGCTACTTAGAGAACCAGGACTACTGATCCGTACATGCACACTATTTTCTAGAGAGCCCTTGTGTATACATATATTTCAATAATACTGTTTCAAATGTGGAGATTATTCAAGAAATGGTCTGCCTTCAGAATTAAAACTATAAGCAATGTTGTGCTTGATCTCTTCAAATGGAAGAATTGCCCTATTTTTAGCTCTCTCTGCTTCACAGCAAAAGGAAATCATCCAATAGCACATAATGTTTTTGGAAAGGGATTACAATGAAGAATGGTGAAGAATTAATTCTGTAGTGCTACTGTTTATCTATTTAAACAAATTGCTTTACAATTTCATTTTTTAAAAGTAAGATAAAGATTGTACCTTCAAAAATACATTAAATTAAGACTCAAGAAATATTTCCTGGTATGCGACAAGAACAGACTTTGTCTCTTATTCTTGTATTTGTTGTACCTCGAGAAAAAAAAAATCTTTATTGAATTTAAATCAAACCTGACCATTTTTAATCATATTCTACTTAACATAATTCACATTATAAGAAATAAAACATTCATCAGTGACCTGTTTGTTTATTGCAGCACTTTCAGCTGATTCACCATTTCTGACATACTGTAATGATATAAGAAGGAAGTCATGAGAATTATGGTGTGTTGGCAACTGTGTGAGAACCTGTATACCTAACTGTATTAGAAAATGTTTCCCATTTATCAAGTATGGTTCTAACATATTTATTCTTAAGACAGCCACCAACCTAAATAAATACTAGCTTAAGAATAGTCTATCTTTAGATCCCTGGTGTTTTATGATTTTGTAAAATAAGAGATGAGGTGGGTGAGATGTCAATGCAAAGTGAATGGGTCCATCTCATGTTAGAAGCCCTTCTAAGGTCTCTGGTTTTCTCTTGATTTGGTGGAACTGTACTTTAACATTTTCATGAGGATAAGCGTAAAAGTTTTTGGTGTTAAAAATCAGGTGTACACCAGATCTCCAGTTTCAACCAGATGACTACTTTATTAAAACATATCATTGCAAATGTCAAAGAATATCCTGTATCACGTGCATAGCAACATTCTGAAATATTTTATGATTTTTTTTTTCTTTTCTGGAAAGGGGCTCCTTAATTTTTAAATAAAATTGCTTCAGAATTGCACTATTTTGACCCTAATTCCCAGATATATTACATGGTTTGAACTTTATCTTCTTCAGCATCAGTAGCATTCACAGGACAGGATTTTGTCAAAATTGGCAAGAAGGCAAATCCGAGCCTCACCCATGTATGTATGTATATCTCTTGCATTCAAAAGAGAATGAGATTTACATTGTGATGCTTTGTCCATTATCTTGTCAATTTTGGGTCCCCTCACTAAATATCTTTCTTCTACATCCTTTTTTTTTTTGCCTTTGATTGTTTTGTTTCTAAAATAAATAATTTGGAGAGGAACGTATTCTTTCACTTGCCTAATATTCCAGAAAAAAAAAAACCCAAAATACATTACAAAATTATTTTTTTCATCCTTTTACTTGGAGACAAATGTTTATTCTGGCTTTCTAAAAGGGATGATCTAAAAGAAAGAAGGTACATTTCTTTGTCTTAAAAAAGTAAAATCCACTTTCAGGATTTTTGTAAGTTAGTATTTCTTTGGGGGGTGGGAAGTGTTGCTGATAAAGAAAAGGAAAGGAAAACTAGCATAAACTTAAAGTCATCATCATCATCATCATCATCATCATCATCATCATCATCATCATCATCATTATCATGCTTCTCTCCCCACAGAAATCTTCTTTATGTGTATCCACAGCGGTTGAATTTTGCAAACCGCTTGGCTTCAGGACGAAACATTACCATTAAGATTCAATATATGTGTGGAGAAAATCCTTCTTGTGCAATGCCGGTAAGAAAATCCTTTGTTCTTTTGCCTGTTCAGATTCTGTAGAATTATTCAGATCTGTTTTCCATACAAATTTCCCATATATTGGCTCTTGTCTGTAACAAATGCTTCCAATTATCTTTGGATAAAGCCAAACTTTTCCAAAATGTTGGCACTCCTTTCACTTAGGAGATTTTTTTTCAGCCTAGCAAGCAACAGGACCCTGGAGATTTCTCTCTTGGCTGCATGATGCAATTCTGGAAGCGGACACTTGATTTCCAGAGGCCAGATTGCATTCTGGTGCCCAGTATTATAATTGTACAATGGGTGATAGGCATATGTGGAGTAGGCCCAACCATTGCGGTGTCCTGATTGAGGAAGGGGATATGAGGCGGAAATGTTGCAGTGGCCATAACTTCAAAATGGATTTATGTAGTTATTGGGGAGCCTATGGTAACTTTGAACAGCTGTTAAGTGACTGGTCATATCTCAAGGATTACCTGTATGATCAAAGAATAAAAATTAGCTATACTCTGATAATTCATTGCTAAAGCATTATTTTGAGTATAATTTCCATTTAACAACTAGCTATAGAGTAAAATGGAACTTTGTTTTACATACACATAAACAAACGTATATCCCAGGAGCTCTTCACAATTATTTTAAAGCCAGGTTGACTACCTTTTTGCCACTAAGAGTTGAAAATTTGTGGCCAGCTTTCAGTTGTATAATCCCTGAAGATGTCTGTGGACTGCAAAATATGGACTGATGAAACATTGTGGTGTCATCAGCCATTCAGCCATGTCTTTATGGATCAGCATTTTGGATCATTTATGGATCATGCCCCTCTGTCTCTCACCACCTCTTTCAAATCTATCATGGTCATCTCAGTGTCATCTTTTATAGTGTGTCCAGCCAGGGTTGGTGGACATTATAAAAATTATAAAAATAAAATATGTATATAAAAATTGGACCCCTGATGGAGCAGTGGTATGCATATCTATACCTTTCTAAGAATATGGATACTGACTGTTTTACAATCTGCCAATTTAAAATCTGAGTTTCCATGTCACCAGTTAAAGAAATGACAACATATCTATTTTATAATTTTTATATTTTAAAATAATGGCTGCATCACTTCAGTGTGATCACTGAATAAAATCAATATTGCCAATTTCAAGTTATTGAAAATAAAATCAATTTCAAGTTATTGAAAATAAAATCAATATTGCCAATTTCATTATTTATATATTCTGTCCATCCAAAAAATATCCTTCGATCATGGTAACTTTTTACTTTGCTTCATTTAATGAATTATATTTTGCTGTCTAGGTCATATTTGGAAAATCTACAGGTCCAGAGTTCATACAAGAGATTTACACTCCTATAACATATCATAACAAGTAAGGTCATTATTATTACCATCTGTATCCTTAGGCCGAAATATACAGTATTTGCATAACAGTTAATAGTTATAAATGCTGGGTGAAAAAAAGAACTAAACCATTTTCATTAAAGGTGTTTATATTCAGTAATTAAAATAGTTACTATATGTTTTTTTTCTTGAAACAACAAAAAACCCTGAATAAGAAATTTAAAAAAAACGTAAAAAGTTAAGACATGGTGTTTCATGTTACTTATGAGTACTTGTTCAGTATAATCAGGAATTGACCATGCTTTCTTTTTGTCTCCCATATAAGTGTGAATTTTCTTAAGCACAGTCCTACTTAACATTGGATGTAGTGATATCAATTGTGGATAGGGCCAGAATTGTCAATTTTGGATTTAAAAATGTAGAAATTATTTCCATGTTAATATAATCATTAATTCAATAGTTAATTACTATTAAATCTGGCAGGACAAAATTTTGCTTCCCCATTATTGCAACATAAATCTGTGCTGGTTTTGGTCTACGTTTATCAAAGAAATCACATTTTAATTATATTTATTGGTAAACAATTTTATATTTTGCCTATATAAATATAGATTTCATTTTCTTCTGGATTTGTAGCAGCAATTTCTTGGTCTTTTCTTCAAATTGGGTTAGATCTATAAATTCTATTACACTTCTTATTTCTTTTCATTATTTATGGTCTCTGTGACAGATTTATACTATCACAAATCTTATGATATGCTATATACTAAAACTAATAAATAAAGAAACTTGCTGTTCTTTTAAAAAAGGCTGTATGTTTGCTGCTTACATATCAATACAAATACAGAGACACAGGTATAGATATTTGTTTGTTTTAAAAATACAGGTGTCCTGATTTTTATGAAGAAGTGAAAATTAAACTCCCAGCTAAACTGACAGAAAAACACCACCTGCTGTTCACATTTTATCACATCAGCTGTCAGTCAAAACAAGGAGCTTCTGTAGAAACACTCCTGGGTTATTCAGTAAGTCAGTTTTGATTCCTATCAGCAAATTCTTAGAAAAATTAATTTTTCATTGTTTCTTGGCAACTGGAAGTACTGTAAAATTTCATTTGAGTTTAGTTTGATTCCTGGTGAGTTCATGGACACATGCATGTAATTTTTCTTGGCAACAGTTTAAAAAGTGCATTATTTTCTTGGCAAATGTATAGAAAGAGTTTTCCATTGCCTTTTCGATAATTTAGCCCACTCCTTGGGATTTTATGGTGTCACTTTCCAGGTGGCCCAATCCTGCTTAACTTTTAAATCCAGAAGCAAACTTGAAGTGCTTCACATGCTGAGACCCTTCTGTCCACTATATAAAAACAAAATGTCAAAGAAGCATGCGTGAAACATAAATTATATTGTACTACTCAATGTGCAAATTATTTGTAATTGTCAATGGAAGCAAGCTATACTTGTGTTGCATGTTTATCGCACAAATCTGTAATCTCTATCTATTTGTCAAAGTAAAACTTGACACATTTTGGGGCATCTGTTTAAGATGTATGGGTCTATATTGCACACTTTTCATAAGTGTCAGTGCACCAAAAAAACAACATAGAGCTTTGTATCACCTTAAGGACTAACAAATATATTATTGCAAAAGTTTTAATGGTTCATAGTTCACTTTATCAAATAATCTATAAGGGCTTTCTTGTATATTGTATGTCTTTTGGGTATTACATGTATTGCATAGGTACATGCATAGCAAAATATTGCATGTAGTGTTTCATGGGTGTTTCACATCACAGCAAATATAATGTAATATGTAATATCGTATTTTGTGCATAGGCTAAGGTTTTATGTAGGGATTTTAACTTAATTCTGTCTGAAGTTATTTTGCCACAAATTACCTGTATATCTCATAGTTTGCAGCATATATAACATCCATGGGATGTATATCATATACCTTTATTATCTGCATGATGTATATCTCTGCTACTTGGGCTAGGAATAGATGAGGGAAAGTGAAAACTCTGGTACAAAAGCATATAACTGGCCCATGGGAACTTTTCCACACTTTATGCTGGATTCTTAAAAGTTTTGTGATTTGGGGTGGGAGGGAATATTCACAAAATCAGTAGTTTTGCAGAGGGGCAGTTTGGAAGCAGTAATGCCAGTAATTATATTTGAATGCCGATAATGAAACTGATAGACAGTAAAGGTCTTTGCAAGAACGAATGTGGAAAGAAACAGATTCCAGTTGATTTCTAATCCATTTTCTTGGCATGTAATTAAGCCTTATCAATCGTTCATACAGTAATGATATAACTCTCTTTCTCTCATCATCTGTTTCAGTGGCTGCCAATTCTGTTAATTGATCGGCTCCAAACAGGACATTATTGCCTCCCTGTTGCTTTGGATAAACTGCCTGCCAACTATTCAATGCACTCAGCAGAGGTAATGAGGAAAAGCACCAAGCATCATTTTGCCCAAGGAAAAGGACACAATTAACATTTTTCTCCTAATATTATAACATTTGCTTTTCTTAAATGGATGAACATATACAGAGACATGTGATTTAAAGACACAAAAATACATCATAGAATAGTGGTTCTCAATTATTTTTGTCTTAAGATCTGTGTATATTTTTTAAAAAATTAAATTATAAAACTATCTAGTTATAACTATTAATATTTGCTATATTAGAAATTAAAATGGAGAATTTTGAAAATATGTATTTTTAATACAACCACCATTCTGGGGCCCTCCAGACTATACATTTTGAGAATTGCTGTCTCATAATATTTAAATAACATAGAATTTTTGGAATAGGATCTGATTCTATAATGTGAAATGTGAACAGCTTTATTTACAGCCATTGTTAAATTTCAACAATGAATTGGGTTTATTTTGAATAAAATACATACATCAAAACATTTGGCTCATTTGGTTACAGGTTAGATATTTTTGAATTATTACTTGTTCCTTTAGACTGCTACATTAGCCACATTATAATAAGGAAGAATGATGGAAATTGGCTTATTTTGTGAGAAGAATATTTTGAAAGGGTGCCATACTGGGGAAGATGCCATAACTGTATGAATATAATAGCCTGGAAATGGTCTTGAGTTGAAGTGGGACCTGTTAAATGTTAACTGTAAATATTTTGTGTTCAGTGCAAGAAGATTCTCAACACCAAGTAAACATAAATGTGAATGCATTGCCATTTGTATTGTCATCACATATCTTTTGACCACCAATGTTGTCTTCCATATAGAAAGTTCCTCCACAGTCTCCTCCTATTAAATGGGTGGAAGGACACAAAGGTGTGTTTAACATGGAAGTGCAAGGTATATCATCAGTTCATACCCAGGTAAAAAATTGGGGGGAGGGGGTTCCATTCATGCAAAAATTAATCTGTTTTTCTTTTTCGAATTCATTCTTTAACTTCAGTTACTTACCTTTAAAACTTCAGATTTCACAAAGTTGAGGTTATCAAATATAGAAAGCCTGAGTAGATTAACCATTGTCTATCTAGTTAAACTGCAAAAAAGGTGAGCTGGAGTGATAATACATCTTGTGTAAATGTGTAATTCCATGATTCTTTTAGGTTAGGGTATTGTACACCAAACTGAGCAATCAAAGTAGCCTTTTAGGTGAAAGTGGATTCATAGTTTTTTATTAAATTCACATATAAAAAAAATAGAGAGAAGCAAATGTCCAGTATGACTGGTACCTAAGTGGTCTGAACAGTCAGCAAAGATTTATACCCCTCTTTGGCAGCTGCTTCATAGCTTTAAAATAATTTATTTTAGTGTCTAAGTGACTGTTAGTGAATTTTAGCTATGCCAGACTTATGTCAAAGCAGGTCCAGGTGTAATTGAAGAATTAAAACATTTTTTTTTTTTAATTTTGTTCAACTTGAAGATTATTTTTTTTCTTGTGGACATTTTTTCTCTTTGAAAGGTTCCTTTCTGTATCTCTTTTAATTTTGCTAAAGAAAAATACTAATATTCATGGGGTTTAATAGTGTTCATTGATATGCTATATATATATATTCTTTTCATATATATATATATGAATATGAAAATAAGCTTGCAAGTTGATTTGGAGAGCCAGAATTTTTGCAAAAGAAAAAAAATATTGGCCTGCAAATGCTGACATTATTTCATGGTTTCAAAATAAAGCATCTAAGATTATAGTTCCTTTTAAAAATTACATAAGTTTAGTGAGTTGGATCATAATAATTTTGGATTTTTAAAAATATTGTTAAGTAAAAGACATTAACTCTTAGATTAGCTACATCAAGATTGGGAAGACTTTAAAATTTGGTTTCTGCAAGACCTGGATTGGTTCTGAAGATGTAAACTGTATGTAAACTATAACTGCAAAAATAGAAAAAATACTTGTTTCCTTTTTCCACTGTGGTAAATATGTGACAGGAGCAATTCAAGCTCTATAATGAGTATTATGCATCATTCATACTTTTTGGGGATTGTGTTTATAGGACAATCACCTGGAGAAATTCTTCATCCTGTGCCATGCACTTGAATGCCAAGTTACTTTCCCCATCCGAGTGCTGAATGAGAAAATCACAGAAGCCAGTCTGGAACATGAGTTGAAACTCAGCATGATTTGCTTGAATTCTTCCCGCCTTGAGCCTCTGGTGCACTTTTTACACTTGGTGTTGGATAAACTGTTCCAGTTGTCTGTCCAGCCTATGCTTATAGCTGGCCAGACAGGTATGAAGCATCGCTGTTGATTTCAGAACTCATAAATCTTGTGTTATTTGGAATGTTTAAAAAAATACTAAAGCATGTTCTTCAGATCAAGCAAAATTGATATAAAAAAGCATAGAAATCAGAAATTGAAACTTTATAAAATTTCTTCCTTGATCGATAGACTCTCTCTGCCACACCATATAATTTTGCTTTGTTTTATGCAGATTTCATAAATAAAGGGTTGAATACAGATTCAGGCTGAGTAGACTGATCAGTAGATCTACCCTAAGTCTGAATGAATTTGAATTTAATGAATGAGTTATCCCTATTGTGTTTTGGTTCTATTTTCCATCCATCCCATATTGAGAAATATGCCCTATTAAGGCATTCTTAATGATATGGGTATTTTTTTCTACTTCTATTTTACTTAAGGACTATGTGTCTCTGAAGTGTAAATGTTTTACGTATTCATTAAATATGGATTGGAATATTTTATTCTCAAATCATTTTACATTTCCCAGTGCCAAATTGTGATGAAATAAATTGAAATTCAGAAATGTTCTTAGAAAGTCTACAAAAATGAGTCATGTTTACATATAAACTCAACCAGGAAAATTATTTTGTTGTTTCCAGCAAACTTCTCCCAGTTTGCCTTTGAGTCGGTGGTGGCAATAGTGAATAGCCTCCACAACAGTAAAAATCTGAGCCAGGACCAACATGGGCGAAACTGTCTCCTAGCATCATACGTGTACTACGTGTTCCGCCTTCCTGAAGTTCAGAGAGATTTTGTCAAACTAGGTATGGTTGCAGCCTCTTGTTATTTATACTTACAGGTAGAAAATTGGTGCTTATTTACACTAATTTACAGGTAGAGTTTATGAATATTTTATCAGATTTAAGCTCCAGGTTAAACTCAATTTCATTGGGGGACGCATCAGAGCTATGGTTGACCTCAGGGAGGCTGGGGAGGCATGGCCAACTGGGTGAGTATGGCCAATTGAATAGGCATGGGCAGCTTGACATCATTCACTGGGTGTATCTGACTGGGTGGGCATAGCCAACTGGGTGGATATAGGTGACTGGGTGGGTGTGGCTAGCTTAATGCCACTCCCCAAACTACTGGCATGTTTCCTTTTCTCACAGGATAGACCACTCCCTTATATATTCCAAGACAGCCCCGCGGGCCGGATCTGACTACATTGCAGGCCGGATTTGGCCCATGGGTCTTGTGTTTGACACCTCTGCTCCAGTGGATTCCATAAGTCTTGCACCAAATACTTAAGATTCATTTCAAGTGAAAATGACGATAGCAAAACTATAGGATATTCAGCACACCTGTCTTAGCCAGCCTCCCACTATCAAGTATATTTTATGCTGCCCTTACTCTGATTTGAAAAATTGTGTAAAACACCATCTGGTGAGGTCTGTGGCTTAGAAAGACACAGGGTACCAGAAAGAAGAGAAAAGAGTGTCAGAGAATGGGGATCTCTATCTACCTTTAGCTTTATCCACAAACATTCTAGGCAACAGTCAAGCTTGCAGTAGATTAGTAATTGAGAATATGGTATGGCATCCTTGATTAAAAAAAAAAAAAACACTTGCCAATTATCCTGTTGTGACCGGGCAAAAAAAGTTACCATAATATCATGTATGATATAATTTTTAACCAAGGAATTTAAGTCAAATTGTTGCAGATTATTTAACTTGTCATGTGCCTATTTAGGTAGAGGAAAACATATCACAAGTACAAACTTGTGAAAGACTATATTCTTGGCCAAGAATTCATTTCCTTTTGGGTGAATTACAATTGACAGTTACCTTGTTAAGTACTGTATCTTGCAGGAAATAGTTCTCACAATGTCAAAAATAAAAGCCTTAAACCTAACTAGACTTTTTCATATAAGAATCGGGTGAAAACTGTTCCTTCTGACCATAAAGAGTGGTTGCATCCATCATTTTAGTTTTCTTGGTCCCCTGTTGCAGACATGCCTTGCTTCAAGCCTGTGTAAGAAATTAAACATTGATTTCACTGTAATTGGTGCTTGGATTTGGTTGCAATCAAGAATATAGGATTACGTAGTGCTGCTAATCTCTGATTGTGACTAGAATAAATTTAAGGAAGAACAATTGTTGCTAAGTCTTGGCCAGGTAAAGCCACTATTGTCAGTCATTTCTATCATCTCTGCTGACTAAGGTATGGGTTTGCATATCTGAACTGTGAAAAACAAAGCCCTGTCTACAGTTGTCTGAAGGAAGCAATGCAAAAAATAGGGTCCTGCCAAACTTTTTTATTTAAAATTTTTGCGTACAAGATTGTTCTTTCTCTGAAGAAGATTGAAAATGTTTATAACTTTTTAAATTAGAAAAAAAATCAAGGTGCTCACATTTTAACTCAACTTAAGAATTTTTACTCATTTATGGACCCTGTATAAATTCAATCTGACTAATCTGTCTACCTGATTGTTGTAATGTTGCTGTTACTTCTGCAAAAATGTTCAATTGATTGTGAGGAGAAGGCCTTGTGCTGAAATGTAGAACGTGGTGGAATAGTGGATTTGCTCTGGAATAGAAGTACATTAGCTTAGAGGGACAGGATGAAGCATTTCCCTGAGTGCAAAATCATCACTTTTGCGACCCAGCAATGTCATAGTATGTTTTTTTAAAAATACCAATAGGCAGCACAATGTTTTTTTCTTGGCAGGTACAAGTGGAAACACAAATCTTCCTGAATCTCGTTATTACACATATGGCCGTACAGCTGCTGTTTCAGTGGGGTCTCGACTCTTGAAAAGTCGGACAACAAGCTGTAGCAATCCAGATATTGCTGGGATCCAGAATGCTCCTGATGAAGAAGTGAAAAGCATCATGTCCTCAAAGGTAAGAGAGGAGTATGCAATTCTAGACTGCTAAAACTACTGTAAGATTGTTTATGTAATAAAATCTCAAAAGTTTGGACTTCTATTTGGTGGAGCTTGGATGCAATGGATAAAATCTTATGTTGGACTTTATCCCTGAATAATAGAAAAGCCTATTGTTTGAGGTCTCGGTCTGGATTTTTTTCACAAATGTATGGAATTTATGTAAATTCCATATACAGCAGAACTTCTGGTCATGACCATAATTCGTTCCATATCTTTGGTGATTTCTTCATCTCCTAATGTTTTGTCTTCAGGAATTTCTGGGTTAAGGGTCATCTTTGATCGCCACTTGAATATGTGTTTAAAAAAAAAAAATTAAAAAAAATTGTGAATTTTTTGGTTGGAATTGATTTGGGCATCGTCAGAAGCGTTCCTGACCAGAGGTTCTACTGTACATTTTATATCAAATATGTACATTCATATATTTATGTATGTTAAATACTATACATATAAATTCATATTCAGTGGACAATAGGCTTTAATAGCAATAGCACTTAGACTTATATACTGCTTCATAGTGCTTTACAGCAGTTTACAGTCCCAGCAATCTCGGTTCTCATTTTACTGATCTTGGAAGCTGGAAGACTGAGTCAACCTTGAGCTGGTCAGGATCAAACTCCTGGCTGTGGGCAGAATTATCCTGCTAAACTGCATTCTAATCACTGCACCACCATACCACCATGGCTCATTTAATGGAAATGTGATGACCCAGAGTATAACACAAATGTAACAAAATCCAAAATGTAAATAAATAACCTTTAATGTCTCCAACTTGGCCCCACTGTTCAATAATACCCAGTTGGAGATAAAAGGTACTCAAAAATAGTCTTCAAAATACAATCAATCTGAATTTAATACAATCCGAATTTAATGAGCAGATAGAGGTGAAATAAAAAACCAAACAAACTACAATGACGAAATTTCCACAACGGAACAGGAGAAGTATTTACCAAATTCAAGGAGATAACAAAGCACAGTCTTTTGGAAGGACACCAACCAAGATAACTTCAGACCAAAATAAAACACATTTTGCTTCTGGCAACCTGTGTTTTAACCTTCTCTCTTTTATACTCGTCCCCCCAGCTGCAACAAATTAGGAGGGTCATTGCCAGTTCCTTTCTCACAAGCCAAGTTGCCCTGCATGTCCTAGGATGCAGAAGAGATGGGCCTGGTTCTTCCTCTGACTACCCAGCTGGCCTCTGCCCTTCCTCAGCCTCCTCCACAACCTCCAGAGCCACACCTCCACTCCCTGTTCACTGTTCCTCCACTCCCTCAGAGTCCGACTCTACCAAGGGCATGACAGGAAACTCCTTTCCCCATTTCTGTTAAATTCACATTTTATGCAAATATTTTTCTTTCTTGTGTCTAGATCAAGATAGTCTGACCAGTATATGGCAAGCACCAGAACTCACCCATGAGCTATACATGTAACATAAATGGTTTTGGGTAGCTGAGGGGCTAGAATCATTCCTATATGTGGTGGTCAGTTTATTTTTAAAAGTACTGGTAATATTTTTATCTTGTAGAAGATTTTAAAAATTGAAAATAAGGAGAAGAAATGGAGATTAAAACTAAAGTTAGAGATCTTACAAAATAATGAGAAAGGAAAGAATACAGTTAGTGTCACCCCGCATACTGCTATGAAAGTTTTTTGTGGTTTTTATGGGATAAAGGTTAATAAACAACCATCACAGAAGGTTGCATTATTGAATCTGACCATGAGCTTTCAACAACTGCATTGTTAAAATTATTTTAATCCAATGAGTTATCTGGGGTGCAAATTACATATATAGTGAAATATACTTGCCCTTTTACTGCATCGAAAAATAACTCTTCTGGGTATTAATCATGGTTCTGATTCTCATTTAACATTCTTAATATAAAAAGAGCTTTTCTCTATCCTTGTGCTAGAGGATAAATTTTTGTTTATCTTCCATTTTTATTGCAATGTGTTTGGATAGGTATAATACAATATATATACAATATATATATATATGGTTTTTTTCTTAAGTTTTCGTGGGTACTTACATGCATGGTATTCAGCTTTGTTCAGGTATTTTCCCACGTCATTGTAGTTGTGCTTTTAAAGTTGTAGCAATGTTTCGGCAGAATCTCATCTGCCATCATCAGGCTTCTCCTTTTGGACATATTATTACTATATATATATAGTACTAAATCGGAACATGGGGTCAATCATGTGTTTAATTTAGTGGAAAAATTGTAACAACATATTCATTGCATACTTCATGCATAGCCCTTCCTTCCTTCCTTCCTTCCTTCCTTCCTTCCTTCCTTCCTTCCTTCCTTCCTTCCTTCCTTCCTTCCTTCCTTCCTTCCTTCCTTCCTTCCTTCTTTCCTTCCTTCTCTGTTCTAGTAATTCTTTTTCTGTATGGCTTCTGGTCATTTTCTCCAGGTTGCAGAGCAGAATTACAGCCATGTGTCTTTCTATAGTGAATCCAACAGTGATATGTCAAGTCCCCGCACAAGCGCTCGCCTACCCAAACAAAAGGTAGACTGCCACATAATGCCAAACTGCTCATTGATAGACACTTTACCCTCTATTACAACCATGCCATTTTCCAATTCTCACTCTAAAGTTCCCAGGCTCCAAACTTGTTTCAAATTTCTCAGGAAAAAAAAAAAAAAGGCCTATAAGTAATAACACCTGGTGATGTAAAATATTTGTCAGCTCTAGGACTAGCTACCTTTGCTTGGTTACTTCAAGGCCCTTTTTGCGTTAGGTTAAAATGTGAAACTGAAAAATAAACTATATTTCCAAGCTTACATTTTTCAGACATATTTACTGAAATTTAAATCTCAGTGAATAGAAAGGAATTTTGTATGACTAGATATAAACAAGATAACTGAGTACAGGTAGTCCTTGACTTACAACCACAATTGAGCCCAAAATGTCTGTTTTTAAGTGAGACATTTGTTCAGTGAATTTTGCCCCACTTTACAATCTTTCTTGCCACAGTTAAGTGAATCACTGCAGTTGATAAGTTAGTAACACAGTTGTTAAGTGAATCTGGCTTCCCCATTGACTTTGCTTCTCGGAAGGTCACGAAATCTAACCTCTGGGACACTGCAACCGTCATAAATATGAATCAGTTGCCAAGCATCAGAATTTTGATCACATGATCATGGGGCTGCTGCAAAGGTTGTAACTATGAAAAATGGTCATAAGTCACTTTTTTCAGTGCCGTTGTAACTTTGAACTTTGTAAATGAATTGCTGTGAGTCGATGACTAACTATACTTTAGTGTCTGTTCTCTAAAGCAGCGGTCACCAACTGGTGTGGGCTGCGAGAAAATTTTGATGGGCCGCAGAGAAATCTCACCCCCAGAGCCCCCCCAAAAGCAATTAATCTAGGCTGCACAGAAACACAAGGCTGCACCGCAGCCTTAATCAATTAATCATGGCCCACAGAAACCCTCCCCACCCATTCCTTACCCAGCAAACTTGCTGCTAAATTGCTATTTTTCCTTTTTCCGACCATTAGCTGCTGTGCTGGGAGATTTAGATTAGCTAGGAAGCAGGAAATGGTTGGATTTCTTGCTTTCTAGCTAGTCTTTAAATCTTTGGCTTTGCTTTTAAGCATAGCTGAATCTCCCTTAAGACTGAAAGTTCTGTTATTCAGTGCAGACTCACAGCAAGCAAATTTTATGTGAAAGACTGAGCTAGCCGATGGCAGATAGATAGATCACTGAATGAACCTGTGATTCTGTGAGCAACTCAATCTGCCTGCCTGCTTTGCCTGATTTTGGGTAAAAGTTGCTCTTTTTTTAATAAAAAAATTCAATATTCACATAAATATATTTACATACAAGCTTTGCCCAGATAGTCACATGACCACCAAGCCACACACACCAATTAGGCCACACCCACAGGACCAGTTAGTTGTCCCTAGGATTTAAAATTATGAGTTTGGTGGTCCCTGAGGTCCAAAAGGTTGTCAACCCCTGCTCTAGAGATCATAATAAATTACTTTTCTGTACTGCAAGCAAAAAAAGGAAAAGCACATGTCAAGGGAGATTCTCTTTATGGAATTAATGTTTGATGTATTCTGGGATTTAGGAATAACAGAAAACCAAATTGCAAGGAAAATCCCAGCTAAGTCATCCTAAATCATCAATGCATTCAGTCCAATTTAAGTTGTATTTGAATAATCTTTAAATAATTGCAAGGTGTCTAATTTCACTCTTACTAAAGCTAAAGGCTTCCATGCTGCTTTATGTGACAGTTTTCTTTTGCACATATTATTGTAGACTTCATCTTCATTAATTTAAAACGAATGAAAATATAACTGCATGCTACGGAATATTTAGACTTTCATTCTGGACCACCTATGTGTTGGTCATACATGTAATTACTACTAATTCTTACTAATTTTTCTTGGAAAAAATTACTATTGATACAGTATTATAAGGTTTACTAGGCTCTACTAATTCATTCTTTTCAAGCGTTGCCCTATGTACTAGTTCTGCCATTGCAAAATGTATGACAGTTAGAATAGTCAACCTTTTTTTTTTATCACCTCTTTAGCTATTAGTTTTGATCAGTCTTCTGGGGATTGTTTTTGCCACCAACAGCTCTTTGTGTGCTTTCTTAATGTTTAGCTGCCTGTGTATGTTCATGGCCTAATACGAAAGGATTCCCTTTTGGATCTACTCCTTTGAGAGTTCTGCTTTGAAATCTAACCTTGAAAGTCAATTGGTAATCACATTTGGGTTTTAATATATTATATAGCATTTTCATGAAGAGATCGCATTTCAGATGGTGGTCAGCGCAGGCATAGCGAGAGAATCAGTCTTCAAATATTCTTGGTTCTTCTTTGAATTGTTGGTAAGATTTTATATGGTCCTTTTATTTTCATTAAAGGAAATGACATGATTTGACGTTCAACTCAAAATAGTACAGGGGTGTCAAACTCAAGGCCTGGGGGCCCGATCCAGCCCATGGGGGGTTTAGATCTGGCCCACCGGGCCACCCTGGAAACTACAAAGGACCGGCCCATGGTTCCTCTGGCAATGAAAACATAGCTTGGGAGGGCTGCCCATGGCCCTCCCAAGCTTTGTTTTCGCTGGCAGAGGATTGCAGGAGGCTGTTTCAGCCAAGAATTGAGCTTGGGAGCCCATTTTCACTGGCAGAACACTTGGGCACCACAGGTGCCCCTGACATGTGTGACATTGATCTGGGCATGCCTACCCTGGCCCCGCAAAGTCAAACACAATTCTGATGCGGCCCTCAATGAAATTGAGTTTGACACCCCTGAAATAGAACAAATATTTCAGCATTTTCTCTCTTTCCATCACTATGTAATAAAGAAACTTCGGAGCAAACAATAAATGTCTACAGCATGTTTAGGAGAGAAGTTATGAAATGGGAATAGCTTTCAATGAATAGTATTCTTCTAGTCAATTAAAATAAAATTTTAATTTTAGATTATTAATCTAATTGACATCTGCATCAAATACGCAAAATAATAAACTGACTGAAAGGAACTGTTTGTTTAGTAAGTGAAAAATTATCCCTAAAGTAAATATACATACATATGCACGTTAAAAAAATTATGCTGTTTAGAGTTACCCAGTGTCACATCAAACACATTAAAAATATGTGACTGTGCAGAACACTGGAAGCATTTTATTGATATTCTAATTTTGTAATCATGAGCAGCAGAGTAGACAACCTCTAATGTTGGGTCCCTGTGGCTCCTAGTGGTTAAATTGCATTTTTTTTAAATTATGTATAAGTAAAAGCAGGAAATGTATATACTACTCATTGTAATAGTTGATCAATACACCTAATATGGTTCCTATTATACACCTAAGAATTTTAGAATGGAATCGCACATTTAAGTTTAACAGGTGCATTGCAAGTTCTCATTTTAGCTGCAGAATTTTTGGAATAGAATTTACAAATGTTAAGTTACCTCTCCATGAAATATAGAGAAAGGATTCTTCACAAAGTGTGAATTCTTTCAATTCTACTATTTGCTGTTATTTACAAACTCACATTTGATAAACGATTCTGATGTTTTTTTGAGGTAAAAAGCATGGCTCAGTATGTTGACAATGTACAGAAGCAGGATGTTCCCCGCAAAGGTCGATTTTCCAATCGCTTCAAAGATGACATCCGCACAATTGTCAGTGTTGTTACCTCAGAGGTTGCTGCACTTTCAATCAAGACCCAGAAGGTAATTTTACAATCTAGAATAAACAGAACCTTGAAAACAATCTCTCAATTGTATAATTTTATTCCACGGAAATTGTTCCTGTACCTCAGTATCAAATCAAAATCAATCATTATTTATGTTAGAATTCTAATTCAATGTCTTTTTTTCTGATTACCAGACAGAGGCATTTGAATAACATCATTTTCAGGGAGTTCATATTTTAGGGAAACTGAGAACCATGGTGAACAGGAAATGCAGGGTTATCATGAATTTAGGGCTGCATTTTGTGTATAGTAGGGTCAGAATTTTCAATTAGTTTCATCAGTACACTGATGATATCCAGCTATATATCTCCACCCTTGGTGAACTAAGCGATGCTGCCAATGTCCTATCCTAATGTCTAGAGGTTTTAGGGGTTTCAATGGGAAATAATAGATTTTGGCTCATCCCTGGCAAGACCAAACTCTGGCAAGACCTCTCAAGATCAAACTCCAGGCTGTGGGCAGAATTACCCTGCAATACTGCATTCTAACCACTGCACCACCAGGTTTCCAAAGATGGTAGAAACTCGTATCTTTTTACATACTTCATAAATTTAATCTGAATAATATCAACATCCAATCAGATTAAAATATTTTATTCTAATTTATCTGTTGCAATGTCCAAAATGTCAGTTGAGAAATTTATTTATTTATTTAATTTATATTGCCGCCTATTTGCCCATGGCGACTCAAGGCGGCTTACACAATGTAAAACCATATTTAAAACAAAAATAAAAATAAAAAAACAATAGAAACTAACAAAAAGAATCAAATAAATTAATAAACTACAATAGAACAAAATTTGGGGGGAAAAAGCCAACTCCCACCTCCCGCCCTAACGACAGCAGATCACACTTGATCGCCTCCATCCCTCTCTGGGTTCGCCTCCATCCCTCTCTGGGTTCCCCAGGCCTGCTGACAAAACCAGGTCTTCAGTGCCTTTCACAAGCATGCTAGAGTGGGGGACATTCTAATTTCTGCGGGAATGATATTCCAGAGAGAGGGAGCCACCATGGAGAAGGCCCTTCTTTCGCGTCCCACAGGTGTATCTCCCTCAGGGATGGGACCCGCAACATTCCCTGCCTCCTCACTCTAATGGGTCTAATGATAATAATGGATATTATCAGATGTCTGCTCTAAGTTTTATAAGTCCATTTGTTATAATTAGTTTACCAAACAAGCCTGAAATCTACAGATTTTCCCTAATCGTTATTACATTTTTGACATCTACATTCTTTTATTAAACTCAATCCGGCTTTATATTGCCAAATATGTGTCAAGTATTTGTGCTGTCTGTGTCATGTAGGAATCTTAGAATGAATTGCACATGATGAGCCAATTGCATTAACCTAACTAACTGTAGTCAAAGTAAGTCAGAATGTTGGTTTCTGGGCCACTAACTGCATGCCAACATAATTTTTTTATTCTTCTGGGTATTGATGAACCTGTTTGTGTGGTCCATCTTGTTATGATACATCTAAACACAGTGGAAAAAAGTTTGTGTGACAGGTTTCCTCACCTGTCATTTTAATTAATCTATAATTATATTAATCTATAATTATTGTGCAGATTTTACCTCAGTATATAACACATTTGGTTTGGGGCAATAATCTTTCTTTCTTTTTTTAAGGAAAGTGAACAGGCAGAAAAGATCAACATTAGCTTGGCATTTTTCCTATACGATCTTCTTTCTTTAATGGATCGTGGATTTGTGTTTAACCTCATCAAAAACTACTGCAATCAGGTAGGCCTCGTTATAAAAATCCCTCAAATAAAGGCCATGCAACAGTACATCCCAAAATATAATTTTCAAATGTGCAGAGATTGCAATTTGATTTTGGATTACTATCTTAAGTATAAAACAGAAAGAGGTCCATTACCCATAAGAAAAATTCAAATATCCTATTACAGAAATATCTTATTTAGCTGGTTGAAAATCAGATAATAGGGTTTGATATTTTACATTCCTAAAGTCTCCATTGGACAGGATGGTAACTAAAGCAAAAAATGGAAGCTTTTAAAGTGAGTCTTAAGTTATCATGCCATGGTTCTCTTAAACATAGAGTTAGTATGCTATGGTTCTGTTAAACATAGTAACAGGTATACGGCCAGAAGGATTGAAATATCCTCTTAGATGCAGTGGTTTGTTTCTTTTTGTCTACAACTCATGGGGAAACTCCTCAGTACAATCTCACACCAATAGGATCCAAGTTGTACATTTGGAGAATAGTCTCTTTCTAAGACCAGCAGCATGGAGACAGGGCTAGTATAGATTTTTTTTTCCTCAGGCCTACTCCTATCCAAGGTTTTTTTTTTTTTTGGCTGATGGAAAATTTAAGAATTTACAAGTTAACAGTCTATTTTGTGACTTTGAAGTGGCCATAAGTATGAAATCTCCAATTCCCCAATTTACCATCACTTCCATTAACTCTCACTCATTCGTGCTAATATTGATGGGAACTGGAAGATTGTCAAAATATGAGGGAGATCATAACAGCTTATTGATTAAATCATTCAAATCAGCTGTCAGGGTTCCAGCAAACACACCCAAAGATGTGCCCTTAAAATGCTCCCAAAATGGCTTCAGCCAAAAAATGGCTTCAGGGCTGACATCAGCTTGATAATTAATTGGTGAATATCTCATTCAAAAAGATTCCTACATTAGTCTTCTTACACATGGAAAACTGACTTGTCAGGCCAAGCAATTAACTCAAATGTCTAGACTAGAACCTATATGTCGGAAGAACATGTGTATAATCCTCTAGATGCTCCCTCAGTTGGCACGGACCAACATATGTGCAATCATATCATCTTCCTGAATAGATCCTCTAGATGCTCCCTCAGTTGGACAGAACAATTCCTACACCCAACGTTTATCAATTTTAGACATATAAAAATCCTCCCAACTTTTTCAGCTACTTTCTTTAACATTCTCTGCAGGCTACAGAGGTTTCAAACCAGTGCTGTGGAATTTTGCTTTTCTCATAGGGCTTCTTTGGAATTAAAAGATCAATTTTGCATTGATACATTTTACTGATACAGTTCAGTTCTACTAAGGATTTTGCTAGTGACAAGTGCCATGGAATTTAAAACACAATATTTTTAAATTGCAGTGATGAAGAAAGTATATTACAGCAGAATTATTTTCTCACAAGAATTTTGGCATTAACAGAAAATAATCCATTTTATTAAATGTTGCCACTAGGGGGTCTAATAGATATATACTTAATGTGATGTATTATTAAATGGAACAATTGAAAATGTTTATTGCTTTTTTATTGATCTCTTTCAAGAGCAAAGTATTTCTCTTTGTATGCAAGTATTCATCATGTTTTTCTTTGCAATTATTCCTTTCTAGTTGTCAAATAAAATGAGTAATATCCCAGTGTTGTTGTCCATGAGGCTGGAGTTCCTACAAATTCTCTGCAGTCATGAACATTACCTCAATTTGAATCTTTTCTTTCTGACTTCAGGATGTGCTCCAACATCTCCCTCTCCTTCTGTATCATCCCAGGTACTTCCTCTATTTTAAAAAAAAATAAAAATACAATTTAATAATATTGGAAGTACAGAATATATTGATGATTGGGTCTTCATATTTCTTCTCATTAATTATACATTAATATTTTATGTCATGATGAGTCTATCATCCTTTCCCACATACAACTGTGTAGATGGGAAAGCAAGAGTATGTTTGCTGACATCACCTCTTAATTTTGTCATATTTCGTATGAATGAATGAATGCAATTGCATATACATAGGCCAGATAATCCATTAAACATGTGGAATGCAGGAATAAATTCTCAAACCACAATTCCTTTCTCCTCATATACATTCAACATACATAGAAAAGGGGCACCTATGGATATTTGTAAGCGCTGGTGTTTTCTAGGAAAGTATCTTTTAGGAGGAATTGGAGAATTGGATTCCATTTTTAAAAAAAAAAAAAAAAAAGCAGAATCTAGTTTGTCTGAGAGGTAGCCATTCAGGTCAATCTTCTGCCATATAAGAATGGAAAAGAAATCTGTTCAGATCAGTTCTGTTAAATTTTTTAAAAAAAAACACCTCCTTATATATTCAGCTAAGAGTGTTTGTGCACAAATATATTCAAACCCTTTTACATTCAGGAATAACCCACAAAGTGGCTGAAGTCAACAGCAGCTTCAGCTTCTTTGACATGATTTAATATTGTCAGTTGAACCTTTGCCGACTAAGAGCGTTTCTGTATATGATTATCAGTTTCCACCTTACCTGTGTATATACAGGTATAAATTCATTCCATTAAATTTCTGAATTTTTCTTTGCTTATATTTATTTTTTATTTTGTTTTTATGATACAAAAATACTTTACAGAGCCAAAGGTATGTTTTATTCTTCCTTTGATTTAATAAATTCAATTCAATTTTCATATGAAATGCTTTAGAGATGAAATTAAAGAGATTTTGTTTATTACGAAGTAGAGATATTTAAGAAAGAACTTTATGTCAAGTCATTCTATTTTTTTTTAACTGCAACTAACAAATCTATGCTTTGGATTTCAATATAAGCATACCGTTTGTCACTTTCATTTATGATAGAATTCAAGTTCCTGCTCAAGTTTCCAGGATCAAAAACTTTCCAGCATGTTTGAGCTTACAGCAGATTATCGGCAGCAGCACTTCATCACAGGGCTACTTTTCACAGAGTTGGCAGCTACCTTGGATGCAGAAGGGGAAGGGTAGGTCTCATTTCCCCCCCAGAGATTTGGATATGTAAGCAACACTTGAGAATTATAGATATGGAATTAGGTTTCAGTCAAGTATTCTTGAAATACTTTAATCACTCAGTTCTTCTTTGCATACAGCCAGGATCAGCCAGCTTGATCTATTTTGTTAAGGTGCCAGGCTAGAAACCAGGAGGCTGTGAGTTCTAGTCCTACCTTTAGCTATCATGAAAGCCAGCAAGGTGAACTTGGGCCAGTCACTGTCTCTCAGCCCAACTATCTCATAGGTTTTTTTCTTGTGGGAGAAATATTAAGAGGAAGGAGTATTATGTATATTCGCCACCTTGAGTTGTTTATAAAGTAATAAAGATGGGATATAAATTTAATAAATCGATAAAATAAATAAAAATCAGGGTCAAGGGCAATCAACCAGTTTAGGTCCTATAGTAGTCTGAGATAGATTTTAAATAAACAGAAAGTGAATTGCCTGCTGTGTTGACAAGATCAAAACCCATAGGCAGGTTTGTAGAAAATTTTACAACTTTTATCCACTTGGGGATTTAGGATCAAGCCAAGTCATAATACTATTAAATGCTTATATGATGATATGATTAAATTTTGGAAAATATGTAGATTGAGAATCATTTCATGGATAGGCCACAATTGGGTATGTTCGTAGGTTCAGTCATATTTTTCCATAGGTTTGGATTATGCACTACAGGTAGTCCTCAGCTTATGATCACAATTGAGCCCAACTTTTCTGTTGATAATCAAGACAGTGGTTGAGTGAGTTTTGCCCCATTTTATGAGCTTACTTGCCACAATCACCGCAGTTGTTAAATTAGTAACGTGGTTATTAAATGAATCTGTCTTCCCAATTGACTTTGCTTGTCAGAAGGTCTCAAAAGATGATCGCATGAGCCTGGGACCCTGCAACTGCCATAAATACATGCCAGTTACCAAGGATTCAAATGTTGATCATGTGACCATGGGCAGGCTGCAATGGTCATAAGGAAAAATGGCCTTAAGTCACTTTTTTCAGTGCCATTGTAACTTCAGTCACTACAGAAATGGTTGTAAGTCAAAGACTATCTGTATTCTAAATATCAAAGCAAATTAAGAAGCATTTTACTTTAACATGTTGTATGAATTCAGCCACTTCTAACATTTGGACTAATGTTATAGCCTGAGCCCAACATAACAAAAAGGATAAACAACCGTGTCTATATTATTTTACTAGCCCAGGATGCTTCCATATGTATAGTGTGACCTGGAAATGTTTTGTTAAACCCCAAGCAGTATGAAAATAGTATTTTTTTTTAAATTTAAAATAAAGATTGCACAATCTATGGCTTAAATTCTTTTCCTAAAGAGGACATATTTAACTTGTCTCTCAAAATGCTCCCATATTCATTATCCTGTTATTTCTTGGATTATTCTATGCTTAAGCAACTAAAAGGCTCTTGGACTTTTTTGTCCTCCTGACAGAATAAGCAAGGTACAGAGGAAAGCTGTCAGCGCTGTCCACAGTTTGATGAGTTCACATGACTTGGATAAATCCTGCTTGAAGTCAGAAATGAAAGTGAAAATTGCTGCACTTTATCTGCCTCTGGTTGGCATAATTCTGGATGCCCTTCCTCAATTACATGATTTTACAGGCAAGAAATGATGATGATGATGATGACATACTTAATATCTTCTAGATGGTGTATAAAAATGAAAAAGTTGACTGTTTTCCCCTTTTGACCTACCATCTGCTAGATGTGGGTTGTTTTGACTTCTGTGGCATTCAACATAGAGCAGAAATTCAGGAATTTGTCATTACAGTATAAGATGATGATTTCCCCCCCACCAAATATAATTTGCCTAAGTGATAATGGAAAATGTAAGGACAGAATTTATTGGCTATGTTTATTATAAGGTGTGCTACCATAAGGTGTGCCTTGCAAATCAAGATGGTTAACTTCACAAAATACCTTAAGCCACAAACAAGCAAACTTCATGAGGGTTTAGCACTTTTCTCTCAAGCAAGCCACAGAGTGTTTCCATAGGTGCAAAGCTCATGCAGGAGATGAGAACAACCTGATTTCTGCTCATTGCAGGAAAATAGAAGAAAAGAAACAATGGCAACTGCAGCTTTTGCATACATACACACCCCATTCTGCATTTAAAATGAAATGATTTATTATCTCAATATTTTGAAATGAAACTGTTCCTATCACTTAAAATTCCTCTTGCCTTAGCTGAACTCGCTCTGTATATTGCCAGCTCCCTGGACAGATCCCCCCCCCCAGTTTTATAATTCGTCCTTTGGAGTCCTGTAGATGGCGCTCCATCCCCAACACTTCTTACATTGCTGAGAAGGACTATCAGAAGGTGGATCATTACAAAAGCCCATTAATGATAATTAGTTGGTTATTATGAAAGCCCAGAAAATTTAGTTTAATAAACTATGGTTCGGTTAACAATGGGTAACAGTGTCATACAAACAGAACCAATATCTTTTCATCGACATTATTGGACTCATGAATGAGATGTAGTGGTTAAACAAATGTGGAAAAGCAACTCCACAGAGAATTGTTAATCTATTAAGTGCCCATAGCAAACTGAGAGAGAGATATTAGGATGACACAGTACTTTGGATCTGATTTTTTAAAAAATACATTCAAATGTGCAAAGCTAGCACCTGTCTGCCAGTTTGCAATGCAGGTGTGTCTTTTCAAAATCCTATAAAACTCCTCAGGACCCCATAATTTTTGTACTCAAAGGTCATCTTCTAAGGATCTGGTTTTAATAAGATGTGGATAGAGTCCTTCAGTGGGGGAAAAAACCCTTGTTATCTGTGAGGCAAGACAATTTCCATTTCTTTCCTAGCCTACTGGCTATGCACCAGACAAGATCATCTGTGTTTAGTTTCCAACTTTCTTCCTGTGTCAATGTGATAAAGATGTCATTCAATCCAGGTACATATTTTCAAGAACAGTAATTTTAACACTTTGAGTGGTAATGGTCTTGGCACCAACAATTTGCATACGTGCAGCAAATATCTCTCAGCTTTTGTTTTCTCAAATTTTTCTTGTGTACTATCTTTTTTAGTGTTGTATACACCCATCTAAATGACTTTCTTAATGCCTAAAGGCTTTTGAGAATGCATTTGTTGTGTTTTTTTCCCATCTGTTGTTTCGGTGTCAGGCAGGACTGAATGGAGAAATTTATGCCATGGCTGATCCTGCTCTGAGGTCATATAATTCAGGACAAGTAAAGGGAACACCATAAAATGTTGGTAAAAGAGCAAACAGAAGGGGCAGTTTTAATCAATTATAGTCAAAGGGAAAACAAGGGCTGAAAAGGAAAACAAGAGAAGGAAGCAGATAGATTGAAGAAAGGGAACAAAGGTCACATAATCACAGAAACTAAAGCTATAAAGTATTACTTGGTTTTAAAACACTTGTGAACACCGCTAGAGAGAAATTATCTGTTCTAAAATTTGCCAAGTAAAGAAATTCATTAATTCTAATCTCTTTTTGTTATCTAGCTGTGAGAACTGGTAATTTTACACCTCATCAGCTGTAGTTTTATACTAACTATTCTGTCTCTTTGTTGTTCAAATATAGAAAACCAGTCTGTAATTAACCAGTGGTTAAAATGCTACAATAGATATCAGGAAACTGTGAGTTGCAATCTTCCGTTAGGCACATAAAGTGCTAAAGTCACCCTCTTTTAGCCCAGCAAACTTCACAGGGATATTGTGGGAAAAATAGGAAGAGGAAGAATTAGGTAGCTACCTTGAATTATAAAAATAAAAGCCGGATATAAATCAAATAGTGCATGCATACATAGGATTATAATGTAATGGCACACAAAATTCTTTTAAGCAGTGGGAATATTAATAAACAAAGTCCAGTTCACCCTAATCAAGGGACAGAACTAATTTCAAAAATCCACAAGAAACATATAAGACACATTGTTTTCACTGCTGGACTTTTTCACATAGAAAATAGGCTTTATATTACAATTCACAGGCTTTCATCCTACTCCAGCTAATATGCAATAGCCTTGTTGTTTCTTAGATTTCTGCACTGCCCATCTCATATAAGTTTGTTTAGGATGCAGATTATTCAGAAATGTAGAAGTATTTCTAAATATGCCATTGTTGCTTGGAACTTTAACCTGGCATTTCTGGGATTTTCACCCTGGTTATATTTAATACTTTGTTGCCCTTGCTTCCATGGGGCTAGCGCTCGTGTCAGAAAAACAGAGTGGAGGATAGGAAGAAGAAGGTTTGGGGCTCTTGAAAATTGGAGTGCCGCAATTCAGTTTTGCAAATTCAGAAGTTTTTAGCTACTAATTGTACTATGTTTATTAAGACCATTGACCAGTATATCAAAATCCACAGCAGTTAGAACAAAATAAATGCATTTCACTGGTTACTAGATACATTCTTGATACATCTTCCTCTGAGAATAAGCTATCCAAAAAGTATTTGGCTGGAGAATTATGGAAAAAGCTTTGGACCATGCCAAAAAACCCTTTCAGAGAATCTGCACTTTCCAATTTAGTTCCAGATGTTCACAATGGGAAAGGCCGTGCTGCGTGGCCAGATGAAGAACAAGAATCGGCAAACCAGATTAACCACAATATTGCTCTGGCTATTGCTGGGAATCAGTTTAATGTACGATCTTCTGGCTCCTCTATGCTTACGATGGTAAGGCTTTTTACAGTACTTTACAGGAGTCCCTTCCTGAATAATGTTCCTTTATCTTGAAGTGTTATTTGCTATTACTGGCCTTGCTATCAAAACTTCCCTCGTTCTCGGATTTGAGCTAGATTGGTAACTATGTGCATTCGAGGTACACTTAATTTTTTTCCAAGAGGGAAAACCTTTTTCTCTTTCTCTACCTAAAATGAGGGTGGGCAGCAGAGTGCCTCTAGATGTTTTGAACTACCACTGCAGTTATCCCTGCCAGTGTT
Source organism: Hydrophis major (assembly GCA_033807585.1). Lineage (NCBI taxonomy): Eukaryota > Metazoa > Chordata > Lepidosauria > Squamata > Elapidae > Hydrophis > Hydrophis major. The sequence goes on along the minus strand of CM066329.1, from coordinate 290,154,945 downwards.
AACTGTGGCCAGGAATTATGGATGTTATGGTTCAAACTATCTTGAAGACTCTATCATCTCTCCTGGATTAAGGGGACTAACTGCATGTGATTAAGCAAATTAACTTAATCCGTTGTGTAAAGCAGCAGTGTAAACTAATCTGGTAGTGGGGTGTTTGAAGTAGAGCTGCTTTCAGTTGACAAAATGACATCAGCCCTATAGAAAACCCATCTAAAAGGGTTCCTTATTGAGTTCCATTTAAGAAGATGTATCTTCATCTCAGGGGTCTAGGATATTTATCCATATCTTTTTCCTTATCCATTTATCATAACATCACTTTGGAAAGTTTTCATTCCTACATGAATCAGAAGTCACTCCATTGAGAAGTTCTGTGATGAGTGAAGTTTCATTTTAATCAATAAAGAGCTGGCTTCTGCTGAGTAAAAAACTTGCTTACTATTTGAAATAAAGATATTCCTTGCTCAGCAATAATAGCAATAGCAGTAGCACTTGGACGTATATGCCACTTTACAGCCCTCTCTAAGCAATTTGCAGAGTCAGCATATTTCCCCCAACAATCTGGGTCCTCATTTTACTGACCTCGGAAGGATGGAAGGCTGAGTTAACCTTGAGCCAGTGACACATGAACTGCCAAATTGCTGGCACTGGGTGATCAGCATAACTAGCCTGCAGTACTTCATTCTAACTGCTTGCACTGCCACTAAAAATGAGCTGGGGTTGTAAATTGACAAAGATATTGGGATTAGGATCAGGGAGATCCAGGTTCCAGTCTGTTTCAATCATGGAAGCCGAAAAGAACAGATTTTGGAGATTATATAATCCAATACCTTGCCTATTGCAGGAATCCATTAAAGTAGCCAACTAGACACTCTTACTCAGCCTAACTCACAGGATGGTTGTTGTAGGGAAAAATTGGAAGAGGAAGTGCTCTGTATGCTGTCTTGTGCTGGAAGAAAGTCAGGATATAAATGTAACTAGTAAAACATAAAAACTAATAAAAATGGCTCTTGGCTGTTAATTAGAAAAGACATTCTAAGCTGACAGTTAGAAGCTCTCACAATTTCAAAATGTGATGTTTTGTTCCTGTGGTAAAATTTTTGCTATATTGGAAGTCGTCTGATACATTTTCTTTTTGCTACTTTATGTGCTTTTCATGTCATGTCTTTCCAGTCCTGCAAATCATACAACACATTAAGTTCTGAGACAACCCGTCATCTTTTGATCTGCTTCCTGTGGATCATGAAGAATGCTGATCAGAACCTTATTCAGAAATGGATTGCCGATCTATCCTCTCTACAACTGAACCGGATCTTAGATCTTCTTTTCATCTGCGTCTCATGCTTTGAATACAAGGTAGAGGAAATTATGTCCAAATCAAAGAGTTACCAGTGCACTGCAAAAGTTTATTTGTCAGATGGATGTTTACCGGTATCCTTGGGCAAAACTCTGGGTTGGGCTCTTAAAAGGCTTCAGTAATGTGGTTGTTGTCATTATTATGTCCTGAAGTATGCTTGCCTAGAGATGTAAATTTATTCTTCTCTCTGGACAGGGCAAGCAAAGCTCAGACAAAGTCAGCACTCAGGCCCTCAAGAAGTCACGAGATGCCAAAGCTCGTCTGGAAGAGGCATTGCTGAGGGGAGAGGGGGCCCGAGGTGAAATGATGAAGCGGAGCAGGTTCCTTGCTGGTATGTCTTGGCTGTTGTTCTTGGACTGTTTATTCTTCTCATTGGAAGTACAGAGAAATGGTACCTGCACCTCCCACAGTTTTCAGAAAGTAACAAAAATAGAGCCTCAAAGCAAGACATTCTAGAACAGCACCGTTTGCCATTGGCGTTACTTGGCAGAGATGCAAATGGGTTTGAGATTGTTATGAACAACTGTTATTGTTGGATATTACTATCAAAATCAAAATCCGGACTCTTGTTGGCAGCTGCTATTACCAGATACTCACTTAGTAATTACCCTGCCTTTATTACTTCATAAATGCAGGTAGTCTGTGACTTATGACCACAATTGAGCCCAGGATTTCTGTGGCTTATTAAGACAGTTGTTAAGCGAGTTTTGCTCCTTTTTAAAACTTTTCTTGGTAAGTGAATCACTGCAGATGATTTTTAAGTGACTCCCCCTTTGACTTGGCTTGTCAGAAAGTCACAAAAGAGAATCCACAGACCCTGGGACATTACAACCGTCATAAATATGAGCCAGTTGCCAAGTATCCGAATTTTGATCATATGACCATGGGGATGTTGCAATGGTCCTAAGTGTGAAAAACAGTCGTAAGTTGTTTTTATTGCCGTTGTAACTTTGAACTGTCATTCAGTGAATGGTTGTAAGTTGAGGACTACATGTAACTGAAGTTGGCACTCCTACATAATATGCATAATATGTCTGCTGATCAGGACCGTGTTTATAGTTGGGTGACACAATATGAATCTTGATGTGGTCCTCGCTGAAGTTATTTTTAGTGTGAGGCACGCTGCACCCAGTGTGCTTGCTAGTAATCAGGAATCTGAGGTCATGTGGGAGTTATTCCTAACCACTTTTTTTCTCCACCATTGTCCTTCTTTGGGAAGGAAACCTATCTGTGGGTCTTATCAGGTGGCTTAAAACTCTAAATGAAACATTAAGGCAAAAAAATAAATCTGCATGCAGCTGAAAGTAACCTTGGATTGGATCCTGAAACAGGATCAGTTCATTGGCAGAAGAGAGTTTAATAAGGAAATTGCAAAAGTATCAGAAGTATGAGCTGAACATGGGGAGTTGGTTCAGTAGAATTATATTTTTTCTAAGATCAAAAAGCACTCACCAATCTTAATAAGGTATGAATGGTATATATAAATATATAAATACTAGATATAAATACTAGATCAGATTAGTTGAATTGATTGGTGTTTGTGCCTCTCATCCACCTTTTCTAAATCTACAAATGAACTCAATCATTATTCATTTTGTTCTTGACCTTCAGTTGTATAAAGTAATGTTTTCAGGAGCAAGTTCTGAATGCCCATTTAGTACAAACCACACAATGGACTCAAGCTAGCTGGTAGATTGGTAGCTGTTTTATTTGTCAAAAAGAGGCTACAGGCTGTTTTCATCTGGTGGCTTGCAGGTCAGATCTGGCAGAAATAATATTCAAAGTAATAACTCCTCAAAAAGGCTTATTTTTAGGATTATGTGAGTGCATTACAAACTTTCTACTTTGAAGAAAAGCAGCAGCAGAGGTTATTTCTACATATTTTTTCATTAAGAGGATGGACTATGAATGACTCTTGCACCTCACTCACAGCTGGATTCTGAGTGTCATTCTTTTATTCACATCTGGTCTGTCTTTTGTTTACTTTACAATTGTCTTGATTCTGTGGCCAGTGCTTTGTATGTCTTGGGAACACGTTGTTCCCATCTGTCACATTTTAATAATTTCATATCAAATCTACTCATTGCCTCTGCGGGCAAAAAGATACATTTCTCCTGGTTGCAATCACAGTGGATGCAAGCACAGCCTCTTGCAAAAGCTCCTATCGCCTGAGAAATGTTGATATTAAAGTTTGTGATTTGTGAATGTTGCCCTTGCAGGGAATGATAGACTCCCAGGGTCGAATGAGAACTTACGATGGAGAAAAGAGCAGACACAGTGGCGGCAAGCAAACGAAACGCAAGATAAGTGAGTAATTTAATGAATGTATATCACCTTTACCAGAACTGCTTCTTTCAAGGGACATCTAGGTTCACTCCCTGTACCAAGGCAGGAAATTCTATCTTCAAAGCATCCTGAACAGCTAGCTACATGTGTAGCTTTCTGTAAAACTTTGTGGAGAGAATTCTCTGAAATCCCTTTGTTCTCCTGTCACCAGTAGCAAAAGCTCTTAGTGCTTAAGGATGTTTTAAACACACCAGAATCCCTTTGGGTGATATGCTAAATAAAATGGGAATTACTAGAGATTCCTGTTCAAACAAATACACAAATTTTTGTTTGTTTCTCTTGGAGTTTGCAAGAGCCAAAAACAAATAGAATGGAAAACAGGGCAGTATCTTTCTCCATTTCCAGTTTCAAGTGGATTTGGAGTTGTCAACAAAGGCAAACTATATTTTATGGAGTTTTTCCCCCCAGGCTCTTACAGTTGAGGAAAAGGAAGGCATTTCTCCTCCCAGCTTGGAATCTTTCGTATAAAACAATAAACTAAGTAAAATAAAGAGTCATTGAAGCCACATTCTTTTCTTTATTTTAACAGTGAGGGCCTGCAGAATGAGGTGTGAAACATCTGTCCTAATAAGGACTATCTTAAAGCAGATGCCAAAATTTATACAAGGAATGGAAGTCAAAATGTATTTGACTTTAGCTTTATTTGAATTCTCTTACTTTATATAGCAAGTTTTGAAACTCAATGGTTCGTTGCACAGATAAAGTAACATAAGCCATTTCTTGGAACTATAACATTAGTGATTGGTGTTTTGGTAAAAATCAGTGTGATAATCAATGTGACCAGGGTTGGGTTTCATTTTATGTAGCAACTATGCTTGCCCGATGTATGCATATGTAGCAATAAACTAATAGCTAAGGAAAAACCCACACTCTCACTCATGTGCACTGGAAGCCAAAAGTTGACATACAGATAGGAGCTCTGCAGTATGTTAGTCTGTGTCCAGCATGGTTCCACAAATGTGCATCAACACATTTTTATGTTTTTATGGTCATTTTTGAGATGATAAACTGAATCCATTGCTGTTATGCTGTGAAGCGATTACTGAATCTTTGAATTGACAATGAAAAGGGTGGTACTTTGAAGGATGGACACTACAAAGAAGTAAAGATTACAATTAAAGGAAAATAATTAAATTTGACTTACTAATACAGAATAAAGCAAATATTTTAACATTTGATATATTTAAGGATATTTTTGAACAATGCCCCAGAAATTAATTTTAAGAGTGTCTATCTCTATAAATAGATTGTGTTTAAAAGATGTTATGGAGGAGGAACAAGTTTCTCCTGAAAAGTTTGACACAGATTTGAAAGTGGATTTAAAATAGCAATAGCACTTATATACCACTTCATAGTGTTTTACATCCCCCTCTAAGTGGTTTACAGAATAAGTATATTGCCCCCAACAATCTGCATTCTATTTTACTGACCTCGAGAGGAGGGAAGGCTGAGTGAACCTTGAACTGGTGAGAATTGAACTGCTGAACCGCAGGCAGGCAGCAGGCAGCAGAAGTAGTTTGAAGTTCTAACCACTGCATTCTAGCCACTGTGCATTCTAACCACTGTGCCACCACAGCTCATAAAAATGAAAGGCTATCAGAATGATCTGGAAAAAACGTTACACTGAACATACAAAAGAAACCATGTTATGTCCTTTCCCCCCTTATTTTTAGTTTGCATTCATTTTTATTGTTGCATTAAAAATAGAAAAAAATGGTTTGGGAAAGATTATCATGAAGAAGAACTATGTGCGTGGTCGTTAGGAGTCAAAAAACCTCAAAGGCACATAATCAATACTGCATTTTTTCATATGTTTAATACTTCCATCTTTATTGTACACAACTTTTTGAAGGCACTTTATTAGTTTTAAAAATGATGCCAAACACAATTAGCACAAAGATTTGTTAATACTCTTCACTAGTTGTTGATTAAAAACATTATATTAAACTATACTTACATTTGCTGAATCATATATCAAACAAAAAAAGTTCATATATTAAAAATAAATCTAGATATGGTACTTCTAGGATTAATGATAGGTTCCAATCCTGAAAATTACCTCCGTAATGTAAGATATTATTGTATTCGTTGGTTTGTGAATGTTTAATAACATTTGTTGCTCTTACAGAACAAAAGCTGAAATTGATCAAGAATCTCTGATTAGTGGAAACCTGGCTACAGAAGCTAATCTGATCATCTTAGATATGCAAGAGAATATCATCCAGGTGGGAAACTTATAAAAGGTTGACAGCTAATACTTATAGCCAGAGAAATGCAGGAAAATTCAGTTAGTCTTTTTGTCATTGGATTGTATAACACGTTGAAACACATTTTACAGAAATAGCCTCAACCACCAAATGCTAGGGAACAAAGCTAAATTGCTTTACAGTTCCCGCCCATTATGGTGTAGAGAATGAGTTTCTAATATTTTGAGATGTTGTGATAATACTTCAAGCACATTAGAATGAATCTAATTTAGTGCTGTAAAAGGCTGGATTTCATTTTATTATTGAAATCTAAGTGGCATTTGTCAAATAAGACTCTGAAGTGTGAAGAGAAGAGGCACAACTGCATTATACACAAATAGCTTATAACAGACTACTTTTAAACTTTCGTTCTGGTTTTGTGAGGAGCCCAGCGATATATATTACAATTATTAGAAACTTCACAAAATTACTGGCATTGCTGTAGTGAATTGTCTTAATTAAAAACATATAGAAATTTAAATAGCTTATAGAATCTCATATTTTGTTCTCAGCAGTAAAAATAGCATCAAAGAGAAAAGAGGATGAGAAAATATTGAGGCATAAACTTTCTTTACTAGATGTCTTACATACTTTTATCCATTTAAAATTATTTCCACTGTCCCTCATCTTAAAAGATTTCAGGTGAGATCACAGCAAGAAACAAATACAGAAATAAAATAAACTTCAAAACTGAAAAAAGTGTCATTAACAGTTCTGCTTTATTCCTAAATGAATAAACATAACCCCAAAGCATGTAGGATTGCAAGTCATGCCACAGTAAACAAGATTGAACCATTATTGTACGCCAGAGGTCTCCAAACTTGGCAACTTTAAGACTTCTGGACTTCAATTCCCAGAAGAGAATTGAATGAGCTCAAGGGAATTCAAGGGAATTGAAGGAGTTCAAGTCCACAAGTCCTAAAGTTGCCAGGTTTGGGGACTCCTTTTGTGTGCCATAAAGCCCTAAGAAGTCTCCCTTTCCTTTCAACAGGCAACACTAGCTATGGATTGCAAGGTGAACATCTTTGGAGGTGTGTTGAAGGTCCTCATAAATTCTCTGAGCTATGATCAGAGCACAACCTATTTGACCCATTGCTTTGCAACCCTCCGAGCATTAATTGTCAAGGTAAGTGTTGGCTTTATTTTGTCTTTACATTCTTCTCACTCTGTTTGGAAGCTCAGCTCCATTCCCACAGAATGTTACATTGTGGTTGGAATGAAAGGGCCCTCAACTTGGCTTTTTGCAGAGAATAAGTTACACACATTATGAACAATCAATTGATGGTCCCCAATTTCCAAGGTATGAAAGAAGCATCAAGTCAGGGGGGGAAATTGTTTTATAGCAAGAGCGCTTAGACTTATATACCACTTCATAGTGTTTTACAATCCTCTCTAAGTGGTTAACAGAGTCAGCCTATAGCCCCCAACAATCTGGGTCCTCATTTTACTCACCTCGGAAGGCTGGAAGGATGAATCAACTTTGAGCCGGTGAGAATCAAACTCCTGGAATGAGCAGTGAGTTAGCCTGCAGTACTGCATTCAAACCACACTCATACAGAAAAATACTGTAGGTTCTCAAATTGTAGAAGGAAAGGTCTGTCAATAAGGCAGAAAATAACTCACAGTGAAAAAATAGATGCATTGAAGAGTTCAAACTGGTGGGACCCAGGATGAGATTCTTTTCTGCTGTAGTGCCCATCCTCTGGAATATCATCCTCCTTGAGATTAGATTTTTCCTGACCATTAAAAAGTTGGTTCAGCCATCTAACCCTGGGCCCTGGGAGTATGACCAAGCCCAATTCATTCTTCATTGAGAATTCATCATTGTGAGACATTGTGGACATTCCTGGCAGCTACTCTATGCTGTTGTTTTTACATTTTTGATTATTTCATCTTTTTTTATTTTATTTTTAGCTGCCCAGAATATCTCTCTCTCTCTCTCTCTCTCTCTCTCTCTCTCTCTCTCTCTCTCTCTCTCTCTCTCTCTCTCTCTCTCTCTCTCTCTCTCTCTCTCTCTCTCTCACACACACACACACACACACACACACACACACACACACATATGGTATTCAGCTTTGTTTGGGTATTTTCCCACGTCATTATAGTTGTGCTTTTAAAGTTGTAGCAACACTTCAGCAGAATCTCATTGGCCATCATCAGGCTTCTGTATACAATATTATATGTTTTATATATATAAAACAGAGCTTCTGTGGCGCAGTGGTTAGAGTGCAGTACTGCAAGTTACTCCTGCAGCCAGCTGCCTACAGTTTGGCAGTTCAAATCCCACCAGGCTCCAGGTTGACTCAGCCTTCCATCCTTCCGAGGTGGATAAAATGAAGACCCAAATTGTTGGGGGCAATAGGCTTACTCTGTAAACCGCTTTGAGAGGGCTGTAAAAGCAGTATAAAGCGATATATAAGTCTAAGTGCTATTGCTATTATGATCTAAAAGATATGCCACCGAAAAGATGAGGGATATGGAAATAAGAGCAGAACTGTAGCTCACATAGTGATTTTTAAATGCTAAGTCTCAATTAACTAACATTGGGACATCTTTCTAGGAGAGAAAAAAACCTGATTTCTCATTAATTGCTCTTCTCCTTTTCTCATCTCCCTCTGCTTGCAACTCAGTGAAATAACTGCTTCATCTGGATTTTCATTGCATAAGAAAGTTATAAAGGTCAAGGAGCAAAAAAGAAATCTACCTCCCAAAGTGATATAGAAAAGGCCAATCAAAATGGTCAGGGGAACGGAGCAGATTTACTCTTGGAAGTTTTCAGTTTAAGAAAAGGCATGTTACAATATGACAAACCCTCTTTGTCATAGCCCCAGGATCCAGAATCAGTCATTGAAGTTGAGTGGTGGGAGATCCTGGGCAGACATTCTTAAGTACCCCCTTCATACTGCATTTAGTTTAAACAGTGAAGTTTGTCACTGCAAGAATTGGTGATGGCCACCAGCTTACATGGATTTCAAAGAGAATGAGGCAAATGTATACACCAAGTTTATTAGTCAGGGTGCCTACATGCTAACTCCAGGACTAAAAACAGCATGTCTCAATATATTAGCTACTGAAGGAAACAATAGAAGGACTATGATTCTCCTGTTCTATGCTTAGCCATTAAGGATAACAGAACGTCAGACTAGATTGGTATCTGCTGAATCATGGAATTGTAAAAATGGAAGCAATCAAAAGGATTATGTAACACAGCCCACTGCAATGGGCAGTGGGCAGGATAACCAATTAAATTGCCCATAAGAAATGTCTTCCCTATGCTTCATTAAAACTTCCATAGGCAGACTGCTCATTATTCTATAGAGATCTTATTGCATCTTGCTGTATTAATATTTGTCTTATGACATACCATAAAGAGTAGCTTGCAATATTATAAAAGAGTTTAACGAGCCTTTATGAAATGTAATTTTTAAATCATTTCCCAAATTTTAATAACTTCCAGAAGGCACCAGAACTACAAGTAGTCCTCAATGTATGCCACAATTGATACCAACATTTCTGATGCTAAGCGAAATATTTGTTAAGTGAGTTTTGCTCACATTTTGTGACCTCTCTTGCCACAGTTGGTAAGTGAATTGCTGCAGTTAAGTTAGTAAAATGGTTGTTAAATGAATCTGGCTTTCCCCTTGACTTTCTATGTCAGAAGGTCAAACAAGGGGATCCCATGACCCCAGGACACTGCAACTGTCATAAATATAAGCCAGTTGCCACGAGTTCGAATTTCGATCATGTGTCCATGGAGATGCTGCAATGATTGTAAGTATGAAAAATGATCATATTACTTTTTCAGTGCCGTTGTAACTTTGAATGGTCACGAAATGAAAGGTGTTGTAAGTCAAGGACTACCCTTATAATGGAAATATGTCCTCTCTGTAAAATGTCTTGATTGGGTATTTTATTTTTACTGTTATTGTAAATCCGAGCTGTGGTGACCACAGTTCCCCCTGTGGCCTACAGTTCTACAGCCATAAAAGTGAAGGATTTTAAAGGAGATGCAATGTTTTTTTCTATAATCGCCTGCCAATCGAAGAGCCCAATGCTGTTTAGTTTGACAGTCTTTTCTCCTGCAGTTTGGAGAGCTGCTCTTTGAAGAAGAAGTGGAGCAATGTGCTGATCTCTGCCAGAAAGTCCTGCAGCACTGCAGTAGCAGTATTGATACTACTCGGGTTCAAGCTTGTGCTACGCTTTACTTCTTGATGAGATACAGCTTCAGTTCCAGCAGTGTAAGAGTAGAGATGATGCTCTTTCTTCTAGTCGTGGCCTGAATCACAATTTGTGTTTACACTTTCCCTACTTTTTACAGAATAATTAACATCTACCATAATTCCTCTTCTTTCATTCTTTTTTGGTGGTCCACTTGCTAAATGTTATTCTTCACTATTTGCAAAGGGATTCACTTTCTGTATTCCATGCAATGTTTTGGGGGATTTGGGGAAATTGGTACTGCCATAGGATGAAGATTATATTTTCAACAATTATTTTTGCACATGTCAGTATTGTAAGTCTGAAATTCAAAATTTAGAATGATGGCCTGTTTAAAACAATCTTGTAAACCATCAAGGATTACTTAATTTAAAATTTATAACTGGAATAGAAAGAAGCAAATAACGGCATAAATTGGATTTGTCAAGATCATACATTTCAATGTTTAATTATATCTCAGCCTCATTATTTAATCTTGAACATAGAATAGCTTAAGGATATGCCATTATGTAAAATAAATAAAGCATAACTTTGTTTGACTGTCAAACATGAACAAGATAGCAGGTATAGGTATAAACATAAATATAAACAAAGGAAGTAGTACAGATAAATGGGGACAGTAAGATAGAGATGGTAGGCATGCTGGTGCGCTTATGCATGCCCCCGTTAAAGTTTGATTCTGTGGTTGCTTTCAGTAGGACTGTCTCAGAAATAAGGATTCTGTCCCATTCACTCAAAAGGAAATTCTAAAAATTTCTATGTATAGGATCTAGAAAATTGTAAATGTTTTAAATCTCGTGCACAGGAACTTTCTACTAATGAAAAATCTATGCACCTGATTTGCATCATCAATTATTTGTTTCCCCCCCACCCCTCTTTTATAAAAGAACTTTGCAAGAGTGAAAATGCAAGTGACAATGTCTCTGGCATCTTTGGTTGGTAAGACTTCAGAATTTAATGAAGAATATCTCAGAAGGTCATTACGGACCATTTTGGCATATGCAGAGGAAGATTTAGAAATGCAATCAACTTTGCTCCCAGGACAGGTAAGGCATTTTGTGGCCTTTAATTCTTTTGCATTAATTTACGCTTTCTATATTTAGATAAATTTATTGAGCAAAACCTGTATTGCTTACTCATAGGTAAAAACAGCAGCAAAGGCACTTACTTCAGCAATCAAAGCTATATCTAATCTCTCCAATAATTTTTAGTAAAGCTTCAGCGAAAATACTGTAGGGTTATTGGCAGTTCTTAGAATGCTCTTTTTTCTTGTTATTGCTCAAAGCAAGGAAGAAGCATCTAACCTCTACAAAACTGTGCTTTGCAAATTACCCTAGAGCAGGAATGTCCAATCTGAGCAACTTTAAGACTTGTGGACTTGAACTCCCAGAATTCCCCCATGGCTGGCTGGGAAATTCTGGGAGTTGAAATCCAGATGTCTTAGAATTGTTAGGGTTGGGAAACCCTTGCCCTAGAGAGAGGATGAAGTAATTGGTAATAAAAATGATGGGGAAAATACTGCTGTATTTAGTTAAGGAACGGTTGGCATAAAGGTCCAAAAAATAATGCCATTGATGCCTGACATGAATCACATTTAAAAGAACCCGAGGAATAAAACAATAGTATATCAACTTAATAAATATGTCTTTTGTTCCTGTCTCCTTTTGTTCTTGGCTTATTTGAGCCAACAAACGAATCTGAAAAGCTTTCTGGAAATACAGTTCAGTTATTTATTTTTGTTTGAATTAGGAAACTCCTTAATGTTTTAGGAACAGGCTATCATGTAATATCTTGACTTCCCCAGTCCCCACCCCTAATCTATCAGTCCTATTTTATCAAGTTGGAGGAAGTAGGAAACTGTTGCTAATGGAAAAATTCTTGATCTGATTCCCAGTTTGTCAAAAAACAAGAATACAAAAGCTGAGTCCTCAGGCAAAGGATAAGTCCCTATCATGATTGGTTATGGTGATATATTCTAATTCAAATAAGATTACATTGAACTGGAACTGGAACGCTGCTCATTGTGCTCACATTGCAATCCTTGAGGAATATCGCTTACATGATATAATAAGAAAGAAATGTAATATTTTAGAAGTTATATTGTATGACCCCAATTTTGTTAGGCGTTGTTGGTAAACGGAAGCCCCATTTTCAATATTCTTCATTGTGGGGTGGGGTGTCCATTTCCTTATCAGTGATAGTTTTTTTGAAATCTGAGGGGAAAACCTGAAAATTTGTTTGAATTTATTTAGGTGGAAGAATTGTTGCACAATCTGAATTGCATATTATCAGACACAGTAAAAATGCGACAGTTTCAAGAAGACCCAGAGATGCTTATGGATCTTATGTACAGGTTGAAAACTCTAGCATTTTTCTAGCATTCAGATCACTTACAGTTTAGATTCTAGTTTAGAGACTTCTGATGTCTTGCACTGAATATCTATTTTTCCAAAGTGGTTATTGCATCTTCCTTGGAGAAGAGGGTTCCTTATTAATTCTAAGTTTTTAATCTAGGATTTTATTAAGTTTTTAATTCCTTTTACTGGTATATATATATTCGACAAAAATAAATTGATTCTATGGTGTAGTTTCTCATAAAAATTACAAGTGGCCTACCTGTACTAATGACCCAGATTTGAATGCCTCTCCTCCAGAGATGGTATTCAGCAGGTTCTGACCAGTTCTGGAGAACCAGTAGCAGAAATTTTGAGTAGTTCAGAGAACCGGCAAATCCCACTCTGACTGAAGATTTTATAGTAACCTTCCCCTGCCATGCCCACCAAGAACTGGTAGTAACAAAATTTGAATCCCACCACTGCCCTCCTCTGTATTCATGTGACTACACTTCAAGTGCTCAACAACCAGGCTTCATTTACAGTAATTTGCAGCCTCCTGTGGTCCCATGGCCAGGTTTTAGAATGATTTTGTCAAAAGCTGCTGTTTACTTCTGTTTCTCAGCAGAAGCAATCCATAGCGAAACATGGGTGTGCATAACAAAACCTTGGCATTCACTTAACGATTACCACCCAAAAAAGGCTGTAAAATCAGGGTGACTCAATTTACAATCATCACAAGTTATGGCATTGATTGGCAGGCTCCATTATGATCCTAATTTGAGGATTATCTGATAATTAGAGGATTATTATTTTTTGGCAGCATGATAAAAAGCTCATTAAAATTACCTTTGGAATTTAGTCTGTTGATAAATGTGTCATTGAAAAACTAATCTACATAAGGCCTCATTAGAAATGTGTTGCAGAACATAAGGAAAGAGATATTTATGAGGCAGTTCTGATGTAACCTTTTTGTTAGTAGTAAAAGAGATTGAGATATGGTAAATTGTATGGAATATTATTATTTTCTAGTTACTTGCCATTTTCAAGCCAGATGCTATGGTTCAAGATCCAATAATATGATATCGTTCATCATTCAAGCAAAAAACCAAATCAAACATTCTTTTTATCATGTTATTTTCTTAGAATTGCCAAAGGGTATCAAACTTCACCAGACTTAAGGCTTACCTGGCTTCAGAACATGGCAGAGAAGCACACTAAGAAAAAATGCTACACAGAGGCTGCCATGTGCCTCATTCATGCTGCTGCTCTTGTGGCAGAATATTTGAGCATGTTAGAGGACCATAGTTATCTGCCAGTTGGAAGTGTCACTTTCCAGGTAGGAGCAAATTACTCCTTTTCATGCAAGTCTTTTTCTGGGTAACCAAGGTAATGTCCTGGGTTAAGCTAGATTGATTCCACAAATGCTATAAGCACATTCACTGAAGCTTAACAAGGGTGACAGGATAAAAACCAATAGCCAAAGCAGATTGCAGAAATAAAGCAGGGAGAAATAGCCTACTTCTCATTATTGGTACTGCATGAATCTTTCTAGGCAGATAAGAAGCTTGTAAGATTTAAATCCTTTCTATGCACTCAGCATCCCTGCACACTGAAAACTACATATTCAGTATAATTAGTTTAGAAATCCAAAAGCTTATTGTTCTATGCCACACTACTTGCCAAAAAAAAAAAAAAAAATAGGCAGGGTATGATATCAATTTAAAAGTTACCTAATTTAGAGTAGAGAGCCAGTTTGCCATTATGTGTGCCATGTGTATAATGATTAAGGCATTGAGCTAGAAACCAGGAGACCATAAATTTTAGTCCTGCCTTGAATTAGAAGCCCATTAGGTGACATTGGACCAATCACTTCCTCTTGGCGCTGGAAAGGAGGCAAACATTTCTGAAAAATCTTGCCAAGAAACTGAAAGGTTTTGTTCAGGCAGTCTCTGAGAATTGGACACAACTGAACAGAAAAAAAAGTTAAAGTGAATTCTAACTTATTCACTCTTTGTAAAGAGTGAATCTTAACAAAGCAGAATGCAAATCAGGGGAAGCATGCTACAGAAGCAGTGGACTTGTGAAGAGAAAACACTACACAGATATTTTAAAAATTATTTTACCCTATTTATCCTATCCTATTATTTATTATAGGGATATAGAGTTCTGGGCAGAGATGTGGTCCCTTGTCCAAACCTGAAGTTATGGAGAATATAAATGTGTACATCCAAGGCCCACACATTCCAAGCTTGACAAAACCTAAGGATAAAACCTTTCCATCCTTACCTTAAGTTCAGTCTTCTTTCTAGTGTGTTGTAGTGTTCCCTATGCAGTGAATCATGTTCTTAAGTTTCAAAAACCATCCTGAATACTTTGAAACTGGCACATGCCAATCTTATTAAACATGCTTGTCTATACAAGTTTTCAAATGAAATTCTGAAGTTACAGCATGTTATATAGCAGATGAATTACTAAGTAAATCATTCTAGATAGGATATTTAATTGCAAAAGTTCCTCCCCTTAACACAAAGTCCAGTTAAAATCAATGATTTCTTTCAGAAATAAGACTGTTGGTGGGCAAACAATATTTTCCTATACAAACTGAAAATGAGCATTCACATATATTACTACTTGAGTTATGAGAGATGAAGGAAAAAAATGAATATTTGTCGGTAAAATTTGGTGGAGTTTTTTTCTTTTTCTTTTTGCCAGATTATATTTTAATAATATAAAACAAAAGTAAAAGGAATAAAGAAAGATTTCTATTAGAATACAATATTCAGAGTTGCCTATTCTGCAACTTCTTGTTCTCCTTTTCAGAATATTTCCTCCAATGTCCTAGAAGAGTCCGCTGTTTCGGATGATATCCTGTCTCCAGATGAAGATGGAGTTTGCTCTGGAAGATATTTCTCAGAGCACGGGTTGGTGGGACTGCTGGAAAATGCTGCTGAGCTTTTTAACACTGTGAGTAGCAGTACACCATCTTTTATTTATTCTGTTTATTTATATATGTCTTTAATTGGATTTACAGGCTGCTGCAACTCTAGGCAGCTTACATCTCTAAAAGCAGGATCAATAAAATGAAAGTAAAAGGCATGCACATCTAGAACAAACAATCCAATGCATCAAAAGAAAACTAACTTGAGCTTAACAGCCATCTTAACGCCAGGCCCGAGAGCCAAGCCAGCTTTTCAAAGATTTGTAGAACTGTTGTGGAGAGGAGTCATATGCATTTCCAGGGGGGTGCTAGAAATATTTCCTAATAAATGACATTGTTTAATTTAAAATATTTATGTCCTGCTTATTTGAATTGCTTGGTTTAAAACCAAATGTGGGTGGGTACATGAAGGCACTGTTGTATTCATGGGAATAAGGAAAGACTTTGGTTGACTTCTTTGCTTAAAGAAATTATCCTGAAGCTCTGTAAATTTAAGTATATTTCTTTCTTTGTTTAGTCCAGGGGTGTCCAACCTTGACAACTTTAAGACTTGTGGACTTCGACTGCCAGAATTGGCTAGGAAATTCTGGAAATTGAAATCCACAGGTCTAAAAATTGCCATGCTTGGACACCCCTTGTTTAGTCACTTGTGCGGACAATCTCATTTCAATACCAGTTTGTAGTAAAGTGATATAGTCACCATTCATATTCCACGTCATATCATTTTAGTTCTAGCAATATCAAATCCAATATGATTTTGGATCCAAAGATTTTGTCTGAACTGAGTACAGCCTTAATTTACACATTAGCAGTGGTCTGATTTACACAGCGCATTAAGCAGTGGTGCACTTTGCTTGGTTTTGTTTAGCACGGTGTGAAAACACAAGGTTTGTGAGCATGTGAGCCTTGTCACTGTGGCTTCGCTGGGGAAAACAGTGTACAGCGGAGCAAACATTTCTTAGTCAGGCATGATGCTCTAACTGTGGTAATTTCCTGATGAATGATTGAAAGTATTTTAAAAAATGTTTCTTGTTTCCACAAGGGAGGATTGTATGAAATTGTCAATGAGGTCTACAAGATTGTCATCCCCATTTTGGAAACAAATCGAGACTTTAGGAAGCTTTCTTCTGTTCACAGTAAACTCCAAAAGGCTTTTGAGAGCATAATAAATAAGGTACTTCTTCTGTTGTTGGGCTACAGTATTTGTATATTGATTAGGAAGATAAGGATATTTGCAATATAGGTAGTTCTTGACTTACAACCACTCATTTAGTGACCATTCAAAGTTCCAACGGCACTAAAAAGAGTGACTATTTTTCACACTTATGACGGTAGCAGCATCCCAATGATCATCTGATCAAAATTTGGATGCTTGCCAACTGGCGCATATTTATGATGGTTGCAGTGTCCCAGGGTGATGTGATCACCTTTTGTGATCTTCTGAGAAGCAAAATCAAGGGGAAGCCAGATTCCTTTAACAACCATGTTACTCTCTTAATAACTGCAATGATTCCCTTAACAATTGTGGCAAGCAAGGTCATAAAAAGGGGCAAAAGTCACTTAACAACTGTCTCTCATTTAGCAATGGAATTTTTGGTCTCAATTGTGGCCATAAATTGAGGATTACCTGTACAACCCTATTTCCCCCCTGCTTAAAATTACACTTTAATGAAGATGTGCTATTCAATAAATACCTGTCTGCTGTGCTATTTGTATTAACGTAGGATTCCACTACATTATTTTTTTCCCAAGTAGCTAAAAAGCTTTGTAAGGTTACAAATGCTCTGTATATATTTACATTCAGCTAAGAGCCATACTTTTTTTTTTTGCAAACTCGATAATTCTTTGTGTAAATTGCTCCAAATCTTTGGTTGATTGATTGAAATACAGACAGACACATTGTTGATCAGGTACTAAAACAAGTAGCTAACTTTGATAGTGTTGTGAATGGGAGCAGAATTCACCTTCAATAAAATTCCAAGAAATGATTTTCACACAGAAAGTTTTCCAAATTTGTAACTTTAAAAGTTGTGGCCTTTACTCTCAGAATTCTTCAGCCAGCCTTGCTGCTGGGGAATTCTGGGAGTTGAAGTCCACAAGTCTTAAAATTGCCAAGTTTGGAGAGCCCTGATCTCGTCAGTTCTTCTGGGCTACACTTAAAAGTAAAACACAACTGCTCTTTGGAAAACAGCTGCAAAAAAGACAGGTTTATTTCAGTGATTTTGTAATCATCAATCAGGGTCAAAAGAGAATGTTTGGGACTTATTTCCGTGTTGGTTTCTATGGAGCCATCTTTGGAGATCTGGATGAACAGGAGTTTGTTTATAAAGAGCCTGCCATAACCAAACTTCCTGAGATATCTCACCGATTGGAGGTAGGTAATTATACCTATAATTTTAAAAATGTAGCAAAAGACTATTCAGATAGATAGTTTTATAAACTGAATAGAAACGGTAAAGGAATAATTTTGTTTATAGTCTCCTAAATTAATCTTACCTGATGTCATGGGACAGCAGCCCCTACAATGCCTTCTGGGGATTCTGGGGTTTATAATTCATGCAGATCTAGAGATTTTATTTCACTAAATATTATTTTTATTTTGAAACTGGGAGCTTAGGGTTGGTTTCTAAGCCAATTGTTGCCAAACTCTCTTGTGGAATGTGATGAGTGAATCTCTGGCCATAATCAGGAGCATCAGTGTTATCTGCAGGTGTTTAGTTATAATGCAATAAAATGTACTCTGCTATTTTTGCTATTCTCTGGATATACTATAGTCGACCTCACCAATTCCTTGGATGCATTTAATCTTTAGTCCTTTTAATGCTTTGGAGTAGGTTGCTTATGTTGGTTCTCACTTCAGCTCAGGTAGCCTTTTTTTCTTTTTTCAAACGTATTATAAAACCTCCTAAAGCACTTAAATAATTAAACATAAATAAGTACAAGATCACAAGGGGGTTAAAATCAGCGTATTATATGTGGTGCAGCCAAAGAATGGTCTTCCTGTTGCCACAGAATTCTCAGACTGATGGGGAAAAAAAAGCATGTTGTGAGAGCTTTCCAGAAAGCTATAAGGACTGGGGTTAGCCTCCCCTCGTGGGGGATGAATAGCACTAGCAATAGCACTTCCCAATGATCATACTGCTTCATAATGCTTTACAGCCCTCTCTAAACAGTTTATAGAGTCAGCATATTGTCCCCCAAAATCTGAGTCCATATTTTACCAACCTCCAAAGGATGGAAAGTTGAAAACCTTGACTTGGTGAGAATCGAACTGCCGAACTGTTGGCAGCCGGCAGTCAGCAGAAGTGGCCTGCAGTGCTGCATTCTAACCACTGTGCCACCATGGCTCTCTCCAAAGGAGAGATGCTACAGCAGAAAAGGTTCATCTCTTAGGTGTCATCCTTCCTCTCCTACTGGATATGATGGGATGTGTTCATTTAATCGGAGAGAGATAGTCCCTCAAATAGTCTGGCCCCGTGTCATGTAGGACTTTAAATGTCAAAAAATACACTTCAACTTATCACTTGACTTATTCCGTAGACTTGTGTGTATATGTATTATCTATACTCATGATTTTGTTTCCTTCTCAGGGATTTTATGGTCAGTGCTTTGGAGAAGATCGCATTGTTGTGATCAAAGACTCTATTCCTGTAGAAAAGAACAAGTTAGATCCCAGAAAGGTATGGTAACATTACTTCTAACTTTTATTTTGCAGTTAAAAGCCTCTAAAGTCTGAGCCTAAATTAAGACAAGTTTGTCCAAATGAAAAGGGAGTAGAGTCTGGGAAGGCATCAGCACAGTATTGCAGGATCCAGATGCCTATGGTGAACATCCCAGAATAGTATGGCAGAGAGAGACTAGAGTTCATTCTTGCAAGTGGTCTTGCAAGATCCAGTCTTGCATGGTGGGTGCTGGTCCGCTAATGAATGTCAGCTAAATAAGAATAGGATACAGGACATGCATAACAAATACCTTCTCTTTTTCATGTGTGACTCCCTTTAGCCTTGAGCTTGATAATAATTAACCTACACGGCCCTACATGGTGCAGTAGTTAAGGCATCACATTGGAACCAGGAGACTGAGTTGTAGTGCCGCCTTGGGCATGAAGCTAAGTGAGTTATCTTGAGCCATCACTCTTTCGCTCTCTGCCTAGGAAGCAGACAGGGGCAAACTACGTCTGAGAAACCTTGCTAAAAAATAAGGAGGGACAACTCCAGGCAGTAACCAGGAGGCAACACTAAGATGAAGATCCCAAATAATAATAATTACATCCTGTGACAATACCTTCAGCACCATCAGACAACAAGATCTGCCTGTCTAAGATCCTTGGGAAGAAATCAACAGACGGATAAAAATCTCAATTCCAGTCTAAATATCTAGCTGCCTGTGTGATGATTCATAGCAATAATTAACATATAAGACTTACCTACTCTACCTTCTCCCTAGGCCTATATACAGATTACCTATGTGGAACCATACTTTGATGACTATGAGATGAAAGACAGAGTGACCCCCTTTGAGAAAAACTTCAATCTTCGACGATTTATGTACACCACCCCTTTTACTCAGGATGGGCGTCCACGAGGAGAGCTGAGTGAACAGTATAAGAGGAAGACCATTTTGACCACAATGCATGCTTTTCCTTACATCAAAACTAGAATCAATGTAATTCAAAAGGAGGAGGTAATGCACATATCTTAAGAAGGAGCAGTGAATCTGTAGCTTCAGGGTTGTATTGTACCTTTGTCCTACTTTTGGAATTTCCTCTGATCACAACTGCTGAAGATACAATTTTCAGTCATTTTAAGGCCAGGAAAAACTATTAAAACTATAAAGTTTTTTACTATAAAGTTTTTTAACTTTATAGTGTATAGGCTACAATACTTAGACTGCAAAAATGCTTAGGATCCCTAAATGGCAAAAGAGATACAGAAAATGCTGGGTCACTGTTGCCATTTACTGAGTAACCTTGATGCTTTGTAGACCAGATATTGTAGTCAAGTCCTTAAAAAGGGATTAGAGATAACACAAAGTAAATCTCTCAAATTCTTGAGGGGAAAAAGCCTGCTCCAGTGTACCTGCGTGGCCCCGTGCTTGTCTTCCAGACTTTTATTTTATTAATGTCTACATTTTATTAATGATCTTTGATTTCAGTACGTGTTGATGCCAATTGAAGTAGCAATCGAAGACATGCAAAAGAAAACCCTTGAGCTAGCAGTTGCCACCAACCAAGTGCCTCTGGATGCCAAAATGCTCCAGATGGTCCTTCAAGGTTCTGTAGGAGCTACCGTTAACCAGGTACATAAGGATACATAATAAAATACCTATGCTTTGCAGAGTACTATTTTTTGTTCAGCCTTACTGGCATATTGGGAAAACAGCAACAATGAAAATGTCATAACTATGTGTGCACGTACCCATTCCTGAAATAAACTTAAGTTTTTCATTGTTGCTCACATCATCGAATGATTCCTGCGGCTCTTACCAGGTGTATAATCTATTGGTATTCACTTTCTGATCTAGGTAATTTTATAATTTTGCTACCATAAGTAGCAAAATTAAGTAGATTCCTGGTGCTGATTTTCTTTTTATTTTCCCCCCATTCTATTGCACCTGGGATTCCCTGAAAATTCATCGCCCAATTAAAAGGCCCTTTTTGTTCTTCTATTGGGTGTTACGTGCTAATATTTCTATAGATAACAAAATGTCGTTCCCTAATACAGTTAAATGTTATTCTAATAAGGGACCACTAGAGGTAGCCCAAGTGTTTCTGGCGGAGATTCCAGATGATCCAAACCTTTACCGACATCACAATAAACTGAGATTATGCTTCAAAGAGTTTATAATGAGGTAAGTAAAGAGGACAGAGAAATCAGTTAATCTTGCAATTACCCTGAGTGGGTCTGTACTAGCAGATTTGGGTGCGAGAGGGCTTCATAATGAGGGCTAATAATTCAATCCAATGAACCTCCTAGGCTTGTTGTTATGGAGACAAAATGAAGAAATAACCTCATATTGGTGGCCTTAAGCTTTGACAGAAAAGGTGGGAGGGCATACATCTAACAAGTAAAAAGTCACAGGATCTGCACTGCATTATACAGTAATCACTGATAAAGCATATTTCTACATTTATAGAAGGAAAACTAATAATGAGATTGCCTCCAATTGTAACATAAGGAGTATGTTACTTTTAATATTCATCTTTTCCCATCCTACTTTTTCAGAATGAGGTCACTAATATACATATTCTGGTCAAGTGTTTGATGTCACTACACATGGCTTAAGTGTAACCCATCACCAAGTAATTGTTTTTTTCCATTATTTGGGCAACAGGTGTAGAGAAGCATTGGAAAAAAACCGGCACCTGATTACCCCTGACCAAAAAGAATATCACAAGGAACTGAAGAAGAACTATGAGAAATTAGAAAACAGCCTCAGACCAATGATTAGGAGGAAAATCCCAGAGCTATATAAACCTCTTGTGAAATTTAACAGTATTTCAAGGTATTAAAACAATATTATATTTTGGATGCTGACTGCATCAAAGCATGTGTTACACAGGAGTGAGGAGCATCCAGTCAGGATCAGGTCATCAGAATTGTTATACAGTGTCTTAATAAAATTAGGTTTGCACAATAAACTGAGATAATCTTTATAATGCAGAAAAGAATTTTTATCCTATTCCTGATTTAAGTTACAATTGCTAAACGGGGAATATATCCTGTCTCCATCTAAGCCAAAATGTATCTTTGGGATACAGCAAATATAATTCAACTGTTTCTAAATTGAAAATAAGATGTGCTTTTAAAGAATTAGCCTAGATTAAAAAATGCAAAAAGCCAAAACCTATAGATGTTTTCCCCAAATTAATTTTTAGCCTGATTTGTGTTTCTATTTTTATATTTCTATAAAGGCAAAATCCTCTGGATTTTGATGATGTACATTTTATACTATAGCCATTTAAATTTAAAGGCTATATTATATGAACATAGTATTCAATATTTGAATAGATCATGTCTTTTCTTCTAGTTGTTTCTATATAAGATGGTGCACTATTTAAATATGTTGCAGTAATATATAGTTATGTAATCAGTCATATAATAATAAAACAAGGAGTATATTGAATAATGTACTTCTCAGAAATATATTAATTCTGCTTCAAGGGAATAGCAATTTTTTTCTGTCTACTGACACCAAGAAAGACTTTATTTGCAGACTGAATGTTCTTTGATTGTCTTTTTAAAATCTCTCTCCCTCTCTTTCCACACACGTTTCCATTTTCACATTTTAAAATGATATTATCATTGTTGTTCATTTCAGAGATTTTTTCAAGAATTCTAGTTTTAGGAGGTATGAACTGCCCACGCAGAACTCTTCTTAGGAAGAATAGTCTTATGAAAACAAGCAATCCTTCGGCAACAGAATCAAATGAAGGAAGACACTGGAAGCTCTTCTCACCATTCCTTATGGCCACATTTTGTCAATATCATGACCAGCAATTGCTACATAAATATGACTCAAAATGGCCATTGGCTGCAAGAGGGCAGATTGCTGAGACTTTTCTCAGTTTAATATTATTTGTACTTCCAAAGAAAATATTCCTGCATTTTCTCCAAAGATATAAAGGCCAGTTAATAGATGTTGCACAGTCTTCCCTTTTTGTATGTTTAAATAGCTGTGAAGACTACTTTGTGGATCTTTGATCACAGCAGTCCTATGAAAATGACCAGAATTAATATAAAGAGCATTTAGCTTAATCATGGATGGCATTCAAATTATATAGACAGGTTCTCCGGAGAGTGCAAATATCGACAGTAACAAGGTTTAATTAAATAAGATTTAGCTCAAGTAAAATCTGATTGAGCTTAATAGGTAAATTATGAATATGTACAATTCTGATTTGTTGCATGAAATCAACACTCTGACAGGTGGCATTGCAATGGGCCTATTAAGCAATTGTGTCATAGAAGCTGAGGTTTTATTTTATCAAAAAGGATAAAAAGCAAGTTTAATAAACTTGAAAAATAGGATTTGATAACAATGGAGAGTCCATCTTAATTATATTTTTTCTTACTGTTATAGCTACATAATTCAATTGCTGAATTATGTATATTGTTATATACATAACAAAGGTGAACTCACAGCTGCCAGTTCTTTAGCTGGGCTGGCCTTTATATACATTGTGATACTCTTATTATTATTATTATAAAACTAGTAGTAGATTTATTATAATTTTAGAAATATGAAGTGCTTCTTGATAATCGCATATTTCTGAATATTTGGTAAAAGTATTTTTTCCTGTTACATACCTGTGTATATGTATATAGTGTTGTAAATTGTCCAAGTCTTTGAGGGCAACTTAATATTTTGGCACTTTTAAACTTCAAGATCTACAATTGATATATATATATAATTTTTTAATGAAATAAAATACTTTAGTATGAAAAATCCTTGTCTGATTTCTGATTCAAATACAGTAGCACTATACTATCCTCTTTAATTTTCCAAACTCCATGTTTGGAAAAGAAGACAGTAGAGCAAGACTTTGACAAATGTCAACTACACTGAGCAACATATGTTCATTAGCAGTAGGATGCTATACATAGCAGTGCTTGATATTACTTTACTATATGTATGGACCTAACACTGGTGGCTCTTGTTCGGTGCAGGTAGTTCTTGACTTAAGATATTCATTTAACAACTGTTTGAAAGTATAACAGTGCTGTGAGAGTCTATGACAATTCGCTGTGGCCAACTGGCCAGGGCCAATTAGCCACAGCCAACTTCTGTGGGACAACTCACTGTGGGACAAAAATTACGTTAATATCAAAGAAATGGTGGAATTGAATCAGTAAAGAAAGGATGAAAAAGGAGGGAGAGAATGAAATATGAATGACAACAATTAAAATGATTATTTTAAATAATTAAATTGAACAGTTAAATTGTCCTACAATGAATTGGCTGTGGCAAGTTGTCCCACAGTGAGTTGGCTGTGGTAAGTCGGCCTTGGTGAATTGGCTATGGCAAGTTGGCCGTGGTGAGTTGTCCCATTTGGAAGCAGTGACTTAACCCCTTGCACTTATAATCATTGCAGCATCCTCACTGTCACATGTTCACAATTTGGGTGTTTGGCAACTGGCATATATTTACAATGGTGGCAGGATCCTGTGGTCATATGATCACCCTTTGTGTCCTTACCAGCCAGCTTCTAACAAGTCCTTGAGAGAAGTTGGATTTGTTTAATTACTGCATGGTTCACTAAAAAGCACAGCAAAAAAGGCTATAAAATTGGGCACGGTCACATGATGACTCATTTAAGAACCACATCGCTTAGCAACAAAAGTTTGGTCCCAATTGTCAGAAGTTGAGGACTATCTGTATCACTTTACACTTGCATTTTTTTTTCCAGATCAACTAAATGTGAGCATGGAATGGCTCTACATTTGAACAGCACTTTAGGACAATGGACATGGTGATAAATCTGTTCTTGGTTTCCATGGCTTAATTAAACACAGGATTCTATGTCGCCAAAATGCAATTCTCTCTACTGTAGCATTATATCTCAGAATTGCTGATTAGGCATCAGTATTCAGCTAGCTTATTCTTCTGTTACAAATTGCTCCCTTCAACTTGAAAGAACAGTAACTGAATTGAACTTTTAAAAAAAAGCAAGTAGCCTTATTTACTACTATTCAAAATAATACATGAAAGGTCCACAAAAGCTTCTTTAAAGTGGCATTCTACATTAATCATGTTGTGTTGTCAGTTGGGTAAAGCAAATAGTAAGATCATTTCCTAAAAACTAATAATTTAAGAATCTTGGCATGTATCTGCAAAATGCCTGTTTTTAAGCACTCTCCCTTGAAGTATTTTGGAATATCTTCAAGAATACAAAATCAACACTGAATGGAGCAAGGGACCTAACACATTCCATTTGTTCACTCCTGTGTTCAGCTTTGCCATTTGTTTGTTTTTTATAAATAGCTGTGGAAAGTGTCAAGGCAGAGAAAACAGAGAGTCGACCGCTTACCTGTCTTAACTAGCCTGTGTCTTATGTTAAAATACACATAAAGCGTGACGAACCAGTTTGACAGATTCTTCACATGACATCTGACACACTTGAATCGAGTTGCAAATTTTTAAATTTTAACTTCTATGTGCTGTTTTACATCATAATATTTTATTTGTACACTGCCCAGAGTTTTTCTGTGAGGGAAATGGGTGGTTTCAAAATTTGATAAATACATAAAAATAAATGTGTACATTCTTAAACTGATAAATAACATTATCAATTGCTGAATCGTGCCCTTATTAGCATTAAGTGAGACTTTACAGCCTATGAAGTCTCGTATATAACTTTCATTGAGCCTATTGTCTACAAACAGAAGCAGCTGGCTGACCTTATTTGAGTTCAGAAGATAAGCAGGGTTAAGTCTTTTAAGACATGGATGGATGTCTAAGTTGGCTAGAGGGAGACTTTGTACTGATGTATAAAAAGGGATTTTCTGGTTGCGGATTCTATTTTCCCCTTGGTCCAATCATAACTCTGATTTTTGTCTTGGTAATTTTTTTCTTTTTGTACAGTTGAAGTTGGTGCCAATTAGTACAACCAGCCAGTGTCATTAGATATTTGCAAGAACCACTTATTTATTTTAAAAAGTATTTGTTTCTGTTAATAAAAGTTACAGTTGAGTGGTGATGATGTCAGGGTACCTCTTCTATAATCCTAACACCATTGCTAGTTCTTTAATAGAAAACATCTGGGGAAGGTGCAAATAGCAGATGCCAAAAGACAGGCTAAGGCTAGGTACTATCAATAATGGGAGAAGAACATTCATCTTTAACAGATAGGAGATGAATTGGGTCTCAAAGGTGTTAAGTATTTGGCACATAAATCTCCCACTAGAATTTTAGGTGTTTTTACTAATTGAAATGTTGCGTCCTTCCAGTCCCTAGTCTTGTTTTCAAAAAGAAAACTCTTTGGCCAAAGTTGGACAACAATGGCAACAATGGCAACTTTATGACCTATGGACTTCAATTCCTATGACCTATGGAGTTGAAGTCTACAGGTCATAAAGTTGCCATAGTTGCTCACCCCTGCTATGGAGTACCTTTAACAAGATTGTAGATCTCACATATCACATTTTCCTGGCCTCCCAGAGCAATTAAATCTTATAATTAGTGGGAAGATACATAATTAGATTTTTGTCTTCCCTTCAGTTGTGTCTGTTTTGAGACTGCCTGGATAAGTCTTTGCAATTTTCTTGGCAAGGTTTTTCAGAAGTTGTTTGCCATTGCCATCTTCCTGGGACTGGTAGAAAGTGATTGGCCTAGTTACCCAACTATAGCTATTAACCTGAGGCTTAATCACAGCAGCAAACTTACTCTCTCATTGTTATTTGCCACTTAACTATGTGAGGTATTTTTATGGAGCATA
Organism: Hydrophis major; assembly: GCA_033807585.1. Lineage (NCBI taxonomy): Eukaryota > Metazoa > Chordata > Lepidosauria > Squamata > Elapidae > Hydrophis > Hydrophis major. Next base: position 290,128,070 of record CM066329.1, on the reverse strand, counting down.
CTGTTGGAATCTATTCCTAAAATAGGAATGAAAATGAGATGGATTACAAGCCATTTCAAATTTGGCTCAACTCAAAGTTGCAAGATGAAATGGAAGACTGACGAAGAATCAGATAGAGAAAAGGAAGTTATTTCAATTACAACCCAAGAAAGACACCCCTCCCTCCTGATTCAAGAATTTACCTTCTGGAATAAGATACCCTTAGAGATCTGCGTGGCTCTCTGCCTAATGCCATTCCAGAAGACCTTGAAGACATGATTATTCTTGTCGGATAAGTTTTTGCAAATGTTCTGTTTTGAGTTCCATTTTGGTTATTTATAGTTTATTGTATTCGTCTTTATTTCTGCTTGATAATCTGAGTCACCCAGACTAATTTTAAGGCAAGCATGTTATATCTAACAACAGAAATAAACAAATAAGCAAGCTTTTATGCCAACAATCTGTCTCCACCTGATTCTGAGGGCATCGTTATCAAACTTGCACCAAGGCAAAATGCCATTGGAGCAATTAATTTCAAACACAAGATATTTCCCAGGGGAAAAAGAGTTAAACCATCAAGGCTGACACAAGCCATTTAAAAACAACCATAGCTGTGTGCACACAACATGCTAATCTGAAAGCAAACCATTTGCTTTAATATGTTGCATAAAATGGACCTCTATCATCTTTCAGCTCCCAGAATGCCTTTCTCAGTTAAGCTAAAACTAGACAAACCACATTATAGATTTGTGCATAGCTTTTCAAACTTTTTTTAGTCTTCCTTACCTTAGACTGCACATAAGGAAGAAGTCCAGGGAAACATCAGCAGAAAACAGAAAGCTAGATCAGCGTTTGCTTTGAATTCTTATGGTTGTTCCAGGAGTTATAGTATTTTAAAATATAGTCCACATTTCAGGATATTCTGCTATTACATTAAGAATGTACAAAAATGAATATACAGTAATGAGGATTTCGGGGTTGAGGGGGAGAGACATTAGGAAGACAACAGCTATCCAATTTCTCCACCCCATCCAGTCAATCCTTGACTTCTTTAGGTTTGCTGAAGAAATATACTTTATCGGAATTATTAATAATCTGAGGCAGTTCTTTACATTTGAGTAAACATCAATAAAAGCTCTTAAAGGAAAAATGAGAGAATTTAATAATAAAATTCATAATCAGGAATATTTGGGGTTTTAGTTGCAGTTGTAACTTTTCAGATGCTAAGATCAATTCACAAAGATTTGCAATACTGTAATCAAAAGTTGTAATAAGAATAAAAAATGTGAATGACCCCATCTGTTAAAATCAGTTGATGAGTAAATTTTAAAATTATTCAATAAGTTCAAAAGCAATATGGAAAAGATGAAAAGGATTTATTTTTTAAAAAATCTTTATTCCAAGCTTAAAAAACAGAATAATTATGATTACAGTTATACTGAACAGGGGCTGAATAAAGAAAGCTATATAATGGTACGATTTTTATATAAAAAAAAAGTAAACAAAAATAAGGATTAATGAAAATGGCTGGCCTGAGGAAAAACGGAAAGGGTGAAACAAAGAGTTAAATCATGTTTAATTGCAAATGGAGTGGATAAAAGAGAAAGGCTCTACTGTGTCCTCAAGCAGGATATGAAGACACAAGAGGTTTTGAGAATGCAGATGAGGAAACATTTCAAATGTTGACAGATCTACAGTTTGAAAGACTTCTTGAGGCAAGCTATGGTTGAAACATTCACTAGAATTCCAAAACTATCAAGGCTGATATATGACAAATTGGAAGCTGATCACTAAGTGGTGAATTTTAATTACAGACTTTTTAGGGGCCCCCTTCAAATAGCCTTGGGGAAAATGTAAGAAATGCTTGTTTTATATTGATAATCTATAACACTAATCAGGTAAGTGGCTTCTCCACAACAGCTTCCCTGTTGAGTGGGTTTGATTGAGACTGATTGATCCAAGGTTACCCAATGAGCTTCCATAGCTGAGAACAGACTAGAACCTGTATCTCCCCACACATTAACCATGATGTTACATTTAAGTCTCATAGCATTGGCTGATATGTTGGAAGCTGCTATGGCTTCGGCTTGGATGTTGTGTAAATCAAGCCATTGTAATGCATAAACAGTGATTTGTGTTGCTGTGCACTTGTTGTCTCAGTCATTGAAAACTACTGTGTGGAGGGATACTAGACAGAAGAACCGGCTACAAACAAAAATAAAATTGAAGAAGCACCAGACAAAATCAAAATATAAAACACTCTTCCATCTTTTTCTGAGATTATCAGGCTGGTGGTCATGAGAATTGAAATCCAATATATAAGGCTGTTATATTATATAAATATATGATCTTTTTCTATAAACATAAAAAAGTCCTAATCACTAAGTATCTGCCAGAATTTTAGTGGAGGTGATGAATATTAAGGTACTTTCAGTATAATAATTGGCTCAGACTGATAACCCAATCAGTTAGAGGGAAGAAATTAGAGCTTTGTAATAATTGGCTCAGACTGATAACCCAATCAGTTAGAGGGGGAAAGCAAAGCTGTGTAATAGAATATAAAAAGTGATGTTGTGCTCATTTCTATATTAGCCATAAACAAACAAGATAATTCAAAATAAAGATAAAACTATGCAGCCATTTACAAGAGCTCAGAGATCTTAACAAGAGCTGCTATGGCTACAGCAAAGTACCAAATGAAAAGATACTTACCATTAACTTCAAGAACATTTCTTTGGAAAATAAACCAAGATCATATGGATGAGTATTATAAGAGAATCTAGCCAAATGTCGCATATTCAACCCAGGACTGTTAAACAACTCATAGCATAGCATGATGTGTTAGCTTTATATAAGTGTTGCAGCAAGTTTGTTTGCATATGAGATATTCCTGATTATTTTATAAAGTACTACTTATAGGTTAGTACCAGAGGTGGGATTCAATGGTGTAATAACTGGTTTGGTGAGCGTGTGCTTTGTGCGTGCACTGCATTTGACAATCATCATCTCCTGGAAGCCCTGTGTGTAACACAGGGCACGCGCAGCAATGAGCTATGCCATGCAAAGCAGTCGAGGTTGAAAAAGCAGGAAATAAAGAACAGCCTAGACCCTGGGCAGGTGAGTGGACCAAACAGAAGAACAGAAGACCATTGGAGCAAACCAGTTCCCTCTCAGCTGATCTTTGGAGCTACCGGTTCAGTAGAACTGGGCCAAACCGGTAGAATCCCACCTCTGATTAGTACCCATGGTACCCTATCTCATAATCCTTATTTGGGTCTATATACCCATATATTTTCTTTGTGGTTTCAAATGATAAGGTCCTTTTGTGTCGTTGTTGTTTTAAAAAAAGATCTGCCTGGACTATCCACCAGTTAAGCTTGCTCTTCTCTCCAATGCATCAGGCCCAGGTTCAAACTGTTAGGAATTATTTGCTCTCACTTCACATACTGACGCAACAGATAGCATTTCTGGAGGGGGAACAAAATAAATATGAAATGTACATAAAGGAAATTGAGAAATCCACAATTCAAAGAAGTGTTAACAATAGCAATAGCTACTTAGACTTATATACTGCTTTATAGTGCTTTTACAGCCCTCTCTAAGCATCAGCATATTGCCCCCAACAATCTGGGTCCTCATTTGACCAAACTTGGAAGGATGGAAGGCTGGGTCAACCTTTAGACTGTCAAACTCCCGGCCCATGGTCCAGATGAGTCATGCGCTGGCCACACCCACACCCAGTTTAGCAAAAGGGGGAAAAGTCCTGATATTTCACATGACGCTGCCATGACGAAGTCAGTTTGACACCTCTGCTTTAGACATTCATTTAGAAGAGAGTCATAGAAATGCTGTCACTGTTTGAAGCAGAGAGGATCTGATGGTAGGAAGCATCTACTTCGGCATACCTAAGGGACAAGAGCCTTTGCCTTGTGCTAAACATCAGCTAAAACTACCTGAAATAATGCTTTGTGAAGTCTCAGAATCCATTTAAGGCAGGGGTGTCTAACTGGCAGCCCATGGGCCAGATGCACAGGCCACTCCCACCTCAGCTCTGCGAATGGGAAAAACATCACTAAACATCAAGTGATGGCAACGTGACACCCGGGATTTAAGGGACCATGTGATGATCTTTGGAAGAAACAAGTTTATTCATAAGATAGCTGCTTTAGGGAAAGGCTTACTTAAACTGGGATAACATGACACACTGAAACATACAAAAACCACATATACACAATGGACTGGTCATCTATTTAAGGGTTTAATGGGCTATGCTGATTTGGCATTTGAACAAAAGCCAGGCTGTTAGAAAACCTGAAGCACTAAACTAAAGACATATCCTCTTTGAGGAAAATCTATCTACAGGGCTGACACAGACTTGACAGCACTTAATCTATCAATTAATCGAAGGAGCCACAGGGTGAACTGTAGCCTTAGATGTGCTAAAATGGTGCTTAAGGGGAATGTTTTAAATGTAAAAATTGTCGTGTCCGCAAAAAGACGCCAGGAGTCGGTGACTTCGTTTAAAGCTCTTTATTTCAAGGATTGGAACCGAACCGGCGAAAAGAAAAAAGCCCGCGGCTTTTATTCTTTTCGCCGTGGCGGCCACGGCCAATGGCAGCGTTTCGAGTCTCCCGCGCTTGGAGCGAGCCAATCGCGGGAGACTCTCAACGAGCCAATCGGCGCGGCTCACCTGACCAATTAGAAATCCCCGCGCTTTGGCCAATCAAAACGCGGGGATTTCGAGTATGTAAATTAGGACAGAACACCCCTCCCCTCTTGGTATAGTCCTTACGTTGCGTAGTCACGTAGGTAGGCGGGGCTCCGTCGGGTCCTACTTGACCTGCGCAACTCAGTCGTCAGCGGAATCCCGGCCTGTTCGGTCGGGTTTTTGGTTGTTCCTGTTCCTGTGCGAACCGGCTGGTTGATCGGGCCGGTTCCTTCTCCGTGGCTCCCACCTGGGCCTTCCGGGTTGGTTGAGCTACGGATTTCGCCGCTCCCGCTCGGTCTTTCCGGGTCGGTCGAGCTGGCTTGGCAGTTCTTTTCCGGCGAGGGGTCGCGATGGCTGCGTCTCGGTAAGTACTGCTGGTTTATTTTTTCTTGCGCTTGGTTATTCGGGTATTCCCTCCCCCCTTGGTTCACGTTTTGGGAGGTGGGTTCTTTTGCTGTCCTAGACCTGAGTTGGTCAATGTGTCGTTTCCATGCTCGCCCGTCTGTGGTTTGGAGCCGGTAGGAGCGTGGACCTGTAACTTGGGTGATGATGGCTGGGATCCATAGGGGGTCCCCCGTCAGGTTTTTGGCATACACGAGGTCCCCGGGTGTGAACGTGCGGTATTTTGTACTTGAGTCTGGGGGTCGCTCCGGGTTATATGTTGGGTGTAACCTGTCGAGTGGGGACCTCAGCTTTCTACCCATTCGTAATTCGGCTGGGCTTTTGTTGGTAGTGGTGTTCGGGGTTATGTGTTGTATAAAGAGGAGTCTGTTAATTTTGTCTTGGATCTCCCCGTGGTCCATTTTCCGGATGGTTTTTTTGGTAAATTGGACCATCCGTTCCGCCCTACCGTTCGCCACCGGATGCGCCGGTGCTGTTAGTGCGTGGCGGATGCCTCTTTCCGCCAGGAACTTCTCGAAGTCGAGGGAGGTAAACTGGGGCCCGTTGTCGGAGACGACGATGTCTGGGAGGCCGTGTGTTGCAAAGAGTTTGCAAAGTTCTTTGATCACGGCCTCCGTGGTTGTTGCCTTCATGTCGCTTACCTCCAACCAGTTGGAGTAAGCGTCAACTGTTATGAGAAAGGTATGTCCATTCGTGGGACCAGCAAAGTCTAAATGGATTCTGGACCAGGGCCCCCTTGGCGTTTCCCACTCCAGGATGGGTGCTGTGGGTGGGCTGGGTCTAGTCTCCTGGCATCGCTGGCACCTAGCTACCCAGGCCTCTATCTGCTTGTCCATCCCTGGCCACCAAGCTTAACTTCTGGCCAGGGCTTTAGTTCGTACGATGCCAGGATGCCCCTCATGCAACATTTCCAAAACCTTCCCTTGTAGTCTGTCTGGAATGACCACCCTGTCACCCCATAAGAGGCACCCCTTAAGCAGCGAGAGTTCGGTTTGGCGGTTCCTAAATGCCTTGCTGGACTCGTCGTTGTCCTTTTCCGGCCACCCTTTTTCCACCCAATGCAAAATTCGCGCCAGACGCCTGTCTTTAATAGTTTCCCGGGCAATGTCTGACGTGGTTATGGGTAGGTTGGGCAGGGCCTCGATGCTGAGGGTGGTCGTTGTTGGTGCTGGGTCAGGGTCGGAGTCTGGTAATGGCGAGCGGCTCAAAGCGTCTGCGTGTGAAATCTTCTTACCTGGTCTGTGTATAAGTTCGTAGCTGTAGGCTGCCAGGAACTCGGACCACCTTGTCATCCGGGGAGACAGAATGTTCGGGGTGGCCCGATTCCCTGCAAGGATGCCCAGCAACGGCTTATGGTCTATTACAATGGTAAAAGGGCGGCCGTATAGGTATTCATGGAACCGTTTTACGGCGGCAACTATAGCCAAAGCCTCTTTGTCCAGTTGGCTATAGTTCCGCTCTGGCTTGGTTAGGGTCCGAGAAAAGAACGCGATGGGTGCTTCTCTTCTGTCAGGGAGGGTATGGCTGAGGACAGCGCCGACGCCGAAAGGTGATGCGTCGCAAGTGACGGCCAGGGGCAGGGTTTCATTGAATTGAATCAAGACGGCGTCGGAGGTGAGGAGGTCTTTAGTTTTTTGGAAGGCGGCTTGCTCCCGTTTCCCCCAAGTCCAGGTTGCCACCTTATCCAGGAGCCTATGCAAAGGCTCCGCCGCCGTTGCCTTTTGGGGTAGGAAAACATTATAAAAGTTCAGTAACCCCAAGAATGCTTGTAGCTCGGTTTTTGATTTAGGGGTGGGGGCCTCTTTGATAGCTCTGACTTTTTTACTTGTGGGGTGAATGCCGTGCCGGTCTAGGAGGTAGCCCAAGAATTCCACTCGTTCCGTGCACAGTTGGCATTTCTCCCTTTTCACTTTAAGTCCCGTTACTTTAAATTTAGTTAGGACCTCTCTGAGTCGGCTTTCTAATTCGGCTTCGTTTGGCGCCGCCACTAGAACGTCATCGAAATAGGGCACCACCCCCTTGATGCCCTGCAGCAACCGTTCCATCAGGCTCTGAAAGATGCCTGGTGCCACGCTGACTCCGAATTGGAGTCGGTTGCACTTGAAAGCTCCCCGGTGGGTAACGATGGTCTGGGCTTCCGCCGTTTGCTCGTCGACCGGCAACTGCTGGTATGCCTGGGCGAGATCGAGCTTGGCAAAGACCCTGCCCCCTCCCAGTGAGTGCAGCAGGTGTTGCACGATTGGGACGGGGTAGGCGCTTTGTTGCAGCGCGCCATTTAGGGTGGCCTTATAGTCCCCACAGATCCTCACCGACCCGTCTGGTTTGACTGGGGTCACTATGGGGGTCTCCCACCGGGCATGGTCTATGGGCTGCAATACCCCCTGTTTGACGAGCTTGTCAATTTGCTCGTCTATCTTAGGTTTTAGGGCGAATGGCACCCGCCTAGGTTTTAGTCGTTTGGGGGGGACGCTAGGGTCTAGGTCAAACGAGATAAGGGGCCCCTGGTACTTGCCCAGGCTTCCGTCGAAGACTTCTCGGAACTCCTGGGTTAGTCGCTGTTCCCAGCCGTCGTCGGTGACGTGGTTGACTCCCATGAGAGAGATGTCGAGCGGGGCGAACCATTGCAGTCCCAGCAGGCTTGGGCGGTCGCGATCGACGATTGTGAGGGGGAGTTGTTCGGTGCGCCCCTTATATGTCACGTTAAAGTTTTTGGTGCCCACTACCGGGACGCGGTTTCCCTGGTAGTCTTTTACAATAAGTCTTTGGGCGTCTATGTTCCTCCTTTGGAGGGTAGGCACCAACCGTTTTATCTCGTGCCATGCAATCATGGAGAGGTAGGACCCGGAGTCTACCTCCATTTGGCATGGCTGGCCTTCGATGTGGACCTCGACGTGGACTTTTCGGGCACCGTCGGAGATGGCGTGGCCGATGGTTACCGTCTGGTGGGTCTCCTCTCTCCGTCGGTTGTCGCCGCCTCTCGAGGATCGTCCGGTCCGGTCCCATCGGCTGTCCGGGTGGCGATCTCTGGGCCGGGGCGGTGTGCTTTCCCTTCTCCAGTCGTGTTGGTCCCATCGGGGTGGACTGCGAGGTTTCTTCTGGCGGCAAACCCGGGCGATGTGCCCCTTTTTTTCACAATGCCGGCAGATGGAATCAAAAAACCGGCATTCTGACCTGGGGTGGTCGCCGCCGCAACCGGCACAGTTGGTCCTCGACCTACGACCTCTGCGGTTCCGTTGGTCGCGCCCCGTCTGCAATCGATGTATGTCTTCTTCGTCTTCGGACGTGCTGGATGCAGAATGGAAATCGCCGTGGTGTGTGCTTGTTTCCGTTTTTTGTTCGGTCGACCTTGCCGGGTTGTTGTTCCCGCCGCGGTCCTTCGCGTCTGGTTTGCGCATGCTGTCTGCGGAGGTGCGGGTTGCTTCTGCAGCTGCGGCTGCGGTGAGGGCGTCTGCTAAGCTGATGTCGCCCTTAGCCATCAGCCGGCTCTGGAGCGCGGGGTCCCACAGGCCGAGCACGAATCGGTCTCTCAGGAGGTTGTTCAGGCTGTCAAATTCGCAGAGCCCCCCTAGGCGCCGCAGCTCGGCGACGAAGTCGCTCAATTTTTCACCCGGTTTCTGGTCCCGCCGGTAGAATTCGTTGCGCCGGATCAGGATGGGGACCTCGGGGGCGTAATGTTGCCGAAGGATAGGTTCGAGGACGTCCCAATCCATGGCGGTTGCGTCGGCAGGCTTGGCCAATGCTTTGGCCATCTGAAAAACTTCGGTTCCGCAATGGGTGAGGAAGACGGCGCGTTTTAGCGGGCCCGAGGCGTCCTTCATGCCTGTGCACTCGAGGTACATGCGGAAACGGTCGGAGAACGATTCCCAGTCCTCAGTGGCGGGGTTGAAGGGGGCGGGCGGTGCGATTTTCGCCATCTCGGTGCTAAGTCTGGCTTCCGTCGTACACGGGGTTCGGTTCAGGGTCTGGATCCCATCCTCGTCGCCAGTGTCTTGTCCGCAAAAAGACGCCAGGAGTCGGTGACTTCGTTTAAAGCTCTTTATTTCAAGGATTGGAACCGAACCGGCGAAAAGAAAAAAGCCCGCGGCTTTTATTCTTTTCGCCGCGGCGGCCGCGGCCAATGGCAGCATTTCGAGTCTCCCGCGCTTGGAGCGAGCCAATCGCGGGAGACTCTCAATGAGCCAATCGGCGTGGCTCGCCTGACCAATTAGAAATCCCCGCGCTTTGGCCAATCAAAACGCGGGGATTTCGAGTATGTAAATTAGGACAGAACAAAAATCACTCCTGAAAAAAAAACTTTTACAAATGTTATTAATTTACCAAAATATAACATAGGAAAAAAATTGAAAATAATGGGAAAGCAGGGAAAGAAAAGGGGAAGAGGAAAGAGTGTAGCGTAAAAGGGAAAAGAAAAAGGAAAGCATCGATTTCTGACTCTTTTTAACACAGCAGAGTAAAGTAATAACATACCCCAAGTTTTTATTTTTGTATTATATCAACTTTGGTTTACCTTGGAAACCGATTCTGGACTTAGTGCTTGAGATGGAGAAAAATGAAATTTTGATTTTGGGATTTGCTGATAAGGTAGATTTATTATTATAGAAATGGTTAGCATATATTTCTATGTAAAAGTAAACAGTTGAGATATATTATTACTTTATTCTACTGCTTCCGAAATGTCTATAAAACATTTTTTTCCATATTTCCTGGAAGCTACAGCCAAGTATTTGAAGGCTCTTTTTTTTTTTAAGTTCTTTTTTGGTTTTGGGTATTAAGAACACTGGAGAAGATAAATTATAGGTTGCAGAGGACTCTCCATGAGATATCTTTAAAGTGCTTCAGGCTTTGAGTGCTTGTGAAAATAAACATAAAAGTTTGTTTTAGATTCTTCCACCTTTACTTTGGCACACATCAGGGGTTCTTAAGGAAAAGAAAACATGCTTGAGAAAAGGAACATACAGTATTTCCCTCTGTACTTTTTAAGAAAAGGAATATATTCGTCTTAGATAACTCCACCATCCAGTTTGCCTTAAAGCAAATTCTCTTAAAGAATTCCGTTTCCTGAGTTCCTACCTTGGATACTGGAATGCACACCTGGAAGAGAGAAAAAGATAGAAAAGAAATTATGTTGGCTTTTATTTTCTGCTATATATACATAGAAAATAAATTTGTAAGTTGGCCTATATTTAAGAATTAAAATTCTTAAAATGTCAAACATGAAATAGGTTATGTTTACATATGTAATAATAGGATAAAAATATTACAATATGCAAATACAAACTTGTCAAGTAAACCAACTGAGCATGCAAGGATACTAAAATCCCTAGATTAATTTGCACAATACGATTATTACTAAACGTTATAAATACTTCAGTGAAAAAACACGTAAGAATTCTGACCCAAACAGCATAAATATTTATGGATTAGAATTTGTATCAATAGCTGCAAAACTTACATGAAGTTTTTAAAGAATGATATAAAATTACAAACTTAAATGAGTTTTTCTGGATTTTTGGACAGGGCAAACTTTTAGAACTATATCTGTGTTCCCTAATGACATTGCCCTGATATTGTATTGAACCCAATATTTTCTTTTTGTTCTTCTTATGTTTCCTTAGCAAGAGAAATTTTTATTAAACAGAAAAATTAATCATGCTTTTTTAAAACAAATTTTATTCAGTTTTTCACATTAAAAACAAAAATCTCTTTTTAGTGGACAACATATTTCCGGGTCATCACCTTTACAAACAAATATGACAGCAATTACATATCCATATATGCATACTTAATTCTATTATTACCTTTTCCATTCCAAATTTTCAGTAAGGAGAGAAACAAACACATTAATTCTAGCCTCTTTCATTAATCTCGATTGAAACATCTTTTTGTTTCATTTCAATTATTTCAAATATAATCCTGTAATATTTATTTTAAAAATAAAAATAAACAATATGTGTTTGCCTAATAATAATAATAATAAAAAAGGTTACCAATGTCTCTCCTTGCTTTTAATAGTCTATATTAACTTATTAATTTAGTTGGTTCTTTAGTCTGTCATATTCCCTTTCCATTACACATTCTTTTTATAAATTCTAGATTAATACAAATTTTAACACTAAAGAAAAAAAAACAAGTATAGGTTTCCCCCCTTTTACTGCTTTGAGTGTGACACCTCAATGATTAAAATATACCTTTATTCCCTCATCTTGTTTCCCAATAAACGATTATTTTTAAGAAGTTACAATAATAATCATTACATCTTTTCATTTGGATTCTGCAGCATATTTTCCTCCCTTAATTTTTAATAAGAATTATCAGTATTTATATTGCCCTATTTTCTAAATATTTTTAATTGCAGAAATATTCTTATTACCCCTTGTCACCCTGCAGAATCCCCTTCTTAATTCATCAACCATTATCTCTGAAAAACCAATTTCTTTTCAACATATTACTATTTCCGTATTTCTTTATTTCATGTACCTGTTTCTTACTGCTTCTCCTCCCCCTCTTTTCCCCATATCTTTTCTCATTCCAGTTTATATCCCTCTCTTTCTTAATATCTTCCTTTCCCCTTTTCTGCTGGGTCTTTCTGCCTTTCCTGACTTCACAGGTAATTTCCTTCTTAAATCTCAACTTTTTAAACTTTCTTCTTTCCCCACTTCTTTGTAGTGTTCTTTGTGTTAATTGTCTATTTAAAATGTCTTCTCCTTGAGTCGACTCCTCCTCCTCTGAAGCTCTTTCTTCTTGTTCTTCAATCGCCATTTCCATTTTTTCTAACACAGAGCAAAGTGATTTGCCTCTTTCCTGTAGTAATTCTCTCATATTTTTAAGTTCCATTTTTAAGTCCCGAAGAGATATTATCATTACACACTCTTATATTTTATGATAGTTAAAGTCCACAAAAAAAACAAAAAACAACACTTTTACTTTCCTTCTTTCTTCTTTCAATTTTCCAAAGTTCTCAATTATCCTAGCCCAGGATCTATACCAAAAACATCAATCAATCCCACAGTCAGTCTTTCCTTGCTTTTTGCATTATTCTGATTCTGCTTTCACTTTCTAAGATTCTTACTTTGTTTCAATATTTCTTTAATGTTATATCCACACAAGTTTATTCAGAAACAGGATGTTTTCCTTTCTGTTTGAGCTCAAGTTTTTGTCAAAAGGTGGCACTCTTCATTATACAAAGTCTTCACCCTTTTCCCCTATTTTTTTATTTAGGGTTTTTCGAACCTCAATATTCCAGCACAGTCCAGTCTCCAATTTGTAAACTTTATTATTATTATTTTTTGACAATCTTAAGTCCAGCTTTATTTTATGCCTGTTTATTGCCAAAATATTTTAGTCCAATTTAGTTAAATCTTTAGTTCCGGCTTCTTCCTTTCCTGGTTCGAAGCCCCACTTAGCTGTCAAAAATATTTTCTTTTTTTTTTTCCTGTCCCTTTGTAATTTCACCGCTCACTTTTCTTTTTTTTTAAATTCCATGTTACCTTAATCCCGGGTATTTTTGTTTAGTTGTATTGCCCAATTGTCCCAGTTCAGATGTTATCCACCTCTTTCTTACCTCCTGCACAAATCTTAATCCAGATGAGTCCTCCTCTTCGGGGTGGCCATTTTAAACCACCGCTGCAGTCATCTTTGGGGGGAAAAAGACCAAGACTGGGAGGGAGATGCGGCTCCTCTCAACCTGGCTTGTGGCTTCCCCTTACTCCGCCGCCCCTCCAAGGTAGCTTCAGCCCCTAATCATAATAATCGGGGCTCTCCGGGTTTCCGGTTTTGCGTGGCTTCGGGGCAGTAGGAATTCGCGACTGCTCGCGATTCCTGCTGTGCTAGCCGCCGAGGTACCCCCGATCCAGATGGGTCAGGGGGATATGGCTGCCCTGTAGGGACAGCCGAAGAGAGAGGGGAGCTGGACAGGGGGTTGGGGGTGTCGCAGACCCTCTCCTCGTCCTGGAAAACCCCTTTTTCCCAAGGCGGTGGAGCGGCGGTCAGCAATGGCCGCCACAAAGAAGCCAGCAACCGGGTAAGATTGCGCTGGAGGAAGCAAGAAGAGTGAAAGTGCTGTCTGAGCCGGGTCAAGTAAAATCTTTCAAATTTGTTGGAACTGAGCTGTTTGAATTGCTGGAGGATACATTGTATCCCTAAGAAGATCGAAAGTGGTGGAGAAGCTGTTAAAGGGAACTTTTTTTTTTCTTCACTCTCCCACCCCATGGAAACAGCAGATATGTTTGGACATATTGGACATTGAAGGTGAATTATTCTGAAAGTTGAAGCTAAGGGACAAAAGGGTTCCTGGACATTGAAAAACTTAAGAAATTGGAAAACCCTTATTAGAGGTATGGATTTCTGATTATTTAAAATTGATGTTGCAAGTGGGAAGGGAGAGGAAAAAAAATTGGAGCAGAAGCTGAAAAAGGAGGAGATTGCCTAGAATCCCAAAGAAAGGTATATGGTAATTGGACCTCTTTGATTAAACATTAACCCCAGAAAGAGAAAGAGAAGAAGGAAGAAAAGTATTAATTTTTGGAATTTTTTTTTTGAATTATTTTTGATTAAAAATATTTGTGGTTGTTTTGGGAAAAGTTTCTCTTTTCATGATGGCATCGCTTGTGGATGAACTAAAGACTGAATATCAAAAATATAAAAAGGAAGATACTTTGAGCACTTTGTTTCAATTTTTAGAAATGGCGTTATGTACTTATGAAAAGTTGACTACGCAGCAAAAGGACTGGGACAAAGAAGAAGAGGAAGAAGAAGCCATCTTTGATGAACAATGGGTTCTTTCCGGGGAGGAGGAGAAAAAGGATAAGAAAAAGGGGATTTTAAGAATTATAAAAACAACCAAAAAAAAGAAAAATGAGCGGAAAGGTGGAGGCAAGGTTAGAAAGGAAAGGAAAGGGAGTAAGAAAAGGGAGGAGGAGAGACAAAGGGGTAAAAAGGGCAAGGAGAAGAATAAGAAAGAAAGAAAGGGGGGGGAGGAGAAGCCTCAATGGGGGGAAGCAAGATCTAAAGAAAAAAAGTTTATTCAGAGACAATGGGTGAATTTAATTTAGGATAAAAGAGGGATTCTGGAGGGTACATAAGATTGTGTTTTTAATATGTGTATTTAGAGTATAAAATTCATTGTGTAATTTTAGAACCTATTAAACAGAATCCCAAGAAAAATTGTTATATGAAGTACTTTTAAGTTAGGGTAATGAGTTATAGACGTTCCTCCAATTGGTGTATAGGAGAAGTATAGTAAAAAAAAAAAAAAGATGAATAGATAGTTGGAAATAGAACAAACAAGAATGTTACTGAAAATGGTAATAAGATATGAAAGGATATATAAAGGTTTTGTTATGGGTTTTTTTGGATTTTGTATATTGATAAAAGGCAATAAAATTTTAATTAACAAGAAACAATTTGGATGAAAAGGAGAAGCTGGGATAAGATATGAAGTTAAATAGATAAAGTATTGATACTATAATTTGGAATTGTTATGTTCTATTGGTTTTCTTCTTTTATTATTTTTTCTTAGAAAAGAATTTATAAGCTGTTATGCCTTGATTCTTTGTGCATTGTTTTTATAAAATTGATAAAAATGGTTTATATATATATATATATAAAAGACAATGATAATAAGATATGGAAGGATATATAAAGTGAATATGATGTTTGAATTTGTGTCTGTGTGAAGAGTTTTAACCCGGGATCAGGCAGCCTTCAGAAAAGATCTTTTAGTTTTGTTTATGTTTTATGTTTGTGTATTGTGTTTTCTGTAAAATTAATAAAATTTGTTTAAAAAATAATAATAATAATCAGGGCTCTCCAACAAAAAAGCACAGACCATAACCACAGAGAGTTACAATCTACGGTCCGTCAGCGAGGAGGCTCCACCTTCTATTTTCTTTTTGTTCTTCTTATGTTTCCTTAGCAAGAGCAATTTTTATTAAACAGAAAAATTAATCATGTTATTGCAAGACTATGAATTCCCACATTGTTTATTTTTAGGAACACATTCCCCTTCATACTTTTAGTGTGAGTGTTTTCTTGCAGTGGCCCTTTAATCCAGATTTTCCACCTTGACTCAGTTTGATGCTATAAAGCTGATTTCATTCTTCTGTGTTCTAGTGTGGAGAGAAACCTCTGGAAAAGTTAGGTCTCCTTGAAATTAATAAGTGCATCTCAAGATGAAAGGTGCTTCTAGAAGTCATATGTGAGGATATCTATGTTTCTATATAAATTACGAACAAGCAGGATTCTCATGAGGAGAATAAAACAATGGAACTAAGGAATCTAACACACCTTAGAGAAGTTGACAAGATGATTAGTTGTGAAACTCATTGTGTAAAAGTAGGTAAATCACCTCGGATGTGATGGCCTTGTCTTACTATCTTGAATTATATCAAACAGGTTGATTATTTTGTACTCAGCTGGGCAAAAATAAGTTTCTCCAAAACTCATTCTCAGAACTCCTCTTCCATTGTGTAAAGCATGGATCCACAAACTTTTTAACTCAGCAACCAAGTTTCAGATTGATCAGCAATCCCCATTTGTTATATGAAAATAATTTAATACTGTTTAACTAATACTATTATGGTTAATGTTGTATATGACCAAATATGGCCAAGAAGTGGAGTCGGTTAACAGACTCCACTCATTGGCTCAGCCGCTGGCAGGAAAAATGACATCCCATCAGTGGCTGAAGCTTTGGACAGTGCCGGCTTAAAAGCAGACCTGAGGAGAATCGCGAAAAACTGCACATTCCCAGACACCAAAGGAATGATCAGGGACCGGATCATCCTGGGGACGGAGGATCCCGCACTGCAAAAGAAACTTCTGGCCTGCGAGGATGTTTTGCTCAAAGAGGCCATCGATGAAGCAAGAGCTGCCAAATCATCTGACAACTTGGTGGCGTGAATCCTTGGGATGGGGAAGGTCCATGCAACTGTGACCGATCGCTACCCGCACCCACAGGAATCCATTTCCGAGACCAGCAACGATGATGATGGAGATGTACATAAGCTGAAATCCGGTAAGCCAGGTGGAAAACCTGGAAACAAAGAGTGTGGTGGCTGTGGTGGAAACCATCACCATTTGGCATGCTGATTCCGAGACACCATATGCTGACGATGTGAGCGCAGAAGCCACATTGTGGAAGTATGCCGCACAACACAACCAACCAGCAAGCAAAGTAGGCGAGCAGCATCGGCCGCAAAACAATATGGCCACCAAGGGTAGAGCGGAAGAACCCTGGTGGGAAATTCAAAAAGAGGGAAGACGCCAGGGAAGAAGAAGCTGATTTCACGTTCGTGGGCTACACACAAACCATGGTGAGATGCACCGATGTCTTCGAGTCCAACAAAACAATGGGTACCATCATGATTGAGGGCAAGCCCTGCCGCATGAAGGTGGACTCAGGGTCCTACATATCTATAATATCATGGGACACCCTTAAAAGACTCCAACCCAAGCAGAGGCATGATCAGTTGGAACCGCAGACCATCACCTTGAGAGACTACCAGGGCTGCTGCATACCAATCTTGGGAAAGAAGACAGCCCATGTGGATAACGGCACCTTTCGGGGAAACCTGCCAATCACAATAGTAGACCGGGACCTGCCCAGCCTGCTTGGAAGAGAATGGTTCCAACCTCTTCAAATAAGTGTTACAGGCATCTACATGACAAAGACCATCACCCCCAGCCAAGCAGCAGACATCACAGAGTTGGAATGAGAATTCAGCAACATCTTCGATGACCAACTGGGCAAGTATACGGGGACCCCGATATCATTTAATCTAGACCCAAATGTTACTCCGGTCTGCCTCAAATCATGGCAAGTCCCGTTCCAAGGTGGAACTGCAAGCGTTCCCTAGGATTGCTTAACTTTTACAATGTCTTTCTGCCACAGAAAGCAGCCATCACAGAACCGCTCCACAAGCGGTTCAATAAGACGACAAGCTGGAATTGGCAACAACACGAGGCCAACGCATTTACAAAAATAAAAAACATTTTAACATCAAACAGCATCCTTATCCAACACAGTGAGACGCTACCTCTAACACTAACATGTGACACCTCCCCCTATGGCATCGAAGCGGTCCTCAGCCACAAATTACCCAATGGGACAGAAGCCCCCATCGCATACTTCTCAAAGACACGATTAAAAACACAAAGAAATTACAGCCAGATAGACAAGGAAGCGCTTGCTGCAGTCTCAGGGGTCAAGCACTTCCACAAATACCTGTATGGCAGGTGTTTCGACCTCATCACCGACCACAAACCCTTGCTGGGCATCCTCACCGGTGACAAACCCACACTGAACATCCTGTCACCCAGGATGTTAAGATGGACAGTATTCCTGCCAGCATATAGTTACCGCATAATCCACAAGCCAGGAAAAGACATTGCCCACGCTGACGCCCTCAGCCACTACCCACTCCCAGATCCAGCTGAGGACCCAGTGCCATCCACCACAGCACTGCTCATAGAAACCATAATGCCCGGACTGATGACGTTGTCAAAGATCGCGAGACTCATAGGCCGCAACAAAGTCATGGCATGGATTTCAAACTGGGTGTGGAGGGGATGGCCGGAGGCAGTCCTAGGGGATGAATACCAGCCATATAAAAATAGGCAAGCTGAACTGTCAGTGTTAAAGGGCTGTATACTATGGGGGGATAGAGTAGTTATCTCCCCTGTTAAGGAATAAAATACTGGAGATGCTGCATGAGGGCCACCCCGGAATGGTCTGAATGAAAGCCCTAGCCAGAAGCTACATGTGGTGGCTGGGGTTTGACAAGACAATTGGAACCTGGGTCGCCACATGCACCCCCTGCCAAGAAACCAGACTGGCACTCCCACCAGCAAGACCCAGAAAGTGGGAGACACCAATGGCACCATGGGCCAGAATACATGTCAACTTCACAAGGCCCTGCCAAGGACAGATGTTCTTTATAGTCGTTGACGCATATTCCAAGTGCCTGGAGGTAATCCTGATGAAATCCACCACATAGGAGGCGACCATAAGAGGACTCTGACGGCTATTCACCACCCATCCTCGTATTGGACAATGGTCCGCAATTCACGTCACAACAGTTCGAGGTCTTTCTGGCCGGACTGGGGGTCCAACAAGCGCTGTCAGCACCTGCTCACCTGGCCATGAATGGACAAGCAGAGATAATGGTCTGGTTGACCAAAGAAACACTGCAGTGAATAGGCCAAGGGGACTGACAGGAAAGAATTGACAGAATGCTCCTTCTACGCCCCACATGACAACACACTGCAACCCAACGGAACTAATAATGGGTTGAAGGCTACGAACTATGTTTGACCGAGTCCACCCTAACTATAGCACAGAGACACCCCCAGATTCCACTGGAAAATGCAGACAATTCACCATAGGTGACCTGGTCTACGCACATAACTACACTGGGGGACCAACATGGGTGCCAGCTAGAGTAACCGAGATCACAGGGTCCAGATCCTGCAGAGTGGAAACTGAAGAAGGGAAACTATGGAAGCGCCACATCGATCAACTATGAGGCTGGGTCTTGAACTCAGACAACCAGCCAGGCACTTGACATGCAACAATAGAACAACCCAATGCACAGACACCAACCCCTGTACAACAACGGCGGAGACACTTATCTTGCGAAGAGGAAGTCCCACAGTGTTCTTCTGAGGCCTCAGGCTCGATGGTCCCTGCCGCACCACAAGCGGGCTTCGAGACTGTTCTGTAAACAGGGACCGGAGCAGAGGCAGATCCGTCCACTTGGGCCACCACCCCAGGATCAAGTGATGTACACAGGTCCAGTCGCACCCATCGAAGACTTGCTTACTTACATGATCACGTACGATAGGCGAGAGCTGATTGGAGGACAACTAATTAGGAGGAGAGGGGTGTTATATATGACCAAATATGGCCAAGGAGTGGAGTCGGTTAACAGACTCCACTCATTGGCTCAGCTACTGGCGGAAAAAATGAAGTATCATCAGTGGCTGCTGTGGCTGAGCGGCTGTTTTTTATTTAAACCTAAATAAAGACTGCTTACTGTTCCTGCTGTGTCCTGCCTCTCATTATGCATGGACCCTCACCTCACCTCACCAATCCCATGACCTCTTTTGAGGTCGTTGGGGCGCCTGCGAAGATTTAACCACCACGCTTCTCCATCCGTCTCTGTCCTCCACTGCTCTCTGGGATGCTGCCAGGTTCAAGCCTGTCCAATCATGGATATCATCCTCCCATCTCCTTCGTTGTCTTCCCCGTTTGCGGCTTCCTCTTACCGTCCCTTGCATGATGGTCTTTGCGAGGCCAGTAGAGCGAGACACGTGTCCGTACCATCTCAATTTCCGTTTCTTGACGACAGTAAGAAGGTTGTCGTGTGGTCCTATTGCCTGTTGTATTTTATTTAAGACCTCTTCATTTGTCACATGGTCTGTGTAGTGGATGCCAAGGATCTTTCGGTAGCATCTCATTTCCGTTGCAAGGATTCTTCTTTGTAAATCCGCATTGAGTGTCCAGGTTTCGCAGGCATATAAAAAGATTGATATTGCGAGGGAGCGCATTAGGTGGATCCTTGAGCGCAGACTGATGTTCTTATCTTTCCAAATAGTTTGGAGCTTCGAAAGCGCAGCTGTTGTTTGTGCTATCCTTGCCATTACTTCTGGTTTTGAGCCTTCATCGGAAATGATGGACCCAAGATATTTGAAATTTTTTACTGTCTCTAGGGGTGTTCCGCTGACTCTGATGTCTGAGGAGATACCTTGGGTACTGTTCGTCATCAGCTTGGTTTTCTCGGCATTGATCTCCATGCCGTACGCTGAAGCCGCTTTATCTAAGTGTTGGACAAGGCTCAATAGTTCATCCTCATTTCCTGCCAGGCCATCGATGTCATCTGCGAATTGCAGGTTGGTGATGGTTCTACCACCGATGGAAACTGTGCCTTCGTGGTCTTCCAAGGCATCTTCCATGATCCGTTCAAGGAATACATTAAACAGTGTGGGGGAAAGCAAACATCCTTGACGCACTCCTACACTCGTCCGGAACCAGTTACCTTTGCTGCCGTTCAGGAGGACGGCGCTTGTGGCTTTCTCATAAAATTGTTCTATCACTCTGACAAGGTTATCGTTGATGTTATATTTCCTCATGGTAGACCACAAGGCTGCATGCCACACCCTGTCGAAAGCCTTTTTGAAATCAACGAAAACGTGGTATAAGTCCTGTTGGTGTTGGAGATATTTCTCACAGATCACTCTCAAGTTGAATATTTGCTCAATAGTGCTCCGTCCTGCTCTGAAACCCGCTTGTTCTTCTGCAATGATAGTCTCTGCTTGTGGTTTCAGTCTGTTAAGAATGATTTTTAGCATGACTTTGCTTGGGTGGCTGATTAAGCTGATGGTACGATAATTCTGGCACATCTGAAGATTCCCCTTCTTGGGCAGGGTTATGATTAATGATTGAGTCCAGGGGACTGGCCATACTCCAGTGGTCCAGATCTTGTTGCAGATGACAGTGAGGATGGTGATCACTGCCTCTCCTCCTTCCTGAATCAGTTCTGCAGGTATGTTGTCAATTCCCGCTGACTTCCCTTGTTTAAGTGCCTTTATTGCTGCTTCGACTTCCTCACGTAGTATTGGATGGCAGGCATCATCTGGACTTGTCCGTGGGCCCTGCAATACTGTAGTGTCTCCATTGTGCTGATGGTTGTACAGTTCAGCACAGTATTCTGTCCATCTGTCCATCACCTCTCTTTCCCCAGTGAGTGTTTTGCCTGATTTGCTCTGTATGCTCGAGGGTCTCCCTTGTTTCTGTGTGGTGAGGCTTTTAACCATTTGGTATGCTTTCTTGGTGTTATTTCTCTTCAAGTTTTCCTCGATGTCTTTACACTGGTCCTCTATCCAATTTTCCTTTGCCTTTTTCATCCCCTTTTTTACTTTGTTGTTAGCTTCCCTGCACTTCTGAGCTCCATCTGGATCGCTTTTCTTTTTCTTTAGTTCCCGTCTTTTGTTACATAGACCTAGGAGTTCACTTGTGACCCACGGTTTTTTGGGACGTTGGTGTTTCCCCAGGACCTCATTAGCGGTCTCTATCACTGCTATGTTGAAAGAGCTGGCTGTTGTCTCGAGGTCCACGTCATCATCTAGGACCATCAAAGGAGCGAACTTCCCTCCAATCATTGCTTGGAATTCTTCTCTTACTGCCGGGTCTTTCAGTTTTTCGAGGTTGAAACGTAGTCGTGTGAACTTGGGCTTGTTGATCTTCTTCAGGCGCAGTTTGAAAGTCATCAGCACTAAAGCATGGTCACTTCCTATATCTGCCCGCGGGAAGCTGCGTGTAAGTGCAGTTTTTACTCCTGAGCGAAATCGCTTTTGGATCAGAATGTAGTCGATCTGGTTTCGTGTGTGGCCATCTGGGTGGTTCCAAGTCCATATTCGTGAAGGTTTGTGATTACCAAAAGTGTTCGCAATGACCAGGTCGATGGTAGCAGTAAATTCTAGTAGCCGGAGACCGCGTTCGTTTGTGACAGAGTTGCAGGATGTTCCATAGGTACCCGGCCAATTTTTTTGAGTGTTCTCTCCTATTTTTGCGTTCCAGTCACCTTGCACTACTAAGATGTCTTTTTTGGGTTTTTCATCGATGGTTGCTTGGAGTAGGTTGTAGAAGTCCTCCACATCGTCATCACTGTATTCTGTTGTTGGGGCATAGGCTTGGATGACGGTGATATTGAATGGTGATGCCTTCAGGCGGATGGTGATCAGTCGGCTAGAGACAGGGCGACACTCCATGACTGTGCCCACGGTATCTTTGTGGACTAGGAAACCTACGCCTTGTTCATGTCGGTCGTCTTTCCCACTGTAATACAATTTGTGTCCTTCAAAGGTTGTCAGCTCCCCTATGTTCTTCCACCGCACCTCACATAATCCCAATAAATTCCAGCGGTAGTTTTTCATCTCGTAAATCAGTTCTTCCAGTTTCCCATCCTCACGTAGTGTTCTAACGTTCCAGGTGCCAGTCACGATGTTACTTCTGGCAGAGAGCCTTGATCTTGTGGCACCAGTAGCATACTTATCGCCTCCGCCCTGGTGAATAGCGGCTAGCGCGGTCCTTGTTAACCCGGGCGACGACCGAGCCGGTATGGGGTTGATGGTAGTTGTCTTCAACATGGCGTATCTTGGGCAAGAAGATCTGGCGGTGCCCAACCCTCTCCAGACCGTTAGCCACAGCCGAAAGTCCTCGTAACTTGAGGGATCGCCTTGGCCCCGGACACATGGCCGTTGAACTTGTGTCAAGTCTCATCCGCCCTGGCCGTTGACCACCGAAGTGGTTCTTCCGCCCAATGATGCAGTGTCAACATCATCCCCTCATGTGGTTTAGCCCGCTAGCTGAAGCAGTTTACCGGGGTATGGCGCTTGGAGCCAGCACATGAGAGATTTAGGGATGGGTGAGGACCAGTGATGACCGTCCAACCTACTAGGTAGGGAGCAGCATGACGAGAATCGATCAAAGGTACTACCTCTCCCCAGAGCCCCTATACCCCTATACCAAATATGGCCAAGGAGTGGAGTCGGTTAACAGACTCCACTCATTGGCTCAGCTACTGGCGGAAAAAATGAAGTATCATCAGTGGCTGCTGTGGCTGAGCAGCTGTTTTTTATTTAAACCTAAATAAAGACTGCTTACTGTTCCTGCTGTGTCCTGCCTCTCATTATGCATGGACCCACTTAACAGTTAATATTGGGCATGGTGGTTAAGAAGCTGGGCTTGTTGAATAGAAGGTTGGCAGTTCAAGACCCAAGCGCTGTGTGACACAGTAAATTCCCAGGTCCTGCCAACCTAGCAATTTGAAAGCAAGGAAATGCAAGTTAACAAATAAGTACCACTTCAATGGGAAGGTAACAGTGTTCTGTGCATTTTGATGTATAGTAATTCTGGCCACATGACCATGGAGTGTCTTTAGAGAACTCAGGCTCCCTCAGCTAGGAATTGGAGATGAGCACTGCCCCCTAGAGTTACACACAGCTGGACAGGGGAAACCTTTACTTTTTTTTTTTCTTTGATTAACACAACAACAACAATAGTAATTGATAGTCCCATTGACTCTTGGGAGTTGATACTTGCCACTTTGGGGGATCCTGATTATAGATGTTCAAAGGCTGAATCAGACCATATATGATAGCATGCTCACATGTGTGCATGAGAGACACACAGAGAGGTGCTCATCCCAACATAACAATGAAGAGCTTTTTCACAACGACTCTCCAGAACTTTCAAAATGGAAGGAATTATTATTGTTAATAAATCAAACAAATGATGCTTTCTAATAATATAGACAGTTATAATATGGTAGCCTTGTTCCTTGTTGGATATGTCTAGTTTGATGAAAAGAAGGACTAGGGGTGATATGATAGCAGTGTTCTAATATCTCAAGGGGCTGTCACAAAGAAGAGGGAGTCAAGCTATTCTCCAAAGCCCCTGAAGACAAGACAAGAATTGATGGGTGGATACTAATCAAGAAGAGAAGCAACTTAGAACCAAGGGGAAATTTCCTGACAGTTTGAATGATTTCCCTCCAGAAGTTGTGGATGCTTCAACCTTGGAAGTTTTTAAGAGATTGGACAACCATTTGTCCGAAACAATATAGTTTCCTGCCTGAGCAGGGGGATGGACTAGAAGATCTCCAAAATCCCTTCCAACTCTGCTATTCTGTATTCCCTTCTCTGTAATATTTTATAGCTCAGTAAGCTTATGTGCATCCCATCATTTATGTCAAGTTGCACTCTGGCTGTACTAATTCCTAATTTTAATTGTTATAAGACAGACCATATCCCAGGGGACAGAAAGTTTTGACAAGATTCTATTAAATAGAGGCAGAAAGGAGTTGCACTCTGTTAAGTAAATTATTTCTGGAACGGCATTCTTGTGCATTCATGCACATATCAAGGATATTGTTGAGGCACAGGCCCTGTGGGGAGGCCTCGGATAAGATCTAGCCTGCAGCAGCAACTCCACAGCAGCACCCACCACCTGCCAGTTGTGAAAAATAAATAGCGAACAGTCTGGTGCTTCATTCCACTTCATTATAACCGATGGCAGGCAGACCCTTTCTGCCTTTTTAAGTCAAATGCTGAAAAATGAATTAATGAATGGGAGTGTAGCATTTGTGAAATACTGCATAGTGTATTCCATTTCTATACAGTAACACAAACCCTAAGGAATAATTTACTAGTTGCATGGTGCTGTTTAGAATGGTTTTCTCAGCCACCTCCTGTGGGTGAAAGACGAGGCAAAGGAAAGTAGAAAGAGATACAGGAAAAACCAAAGAGGAATGGGAAAGTTAACACAGAAAAATCCTCAGGTTTTCCATTTCTGGAAAGGTTGTGGCTCTTCCCCCTCTAAAAGGGACGCGGTGACTCAGTGGCTAAGACACTGAACTTGTCAATCAGAAAGGTCGGCAGCTCGATGGTTCGAATCCCTAGCACCGTGTAACAGAGTGAGCTCCCGTTACTTGTCCCAGGTTCTGCCAACCTAGCAGTTCAAAAGCATGTAAAAAAATGCAAGTAGAAAAATAGGGACCAATGTGGTGGGAAGGTAACAGTGTTCCATGCGCCTTCGGCGTTTAGTCATGCTGGCCACATGACCATGGAGACGTCTTTGGACAGCGCTGGCTCTTCGGCTTTGTAACGGAGATGAGTACCATCCCCTAGAGCTGGAAACGACTAGCATGTATGTGTGAAGGGAACCTTTACTTCCCCCCACTGTCAAATACAAGAATAGGATTGGATCATTTTTCGATGACCTCTTAATTAAAAGCATGATCTTCATTTTGGGAGCCATGGGGTCTCAGTGTCTGGTTGAGGCATACCCCAATTCACCATGATGATGCTTCTTCAATCTGCGGACTCACCCTAAGATGCTGATATCACTGCTTCTACTATTGCAACATTTGCATGGGCCTCTGTTGCTTTAGATCAGGGGTCTCCAATCCTGGCCATTTTTAAGACTTGTGGATTTCAACTTCCAGCTATGCTGGATGGGGAATTCTGGGAGTTGAAGTCCACAAGTCTTAACGTGGCCAAATTTGGATACCCCTGCTTTAGATGAT
This sequence comes from Hydrophis major, assembly GCA_033807585.1. Lineage (NCBI taxonomy): Eukaryota > Metazoa > Chordata > Lepidosauria > Squamata > Elapidae > Hydrophis > Hydrophis major. The sequence goes on along the minus strand of CM066329.1, from coordinate 290,102,897 downwards.
GGAGAACTAGATCTTTTGCTATTAGACTACCAGCAACCAAAAATCAAGCTAGACCAGGGGTGTCAAACTTGCAGCATCACATGATGTATCAAGACTTTTTTTCCATTTTTCCATTTTGCTGAATCGTATGTGGGTGTGGCCACTGTGTGATGCATCCAGCCCGTGGCCTGCAAGTTTGACAGTCCTGAGCTGGGATAATAATCAGGCTAGCTGCTTGCTGATGCTAGGGAAAATTGACTCATCTTTAGTTGGAGTATTTGCACTAATCTTCTCTTGATGTTTTTCCATTTCACACTGCATCCAATTCTGCCAGATATTCAAGGCAAGTTGTTTTTGCTAAAAACACCCACGGACTTTGAAATGAGGTGGAATTCAGTGGCTTCAAAGTGCACAAGAAGAATAACTGTATCACAATCACCCTGTTGGAGCATGGGAATGTTACTGGGAATAAATTGTCTGAAAATAAGAGGCAATGTTCAGTAGCAAATTTCAGAGGCCTATTAAAATAGTTTGGATTTGGTAAGGTATTAATTCTATTTTCATACTGATTACCAGAAAATTAAAAACTTGCTCTTATGTGACACGCTGAGCAATAAAGCTGGGCAGGCATTAATTATTTGTTTACTCTTCCCTCACCTATCAAGGATGTGCTTACAACTTCACCTAAATGCACATACAGAATATACATCAGATGTACATCACTGCCAAGATATTCTGATTTTCTATTACAGTAAATCAGCCTTGGGTTTAGACAAAATGTTCACTTTTGTCACTCAGCTAAGTGACAAAATGTTTGCTTACACTGTTCTATATTTGTTGGAGGAAGAAGCACCCTGGAAATGCAATATGGGTAGTCCTTGTCTTACATCCATATATTTAGTGATTATTTGAAGTTACAACAGCACTGAAAAAGTGACTTATGACCAGGTTTGAAACTTATTTTTTAATTATTTTTTAATTGTGGGGGGCAATATGCTGACTTTGTAAACTGCTTAGAGAGGGCTGTAAAGCACTATAAAGCGGTATATAAGTCTAAGTGCTATTGCTATTATGACGTTGCAGCATTCCCAGAGTCATGTGATAAAAATTGTGCTCAATTGTGCTTCTACGTTAAGGTCTACCTGTACTGATTTTCTTCATGATACTGGCTTCACTTACTTCTCAGTCTAGTAATGGAAGTTTAAAATTCCTTAACTTATTTAGTTTGATACGCCGCTTGCTTCCTTTTCGGCTTAAGGTATCATGGGCTGCAATATTCTGAATGACCAGTAGATGGCAGTAAAGGAATACAGATAAAATCTTTGTTGCCATCCAGTGGCTGCTTCAATTTTTACAACCCAGAGCTGGCAATCTTCCTCTTCCAGATATCACAGGGAAATTAATGGGGGAAATCCCTTAATATAAACTTGCCTGTATTCCAGTATTTCACCTAGACAATTCTAGGGGAGTTTTAAACGCAACAGAGAAATACTTTAGACATTTAATTAATTTAATTAATTAGTTTAGAAAATTAATCAGTGGAACAACTTGCCTCCAGAAGTTGCGAATGCTCCAAAACTGGAAGTTTTTAAAAAGATGTTGGATAACCATTTGTTTGAAGTTGTGTAGGGTTTCCTGCCTAGGCAGGGGATTGGACTAGAAGATCTCCAAGGTCCCTTCCAACTCTGTTATTCTATTCTATTCTATTCTATTCTATTCTATTCAAATTTTGGGGAAAATTCAATGCTTGCTTACTGTTACTGTTTCTTCCACTGAATTTCCCTTTCATAGATTCTGCTCCTAGCAGTCACTAGAGTTTTATAAATTACTAGCCAAACATACTTGAAAAACATGGAAGGGGAAAGCAATTTATTTATTTTTTGTATGGAGCGGAGGTAGGAGCATTTTTGCAATTCAGTTATAGTACGTTAGAGAGTGGGACACTGGATAATAATCTTTCCTTTATTCTGTTGGTCAGCTGGTGCAACATTATGTGGGGAAGACCTTGGGAGAGAAGGTGCAGATGTGCTGCCTAGGAAATGGTCAGATATGGGAGAGCACAGCTGCATAGTGGGTGTAGCATCAGAAGGAACACTCCCCAAGTTCTCAGACTGTAAAGGAGATGGTGGGAGAATTGTAGTTTCAGACTTGCAAGAGTTTGTTAATGTAGCTTTACAATAAAGTATAATTAGCTCTTCTGGTCATGTTTCCTGTCTAGTCTACCTGATAAGGCTGACAGTTGGACAATGAGACTGATTAGATATCTCCATATGTTTTGAATGCTGGAGGACAGAAATGCTGGAGTTGGGTTGGGGAAGCAGCTTTTGTAACATTGAATATTGTGTATTTTCCCATAAATGTGGAAGAAAATGAAAAAGAAAGCAAAAAGATGTTTAAAGCATCTTGTTAACATAGTTATATTCTGATTATGTTTATTGCTTAGTGTTTGCCCAGTTCTGATATGATTCTGCCATCCTTGGACATGTCATATTGTAATTAGAATCATATTGTAATTTTCTCACCTCTGTTCAAATAAATGAACCAGTCCAAGTAATCTGTGCTTTCAATTATACAGTCTTATTATTCCTTCAAGGTAAGCATGATTAGAAATTGAAAGAAAATATTAGGATTGAGTGGTAGATTTCTGTTCAGCCCATATATTAGCTAAATTGTGAGACACACCTAAGTATTTATAAATGGAATGCATTCATACAAAGGATTCTGCTTTATTTTCTAATGACTGAAAATATATGCATAAAATATTAAATCAGTTTGAGTTTAAATATAATACATTAAGTGCTTATAATGATGCGGTAAGCAAGTGTTACAAAAAGCATCCAATGCTGGAGCCTAGATATGCTTTCTAAAAATATGAGCTCTCAATTAAAATGCGTACAGAGTTTTCTTGTAACATTTATAAAGGACATACATTTTGGGTCTAAGTGTTTATGGACACTTCAATTGCATCTCCTTAGTATTATCATAATTACTTGGTGTAAAATTGTTTTAGGCAGTCAAGATGTGTCATCTTTCACTCTTAACAATGATAGAAAACTTTCCATTTTCAGGAACAAGGGAATCCCTTTTTAAAATAATAATAATAATAATAATACATATTTGCATGTGCTAACCCTGTTTACACGGGAATGGGATGGAGAGGAGTTGTTAGCTGTGGCAGGTACTTAAAAAGCTGAAGAGTGACATTGTCAACTGCAAGAAAAGCTTCCTCTGCAAAGGAACAAACTTTGAGAAAGGCTAAGGGGGAGAGAAAAGGTCACAAGATGCTCGGCGGGGAGATGGAAAGAAAGCAGGGAAATGGGAGAGACCTTGAATATAACAGCGGAGGCTTTGTAAGTCGTGGAATAATATGATTTGCCTGATCAACCAGCAATGAAAGACAAACTTCTTCACACTGCAAGCATTTGTCAAGCCCTTTGTGTGCTTCTTGTTCAAGGGCTATGAATTCACGACTTCCTAATGCTGCTAAACAAGAGGATTGCAGAAGGAGAAAGGATAAGTCACTTCTTCTAGCCATCTTGCCTACACACTCTCAAGCCAGTATACTTGGAAAGCAAGGAGACTTAGAAGTTGGTGTAGTGTCATGCTTAGGAATCAGAGACTAAATAACTTTTCTAATGAAATTGGTCTAAATGTGTTTTTTTTAAAAAAAACCCAACCTTACAGCTATGCTTCATTTTGATTACCTAACCTGATAAAGACATGGCTTTACAAACTTACCCACTGAGAACTCCAATTTCCAACATTTGAGGGGCTGCCACAGAGAGGAAGGGGTCAAGCTATTTTCCAAAGCACCTGAAAGCCAGACAAGGAATAATGGATGGGAACCGATGGAACGGCTTGCCTTCAGAAGTTGTGTGAACTTCATCACTGGAAGCTTTCAAGAAGAGATTGGATTTCCATTCGTCAGAAATGGTGTAGGCAGTGTCTCCCGCTTGGGTGAGTGGTGTTGGCGTTGGATTAGATGACCTACAAGGTCCTTTCCAACTCTGTTAATCTGTCAAACTCAATGGGGCATATTTCTTGGCATAAGTAATTTCCTTTATTTTCTCCATACTTTACCCTGAAATCATGCCCCCCCCCCCGAGTTCTAAGCAGCAGAGTACAGGTAAGCTTCAGAAGGATTTTTCAGAATTGAAGTTTTCCATAGTTGTGTAATCTCTGCCCACTTACAGTATTGATATCAAGTTTAAGATTTCAAAGAGTGTTAAGCAAATTGGCATCTGGTCAAACAGCCAATGAATTGTAGAATTGAAGAATCAAGCGAAATCGTACATGTCAAACCAACATTATTCGAGCAGAGAGTTACCAAGCTAGATATAGGTAACCTGTAAAATATTCCAGCCTAGGATTAATCTCACATTCAGTATCCAGCATTCCATACCTTGTGGAAATTGGTCTAAAAATGAGAAGGTTTTGTTCTGCTTGATAGTATTTCAATCCTAAAAGTCTCTATCACTTAATTGAAAAGAAGGAAGGAAGGAAGAGAAAAAAAGAAAGAAAGAAAGAAAGAAAGAAAGAAAGAAAGAAAGAAAGAAAGAAAGAAAGAAAGAAAGAAAGAAAGAAAGATAGATTAGCGTCAGAGGTAAACACCTTCCTTTAGTTTGCTAAAATATAGTGCAGGCCAGTTATTACCATGACTGATGATCTGAACCTGTCCTATTTTTTGCAAGTTTTTTCAGGAAGCAACAGCCAAGGATACACTATTGCTCAAGTTCATTAATTATACAGGCTGCTGGAAAACACGGACATCTGTTGAGACCAATGGAAACAAGGACGTGGAGTTGATGTTGTCACAGAAACACAGTAGTTTTCCATCAAGGTCAGTGCTGCTCAGGGACACTGGAAAGAGGCCACATGAGGGAGAAGAGGCTCTGTCCAGTGACCAGTGAGAACAGATGTGCTTCCTTAACAAAAGAAACAAAAAGTCTCTTTTAATTAAAATATGAACAAATCCAAGTGTTCTTCCTGCAGTATAAGAACAGCTAAGAATACTGCTTATATTTTTAATGCCAGGCTTGGTAAACCAATACACTTAATCAACAGAGGAGATGTACCAGCGGGGAAGACTGACTCCATAAAGACTCCATAAAGCATTTGACAAATGTAATTCTAATCCATGTAACCTTATAGTGCAATGATCTGTCTATCTTTTAAGGTGTCCTGAGTCATAGGCCTTGACTCGGTTTATATTTAGCCTTGGCACCATCATGCTTTGTCCCCATCTATTTTCCTCTTGGCCACAGACATGAATGGGCCATCTTTAAACCATCATTTAAGTATACAGGTAGCCCTTGACTTACTACTGTCCGTTTAATGACCATTCAAAGTTACAACGGCACTGAAAAAAAGTGACTTAGGACCATTTTTCCACACTTACCACCTTTGAAGCCTCCCCATGGTCACCTGGTCAAAATTCAGATGCTTGGCAACTGACTCATAGTTATGACCATTGCTGTATCCCAAGGTCACCTTTTGCAACTTTCTGTCAAGCAAAGTCAATGGGGAAACCAGATTCACTTAACACACGTGTTACTAATTTCACAGTTGCAATGATTCTCTTAACAAGGGTGACAAGAAAGGTTGTAAAATGAACAAATGTCTCGCTTAGCAATAGAAATTTAGGGCTCCATTGTGATCGTAAGTCGAGGACTACCTGTACTGATTTCTAAAGCAACATTTCCCCTCTTGACACAAACCCCACCTAGCTTTAGGGGATGTCATTTCTGTAACTGTTTGTCACCCATTGTCTCGGATGTAAATTCAGATGATTAGAGGTGGGTTGGGGAGGTGTGGACAACACCTGGCCTCGGCCAACCTCCCCCACATCCTTTGGCCCCACTTAAGCCCTTGATTGCCTGAGTTCCTTTCAGAGACGTCGCCTCCCAACCAATGTTTGACCCCAACTTTTCTATTTTCCAACCAAGTAGAAAGGAGGAGGGAAGAATTTCATTATTTCATTTGGGGAGAGGAGAAGGTTTTTAATGAGTGCAATTCTGCTTTAAGAATATTCCAAAATTATTAGATTTCCTCTGCTTGTTTATTGAGGAAAGCTTAACTCTTCTGCTTTAACAGGATTCTGGGATGTATCTTTATTTTTATACGGAGCAGCTTATCCTCATTGCAATGTGCACAAAATGATGAGAAATGTTGAACTGGGCATTTCTACATTTAATGGTAAATTTCCTTTAGATTTTTCAGTTTCAATCATGCCCCAAATCAGAATGAAGGACCTGTCTACACAACCAACGGTCAACTTTAGTCATCCTTAGACCATTGCATCAAAAATCAGAGTTTGCTGCCCTTCTTTCTGGCAGTATTTCTGCCCTGTCTTCAAATGTGCTTCTTTACAGGTAATGATTGACTTACGACCACAACTGAACCCAAAATTTCCATTGCTCAGCAAGGCAGCTGTTGTTAATGAATTTTGCTCCTTTTTAGGTTTTGGGTTTTTTTGCCACAGTTGTTAAGAGAATCACTGAAATGTGATCATTAAGTGAATCTGGCTTCTCACCAACTTTCTGGAGGGTCACAAATGGGGATCACGCAACCCCAGGACAATGCAACGATCATAAATACATGCCAGCTGCCAAGCGCCTGAATTTTGACCACAGGGATTCTGCAACAGTCGTAAGTGTGAAAACCAGCTGTACATCACTTTTTTTCAGTGCCGCTGCAACTTCAAATAGTCACTAAGCAAATGGTTGTAAGTCGAGGACTACCTGTACAGGAGGAAAGGCAGATAAAACAGTTTAGGGAAATGAAATGGAGTCCTGAAGAGACCTACCACCTTCTCTTCCAATTGTCTGCTTCGGGGATGTTTTTGCTGTGGGCTGCCAATCTCCTGAAAGTTGCTGGCTGTGTAAAGCCAGAGGAGAAAACTAATAACCTTGCCTACAATAGTTGGCACCCTCAGAGCAACACCATTCAGCAATGACTTGGAACACCTTCAGAAGAAGCAGGAGAGGAATTGGCAAGAGGGGCAGCAAGTTTTATGCGGGGAATTGTTTTGTGCTGACTCCAGGGTGGTTGGATAATAAAGCTGTGTGCAGATTTTTGTATTCCAAACAGTGCACAGCGGTGCAAACATAGCACCGAACCAGCCACATTAAAGCAGCACCAATACTGAGAGAAGGGGGTCTCCAACCGTGGAAACTAAAACCTTGCAAAGCTGAATGGCTTTAGGTTTGGGGTTTGTTGGTTCAGGGAGAATTACTACCTTTAGTCTTGATGGGGTGGCACTACCCCCAAACAGACCCTTTGCGTAACCTAGGGGTTTTCCTGGGCTCATGGCTCCTGTTTGAAGAGCAGGTGGCGGTCGTGGCCAGGAAGGCCTTTGCGCAACTGTGGGTTGTGCATCAATTAAGGCCTTTCCTGGATCAATGGTCCCTACTCACAATCTCTCATGCCCTGGTCACTTCCCGTCTTGATTACTGCAACATGCTCTACAGGAGGCTGCCCTTGAAGAGCATCCGGAAAATGGTGCAAAATGCAGCGGCCTGGAGGGTTTTATGCAGACCCCGGTGTGCACAGGTGTTGCCTCTCCTGCAGGAGCTGCATTGGTTGCCGATTTGCTTCTGGGTACAATTCAAGGGCTTAATGATTAAAGCCCTTCATGGCTTGGGTCTGGGTTATCTGAGGAAACATCTCTTGCCAGTGACATCTACCCGACCCATTAGAGTGAGGAGGCAGGGAATGTTGCAGGTCCCACCCCTGAGGGAGATAGACCTGGTGGGACCCAGAAGAGAGGCCTTCTCCATGGTGGCTCCGTCTCTCTGGAACATCATTCCCCCAGAGATTAGAATAGCCCCCTCACTCAGACTCTTCTGAGAGGCACGGAAGACCCGGTTTTGCCAGTGGGCCTGGGGAAACCAGAGAGGGATGGAGCCTATCAGATGGCTAGTGTGATCTGCTGTCATCGGGTATGGGGGTGGGAGTTGGTTTTTGATTTTTTGTTGTTTTCCCAAATTTTGTTCTATTGTACTTTACTAATTTATTGGATTCTTTTTGTTAGTTTTTATTGTTTTTATTTTTATTTTTTGTTTTAAATATGGTTTTAAATTGTGTAAGCTGCCTCGAGTGGCCATGGGTGAATAGACGGCAATATAAATGAAATAAAAAATAAACTTTTAAGACTTGTGGACTTCAATTCCCAGAATTCTGGGAGTTGAAGTCCACGAGTCTTAAATTTGCCAAGGTTGGAGACCCCTGACTCAGAGGGTATATACTGCAGTCAGATACTGTCTAGTACAGAGGTCTCCAAACTTGGCAACTTTAAGACTTTCAATTTCCAGAATTCTGGGAGTTGGAAGTCCACAAGTCTTAAGGTTGCCAAGTTTGGGGACCCCTGATCTAATACTTCAATGAAACCTATTGAACCGTAGAACAGGACTCATTCCTCAAGTTTCAGCATCCAGGACACTTAAGGACAAAAAGCATAAAAAACAAATTGATCTCCTTACAATTAATTAGATGCCTACCCAGGGAGGTATTAAGGCCAACCTGCAAGTACATTCCAGGTTTTGAAGGGGGAAGGACTTTTCATCCAGCCAGCCATCATTTTCTTTATGATTATGATTGGTCACTTTTGCCCTGGCTTGAACCATCGATTCTCTGAACTTGCAGGGGTCTCCAACCTTGGCAACTTTAAGCCTGGCGGACTTCAACTCCCAGAATTCCCCTGCCTTCTGGGAGTTGAAGTCCGCCAAGCTTAAAGTTGCCAAGGTTGGAGACCCCTGAGGGCGCTGACGACCCCCTCGTCCAAACAACATTGCCGTTCCGTGACCCGGTGTCCTCCCTCCTCCAATTACCACCCCACCCCCGGCCCACAAGTCCGCGGCACCCGCCTCCCAGCTCCCTCCCTCCCAGCGGGCTAAGCCGCCATGTGATCGGAGATTCCTGCTCCCTGGAATCCCCGCCGGCGAAGGAGGCGGGGGAGAGAGAGAGAGAGAGAGAGAGAGAGAGAGAGAGAGAGAGCGCCCAGTGGAGTTGGGGCCGGAGCGCGCAGCCGCAGTGCGGGCCCAGCCGGTGCGTTTGCGAGTGCCGAGCGAGCGAGCGAGCGAGTGAGTCCGAAGTGCTACAAAAGAAGCGCGAACGGAGTTTTGCGGGGCTCAACTCCGAGGCAGCGCGAGCTGCTGTCGCGGACGGCGATCTCTCGGGCTCGGCTCTCCTTCCTCCTCCTCTCCCCGCTGCTCGGGTGAGCTTCGGCGGTGGAAACAACCGGTGCCTGGCACGTCTGTCCCCCGATCCCACTCCCGGACTCCAGCTTCCCCCCCCTCCCCCGCACTGCCCTCGCCTCGGGACTGGCACGGCGCCTCCGCCTCCGCCTCCCCCACCCCCTCCTGTCCTCACAGGTTAAAGCGCCGCGAGGTGAGTTTGAACCTTTTCTCCGCGGGAGGGGGTGGGGGTGGTCTGCCGGGAGTTGTGTTGCACACACACACTCACTCACACACACAGGACGCAAACGGGAGGCGGGAAAGAAGGAGCGCTGCGAGCCGCCTGGTGGATCGAGGCGACCGAGTTGGATCGCCCGGGGATCCCCTTGGTGCGACTTGGCTGGGAGTCGGTGCACCGGGGCAACCGCCCCCAACCCCACCAACCCCTCCCCGCTACGGTCCTTTTCTCCTTTTCTTTGACAGACCTGAGCTGAGGGAGGTGGGAGAGGGGGAAGTATAAAGAAAGGGTACTTTCGGAAGAATTGTGTGTGTGTGGGGGGTTCCCCTTCTTCCCCCTCCTCCTGCCCGTTCCTGGCTCGTCTCCTCTTTCTGGTGCCGCTGAGGTAAAAAGCCTTGCTTTGGTCAGGTGGCCGCCCGAAAAGCCTTAGGACTCTTTGTGCTCGTTTCTTCCCCTCGCCCCGCTTCTTGCTCCGGGTTCCCCTTCAGTTGACATTGCAACCGGCAGGGCCCGGAGCGGCCCGGGAGTGGGTGACTTTTCCCCTTCCTCCTTCAGCTCCCCTCTCCTAAAAAAATCCCTTTTGTTGCCTCACCTTCTCTCTCCGTTCTTGGGCTGAGGGAGGCTTTTGTTCTGGAAACATCAAAGGGACTTCGGGGGGGGGGGCTGGGTGGGAGAGAAGACATAATTTTGAAGGCAGAATTTCTCTCAGCGTTTCTTTGCCTGTCAGCGCTGGCTTGGCGCCCCCCCCCCCCCGCACGTGCCTTTTCCTGAAGGAGAAAAAAGAATGAAACTTTCTTTCCCTCCCTCCTGCCTGCCTGCCTGCCTGCCTGCTTGTATTCACCTAATTAACAAAGCTTATTATACACGACTGGGACCAGATTGATCTGCTTAAAGAGTTATTATTGAACCCAGATATCTAACTTGAGCAGCCTGGTGCCAATGTTTGCAAAGGTAACACATTGCCCATAGTTGTTTTAAAGTTAAACTTTCAGAGCTAAAGACTGGGATTCCCTCCTTTGCCATCTTAAAAGTCATGTTGCTATACAATTCTGGAAACAGGTGTCTTATTCATACAGCTAAAGAAAACATAGTTTTGAAAATTACCCATAGGTTTAGGCCGTTTTAATGCCTCTTAACCAGTGTGGATACTTATAGGAAAAAATGTGAAAATGGACCTCCATGGTTTATGAAAGAATGTATCTTAGTCCACTTAACAGACTTTGTAAGGTATAGATTAGAAGGTACTTAACTTATTCCTGCTTGAAAGTGAACAATGTTTAAATTTAGCCCTTTCAAATGCACTTGAGGGGAACAATTTTGATCTTGGCTTTTGATCATTTTTGCAAAACTAGCTCACAATTTTTATATGAGGGATAATGTCATTATTATGGGCATTTCCAAATAGTTTCATTCAGGTTGCATTTGCACCCGTTCTTCATAAGTGACTGACCTTCAATTGTCTTGTTCTGGACAACAAATCCTGAGAACTGGCAGGGTAAATCACAAGCCAATCAATTATTTTAGCTGATGAATGAAAGCAAAATATAAAGAAAATACTCCCTCAAGTAGAATTCATATCTGTGCCATTTTCATAATTTGGAAAGGGTTTGCCATTACTACCTTATATTTCAAGACTTCTGGGGGACTTCCTTGAGATTTCCTGGTAGTCTTCCATTCAAGTAGCTTTTGGAAGCCAGTCATGATTGGTTAGGTGCTGCCCCCTAGAGGACGGCTGACCAATAGAATTCACACAATGGGATTCAAACAGTATCCCAGCCCCCTCAATTGTCGCTGCTCCTGAAATAACAAAATAACTTCCGTACTCTGTCCAAAAGATAGTGGAAACTATCTCACCAGTACATATTATTTGTTTCCATTTGTTTTGCCATTTGCTGAATAAAACAGTTGTTCTGTGGCAGAAGCTAGCCTTCTCTAAAGGTGGAACTCCTTTTGCTAGCTGTGATGGTAAAGTAGCAGCGGGAGGCCAATAGCCATAATGGTTAGAAGTTGCAGGGTAGAGTTTTGACATGGGAGAAGATGAAGAGGGAATATTGACTAACATTTGTCTTACAAACCAAACTGGGCACTTTTTACATATGCTAGGCAATCTTAGGTTGTAACATATCCTGTGCAAAATTAATTTCATCACTCCTGATCATAAATCCTTTGGCCTGATGCTTGGAATAGGTTTAAGTACATAAAGTTCAATATTCTTCATTGTCCTCATAGTGGATACTTAGCTGGGTGGCCTTTTGATGAACCATTTATATTCTTTTTTGTATATTTGTATGTATTCTTTGTTGCCAATGGTGTATCTGCAAGTATTAGGATTGGGATTGGTTTTCCATTGTCTAATCCTCTGGAGATCCCCTTCTCTGAAATTAACAGTAAATATAGCGTGTTACTAATACTAATTGTTACTAATACTATGAGATGAAGTGAGTAGTCATGGAGGGATTACATGTTTTAGGACTCAAGAGTATAGTCTGTTCATGGCTGAGGCATAATAAATATGGTAAAAAACTAGGAAATGCTGATCGTGAGGAGATGCCCTGGGTGCCCTTTCTCTCTTTTGTGTGTTTACATGGTTTGAAAGCTTATTTGTTCAGATAGGTTAACACATTGTGGTCAATGATTACTTAAAAGCTTTTGCTTTTAAAAAGCTATTTTTGCTAAAGTGTTTACTGTTTTGATTGTTGCATTTACATAGTTGTACTTGTTTTTTTAAATAATTGAAGTTATGAAATGTGTGTTACATTAATTCTTTAAAGCTATTCCTTTGAAAATTATCAGAAATGCTATAGCTATCTATTTACTAGTAAACTCTTGTGTATGTTTGATTGTTTATAATGCTCATTTGGGTGAAATGGTGCATTGTAGGGCAACAATTTTTGAATCAGTGCACCTCAAATAGGCTCACGTACAAAATGAATATTTCAGCCCATATAAAACCAGACAGAAAAAATGACTGCATAAATTAATTTTACTTTCTTATAAAGCCACATTAGCAAAATCTTGCAAGTCTGAAAGTACAAACTTCCCACTGCTCCTTTTAACTGCTTGGTCCATTATGGCATGTCCTTCCTGAGTTTCTTTGACAGCAAACCATTGAGAGCTTCTGCCTCTCTTTGTTTCCTCGGCAGCATCTCTTCCCCTCATTTTCCAAAGTCATCTACAGATTCCATTACAGCAGGGGTAAGGAACGTTGGCTCTTTTATCACTTACGGACTTCAACTCCCAGAATTCCTGAGTGAGCCATAAAAGGTTCTCCATCCCTGGCCTACTGGTTTTTTCAGTTGTGAGGGAAATCAATTTTTGACTTGAATGGGACTGTTTAATATACAAATGTAGGACATATTTTTATATATATTCTTTGTATGTCCTACATTTGTATATTAAACAGTCCCATTCAAGTCAAAAATTGATTTCCCTCACAACTGAAAAAACCAGTAGGCCAGGGATGGGGAACCTTTTATGGCTCCCTCAGGAATTCTGGGAGTTGAAGTCCATAAGTGATAAAAGAGCCAACGTTCCTTACCCCTGCATTACAGTGTCCAAATCCAGGACCTGTGGAATTGTAATTTAACAAAGTTGTGGTGGCTGTTACTGTGCTGCTATGTCACTTGATTGTCAGTTCCAATGCTCCCTGCCATCTCCCCACAAGAAAAATCAATGGGGAGGCCTGCTCCCATTGCTTTTTTGCCCACCTGTTTTTTTGTTTAGGCAAGGAGATGTCTGTGAAATTATGACCCCATGGGTCACAGGTTATCTTACGGTAACTGATTCAGTCAAATTACATTTAAAATATTGTACTCTGAAGCACTTTCTCTTCAAATAAAAACTCTGTTTGTATAGGAGAAAAACTGCACTTCACCCTACCTTGTTGTTAAGAATCTTTCTTTGTTATTAAGAATACTGATTATCCTCTATAATTCCTTTTTCCCTAAGTACAGCTTTTAGGGATCCTAGCTGTAGTTGCTCTTCCTTTTTCTGTGGTATAAATCAGATTTTTGAAACAACAGTTCCCTCAAAAATTTCATTGGATGTTATTATTGTTGCACTGATTGTGGAATTGGATGGTTTGAAGTGGCTTCTAATGGTGCTAACTATTTAGGCTGTACAGTACTTCAGAGTGCCCAGGGGTGTAAGTTTTGTCTGCAGCTCCACAAAGCATCTCAGCTTTTCCAAGATGCCAGTAGCAGCTGCATGGAGCTCTGTAGGCACATGCAGAAATATAAATTTTTTTTTTCTTTCTTGTTTTTATGAGTTAAGGATACTTGGCAGTTTGCGTTGTATTATTAAGGAGCTGAATTATATTTGTATATCTATCATTTCTAGTCAAGGATCTGCTGTTTTTTTCATCTTGTTGCTTTAACAGTTTGGGTGGATTTTAGCCAATGCAATGCAGTTCTGTATTTTTTTGATTGCACAGGGAAGGCTAAAAATTAACCTAGGGCATATAAATGATTTATCTGAGTAGTTTATTGTATAACCATTTATTAATTAAAGACCATACATTGCATGAAGCTGTGTGACTACTGGGATTGTGTAAGAAGTAGATTGTTTATATGAATAAGAGAATTAACGAATTTATTTTTTGTAGTTTTGAACTCTGTGGAGTAATCCTCAATTTACAATCACAATTTGAACTAGAATTTCTGTTGCTAAGCAAGATAGTAAGTTGTGCCCAATTTTATAATCCCCCCCACCAACTACTAAGCTAATCACTTACAGTTAAGTGAATCACGTGGTAGTTAGCAAATCTCCTTCCCCCCAGTGAGGAAATTCCAATTCCATTTTCTAGCTGGAAGCTGGCTAGGAAGGCTACAAATGGTGATCACCTGAAGCCAGGATGTTGCAATCATCATGGATGCTAGTTGCCAAGTGCCCAAATTTTGATCTTGTGATCATGGGGATGCTGCAAAGATTGTAAATGCGAGAACCGGTTATAAGTCATTTTCTTCAATGTTGTAACTCCATACAGTTGTTTATAGGTACAGTATACATTTACGCATGCATTCTGCATATGTATTTCATAATGGGCTGTTCCTTTCCAACTGAGGCTGTACTTGGTCACTTTGCTACAGTGTATGAGGAAAGAGGTTATAGTCTATGTTTCTACCAGTATACTTAACATAGAGTATAAATAGCAGCTCATTTGTAGTGAATTCACAACCTGTTTAGTTCTCCTGAGAGCCGGTCGGATCATCCAGAGAGTGGGAGGTGCTTCAGTCTGTGTTGTTGAAGGCTGAGCTTAATTACTGAGGAACGCTCCGCCTTCCATCACGTGGCTCCCTTGCGTTCCCCAGTTTACGCTCAGCCTTCGTGAGAGTAGGCTGTGTATTTCACCACTCCTTGGCCGATTCAAGAACTCTGATTCTAAGGTTTGCTGATCATTGTTTCTGGTTCTCCTTAGCCTCTAAGCGCACTGGGTAGTGACAAAGCAGGGGAGCGCGTTTTCTTCACCCCCGAGGGGGCTGTACAGTGGGCGGCTTTCGCGCTCTAGCGCCAATCCCCCCCGTCAACTCGATCCTCTTCCTGCCACTTTTCTACGCCGCATTCGTAGCGGCTTTATTTGATGGTGCTGTAATAGCGCAGCTGGTGTTCCCCCCTACCGTAAACGCCGATGAAAATCACCTGGCTGCCTCTCTCGGCTCCTAGACGTGCCGGAGAGGCCGATTTTGGCCCTGAGCAGCCCGTGAGTAAGGGAGCGTGGGCGGCCGCCATTTTGGGCGCCTCCGCGTGTCGGGCGCCGCTTTTAGAGGCCTCATTGAGCAGTGAAGGGACTAGCTCTAATTACAGGCCTTCCAGCCTGTGAGAGCTATTAGATAAGCAGGGGAATTGGCAATCTTGTTGGCTTTCCGCTGCACGCTCAGGGCAGGAAATAGCAGCCTATCCCTCCCGGTTGTTGCCTGGGAGCTCCAGCTGCCAGAGGCCTCCCTCCAGCCTCAGGCGTTTTATTTGGCATATTGGCAATATTAACAGTAATTTCTGGGGTCACTCCTTCCTGGGAGTTCCAACCAGACCTTGGATTAAATATTTGTAAATAATAATAATAATAATAGTAATATTTATCAATAGATAGATATCTAAATATATTTAGATATACAATTGTATATATATGGATCTTTGGTTATTCGGGTTTTCTCCCGCGTAAGATTGGAAGTATCTAGGCAGCGTTTCGATGAAGTCTCATTCATCATCTTCAGGCTTGGTCTTCAGCTCTGTGCTTCTCGGAGTGATGTGAGCTTGCAGCTGCTTCTTCCTTTTAACTGCTAGTGGGGGTGTGACTTGATTGGGTGGGGGCTTGGCTGTGTTCTGATTGGTTGGGGGTTGGCTGTGTTCTGATTGGCTGGAGGCGTGTTCTGTTTAGGTGGGGGCTTGGTTGTGCTCAGGTTAGTCTTAGTTGTTGTGGGATTTGAGCTGGTGAGCTGTGATCTTGCTGTTTGGCTTCGAGTTCGTGGTCGTGCTGCATCTTCATGGTGGGGGTCCGTTCGCTTCATGTATGGCTCAGAGGGGTTTGAAGTGGGTAGTGATGCAGCTGCAGTGCGTCTTCTGAGAAGCACAGAGCTGAAGACCAAGCCTGAAGATGATGAATGAGACTTCATCGAAACGTTGCCTAGATACTTCCAATCTTACGCGGGAAAAAACCCGAATAACCAAAGATCCACATACAAATACCCGCGAGAACCTCAGAAAACAAATATAGATAGATAGATAGATAGACGTATTTGCATATATATATTTTTACATCTTATCAATATTTGGCTATTTCACATTGCCAACACTGCTTGGATTATATATCTTGATTGTACGCTTACGCATAAAGATATTAATAATTATATTATAGTTTATATACATCTAAAATTCCAAAAGGGGGTGCGGGCCAGTGAAAGGACACCCGGCCTTCGTTGTAGGTCGAACCCTTGGCGAGCCAACTGCCTTTACACTTGTATTACAGTCCTTTCCTCTACAATGGCAGATGACAATTCCGCTAAAGGCCCTTCTTTGAAGGCCAAATCTAAATCCTACCACCTGCGTAAACAGGCTAAGGAAGCCCCTAAGGAAACTTCCAAGCTTCTCAGAGGGACGCTCTAAGATGTCATAGGACACTGGAGAAAGAATTTGACAGGTGATCTAGAGAGACACAACCGGTATTTCCAGCCCCCCTCACCCTCTTCTCCCTCTACCTCTAGACACCCCCCCTCCTCCAGATTGCTCTTCCCTCTCCAGGCGCAGCCCATCCCAGGGACACCAGGTCCCCGGACCAACGACCAGGCGGACGTCGGAAGCAACATTTATGCCCATGGCCGCTGGTCTGCGCCATGAGGAGGTCGCCACAGTTGAGATCCCTGCGCACATGCAGGCATGGATGGAACGGGCTATTCGCCAGGGGATTGAAGAGGGCCTGCAACAGGACTGGTCCTCCATCGATGGCGCCCGAACATGACTCGCCATCAGTCAGGTCCTCGCCTAGATCGGACCCCACTCTTGGTCAGGTACCTTTACAGGAGGGCAGTCCTCTCCCAGAAAGGGATCTGGAGGAGGCCATGGAAGACCTAGATCGGTTTGGGGAGGAGGAGGAATTGGAATGGGGGTCTACACACCAAGGGGAGCCCCTATCGGAGATAGACCCTATGGAGGGGGACATGTCCGAGGACAAGGGCCTCACCCGGGATCAACCCACCTTTGTGGGTATGTTCAAGCCGCACATGTTTAAATCACTTCTATTTAAGGCCAGGAACATTTCTGGCCTGGCTGTGCAGTCCTCCTCGGCTCTCCCTTCCCTGGCAGAGGGACAAGACGACGCCATTTTTAGGCAGCCCGTGGTGGAGGTGGAGGTGATCCCGGCCCTGCCCATTTTTCATGACTTAGTGTCAAACCAGTTAGACTCCACAAGGGCCCCCCCTGCCCCATCCAGCCAGGACAGGAGGTTCTTTAACCTCGAGTCGAGCTTCTGCAACCTGCTTAACACTCCTGAGGTAGATGAGCCCATCGTTGGTTTGGCATCCTCGTCCTGCCCCAGTGACCCCCTGGAGGTCCTGAAGCCCGAGGACAAGAGGTCCGAGCTGGCCTTACGTAGGGCTCACCAAGTGGACACCTGGGCCATTAGATCGGCCACTGCCGCTTCCTTCTTCACCAGGTCTTCGATCCAGTGGCTCCGTCAACTAAGGCAGCATGTCCCCCCCTCTAACACAACGGCCCATCAGGACATAGCAAAATTGACAACTGCGGCAGAATTCTCGGCCGACGCCACATACCACACGGTTAAGTTCTCTGCCCGAGCAATATCCTCTCATGTTACAGCTCGCCGCCTGCTCTGGCTCAAGCACTGGCAGGCGGACGTAAAAAATAAGGTTAAGCTGGCCACCGCCCCCATAAAAGGGGAAAAACTATTCGGCGCCATCTTGGAGCCATTGCTATCAGAAACCAGAAGCAAGAAAAAATTTCTTCCCCCCCTTTTCCGTAGGTCAGAGTCAAGAGCACAGCCCTTTTGGAGAGGTTCCTCACGACCTTTCTACCAGTTTCCTTTCCCGCCTGGGTACCCGAGACCCCCCTCCTTCCGGCCTTTCCAACCCCAGGATCGAGCCGATCCGGGTGACAGGAGCAAGAGGGGCAGCAGCCACAGGCGCCCCTTCAGGGGTTCAGGAGGGAAGCCCTTCCGGCGCAACAGATAGACCCCGTCCACCCCTCCCCATTGGTGGAGGCCTCAAGCATTTCGCCGACCGGTGGGACTCCTCCACCTCTGATGCCTGGGTCCGAGAGACCATCAGACTGAGCTTCGCGCTTGAATTCCAGCGCGCCCCCCCTGAATTATTTATGGCATTCCCCCCTCCAAGGATCCCACCAAAAGCAACCTAATGGATTCAGCTATCCGCCATCTCCTCACCATACAGGCCATACAACCTGTACCACCATCCCAGCAGAGGCAGGGGTTTTACTCTCACCTCTTCGTGGTACCCAAATCCTCAGGGGGATGGAGGGCTATTCTAGACCTGAAATGCCTTAACCGTTACCTGACCTACCGCAGGTTTAAGATGCACACCCTACAATCCATTCTACTAGGCATCAGGCAGGGGGACTGGCTATCCTCTATAGACCTTTCGGAGGCGTACCTTCACATCCCAATCCGGCCCTCCCATTTCAAATTCCTCAGGTTCTGCTACAACCATCGCCACTTCCAATATGTGGCCCTTCCCTTTGGATTGGCCTCTGCCCCGAGAACCTTCACTAAGGTCCTCGCGGCCCAAGCGGCCCACCTCAGGAACCTCCCGGTTCGTCTCCACTGTTACCTGAATGACATCCTCATCCTATCTCACTCCAGACGCTAAGCAGAAAAGGATATCAGAGCTACTCTTTCTGCCCTCCAAGATCATGGGTTCCTAGTAAACTGGCAGAAGAGCCATCTGTTACCATCTACACGGATCACCCACTTGGGGTCCGTCATTGACTCGGTTCAGGGAAAGGTTTTCCTTTCCTCCGAGAGATTCCGTAGCATCCAGGAAACTGTCAAACATATCAGACGATCAAGAAAAGTAACACTTTTAGAATTGTCTAAATTACTCGGTAAAATGGTCTCATGTATTTCCATTGTTCCCTGGGCCCGTGTACACACTATAGCCTTACAGTGGTTCCTGATCCTGTTCCAAAGGACCGGCAGAAGCAATTCAAAGGCCGCGGTCAAGGTGTCTTCAAGGGTCCTCACGTCTCTCCTCTGGTGGACCAGTCCCGCCATCAACAAGGGACACTACTTCAAGGAACCCCAACGCCTCATCCTCACCACAGACGCCAGTCTGTCCGGATGGGGCGCTCACATCCACTCGCTCTCGACACAGGGAAAATGGTCACAGGTAGAACGCACATGCAGTATAAACTGGTTGGAACTTCACGCCATCCACCTGGCCCTGCGCAACTTCCTTCCCCACGTACGCGGACAGCATGTCCTGATACTCATGGACAACATCACTGCCAAGGCTCACGTCAACCGACAATGGTGCACCCAGTCCATAAGTTTGATGAGAGAGGCCGAGCGTCTCTGCCGTTGGGCAGAGCGCAATCTCCTCTCCCTCAAAGCCGAGCACATCTCAGGGGTCTCAAACACCCAAGCAGATTGGCTGAGCAGGACCACGATGGACCAGTCCGAGTGGCGCATTCACCTGTCACTGTTCAGGGAAGCGACCGTGATGTTCGGTCTCCCATCAGTAGACCTCTTCGCATCCCCGTTCAACATCCAACTCCCCAGGTTTTTCTCGAGGTACCCCTCCCACGGGGCCGAGAATCACAACGCCCTACATTGCCCCTGGCCCACAGGGCTTCTATATGCATTCCTTCCATTGGCCCTCGTCCCCAGAGTCATCCAGAAGCTCATCTCCGAGAAAGCAGAGCTGATTCTAGTAGCACCCTACTGGCCCAGGCGCCCATGGTTTGCGGACCTCCGCAATCTATTGGTGGCCCCCCCTTAGAAAATTCCCCCGCACAGGATATCCCTTTCCCAAGGGCCCCTCCAACACCTGGACCCTCACTGGCTCCAGTTAGCCGTTTGGAAGTTGAGCGGGAACGTATAAGGAAGGAGCAGTTCTCTGACCAGGTTATTGATACCATTTTAGCCGCAAGGCGGCCCTCAACAACCCGAATATACAATGCCACTTGGAATAGTTTCTGCAAGTGGTGCCATAATTTCCAGATCAACCCTCTTTCACCCTCCATTGCTCAAGTTTTGGAATTCCTCCAAGATGGTCTGAGGAAGGGACTTTCTCCGAACACCCTGAGGCGTCAGGTAGCAGCCCTCTCAACTGTGATTATTTGCGACAATCTGGGTACCCTCTCCCTCCACCCTCGCATTAGGGCATTCCTTAGGGGAGCAACTAACTTGTGTCCCCCAACTGTACACAGATACCCGACCTGGGACCTCAACAAGGTCCTGGCGTCCCTTACTAAACATCCCTTTGAGTCTCTCAGGGAATCCTCACTCCAGTTCCTAACTTTCAAAGTTGTCTTCCTGGTGGCCATTACTTTGGCTCGCCGAATATCGAAGATAGCCGCCTTGTCGGTGAGGAAGGACCTTTGCATCTTCCATGCTGACCGGGTAGTTCTACGGCCGGACCCTACCTTCTTGCCTAAGGTCAATTCAGCCTTCCACAGGGCACAGGAACTCACACTTCCGAACTTCTGCCCCCAATCCCTCGCGGGAAAGGGAGAAGCTTTGGCACACCCTGGATGTAAAACGGTCCCTCCGCATTTACATTAAACGTACCCAGCCCTTTAGGAAGTCCGAATCCCTATTCCTTTCCTTTCAACCTAAATCCTTAGGACACAAAGTGTCCCTGACAGCCATCGGCCGCTGGATTAGAGCTACTATTTCCAAAGCTTACTTGTCCCAGGCTCTGCAGGTGCCCAGCAGAATAACGGCACACTCCACCAGAAGTGCAGCCACCTCGGCAGCTTGGGCCACCCAGGCTCCAATTGCTGATATTTGTCGGGCGGTCACCTGGGCCTCCCCATCTCCCTTCATTAGGCATTATAAGATCGACATATTTGCCTCGGCGGAGGCTTCATTTGGTAGACGAGTTCTCCAGCAAGTCCTCAAGGAACCGCAGGGACTTCAGAACCAGACGGAGTCCCTCCCGTAGGATAGCCAAGCTTTGGTATGTCCCACTCTCTGGATGATCCGACTGACTCTCAGGAGAATGGGCATTGGTCCTTACCTGACATGCTATTTTTCTGGAGCCGGGAGGATCATCCAGCCCCACCCTTTTAGTTCACCGTCTGGTGGGTTCTTGTTTCGGCCAAGGAACTGCTAAGCATAGTAAGATGAGAGCACGATCTTCTCTTCACTCTCGTCTTCGCGTAAACTGGGGAACGCAAGGGAGCCACGTGATGGAGGGCGGAGCATTCCTCAGTAATTAAGCTCAGCCTTCAACAACGCAGACTGAAGCACCTCCCACTCTCTGGATGATCCTCCCGGCTCCAGAGAAATGGCGTGTCAGGTAAGGACCAACGCCCATTTAGCACAGTAATCCTCAGCTTACAACCATTTTTTAAATAACCTTCAATGTTACAACAACACTGAGAAAAGTGACTTATGACAATTTTTCACACTTGCGACCATTGCCGCATCTGCCTGGTTATGTGATCAAGATTTATAGTGAGTCGGAATGATCACTAAACAAAACTACCTATATCTGGGTGGAGCTGCTTCTTATTCCTCTGGAATACAGCCCCTTTTCCCTATGGATTCAACCTGCTTATATTCCATCACATCCATAAACTCTAGACTGGGTTTGGGATGGAAACTGTAGGAACCCACTACCCCATTTACATGTTCCCAGGCCAAAAAAACAAACAAACAAAAACTTTAGCTCAGCTGTATCAAATATTCAAAAAACATTTTTCTTGGAAAACTGTACTGTCAACTGTAAAACATTTGGAAGGCAAAGGAATAAATAATAAGCAGAAGACAAGTAGAGTTCTGTGAAAGCATTTTTGTCCACGACTTGGGCCCCTTTTACCTGACTCTTCTTTGGTAGCGGTTCTTCCTCCATCTACAGAACGTGAGGGTTGTGGGACACCATTCTGCTGTGGTTCCATTCCTTCCTCAGTGGATGGTTTCAATTGAGGGATGTGTGATAGGAAAAATTGAGCCTGTGGGTATTCCAACATGGAGTAATACAGGACTTGATTATTTCCCCATTGTCTTTAACATTTACATGAAATCATTTGGAGAACAGTTCGGATATAATACTACCTCTATCCCAGACCAAATGTGAGATACAGGAAAAAATGTGATCTCTTGATTGGGGCTGCAAAAGCTGGATGATGAGAAACTTAATCCAAAGAAGATACAGTGGTGTTATCCAAAAGTCATCTGAAGCCAAAGGGTTGTCTCTTCTTCTGAACTCATAGTTCCTGCTGAAACAGCAGATGAATCTGTGGTGCTTGCCCTTTACCCAGCTATTAAGTTATGGATCACTTATGGCTCGTCAGAAGCATAGGCAACAGTCACTCATGCCCTTCTTACCACTTGGTTGGACTACTGTAATTGGTCTATGTGGGTCTGCCCACCTGGAAACTTCACATGGTACAAAATGCAGCTATAATGTTTTTAACAGGAACAGCCCAATATTGTCATATAATGCCAGTACTATGGGAGCTGCATTGGTTTTGAGCTCGTTTCTGGGTGCAATTCAAGTAGCGGTGTTCTACAATGCTAGTAACTTACAATGTTTGGGACATGAGTATCTGTGAAGCCTTTTGCTCCAGCTACAATCTGCCTGCCCAGAATAGGCCAGCCGTCTGTCTCAAGTCATGTCAGAAGCGCCTACAAAATTGTGATTATGCATTGGTAGTGCCCACTTTTCACAAGGTGTAGTAGGAGAGGAAATATTCTGCTGAAGCTCTTTTCCCAAGAAATAAAATAGGCTTATTCACTATTAACATTCATAAAGCTGGTTCAGACCTGGGTATTTAGACAGACCTTCAGGGACTGAAAATTGATGAAAAATGTACTTGGGATGCGCTAATGCTTTTTAAAATTACTGTTCTGTTAAAAAGCTTTTGGAAGCTAAAGATTGTGTTGGTTGAAACAGCAAAAAATAACTGTGATAATAATTAAAATCGTTAGAGAGCACACTCTCTTAGAAAAAGATATACCTTTATATTTTGATTTTGTATTTATCCAACACTAATCTTTGCATGTTGCCTGGACTGAGACACAATTTATCATTCTGGCTCAGTTAGCTTCAGGATAACCCTTTCAGGGATAGTGATGAAAAAAACATGCAGATGATTTAAATCTAGTGATTTATGTAGATGCAGCCAAGGTAAATTCTGTTGGGAAGAGCAGAAACCTTCCAGTATAATCTTCTGAGGGGTGTAAATAAAATTTGTTGTAAGATAACACCACCTATTCCTAGGGATTCTCTGGGAGGTCATATCAGATCAAAATAAAAAATTAAGTTGAATTCTTCCCTGTATGCCTCTAATTAATCAGAATAATTAATGCTCTTTTCAGGTTAGGCATTGGTGCTGATTACCAATCCATCTATTTTGGTTGGAAAGGAATATGGTATGTAACTTAGTGTGCTGTATGAACATAATTATTGTGGTTGTATACTGTAATTTATGACACTGTACAATGCAGCCAATTGTTTATTCAATGCTATCAATTGATAATTGAACAATGCTATGTACAGTGTATATGTGTACTGCAGTATGCAAATCAAAATGTTTCTTTAGGATACAAGAAGATTTTCTAGTTCTGCCTTGGACATGAAGCCAACATCACTTTTTCCTAGCCCTAGGAAAGGAGTGATGGCAAACCACTTCTGAAAAACCTAGTCAAAAAAACCTGCAGCCATTTGTACAGGCAGTCTCTGAGGACTGGAAAAAAAACCCAGCTCATAATTTCATTTCCAGGGCTATATAATTCATTGCTTCTGAATAATATTATTTTATGATATTTAAGATAAATATTTTGTTTGGTTTGTAGCCTTCTCGTAAACCTGGCACTCATTCAGGCATCTTTGATAGAAACTAAAAACATGCCTGTTTTTATGAATAAATGAAAGAAATCATAACCATCAGCTTTTCTTTTCTTTTTCTAAACAGTTGTATCCATTGCCTTCTGTGTTTCCTCTGTGCGGCCTGCCTTAAATAATAGATGTAGGAACTGAAATGAAAACTCTCTAATGAAGAATTCGCTTGGTAACTGATGCAAGCTTTTTTTCCCTTTGTGACTGCTTATACAGCAGTAGAGATAATGCTATCAGAAATGGGCAGCAGTTAGTTTCTTTGTTTATATAAAACCATTCAGTTAATTGGGAGCAGTTATAAATTTAAGCTATTGGTAGCACTCATTAGAGTTCATTAATCATTTGTTTAATTGAATTAAATAATGTAGTTTTAAAAAGAGTTGTGCATATATGTTGATATTAACAATTCTTACTGTAATTTTTTTAATTAAAGGAATAAACCTATGAGATTGTTAGATAAAGTTAAAGGAATTTTAGCTCTGTCCCTTAAAATTATATGTTCGTGCATATGGCAGTATATACAGGATCTTGTTTTTAATGATAGAATACTAAAAAAGCTAAGTGGGTTATGAAAAGTTTCTTCTAATTGTTGCCACAGATCTCTGCTCAGCTTATGGTAGAGGACATTGGATAAAATCCTTTCTCATGAGAATGGAAATTCTCTTAATTTGTTCTCTTCATTTCCTCCCTCATAGCTGTTTTTACACCCCTATAGTTGTTCCTAGTAGTTCCTTCAACCATCAAGAGTACATGTAGTCCTTGAATTACGACTGGTCACTTAGTGACTATTTGAGGTTATGACGGACTTCCCCAAGAGTAACTTACAAGCTGGTTCAGAAGTTCTTACAGCTCCTCCCTGTGGTCACATGACCACATTTTGGGTGTTTGCCACCTGGCCTGCATTTATGGCTATTTGAAGTGTCCCACTGTCGTGTGTTATCTGAGGGACCATCTCTTGCTGGTCACAACCACCTGACCCACCAGAGTGGGGAACCAAGGAATGTTAGAGGTCCCATCTCCTAAGGAAATATATCTGGCGGGACCTAGAAGAAGGGCCTTCTCTGTGATGGCTCCGTCCCTTTTGAACATCTTCTCTTCAAAAATTAGACTGGCCCCCACTTTGACATACTTTTGTAAGGCCCTGAAGACTTGGTTTTGCCAGCGAGCCTGGGGAACCCAAAGTAGGATGGAGCCCATCAAATGGGTCATTTGACTGTGCATTGTCGCTGGGAGGGGTGGATAGGGGGTTGTTTTTAATTTTTTTTCTATAATGTGTTTTTATGGTTTGTAAGCTACCTCTAATCATTGTGAATGAGTAGGTGGCTGTATAAATTTTCTAAATAGATAAATAAATAAAATAAATGTGATTGCATTTTACAATGTTTTGGCTGGGAAAAAAAAGACATTTACATCCTGTTTTTGGCAAAACCATCCCATAGTGAACAATTTGGCTTGTTTAAACAACCATGGTTGGATTAATGGGACATTCGCCACCCTCTTTGATTTTGATTAGCTCTCTTTTATTTAAATTTTCAGAGCATTTTGATAACTTTTATTTGTTAAACAATTAAGATAAATTTATTTCTCTAAAAGGAGCAAAATGTTGCTACTACATTAGATGCAAGCTTCGCCCACAAATAGTTGTTAATGGTTTTTGTTATTAGGAGATAGTTTTGTATTGTTTGTTTTATTGAATGTACTTTTATTGGTCAGTGATGAAATAAAGTTTATGTCTGTCTGCCTCATAAACAACATCACTACCTTTACTTCTATAGTGCCATATAGTATCAGAGCAAAATAAAACTCATCTTTGGGAAGGGAATCTGGATGTGAGCAACTTATGTATTGTTTATACAATTACTGTGTGTCTGAAATGCACAGGGCCAGAATGATCTGCAACCTTTCACAATTGCAGTTTAGTCCTAGCTATAAAGTAATTTACAACCACTTCCTCTACTTGAGGAACAAAAAAATTCAGTAAAAGTGTGGGAACAGAGATCTTTACATCAGTCACAGTTATGTCACTTTTCAACTCTAATTGGATTACTTTTTTAATGATCTAACAAAATAACACAAAAAGACATGAAAACTTTTACACTCAAGTCAATATCAAGTGAGATGTTACCAAAAATAGAAGGGAGGGAAGAAGCAAGGTCTGATCCCAAATTGCGTGTACCACTCTTGCGATGTTTTGGGAGGCCTTGAAGACTTTCCAGAGCTTTATGAGGACAGTCTGGCAGAGGGGCAGGATGAACAGAGTGCAGGGCAGCAAAGCTGGCAGGGCTGGCAGGTGGCATGGTGAGTGGAGTGCAGGGCAGCAAGGCTGGTGGAGTTGAAAGGGCAAAGATGGAGGGAGATAAGTTGGGGTGGGGGGAATTGAAGAGGTGGCATTCCCTTACTGTACAAAGGCTTAGAGCTCGAAGGAACCGAGTCAGTTGTAGCTTAGATTGGGGTAGGTCCTCATTGAATGACTAGTGGGGTTTGGTTAATGACAGGGCAGTGGTGTTGCTAAGCAATGCAGTCATACGACACTGTGCTTTATGACTGCAAAGCTTAAAATAGAAATTCTCTCCTAATTATCTTTGTAACTCAAGGGCTATCTGTATTTGGGTGCTTTTAAAATGATGGTGGAATAAGACACCTGAAGAGTCTCTAGATGTTACTGAAATTATATTCCCCAGTAATTTCAGTTGGCACAATCAGTAGAGTGGGATGTTGGTGACTTTTATTTCAGCATCATCTGGAAGGCCACACATCTTAATTCCTAGTTTAAACCTTCAGAGACAGTTACTGTGTTGAAATGGGATACAGCTTGTTTGAACGAAGAGTTCATATGAAACTGTTTTGGAGTTCTGCCTGAAGCTTGTATGTTCAAACTTTCTCCTGTCTTCTGAACAACCATTAAGTATCTTAATTATAAATGTTTCAGGAATTCCCCAGTTCATCCTACTTCTAATAAATCTAAGCATATGTTTTTAGGACAGTTCATATGTAATCTAAGTATATCCTCCCATATGACAAGAGCCATTTTTTAATCCTTTCACTGCTTTACTATAACATTGATTGCTAGGAACGATTCTAAACCATGTCTAGACAGCCAAATTCCTGGGTTTACTTTAAAAAAATAAGGAAACAATTAAGAATGGTGGCTTCATATCAAAAGATTTAAATATTGGCAGCTTTTGCTGCCTTTGATAATAAAAAGAATGTGTCTTGGGATAACCGATGAGTAGTTCAGATGCTTTCCACCACACAAAAAGGTGATTTTATCATTGTCTTTGCAAAGGAAAGGTTGGTTGATTTGACTTTACTGAGCATGAAAATCCTGTACTAAATGTTAAAAATGTTAAAGGCATAAAATACCTGACTGTGTGCAAAAAATATGGAATAAGAGATATAGAACCATCTGTGCTTTTCTGGCAGGTTCTATCTGGAACAGCCACTGACTTTGGGGATAAATAGTCAAGCCTATTATTATTAGCAACCGTCCCATACACCCTTGGAAAAAAAAGCAATATTTGATAGTTTTGCTCCCAGTTTTCATTGTTAAAATGGATTTGGTTTTGGGTATGTGGAGATTGTAGAAATGGATGGGTAGTAGTGGAAGATGAAATGACAGTGGAAATAGAAATAGGGATGGGGATAACTGGTGTAGCCATCAAGTAAGTGTGGAATATCCCATATGTTCTGAAAATTGAAAATGACATTGGTCATATGAATCTGGAACAGTTTACCTGTCTCCTGTGGAACAATGTGATGCAGTAAGCACACATGAACACAGCATGAAGCAGCACAAGCTATTAAAATGAACAACTGATTAAGGTCAGTATAGCTTAATTGTACATTCTGCTAGCTAATAAACTGATGTTTATACTCAACATGTAAAGAAGGCAGAGAAATTTAGAAATGAAGTGCCAAATAGATTTGCATCTGCATTAAGCAGAAAAACAAAATGTAATATTTAATATCTGTGTTGGCATTGTTTGAAATATTGTAAAAAATAACCTTTGTGGAGATAGTTCTGAGTGCCTTCTGGCTCCCAATAAAATGTGCTTGACAGATGCTGGTTTAAAAGTAGTCCTTGAAGAAAAGTTGCTTTTCCATCTCTTGAAATAACAGTTCACTACCTTATTTATATCAAAAGATACATTAAGAGAAAATTGTGGAGTGATATTTTTCCTTCAAGGCATATTAAAGCATATTACTTTTACTGGAAATCTTTGTGTGTATATAAACTTAGAACAGGGGTCGTCAACTTTTTGGACCTCAGGGACCACCAAACTCATACTTTTAAATCCCGAGGAACACTAATATGACTTTTTAAAAAAAAGATAATATATTTAATATTAATTGGGGGTAGGACAGGGGGGAGAAAGTGGGAGCTCCTTTCAGATCCCGGGGGGAGGATTGAGAGAGCTAAGATCTGCAGCTGAGGAAAAGCTCCAGGACGGTGATGTGGGGGATCTTCTAGCTTCACCTGGAGGCAGGCAAGGAAAGGGGGGGACACTGACACCTTCAGCCCCCCCAAGAGGAGAGTTGCTTTCCTTCATCCGCTGCTTCTGCTGCTCCTCGTCTTTCCTTTCCCAGGAAAGGAGCCGGGCGCTGTTTCCTCCCTGCCTGAAGCTGCACCCTCGGCAGGAGAAAAACCCACCGTGGAGCCCAGTGGTGGCCGATCTGCTCCTCCCAAGTGTTGCTTCCCCACTACCCACCTTGCAGAGCCCGTGGGGGGGATGAGAGAGGCTTCCCCTCCAGCCAAGCTGTTGAGCGCTCCTCGAGAGAGACAAGAGAAGCAGCAGGAGTCACTCTCATCTCTTGAGAGCCCAGCCAAAGTTTCTCGCGCCACTTCAGCAAGAGAGACAACAGTTTGCAGGGAGCCGATTTGACTCTGGCTGCTTCTCTGCACTACAGTTTGCAGGACACAAGGGGCTGTCTTCGTGGCAAAGGGAGATGCAAATGTGAGTAGCGCTTCTTCCAGCCACCGCAACTTCGGTCTGCTTGAGCCATCCCCCCCCAACAGCACCATTACCTCATTCCAGCCACCACAGGCTGATCCCATATTCCAGAGCTGTAGTCATCCTGGTGGAGGAACTGCTCCGGGATGACCAAAAGGCCAGTCCTCTGACTACTACAGCTCTGGAATATGGGATCAACTTTCCCACCATCAGCAAGCCACCCCAGGGTGGATCCCCCCCCCCCGCTGTTGGTCTTACCTTCCAATTCCAACTCGTGTGGCTCTCTACTCAGACTCAAGATAAGTTTTGCACTCGGCCAAAGGGTGGGGATCAGTGGGTGGCGGACCATATGGGCAGAGCAGCCTTGTTTTCCCGTGCAGCCCAGATTAATTGTTTTCGGGGGCCATTTCTCTGCGGACCACCAAAAATTTTCTGTGAATCATCAGTGGGCTGTGGCCCACCGGTTGCAACCACTGACTTAGAATATCTTTTGTATTAAAGGAAACTTCTAGTTATGTGTTTCTTAAACTTGGCAGGTTTAAGAAGTGTGGGCTTCAATTCCCATAATTTCCCAGCAAGCAAAGTGTGTCCTAGTGTGTATGGCTCAGATAATGCATAGTGTCCAGATTTTAGATAGATGTGGATGGCTTTTTTATGAGAGGTTGTTAATAAGTCATTTTTGTTATTTATTATACTTCCTATACTTCCTGCAGTCTGATTCTTGGTTTATTCTTGGAATTCCTTTATATCTCACTTAACCTCTGTCAATGTGCCCACAAAAAAGTGTGTAACACTGAAAAAACACATTCTCTTTAATTAGAAATGACCAGATGGAAACTGAAATACTTTGGTCACCAAATGAGAAGAGAGGATTCATTGGGAAAGACCTTGATGTTGGGAAGGATTGAAAGCAAAAGAAGAGGACAGCAGAGGATGAGATAGTTAGATAATGTTATTGGCGCAATGAACATGAATTTGGGCAAACTTTGGAAGATAATGGAAGACTGGTGTGCTATGTTTCACGGGGTCGCAAAAAGTTGGACACTGCTTAATGACTTAACAACAAGAAAAGATGGAAACAAACTCAAAGGGCAGACTCAATGGACCACTAGATCTTTTTCTTTCATCTGTTTTCTATGTTTCTATGAAACAAATATATTCTTGGTGGGAGTAAGGAATGTTTCTCTCTGCCACCTACGAACAAGAGAGTTCAGGAAAATATTGTGAATAAATGCCTTGCTTGTATGAAGTTCACAAATTTTATCACTCATTAATTTCTTTTTATTTTATTTTTTAAACAAAACAGGCAATAAACACATCTAGTACTTCTAGATCACAACACTTGTTAAAACCATGGTAATCATTTTTGACAGCTGTGATCAAGGTTACATACTTTTTAAATAATAATTTATTATTATGGAACAGTTTCATAGGCTTATCTGCTTTCTCTAGCTACAAGTTTCTGAATTGATCATTGCAATTACAGGCCTTTTCTACCAAGAACAAAATGTTGAGGGAAACAAAATACAGTTGCTGTAAAGTAGAATAGTACTTAGAAGAGGATGTAAAATAAAGGAAAAGCTTTTCTTTTTATAATCCTCCTATATATGTATCTTTATTATTATTATATGTAATGAAATTATTAAGCTTCCTTCAACTTTTCAGTCAGTTCTACAAGAATGGTTGGTTTACTGAAGTATTTCAGACTGAGAAGTAATATGAACTCGAAGTTGATTTTACTGGTACAACAATTGTGGGTAATTCACTGCATCTTCACTTTGTTGAGAGGGGTTCTTTGTGCTCTCTGAACTTGATTAGTTTTTTGCAGATATTTCATTACTCAAGCTAGGTAACATCATTTGTGCCAAATATTTTCCTTTATTGGTATCATTTTGATAAGTTAAAACAGTATTTCGGCCTCTTGGAGGAAAAGTATTATCTTTTCCCCTTGGAAATGGGTGAATATAAAAGGATAAAGAAGGCATCAGTTACCTGCTTGAACAGAAATAACTAGTTTGTTCAAGGAAAATCATTCCTGCTTTGTGGCCCATCTTTCCTTCCCCCCCCTTCCCCCTAAGGAGCAGAATGCCAAATTGCAGGGCAACCATGACAGCTGGTTAGTGTCCAAAGTCCTTGCCTGTTTAAACTTGTATCAGGAAATGATTTGTCAGAAGATCAAAGCTCTGGTGGGGTGAATGAACTCATTGACTAAACCGCAAATTTGGCTTCAGTTGTAAATATTGTTTGACATATTTATGAGATCCGTCAATGCTCTTGAATGGTTTTTGGCTTTCTTAGAGATCTAATATGTTTAATTTCATATCAAGTGTCCATACAGACTAACAAAATTATATTTGTCATATTTCTCTTGGAAATTTTTAAGATTCTGTTAAATTTCTTTGAGATAATCTCAGAAGGACTCTGCACAAAGGTATAGAAATGGCTTTGAAGAAGGTTTTGAACAGCTATAACACAACACAAGTTTTGCTTTGAAAAGGAGTAGAGAATAAGAAAGAAGCTCTAGATTGCCCAGGTTTATTTCTCTTTGATATAAGAGGGTTGTGAGAGAATCTCTGTCAGGTTTTCAAGATGGTTATATCCTGGAACAATAAAACGGAGTTCCAGTAATCCTTGCTGAGCCTGTTTTCTGAGTTAAAGTGCTAACAGGAAGTTATAACAATGTTAATGTCTACATGTATTTTTGGATATATATTTTATTATATCAAGTTAAATAACAAGAAAAATAGATTGATTACATATACTGTATATGACTGCATAAGTATAAGTAAAAGTAGCCATGAAAGTTCCTTACTTAGGGGTTTCTTTTTTTAATTTATATTTATTAAAACATTTTGATATAGTGAAAGACAAATCAAAAGAAAGAAAAAGAGAGAAATGAAAGAGTGGAAAAAGAAAAATGAAACTAAAATGAAGAAATATGTAAATAACTTCTGACCTTCCTATCAATAGATAATTACAATCTTAATTTCCTCTTTCTTAAAATATTTTGCAACCTCTCATTTAATCTGTGCCTTTCTAAATTTTCAAATGAATAAATCATCAATATTTTTGCTTTGTTTTCTGACCAAAGAGGTCAGCTTTGCCATTTCTGTAAATTGTAACATTTTCACAATCCAGTCCTCCACTGTGGGAATATTATTATACTTCCATCCTTTCTTGGAGATTTCTGATAAGAGCCTTTATTCACTTGGATCCCCCAAAGTTCTATGCATCTTT
Source organism: Hydrophis major (assembly GCA_033807585.1). NCBI lineage: Eukaryota > Metazoa > Chordata > Lepidosauria > Squamata > Elapidae > Hydrophis > Hydrophis major. The sequence goes on along the minus strand of CM066329.1, from coordinate 290,070,787 downwards.
ATGTATATGCAGTGTACTGATCCACATTTAGGATACTCCCTTTGATGTTAATTTGACTAATTGCAATTATATGTTGCACAGTGCCTAGAATCACTTGTTATGAGAGATGAGTAGCCATAAAAAATTGATAAATAAATAAATAAATAAAAATTCTGAAATGTTAATATTACAGTGTATTCTGTCAAATTACAACTATGGGTTCACTTTAACGTTATAACCACTCATTAATACATTTGTCAAGTGCATGAATAGGAATGTCATATTGTATCATATTAGAATGACCTTGTTATATAATTCCTCCGTATTAAAAAATGGAAGTTAAGTTACTGCCTATAATCTTTAGGAGGTCTCAGTGCAGATTATTTGGAAATTAGGATCATTTGCATTGCAGTGGAACATTTTCTAGTCTTTAATTACTATGCACAAATTAGTTTAACTTGGCTACAAAAATATGCATTAATCCTGATGTGAGCTGCAAAGTATTTCCATGGAAAAATAAAGCACTGGACCTGATCATCTTGTTTCAGAAAAGATAAGATGATAAAAATAAATAGGTATCTCAAACTTGCAAGCATGACAAGTCAATTGCTTGTGCACTGCCATCGCTGGGACAGTAAGGTGAAAGATTGGAGACCACTGTACTCTCTGGCCTTTCCTTCTGCGATGGTGTAGCTGCTTAATAATTTCTGCTGGCACTGCCTATCTTCCAGGGGCACCTCACCTCTCATCCTCTCCCAAGCACCAGTCTATGAAGGAGATATTCCCACAACCTTTGTGGCTTTTGGCAAATGAGAGGTATGCATGGAAAAAATGAAATTATTTCTATAATTCAACATTAAGAAATTTGACTGGTGGCATTGACTTTCCTTCCTTCTTTTGGAAATAAAGCAGGGGTAAACAAGATAAAAGTTTATTTAAATATCTAATATTTACAAGAATATAACCAGTGTTCTCAGCAGACTACTGTAATATAGTTAGTGATTTAAGTGGAAACTGATTAATCTTGCAAGCTATCTCTCTCTCAAGATGGTTTTCAGGGTTTATCAGCTGCCAAGGAATTAGTTTAACATGATCCACAATATCACAGAATGACCTATATAGGCAGAGAAATATAAATAAGAATACTAGGGTTTATAACATACAATACAAGCAAAATAAATAAAAGTTCTAATCCAGACACTTGATTCAAAAGCTTATTTAATTCTGTAGAAATAAAGAAGGCTTTGAAACAGGAATTCCTTTTATTTCCCTTGTACCTGGATTTTCAATTTCTTCGGAATTTCTAATTAAAGCTGAGTTTGTGGGAAGGTAGAAAATCTTACACATCCCCCACCTTGGCCAGCAACTTCTGCTTTTTATTTTGGAATAATATAGCATTTTTCCTCTCCAGGAAGGCAAGGTATTTGTGGAGGGGTAGGAAGTGTTCTTTTTGCTTACATACCAAACTCAGGTCTTATCCATACAGATGAAATTGGCTTAGAGGCTACAGGATAGTATTCAAAATAACTTAGAAACTAGATGTACTCTGTTTTATTGTTAATTAAGTAAATAAAAATAAAATACCACAGAATTATGTGCTTTCAGTTTTGTTGTAGTTCAAGCATCTGTTTTCTTTTTTCTCATTTTTTTTAGATTGTTCCATGGCTTCAGAATATACCATCATTTTCTGCATTTTAATACTGCAATATCAGTGTCAATAATAACCTTTATTAGGGCTAAGGGAAATTATTAAAACTACAGATGTTTTAAAAGCTAACCTAACATACTTGTTGCCTTTCAAGTGCAAAATTGCTCCAAGTGATAAATTCCATTGACTTTTGACTATACTTTTAATAACTGTCTTGTGAGTAATCCAGTAGTTTGATCTGAGGCTCTCCTACACACACTTAAAAAAAAAAAGCTTAAGGTATATTTTTAATCTTTATATGGCAGTTTGGGAAAAAAATCAGATTGTGACTAGAAGGCTTGTATATTATTAATAAATATTACTCGAGCATGAGTAATCCATAAAATATTAATATTGAGATATTAAAATTAATTTGCATTCTGAGCATGTTTACGGAGTTGGGTAACTTAATTGTAGCACTGGCTGTTACAACCAGAGTGGTGCCACATGTTTTGGCTTGTGTCTGTACCACCTATCAGGTAATTAGATTATGAAACAGTGTCTTTGAGTATAACAACTCATAATTTTTCAGTGTATGTCAGATGTTATTGTGACATTGCCTAGGCTTGCTGTGGACTACAAAATATTTCTACGAGCCCTAAGGCTCATTCAAAGAAAGCTTGAGGTGTTTTTCTGAACCAAAAAGAAGAGAAGAAATCCATTCAGTAGCTAAGAATTTAGCATTCCTTGTTTTTATATAAAGGCAATTGTGGTCCATGCTTGCATTTTAACTAAAAAGTGGGAAAAAAGGCTTTGGCTGAACAAACGAAAAATTTTATACAGAAGAAAGATGATAAAATCTGCTTAGTTCTGTTACCCAGGACAACTCACTGAGCTCAGAATGTTTTAATTGTATATACTTCTCTTTTGTATCCAATAATCTCTCACTGGTGAATCTTAAGGTTCTAATAAAAAAAGTAAATCCTATAATCCCATCCCTACTTAGTTTTCAATTCTTATCCATTCTTTACAAGGTAATATGAGTAAGCCATTGTACCTAATTTTCTACTGTTAAGAATTCATCTCTATTCCTAATATATATACATACATATGTATATGTATATATATAGTGCAGAAGAAAGGTTTTTTATTAGCGTTTTCTTTTGCTCATGTTTAGTGCACATTTTCCACAAAAATAAACATATTTTGGATACTTTACTATTGTCTAGAGACTTAGTTCAGGTCTTCTGTTTTGGTTTTATTTTGTTCTGGAGATAGGATCCAGCTGAGAAAGTCTGGAAATAATGTGAGGAATGACAGTTTTCATTGCTTGTGAAACATTATTAATAATTTTATTAGGAAAAGTAGATGTTCATTAATTTTAGGGGGAATTTCTAACAAGAAAGTTCTGCCCTGTGTATGTACCATATATGTATATATGCAAATGTGAATTTTAATCAATGGAGAACAGGATGGCAACACATTCTCAACCCTCCAATTGTGCACCTCATTGTTCTTTCCACCCACAAATGATAAATATTGGTTTTCTGATGTTTTGCTATGAAAAATCAGTAAACAATAAGTAAACATTTTTTCTGAAAAGCTGACAGTTAAAAGACTTATCTCAAGATTTAAATTTCTTCAAGCCTTCATGGGCCCTCTGTGACAACATGGCAACCCCTAAAAGGATGCATGGACCATAGCTTGAGAACCACTACTGTACAGTATTACTTTTACTAATTAATTCTTTCCTCAAAATTAAAATTATTTTTGCACTATTGATCAATTTTATTTTTTTCAAGATGGATATGATTTCCCGCAAGAGTGCCTTGAAGCCATACAAGTGATTGTCCCTACTCTATATTCAATTCAATATGATAATAACTAGATTTTCTGTTTAGTAGTTTATTGGGAATAAACTACTTATTAAAATTCTTCACTGAATAAACAATTTATCAGAATTTCTCCAGGAGAAAGAAACCTCTGTCAATTTCTCAAAGTTTGTGTTTCCCCATGCTAGTGATGATAGTGTTACTTTTGAAAATTTTCCTATTTCCTGGGATTTAACTGAAACGTGGGTAATCACACAAGTTGCAGATCTCTGAAGGAATTATTGCATAAGGTAAGATAAGTTATCTTGCAAACAGATAAGAATGTCAAATCTCCATCATTAATTTCTCCAAATGTTTCCTTTTTTGCTTTTTTAAACAACTACTATTTCATCCCATGGACAAAGAATAGAAGAAATATCCTCTGATGTAATTGTTTTTTTTAAATTCTCTATATTGACTACTTTCTTAAAGCATTTTAAATATGTACAATTTATGAACTATTTTTGAATCCATTAATATTTATTTGCATTCTCAATTCACAGCTTAAGTATGAGATTTTTTTCCTACTGAGACATTTAATACAATTTGTTGACTTTTTTTTTTAAAGGAAAATGTCAACTCATTAGGCATTGGCTTTCTAATATTTTGGTCTAAAATATCATCCATCTTCTCATGTTACCATACCAGGGTAATATTGTAAAACAGTGTCTTTTGTGTTAAGGATAAGATACTTGATTTATCAGAAGAATAACATTTAACAAAACAATTACTCATGCCCTTGGGTGAAATTGCTAAAACGCAGAGTCTACAGTTTAACAAGTCCCTCTAAATTCATGGATGCACCCAACTGAGAAAATTATAGGGTAGTATTTCGGTAAAGTGACCATAGTTTAATGACCCGAGCTTGCTTTCTTATTCTCATTTAACTCTAAAACAAGCATAGAACTACCTTCAATTAATTGTACCTTGATCACACTTGCACTGGTATTGTGAAGGAAGATGAAGAGTTTAGTCTAAAAAGTAAGGCAACTGTGCAGTTTCCTTTATTGTGTCTATGCTGTTAATTTTTTTTCAAGCAAGCATAATGTTACCAGTTTGATGAAATGTACTTTTTTCTAAAATGGAATTTAGCATTCTCAGAGATGAAATGAGCATGTTGCAGATCAAGCAAGAAAAGTTATGAATGCTTGGTATTTGGGCTATTTTTTTTATAACAAATTCTATAGGAGCTGCTAGGAATGTAAGCATTCTTCATTAAGGAATTGAAATATTTTTTATTCTGTCACTTAATAGTGTTATATCACATTGGGTAGCTGACTGCTGAAGACCCCAGTCCTCTACTTCAGACCCTGGCAGATAGGCAGGTGTGGGGAGTTCAAGCACCCCATGGTCATACGCGGGAGTGTGCTGCCACAATCTAAATTTTTATCATATGACTTGGAGCAGTGCAATGGCCGTAACCTCAGGCATGAGTTGTAACTCCATTTAGCGCCGTTGTAATTTTAAATGGTTGCTGAACAAATGATTGTAACTGTTAAACAATGCACTTTGTTTTTTCATGTCTGTCCAATAAGCAGGCAATCCAAATTCCCTCATAGTGAATGTAGATCATACATTTCCTATTCATGCACATATATGTGAAAATTATTTCTGACTGCCAATTTTGTAACTTTGTAAAATATAATTAAGCTTTAAAAACTTAGTTCTGATAATGTCTCTGCTGAACTTAATATGAGTTATGAGTTGGAAAAAAATATTTATTCCTAGAGCTAAGGAGTTCAGATGCAAGGACACATTTTCATCTGAATTATTGCAAGAGGATTTTAAGGACAGCATATTTTTCTGTGTGATTTCCTCTACACTATGCAGTCCTCCAGAGAGACAATGATTATTAAAAGTTGAATGTTCTCCTAATTATTATTTAGCAATAGCAATTGCACTTAAACTTATATACTGCTTCACAGTGCTTTACAGCCCTCTCTAAGCAGATTAAAGTCATCATATTGATCTTAATCTGGGTCTTCATTTTACCGACCTCAGAAGGATTGAAAGCTGAGTCAACTTTGAGCCAGTGAGAATTGAACTGTCAAATTGCTGGCCATCAACAGTCAGCAGAATTAGCCTGCAATGCTGCATTCTAACCACTGTACCACCACGGCTCATTTACATAGTTTTGCAAAAACATTTCAGCAGGGTTTGGAATAATATTATTTACATCTTAGCTAGAGTGACACGTGCATGATACTTGTCAATTCTTAATACTGGGAAAAGGAAGGTAAATAGGATTTTCTGTTTTTCTCTTTTCAGTAGTAAAAAAGACTAAATATTCTTCATAAAGACAGAAACACATTGCTGATTAGTTACATGTCCCAAGTTGCTAATGTAAAAAGACCTTTAAAAATATTTATTCAAAGTGTTAGTCCCAGTTAACATTAGCTATGTGGGTGGATTGTCCTTGAATTTTGTAGACTTAATTTAGTACTGCACAGTACTCAGTGATGGAAAACAGCTATAAATTGTCTGTGTGCACTCATGCATTATTGATAAAGAGTTAGAATAAAACTCCACAGTTTTTTCATTTCATCTCAGCACAACAGCTGAGTTATACTTGCTTTAATTTATGTTCTTCCTCCATTATTTCATTTATAGGTTTTAAATGTTGCTCCTGACTGTTCAACAACTAATTGCCACACAACAAACTTTGCAAAAGCAGTTAAGGAAATTCCTCATACTTTAAACAGTAAAACTGACAGTACTATTTCAGTTTCTTTTTAACTCCAACCTATTTTAATTTTTCATTTTCTCTGAAAGAATAAGCATCATTTATACTTCCCTGAAGCAGAGATTTGAACATAAATTTTATATCACTGATAGGAAATCTATGGAATGAAAACTTCTCTTATGCTTTCAAAGATGTTACTATTTGAGACTGGATAATCTCTTAGCAGCTATGGACAGTATTTTTTATAGAAGTGGCCCTAGATTTACTAGAATTAATACTAGAAATTCCATTGCTAAGCAAGTTGATTGTTAAGTAAGTCATGTCCAATTTTATGACGTCATTTACCAAGCGCTAAATTTTTATCACATGACGGGAATGCTGCAATGGTCATAAGTATGAGGACTGATTGTAAGTCACATTTTCAATGCCATTGTAACTGAATGATCCTCAACAAATGGCTCTAAATTGAGGACTACCTGTATTACACTGCAAAGTTAGTAAGAATTCATCTAATTTCAGTTTTAAAAAATAGACACATGCAATTTGGGGAACAAAAAAGGAGTTGGACGTTTGTGATTTGTTTTTTGAAATAGTGTAAACTGTTGCCATTGTCTCATGATCTTCTCCCTTTGATATCAAATATTTCAGAGATAAAATCATAATTTCAGGGCTGATACAGAAGCTGAAGAAGGTTTGCCCCAGTTTCAGAAGCCACTAAGAAAGGTATATTCTTAATCTCTTACTTCTCTAGAATGTAGCTTGTTACAGGTAATGCTTAGAGAGCATCTTGCATTTTGAATCACCGTATTAGTAAGTCTTCATCAAGGATGGACAAATTGTTATCTTGTAGTTACAATTATTCTGAATATTGTGACCTAAGAATAATCCTGTGACGCAGTATTCTCATACAGTTGAACTGGGACATAGTAAGACTCCTAGATGTGCTAACTATACAGTATGGTTTGCAATTTTCTCCCATAACTTATTGTTTTGCATATATGCAATATACTTAACCAGCTAAAAACCTAGAGGCTGTATTTGCACATGTACAAAACTTTATTAGCTTTAATCCCTTTTAGGACTGTAAGGCAGTGTGTTTGTGCGAGCAGTCCATTTGAGTTTGTTCATGGTTGTGTTGTGCTGCTTAATTCAGTAAGCGAGTTGAATCACGTAAAAACTCACTGTATATTCAAGAAACTATACAGGTAATGCTTGTTTAATGACTGCTCATTAAGCAACTCTTCAGAGTTACAAGGGCACTGAATAAGGAGACTTAATGACCAATCCCCATAGCTGCAGCCATTGCAGAGTCCCTGCCATCATGTGATTGAGATTCAGGCATTTAGCAACTGGCTCACAATTATGACAATAGCAGCATACCATGGTCACATGATCAGCATTTGTGACTGTTTGCTTCCAACAAGCAAATTTGATGAACTGCCATAGCACTTAACTTCCTCTTTACAACTGCTATGCTTAGCAACAGAATTGCCAGTCCCCAATTACCAGTTAGGCAAGGGCAACCTGTACAACAAATACAGAGAGACCCTTTTCAGCTGACAATTAATTTTAAATAATGAACAAGTAAATGTGATAGTCAACCTTTCTTTTCTACAGCTAGACCTCAACCTGTGACTGTTTTACCAGTGATTGGTCCAAGTTATGACATCACTGAAGAAATGGTGGTTACAGTTGGTCATCAGAGTTCCAGCTGTCTCAGCAACCCTGCGACTGTGTAATTAGGATCTAGGATCTTGGCAATTTGCTTGTACTTATGACTGGTTGCCAAGCCCCTATAATCACATGATCCCCATTTGCACCCTTCCCTGATGGCTTCCCTAGAAAGTCAACAGGGAAGTTGGCAGGGAAGGTCACAGCTTGTGTATCCTCCATAGTCCTTTTGCATTCGTGTTGCACTATCTACGTATGTGCTTTCCCCATATTTGCTCCTTTTTTCTTTTATCCCTGTGCCTCCTTTGCATCCTCACACACCTGGCTCATGCTGCAACCATGCAACCTATCCATGACCCACAGGGTATCCCTTTCATACCCTCCACACTTCTTGCAATGCCTGTTGTCCATTCCCTTGTGCTCTTCTCAACCTGAACTGTGCCTCTCATACAGCCCCTTGCATCTTTGCAACCCCTCCCTGACCTACATGGCACCTCTCATACACCCTCACCAGCCCTGTGACTGTTCTTGTGCATCTCATACTTTTGTGCACTCCAATCCTCTCTGACTCACGTGCCCCTTATGCATTCTTCTCAACCTGTACCATGCCTCCCACATACCACCTGCACCTTCGTATGCCCTCCCCAATCCTAACAGTGCCTCTCATGTCTTAAAATCCTTGCACTTCCTTTCTGATCCATACATTATCCCCGCACACCCTTCTCAACCTCCTCCTACACTCTTATGAATCCCCTGGTTTCCCTCCCTCAGAAGCAGCCATTTACCTGCCTATGGACTGGCATTTATATCTTCCGCCAGGAAGCCAGTCAGAAGTTGCCCTCCTAATGACTCTGGGAGTCAGTTAACAGTAACCGACACTTTATAATAGGATCATATAGCAGCAGAAATCCCAGCCCCAAATGCTGTCATAAAATGAGGACTCCCTGCATTATGTTTTTCTGCTAAGCTAATTTATGAAAAACAAGATAATTTTGTAGACGATTTCTTACAGATTCCAACATTTAATTAGTTATTCATAATAATCTTAACTGACTTCTGTAGCAATCTCTAAACCCTTTTTATATGCAAAATAATTTCCTAGTACTTAAAATATTCTCCGAAAACTGGAATCTGTATTGTCAGGTTATTTTGTTAGAGTAAAAGCAGCTAAGATGTATACATTTATGAGATGGCTTTGTTTTTGCATTGCCTAGGACAATTGTCCTGGGATGAAGTGTTCATTTTTTAGTGTTCCATAACTTGCTGACTTTTAATATAAGTCACAAAGCAATTAACTTGGCTGTGTAGTTTCTGTCAAGAAACAGAATATTTCCTCAGTTAGCTAATATGATTGACAGCGGCTTGCTCAAGATTTACATTAAGAATAACTTCATTCTTCAGAGCACTTTTTTCATTTTCTACTGGGAGTGATAAAAGTAAATCAAATATAGTGACTACATGTGATTAAAATACAGAAGTTATGATTTCCTATTTACTTGTAAGTTTACCCTTGCCTAAATAGTTCTCTTTGTAAAATATGAAGGTGGCCTAAGTAAAATACTAAGTGTTTTAGTACATTTAAGTAAAAACTAATTTTGAAACAAATGCTTAAGAGAATTTTGATACATATTGACACATTGATATATATTTAATTATTTAGTCCAAACCTTTTCATTTAGTTATTAAAGATGCCTCAATTTTCTAAATAACTGTCACAGTGCTTTCATATCAAGGGAAAGAAAACTGAAAGAAGGAATGGGAAAAGTCTTCTGGTAGTTCTTCTCTTATGACCATAATGAAGCCCAGAATTTTAGCTGTAAGTTTTTGTGGTTGTAAGTTGAGGCTGAGTGTAGAATGACTATACTTTATTTTTCAGTCATTTTAACAACAGTTGTAAATGCATAATTGTAGTTGTTAGGCGATTGGTCATTGAACGAATCCATTTGTCTCCCAAGTGCACATTTTTAATAAGAAAAAAACACTAGGAGCTAGTGAAAAACATTTTAAATTGCTGACACACGACTGGGGAACACTGCAACCATTAGTAAATGTGAATGAATTGCCAAGTATCCAAAATGTGATCACAGGACTCCAATGAGGGCAGCATTTGTGACTTTGAGGGTAGGTTGTAAGTAGCTTTTTAAGTTGTTGTTAGATGAGTTTTAAATTGAGGACTACAGTAACATTTGGATAGAGTCAGGGACATCTGGGTGATATGGTTCACAAGATTGCCATATTGATGCCTTTTACCCCTCACACGCTTGGATTGAATTGAATATCAGTCTGGATAGTTCTGCACTTACTTTTCAAGGAGTCATTATACTGGATGATTGACAAAGACTGAATTATATGCAGCACTCTCATATCAAAGAATTAGAAGAGAGGTGAAATGGTTTGCTTTTTATTTAGCATTTGTAAAGCACAAGTAAGAATCCTTTTCCCCCACCAAAGTTTAGCTAAAATGAAAATACAGACCTGATTGTCTGCCACTGAATGCCATCAAGCTGGTGTTATCTCTTAGTGACTAGATAAACTTTTTCCCTGATGAACTGTCTCTAACTTGGTCTTCCAGAAGTGCACTCATTGCTGCTGTAACGGAGTCCACCCATCTTGTTACTGGTCATTGTCCTCTTCTCTGTTCTCCTATCTTCCCCATTATTAAAGCCTTCTCTAGAGCAGGGGTCACCAACCTTTCGGATCTCAGAGACCACTAAATTCACAATTTTAAATCCCGTGGACCACCAATATGAATGCAGCATGCCACTTGCTGAAGTGCCTGGACTCCCAGTGATGGGATGGGGTCCTTCAGACACAGCTTGGTCACCTGTTTCTACAACCTTAAATACTCAAAGAGCCATTTGGACCTGTTTCCCATAGAAAACAAAACAGCCACAAAACCTGGGTGGACAGCTCGACATCACTCCCTCCCACCCAGTTGCATGACTACCCACTCCCAACCATGCCTACCCAGGCATGGTTAGTGGTTCCTGGTGCTTTCTTTTTTATTGGAAACAGGTATATATATTGCTGTCTCTGTCTCTCTCTTTCTCTGTCTCTCTCTCTCATCTCCCTCTCTCTCTCTGTATCACTCTCTGTCTCTTTCTCTATGTGTGTCTGTCTCTCATTCTGATTCTTGGCGCGCTCTGGGTCTCGCGGGCTCTTCTTCTGGCCTTTATTGGTGCTGGATGCACCTTCGTCGCTCAGAGAGATGCATGACCTGCTCTCTGCCCTGAGATACTCACCCATCCCGGCTGTGTCCGATGCTCTGCATCGTAATGGGCTCCAGGAGGAGGAGGGATGGTCTCCCCCATTATGAAGCACACTAAATGTAACCGTGCTGTGCAAGGTTCTGCAACAGCAGCAGGCAGGACATGGAGGTGCCAATAGCAGCAATGGAGAGAAACGGCCAGGCCGGGCCAGTATTTCAGAACAGAGAGGAAGTCGTGCATCTCCCCGAGTGACCAAGGTGTGCACAGCACCAAAAAGGGCCAGGAGAAGCGCCCACGAGACCCAGCAAGAGATAAGGCAAGTACAGGGGTGCTTTGCTCCTGCTTTGGAATATGGAGCAAGTTTCCATCCTACACCCTTACTTGGCGAGGAGTGAATGGGAGGGGCAGGGCCAGCCACAGTTGGGTTCAGCTGACAGGGAGCCACAGCAAGGCGACAAAAGAACCACGGATTGCTGATACCTGTCGCTTTGGCCCACGTCTGCAGCCCTCCCCTTTGCTGCAACAGCACCATTACCTCATTTCGGCTGGCAAGGGCGGTGCTACTCCTTTCACATTGCACCACCTGCAAAGTTGCACATTGCACGTACCGCCCTCTATGGCAGAGATTTCCAGTCCCACCATGAGCTGTCTGGCTGGTCCCATATTTCAGAGCTCTAGTTACAGGACTGGCCCGTGGGTCATCCCAGAGCAGCTCGTGCACCCGGGTACACTGCAGACCACCAAAATTTTCTCACGACCACCAGTGGTTGGTGACCATTGCTCAAGAGAGATAGGTCTTCATATAATGTGTTGCACATAGGATAATTTTAGCCTGTGGTCATTTGTGCTTCAAACTCTGGGTTGAGAATGAAAAATATGATATCAATTCAATTCAAACCTTTATTGTCAATACACAGCATGTGTTCAATGAGATTGGCTTAGATTGGCTTCATATGATATATGAACTGTGGTTTGTTTATTTCATTCTTGGTATGTATGCCCTTTCCTCCTCTTTTCCTTCCTTCCTAGCAAACTGATAGTTTTGTAACTGCTCTTTCTGATATGAAATGTATTAACATATAAATTTCCAATAAGACAGGAAAATTATAGCATTTTCTGATTTGGTAGCCTTCAATGTGGACGACAACCATGAGCCAACATCTCTTTTTTATGGATTTCATGAAGTTAGTACTTTAGGACAACAACAGAGCAGCAATGGAAGAAGACTTGTATTTTTATTTCATTCCTTCCCATAATTATGGGGCAATTATTGATGCCTCCCCTCTGCCTCCTCTCCCTATTTACTAAATGAGTTCCCCTGCCAATATTTGTTGTACTCAACTGTGTACCTGTTAACAAAGGAAGAAAATGAGATTCATGCCTCAAGGTGGCTTTAGAAATTGAGGTGTTTGAACAGGGAGGAGTGATAGGATATAAGATAAATGTTCCCCCTCCCCCTTTCCTCTGGAACTATAAGATGCTTGTAAGATTCACTTTAGAACTAGATTTTTCATCCTTGAAGTGTTTCAGGTAAGCATAGATTTAAACTTCCTTTTTAATATAAAACTCACTGAAGAAGGCATATCTTGGGGCCTGTGGAATGTAAAACAACTGAAGCTGAAAATAAAATAGTGTAGAATGCTGATTCTTAATACATAGCAGTTAGCAAGCAACTTTGTTTGGTTTTGTTCTTGCCACTTACAGTTGGTACAGAGGCTGCAGGAATAAGATTATTTTATCATTCAGCCAGAATGAACTTTTAACAGTGTTACGGCTTTTAAACATTTTCTGGGTTGTAGCACTTATGAATAAAGGAAGAATAAGAAGTTCACCCCATTTCTTCCACCTTATTTATGGGAATATTTTTTATGAATCCATAACAATCAAGAAAGGATTGATTGAAGATTGATTGAGAGTTTGTGGAGAATGCAAACAGTTTAAAGGAAGACAGTCTGGGATGTTTCCAAGGTCTTGATATACGATCTTTTCTATTACTTTTGGCAAAACATCATATCTTGGTAATATCTTGGCTGAACGGCATAATAATTTGCACAATATTTCGGGTGATAATATGTCTCTAAATAACATGCCAAATCTTCTTTTGTTGTTTTATCATTTTTAAGTAGGGTTCTTGCATATCTATGTTTTGTCTTCTCCTTATTTCCCCTCTTAAAGCTGTTTAGATTCAGCAAGACAAAAAAAAAAGCCCCTTCCTTTCACTTTAGGAAAAAAAGCTTCAAAGCTAGAGAAGGATAAATCAGATGCACTCCTTTGGCCAAAGAAAAAAACTGATGTTTGAGTTCAGGTTTTCCTATTCACATACTTTTTAATTTTATGTTATGAGTTAATGGGAAGGGACTGACTTCTAATTTTGCCTCTGTATAGCATTTAGAAGATACAGTACTAAGTGTATTAGAACTATTTAGAGTAGCAATGTACAAACTGTAGACTGGATTGATACATCATGCTGGTTTGTTTAGCTCTGGCTTAGATTATCCTGGAAGCCAACTATTATGTTTTATATATGTTGATATACGTGGTTTATTTATTTAATTTATATTGCCACCGATTCGCCCAGGGCGACTCGAGACGGCTTACATACACAATGTAAAACTATATTTAAAACAAAAAACATTAAAAACTAACAAAAAGAATCAAATAAATTAATAAAGTACAATAGAACAAAATCTGGGGGGGAGGGAAATCGCCCCCCAACTCCCACCCCCCGGCCTGACAACAGATCACACTAGCCATTTGATGGGTTCCATCCCACTCTGGGTTCCCCAGGCCTGCTGGCAAAACCAGGTCTTCAGTGCCTTTCGAAAGACTGCTAGAATGGGGGCCATTCTAATATCTGGGGGAATGATATTCCAGAGAAAAGGAGCCACTACAGAGAAGGTCCTTCTTCTGGGTCCCACCAGGTGTACCTCCCTCTGGGATGGGACCCGCAACATTCCCTGCCTCCCTGCTCTAATGGGTCAGGTAGATGTGACCAGCAAGAGACGTTCCCTCAGATAACCCGGTCCCAAGCCATGAAGGGCTTTAAAGGTGACAACCAGCACCTCGAATTGCACCCGATAGATGTAATATATGTTTTTTCACTTAGTGTAAATCATAAACCCATCCACAGTGGACTTATCTGCTATGATATTTTGATTACAGAGCCAGCTATTGTGGTTTATATATGTGATATATGTTTATCATTTAGTGTAAAGCAAAAACCTTTCCACAATGAATACAAGCCGTAAGATTTTGGTGACAGCCAAATCAGCATATTCACGAAGGATAGGTTTTAAAACTTTTATCCCAGTAGTTCAGTGGTGGCATGCTACTGGTTCAGACTGGTTCGGGAGAACAGGTAGCAAGAAAACACTATCAGTTCGGTCGAATCAGTAGTAAAAAAACCTACTGGTTCAGCCGAACCGGTTGCTCCAGCGATCAGCTGGAAGCGGATAAAAGCAAGCAAACCGCATGGGAAGGAGGGCAGATCATTCCTAGCTTGTTCCTGAGGTATCCTCGCAGCTGATCAGTGCAGTGCGTGTTAGGTGCGTGTGTGCATGACCGCATGATATCACTGAACCGGTAGCAGCACCGGTAGGAACCCACCCCTGCAGTAGTTGTTATGGGCCTTCATATTCAAAGTACAGCACCTAGTATTAAATGTGGTAATAAGTGTGAGTTGGTGACAAACAATAGGAGGTGGTTTCACTTTCATGCCCTGCTTGTAAACGTCTTAGAAACACGATTCTGAGTTTCATGGACCTTTTGTCTTATCCAGCAAGGCCACATGTTACATTCCTCCGGAGAAGCTCAAAGTACTTCAAGATTGGCACTTCAGTCTTATGAGGTTATACTTGAGAGAATGTTTTGCCTTAGGCAACAAAATAAGCTACTCGCTTGCATGCAGGTTTGAACATGGATTTTTCATATTTAAATCTATAGTTAGGCACTCCAGTTCAAGTCTGAGAGTTTCAAAATAAAGTTTGTGTGTGTTTTCTACAAGGGTGAAGGAAAAGTCAACAAAAAATAATTTGAGCATACGTTTGCCTAAAATACAAAGTGATTTTTCTTTTTGTTCCCAATGGTTTCTCTTGATAGATTGCACATTCTAAAGTATCTAAACCATTCCTCATATCACTTTATAAAGAGTAAGGTGTCCTTATAATTCAGGATTTCAGGTACAGGTTATAATCTTGCAAACATTGACTGATAAACCAAATGTGCAGGACTCCTTAGTTTAAAACCTTTTTTTAAGATAATACCAAGAAAAAAATCAGCAATGCAAAAAACAAAGCATATAATCAAATATAAAGAATATAATATGAAAGAATTTTGGTATTAATCAAAGCTGGAGTGGGGAAGAAGTAGGAAGAGTCCTATTAGCGTGACTTGTAACTTCTTCCAATCTCTTCCATTCTCAGGTGAACATTTTAAAGATGTTTGTGATAAATTATGTTGCACAGATTAAGAGTTCTATCAAGAATATTCAATATTTCACACAATATAATGACAGAAAAGATGACCCCACACATTGATATCACTGGATAGAGAACACCAAAACCACATTGACTAATATTCTGCAAGTAAAGGTAGAAAAGCTCCGTTCCATGTTAATAAGAAGGCTCTAGCGTTGATTGTGGTTTGGATTGCAAACCTATTTAACTGTACAACTGATAACATCAATACAAAATTTAAAATAGAGGAAAAATTATATTGAAGCAATAATGAGAAGTTATCTCCTGATGTGATATTTTAATTGTATTGGTGTTTTATTGATCTGGAAATAAAACGTAATAACAACTTAAAAGACAACAAAATAATGAGATCAACTAGATAGGTCTTCAGCAGTATTACATATGGTTATGCAATGGAGGTAAATAATAGATTTAATTAGATTTGATGGATAGGGTACCAAAGTAATTCTGGGCTGTAGATTACAATTTTAAAAAGAAGCAAGCAAAAATATCCTAAAATTAAAAAAGCAAAAAAAAAAAAAAAAGCTAAAATGTCTGTTTGCTGGTATATAGAAGTTGTATCACAGGAGAAGATTGAAAAAAACATGTATTAGATTTGGCCCTTTTGGAGGACCAAAAAGCATTCTGGGAAAGGACTGTCCCTATTATGTACACTTAAGCCTATTCTAATAATCTCACCCACCAGATTTTGAAAAACAAGAGATACTGTAGTAAGCAGTTGTAATGAGAATGGTGATAGCAATGTAATAAAATGGTTTTCTTTTTAACAGCTTTTTTGTTAGGGTTTCTCTCTCTCTTATACTACCTGAGACTTCTCAGAAAACAACTCAATGAAAAACTGCTGATGACCTTCTACTGCTGCACCACAGAGAGTATCTTAACTTACTGCACCTCTGTATGGTTTGCCAATTGCACAGTGGCAGATAGGACAGCACTCCAGAGGGTTAACGTCATTACCCAGAAGATCATTGGTTGCCCTCTCCCCTCTTTGGAAGAGCTTTATAGCTCCCGCTGCCTTAAGAAAGTTCAAAACATCCTCAAAGATCCATCTCATCCTGGACACCCTTTTTTTGAACTATTACCATCTGACAGACGATACAGAATCATAAAAACAAGCACAAATAGGCTGAAAAACAGCTTCTATCCCAGGGTAGTAGCTCTTTTGAATTCTACTGTCTAGTGCAGTGTTGGTGCGGAGTTGGGGGTTTTCGGTTCAATGTGTGGAGTGTGAAGGATGTGTGTTTGTGTTTATTTTCATGGTCATGGTGTGCACTGAAGATGGTGTTAGATTTCATTGTACGAGATGCAGTGACAAAGTAAAGTTAAAAAAAGTGATAAAGTCTAGTGTGATTGACTTAACTTAGCAAAATAAATTCTGGTCTCTGTTGTAGTCAGAAGTCAAGGACTAACTGTATATTTGTGTTTAACAAAGAACTACTACTTTATTTTACAATTGTAACTTTACATATTGTCTCTAAAATCAGTTGCCTGTCTTGCTTACATTTTTGTTTATGCTGATGTATAACTTGCAAATTTCAAAAAAATATTTCTGATCAATATTATGATTCCTGAGATTAACTTGCGTATGCCAAACTCAATGTATGTTTTTGGAAGAATAGTTAGTTCGCTGGAAATTACTTTAGATATATCAATTAAGAAGCCTATCCTTTGAGTCATCAGTTAGATGAATATACATGTGTTTGCCTATTTTGCTGCACGTGCATAGGTATTTGAGTCTTTATGCAGGCTATTACACCCATTAAAGCTAATTAGTGAATATTTCCTAAGGTGATTCTATGTATACTTTAATTTTCTTGCCATAATTTATTATAGTATCCACCCCAAAATGTCTGTTGGGTGGAGAGTCATTTGAACATAATATCCATGGAGTCATAAACTGTTCTATACAAATATGAAATTGCAGTGTTTATTTTTAAAGTAAGTTGTGAAATTGCATGAACTCTTCTGTTCTTGGATTTAAGGCTACAATATTATCTTTCAAGTTTCATTGAAAACCACAGAGTTTGCTTTCAAGTTCCAGTTCAAGATTTTGCGTTGATGTACAGTGTTAGCATTATGTACTTGTGCAGATCTAAGATTGGAACATGAATTAATTGTTCTAAGGGAGAAATCACAATAGACACCAAAAAGATTCTAAGTCCCATTCTGTTTGCCAATACACTTGTTTTCTTGTCTCGGCTACTGTGTTGGCTGCTGGGCATAAAAAAACCAAACATTCTTGGCTGACTTTTTTAAATCTGTCTCTCTGTGGGTTTTTTCTTTCTTTCAAGTTTTGATTTAATATTTAACAGTACAAAAGACTGTGGTATTTTTCTTTGTTCTCCAGTAAAGAAGTGTCGAACATCTTTCCAAATGCATTGGGCTGCATCTTCCAGAATTTTCCTTTAAAAATATCACACTGAAAAGCCAGACTTGGACTGGAACCTGGCTTTTTCATAACATCCCCAATGTTCTCCATAGAACTGCTGCGAGCATCCAGAGAGTGGGAGGTGCTTCAGTCTGCACTTCTCACAGGCTGAGCTGAAATTGAGGAACGCCCTCCTCCTCCACATGACTCCTCCATGCGTTCCCCCCAGTTTTAGCTCAGCCTTCGAGAAGCAGGCAGCTTTTTCTCATTCCTTGGCCGTTTCAGGTGATCATTGAGAGTTGGATCAGGTTTGATTTCATTTTTTCCTCTCCCTGCAAGGCTAGTGCGATCCCAAATTTAGTTGGTGGAGCGATTTCGCTTCCAGGAGGAAAGTAAGGGGTTTGGAGCCTTTTGCCCCCCCCTTCTAATCTATCCTCTGCCGTTCCAAGCGTGCTGGGCTCAGCCGCTTGGCCCTGCGCTGTATTTTTAAAAGCGCAATTGCGTCTTCCCCCCTAGAATGCCTCAGAGGAGGCAGCGCTTCCTCTCCCAGCTCTTTCCTTTGCTCGTTTGAAGTTGCAGTGGGCTGGTGCGCTTCTGAGCTGTGCGCTCTGAGCTGTGTGGCCATTTTGGGCGCGCCTCGTGGCTGGCGCCATTTTGTTTTCTGAACAAGTAAGGCCTTCTTCTTTTTGGATTGAGAGTGAGCTGCGAGGTTTTTTGTAGGTCCTTTAGCAGGACCGTCAGGCTGCGTGGAGCCTTTGTTTTTACTGAGAGAGCACTGTGGCCCCGTGCCCTGTTGTCTCTCTTAGAGTTAATATTGTTGGCTTTCTTCCTTGGCCCGCAGCTAGTTCAGAAGCGCAGGCACGTACTCTCCATGTTGTTGGGGGGCTGCCTATAGAGGCCTCTTTTTTCTTGTCTTGCCTTTTACAATTGCTTGGCCTCAGCGTTCATTTGGTCTATTTGGAATTAAGTTTTTTTTTTTTTTTTGCTGTACCTTTTTGGGTCTATTTGGTTTTCCTTACTTGAACCTGACCCCTTTTTTTGTATTTAATTGCTAGTGTATATATTCAGGTTTTTAATTTAGCTGCTAGAATTTTTTCTGTTTTTTTATTGCATAAGGTTCAAAAAAAAAAAGAGAGAGAAAGGAGATTTTTTTTAATATATAATAGCTAGAATAAAATTTCTTTCAAAAAGGGGGACGTGACCCAATTTTAGGAAAACTGGTTTACGTTTGTAGGCCGAACTCCTAGGCGTGCCAACCGCCATTTTCTTTCAATACCATGGCAGAGGCTAATCCTACTGGCTCTTCTCTGAAGGCCAAGTCTAAGACACACTACCTTCGCAAAAGGGACAAGGATTCTTCCAGTGCTTCTCAAAGAGATGCCTTACGACGTCATAAGGCCCTAGAAAGGGAATTTAGCAAGCGGGCTAAAGAGTCTCACTCTATAACACCTGCCTTTCCTTCTACCCCCCCCTGCCAAGCCAACCCTCTTCCTCTACGGGCGGTACTTCCACCCGAGGCCGCCAGCCCTCCCGTGTACCAGAGGTGACATTTACGCCGACCGCTGCAGGCCTACACCCTGAGGATCCTGCTCCAATCATTGTACCTGAGAGCATCAGGGAATGGATGCAGTCTGCCATCCGTCAAGGTATAGCTGAAGGAATGCAGCAGCTCGCTAGACCGGATTCCCGAGGGAGGACTCCTGAGGCTGAGTCTTTATCCGGGAGATCTCCTTCTGCACCAGCGTCACAGCATGGTCAGGTACCTCCTCACATGGATGTTCCATTCCCAGAGGGGGAGGATACCCAAGAAGAAGAGGGAGTGGGCCTTGAACCGTTCGGAGAGTACGAAGGTTCTGATAGAGGTTCCTTACAGTATTCGGAACCCTTTCTGGAGGGGGACCTAATGGAGGGAGAAATGTCGGAAGATGAGGGTCTTTCTCCTGAACAACCTGTTGTTGTGGGTCTTTTTAAACCCCATTTATTTAAGTCCTTGCTATTTAAGGCAAAGAACATTTCAGGTCTGACCTCTCAGCCTCCTTCTGAACCCCCTCCACCGAGTCCAGAAGGTCCTGATGACCTTATGTTCAGACAGCCGACAGTGGCAGCAGACATTATTCCGGCCCCCCCAGTCTTCTCAGATCTGGTGGCAAAGCAGTTGGCCTCGGTGGGTCCTTCTCCGGCCCCTTCTAGTCAGGACAAGAGGTTGTTTACCCTGGATCCGGATTTCTCAGCAATGTTAGACACCCCGGAAGTAGATGATCCGATTGTAAGACTTGCTTCCTCTTCCAATCCTACCGATGCACTGGAGGCACTGAAGCCGGAGGATAAGTGAGCGGAGATGGCGCTCCGGCGGGCTCACACCGCTGATGCCTGGGCTATCCGGTCAGCCACAGCCGCTTCCTTTTCACCCGATCCTCCATCAGGTGGCTCAGACAGCTGAAGCAACACATTTCCCCAGCTGATACCAGAGCCCATCAAGATATTGCAAAGATCATGGCAGCGGCAGAATTTGCAGCCGATGCTACCTTTCATTCGGTTAAGTTCTCATCCCGAGCTATTTCTTCCCATGTTTCTGCCAGACGATTGCTTTGGCTTCGTCACTGGCAGGCTGATATTAAAAATAAGTCTAAGTTGGCTTCAGCCCCCATAGTAAAAGGGAAATTATTCGGGCCCGCTCTGGAGCCATTGCTCCTGGAAACCCGAAATAAGAAAAAGTTTCTGCCTTCACTTTTTCATAGGCAGGAAGCCAAGAGTTCCCAGTCCTTTCGGAGGGGCCCCTTTCGTCCCTCCTTCCAGTCATCATTATCTCCTAGATTTCAGGGCTCCCCCTCATTCCGGCTGTCCTACCAGGACTGGGGCGACTCGGGAGACAGAAGCAAGAGAGGGGGCAGCTACAGAAGGCCCTTCAGGGGTTCCGGGAGTAGAGCGGCCCGCCGGCCCAGGTAGCGTTGCAGGTTTTCTTACCATAGGCGGCTGCCTCAGGCATTTTGCCGACAAGTGGGAGGAATCCACCTCTGATACTTGGGTTACAAATTCAGTGCGCTTTGGCTTGACCCTGCAGTTTCTCACTCCTCCCCCCGAACATTTCAGGGTTTCACCCATTTCTAGGAATCCTACTAAACGGGCTCTTATGACTTC
Organism: Hydrophis major; assembly: GCA_033807585.1. NCBI lineage: Eukaryota > Metazoa > Chordata > Lepidosauria > Squamata > Elapidae > Hydrophis > Hydrophis major. Next base: position 290,049,766 of record CM066329.1, on the reverse strand, counting down.
TGCCATCAAACATCTCTCTGATATTAGGGCTATTCAACCTGTACCCCTCTCCCAACAGGGATGGGGTTTCTATTCACTTTTATTCTTGGTGCCTAAACATTCCCGGGGATGGAGACCCATTTTAGATCTTAAGAGGTTAAATCGTTTTATTGTATGCCATAAATTCAAAATGCAGACTCTGCAGTAGATTTTACAGGGCATCAGAGAAGGGGACTGGCTTACGTCAATTGACCTTTCCGAGGCTTATCTCCATATTCCCATTCATTCCTCGTATTCTAAATATCTCAGATTTTGTTATAATAATCAGCATTTCCAGTATGTAGCCCTCCCCTTTGGTCTAGCCTCAGCTCCGAGATCTTTCACTAAGGTGTTGGCAGCTATTGCAGCTCACCTTAGACAAATTCCCATCCGGATCCACTGTTACCTTGACGATATCCTGGTTGTATCCCCTTCCCGACATCAAGCCGAGAGCGATACTAGCGCTACCCTCTCAGTACTTCAGTCCCATGGGTTCTTAGTGAACTGGGAGAAGAGTCAGCTTACCCCCTCCACTATTATATCCCATCTAGGGGCTGTAATTGACTCTGTTGAAGGAAGGGTCTTTCTCTCTCAGGAGAGACTTATTAGTATCCGCACCACTATCAGGGATATCCGGCGGACCGGGAAAGCATCGTTGCTCAATTTATCCAAACTGCTAGGGAAGCTAGTTTCCTGTATTTCCATTATTCCATGGGCTCGCTTGCATTCCAGATCTTTGCAATGGTTCCTCCTGCCGTATCAGCATTCAGGAAGGAACATGTCAAGGTTTATAGTGAAGGTCCCGCTGAAAGTTCTCGCCTCCCTCCTGTGGTGGACGTGACCATCTGTCAACAGAGGTCAGTTATTCCAGGAACCTCAAAGCGTTGTTCTCACGACAGACGCAAGTCTTTCCGGATGGGGGGCCCACCTACAATCTCTCTCAGCACAGAGAGTTTGGACTCATGCGGAGCAAAGTCGGAGCATCAACTGGTTGGAGCTTCGTGCAGTGTACCTGGCTTTGCGAGCATTCCTTCATCGGGTAAGGGGGCGCCATGTCCTGGTCCTAACGGACAATATTACAACCAAGGCCCACATCAATCGGCAAGGGGGCACCCATTCCATCCTTCTCATGAGAGAGGCCGAGCAACTGTGTTGATGGGCAGAAGCGCACCTTTTATCCATCAGAGCGGAGCACATCTCCGGGGCCTCCAACGTCCAAGCGGACTGGCTCAGCTGGGCAACACTGGATCAAGCAGAGTGGCGCCTGCACCCACATCTGTTCAGAGAAGCAGCAGCCAGGTTTGGTCAGCCCCTAGTAGACCTTTTTGCATCTCCGCTCAACGCGCAAACACCGAGGTTCTTCTCCCGTTATCCCTCCAGCGGAGCAGAGAATCATGATGCCTTGCATTGCCCGTGGCCTCCCGGGCTACTGTACGCCTTCCCTCCGATTCCATTAATCCCCAGGGTGATTCGAAAATTGATAGCCGAGAAAGCAGAGATCCTCATGGTGGCACCATATTGGCCCAGGAGGCCGTGGTTTGCGGACCTCCGCAATCTGTCAGTATCTCCGCCATGGAGGATTCCGTTGGATCAGATTTCGCTGTCGCAAGGCCCGCTGCTCCATCCAGAGCCACAGTGGCTACAGTTGGCCATTTGGAGGTTGTGTGGGAAAGGATGATTGAGGAAGGCTTATCAGCACAGGTCATTAACACCATTTTGGCGGCTAGAAGACCTTCTACCACTCGCATTTATGATGCAACCTGGAAAAGTTTCTGTATCTGGTGCCACAAATCATTCATCGACCCACGCTTTCCTTCAGTTGCACAGATCCTGGCCTTTTTACAAGATGGCCTAGATGGAGGTTTATCACCTAACACCTTAAGGAGGCAGGTAGCGGCGCTCTCAACGGTGGTTGCTGGCGGTCCTTTCGGTCCCCTTTCCCACCATCCTCGAATCAAGGCTTTTCTTAAAGGGGGTTCTAATTTGCGCCCGTCAGTAGTGCATAGGTACCCGACATGGGACCTTAATAAAGTTCTCCTGGCCTTGACTAGATCTCCTTTTGAGCCTCTCAGAGAGGCGTCACTTCAATTTCTTACATTTAAGACAGTTTTTCTGGTGGCTATTACTTTGGCTAGAAGGATATCTGAAATTGCAGCTCTATCCGTGAGAAAAGATCTGTGCATCTTTCATTCAGATCGGGTGGTTCTGAGACCAGACCCAGATTTATGCCGAAGATCAATTCACCGTTCCACAGGGCGCAGGAGTTGGTCCTGCCTAATTTTTGTCCGAAGCCTCTGCGTGAGCAAGAGAGACAGTGGCACACCCTTGATGTTCGAAGGGCTTTGCGTATTTACATTTCTCGTACGCAGTCCATCAGGAAGGCAGAGTCTCTATTTTTGTCATTTCAGCCAAAGACACTAGGCTGTAAGGTTTCTCCGTCCACGGTAGGCAGGTGGATTAGGGCTACCATATCCAAGGCCTATTTAATTCAAGCTATTCCAGTTCCCAGTGGGGTTTCTGCTCACTCCACCAGAAGTGCAGCTACCTTGGCAGCCTGGGCTACTCAGGCGTCTATTCTTGATATTTGCCGGGCGGCCATCTGGACTTCCCCATCTCCCTTTATAAGACATTATAAGATTGATGTTTACGCCTCAGCTGAAGCATCTTTTGGCAGGCGAGTTTTGCAGCAAGTGGTGAGAGATCCTGGGGAAGTTCCAATCCAGACGGACTCCCACCCGTAGGACACACTTGCTTTGGTATGTCCCACTCTCTGGATGCTCGCAGCAGTTCTACGGAGAATGGGCGTTGTTTCTTACCTGATACGCCTCTTCTCGTGGAACTGCGTAGAGCATCCAGCCCCACCCTGTTGGTCCGTCTGTAAAGGGGAAAAACCTGTTTTGGCCAATGATTTCTAATGTTGTAGTTCATGTTGTTTAATACTTAAGAGTAGAGGGTTGTTTTTGTCCTCTCGTCTTTGATAAAACTGGGGGGAACGCATGGAGGAGTCACGTGGAGGAGGAGGGCGTTCCTCAATTTCAGCTCAGCCTATGAGAAGTGAAGACTGAAGCACCTCCCACTCTCTGGATGCTCTACGCAGTTCCACGAGAAGAGGCGTATCAGGTAAGAACCAACGCCCATTCCCTTCATTTGGTTTATAACTATTGAGTAATACTTTTTTTCTGTTACAGTGCTATATTCATATAGTCATTCCAATAAAAGCTAATGAATCTTTTCCCTAACCTCTTGTTTTGTAAAGCAGCACAGAATTGCTGCTTCATAATTAAGGTTTTGTTCAAAATTTTTCAAAATATGTATGGTATGTTTCATTTAGGACTTCAGCATGAAAAAAAAATCCAGATGCAGAAATTCTCCTCAAATTAAGCTTTACCTTACTATATATCCTTACAGCATCGGACATAGGTATATGTTTTTATTCCATTAATGATTAAATTGTATGTCAGGAAAAGAAACATCCATTGCATTTTAAAAAATTTCCAAGAAGGATATGTGCTTTGTGCAGAGCTGGTATATATTGTATGATTGTGTTGCTTATTTAAAGCATTATACCCACAAGAGGGCATAAGTGGAATATATATTTCTATGAATTTATTTTACGTGAATTATTTTAAAATTCGATACATGTTTGATATGAGGCTGTGAACATGCTACAAGCAGCATATTGTAGAATCCTATACATACCTGGTCCTCATTTCCAAGGATTTCCTCCTGAGGCAATTCTCTTACAGTTAACAATATTTACAAATTAATTATTTAATTTATTTTAAAGCATATGTGTGTGTGTCTTTAAAATTCAATTAAAACAAATTTTTTTATTATAATAGCAATTTAAATACTATAATTATAGGTTAATTAAAATTAAATAAAATAGCAGTAACTATTAAAAATGACAAACAACACCAAACATTTTAGTCTTGCAGTAGAAATCACCCAAAATACATTAAGTTAAAACTTCACAAAATTAAGGTCATGAACTCTTGAGAGAGAATATTGGCATCTTAGACTAAACAATGAAATTATTGAGTGTGAAATCCTGGTTTGTCTGGGAAAACAATGTCCTGAATTGGACAGTTTTTCCAAACAATTTTTTTTTCTGGAATTCTTTTACACAGATTTTTCTTATGATGTTCACCCATTGGAGGAACATTTTACAAACTGGCATAGCTCTGTTGCTTGTAGCATTAAGGCCGCTTCTTCTCTCCAAGGAGTTCCTCTGAATGCTGAATCCCCAGAGATGTTTTCACCTTAAAGTTTTGAGCAGGGATTAGGAGGCCATAAATGGTGTTCGTAGAGTCCCAATACAGGTTATTCTCGACTTAACAACAATTAATTTAGTGACCATTAAAAGTTACAATGACACAAAAAGGTGACTTATGACCATTTTTCACACTTATTGTAGTATCACATGGTCACATGTTTTACATTCGGCTGCTTGACAATTGGTTCGTATTTATGATGGTTGCAGTGTCCCGAGATCATGTGATCACCTTATGCGACCTTCTGACAAGAAAAGTAAATGTAGAAATCAGATTCATTTAACAACTATGCTACTAATTGAACAACTGCAGTGATTCACTTAACAAATTTGGCAAGAAAAGTCATAAAATGGGGCAAAACTCACTTAACATTTCTCACTTAGCAACATAAATTCTGAACTCAATTGTGGTTGTAAGTAAAGGACTATCAGTTGCTTAAAGATCCCGTTGCAGCAATCTATGAAGATGAATTGCCTTAATTTAGACCTAATTACTTTAAAATGCATTTATTACTTTTATGATTTCCAATTTCAATATGTGATTCCCTGTAGAGTGTTTTGTTAATTCTGTGCAGTTTTTTTTAAAATGGGGGATTCCATATGTTTTTAATTACAAGTATTTAGATGAACATTTTAAATCTAGCAGACTTGAATCAGAATTATAATAAAATCCGGGAAGGAAGTAACGAAGATAGAGAAACTGGTTCGATTTAAACTGCTAAACTCCAACAGTTCTTTGTAGAACTAAAACATAGGTTTTCCAGTCCTAGCGTGAAGTCACTAATCATTACAGTTATCCAGCTAAGATGGGACTTTTGGAGCCACAGATTTTTTTTGGGAAAAACTAGCATAAAACCAAATATCTACGAAAACAATTATTTTCATAACACAATACTTTAGAAACAGAAAGCCAGCCTCCTCTTTAGAAATATCTCTGTGACTTGGCGAAGGTCAGTATCCAGAGAAAACTCAATCATTTTTGCCATGTTTAAAAGGAATTCTTAAGTGAAAATAAGTACATTGTGATACTGTTCTTAAGAAAGTATCATATAACAGATAGTTAGATTTTCCTTAGAATTATATAAGCAAACAATGGTGAATCTTATTTAAATAACTAGAATATATTTTGTATAAAACCATAACACACCCTTAATTCAATTTTTGTGTATTTTGTTCAGTGGATAATTCCTATTCCACCCCCCCATCCATGTTGAGGACCCCTATTAATTGCTTGTACAGTAGTCCTCAATATATGACTATTCATTTAGTGAGTGTTCAAAGCTATGGCATTGAAAAAAGTTATTTGCACTGAAGACCGTCACAGTACCCCCACACTCACATGATTTCAATTTGGGTGCTTGGCAATTGGCATGTATTTATAATGGTTGCAGCATTGTGAGTCATATGATAGCCATTTGCAACATTCCTGCACTATTTCCAACAACCAAAGTCAGCAGAGAAAGCCTGATTTAGTTAACGATTGCAGCAAAAAGGTCATAAAATTGGTTGTAGTCATTTGATGACTCATTTAACAACTGCATTGCTTAATGATGGAAGATCTGGTCCCAATTTGGTCATAAATTGAGTACTACCTGTATTAGAGATGCCTTTTGGCATGCAGAAGGAAAGTGTTTTCTGCTCATAAAAGAACTTTTTATCCCTTAAACGTTGGAACATTTCATAAGAGAAAAACAAATCAATCAAAAGATAATCTCCTGGCATAAAAGCTTGTAAAAGCATGATATGTCTTATACAAAATTAGCAGAACAGTGCTAGTAGTTACAATTCTACTAATTATCCTTTGATCCAATTTACTGATGATCTGTTTTATCTTTGCAATATGCTAACAAAATACCAAATTATCAACTAAAATAGCTTCTGGATTAACTCTATCCCTGGCTTTTAGCAAAAGTAAAACTACCCTCCTGCTCTAGGAGCTTCCCACAATTGGATGTAAATTTTAAACCCCAAGGACACCACTGAGAACTCCTTTCTGCTTATCTTTGCTGACCTTTTTCGACACTAAGAAGAAACTGTTTCTAAAGTTTGTGGGAGTAATGTCAGTTTTGCAGTTGAAGACAGCATTCTTACAGTTTCCATGTACTGTAACAAATATCTTTTTACTGTTGTCTATTCTTTATCTGTTCTTTTGAGGATACTAATATACCGGGATTACATTGTGCTCAACAGTTTTGATGGATTGTGGAGAAAATTTTTACTTGGATTTTATGAACACCATCCCAGAATTGGATACAGATATATGCATATTCTATCTCTGTCACTGCAACTTCATGCCTTCATATATCTTCATATATCTGCTACTAAAAGCATGAAGTACAAAATAAGGAATATAATTTTAAAAGGTAAATAGGTATATCAAAATATAGTCAAACATCACGTGAGAGTAGGGTTAAGAAGAATTCTTCGAGTTCTTTGACAGAATAATCCTTTGAAAGTTTTCACGTTCTTTTGTGTTACCTTCACTGGTCATGGTCAGTGGTGGGATTCAAAAAGTTTTACCAATGGTTCGGTGAGCACGGCCTGGTGGGCATGCTCTGCATGCATGCACACACTTTGCGTGCACTTGTGCGCCAAATATGCTCTTTGCACAAGCTCAAAGGACTTTTGCGCAGGTGCAGAGGTGTTCCAACTCACCTCCTGCAAGCCTGCATTGTCCTGGTCGCTTCAGCAGCTGCCATGTAGCACTCTTGTGTGTTGCACAAAGCAGCTGTGCTTCAAAAGCAGAAGATAAAGGTGAGTATGGGAGGCCAGGCGGGCGGGCGGGCCCAACAGTAGAGCGGCGGCTCATCGCTGCTACCGGCTCAGCAGAACCGGGCCAAACCGGTAGCATACCACCACTGGTCATGGTAATGAATTGACCAACTGGATTATGCAAATCAGTTAGTGCACTCATTATTTGTGAATTTATGTTTATTACTGTTTGTCTTGATTACATCTGATTGTTGAAGGTCACAATCAGAACCTAAGCAGAGTCAGGCCTCCATTTGATGGGAGCAAGCCAGTAATAACAAATATGGTCATTTACATTTAAAATTATGTCTGCATTGATAAACAAAACATATTTTTCCTACTACAAAAAAAATTACACTGAACCTTGTTGGTACACCTGGAACTATCAAAATGTGATTTTCCTTCTAAATTACAAGTACCACAATTGAATGTATGATGCAAATGTCTAAGAGACAGTTTACCTGTGTAACTTTTTCTCCCTGCATTTCTTTCTTTTTTGTATAAATGTCTACACCTGATCATATTTATTTTATCTTAGAACTATCTCTGTTAGAGCTATTTGGTATTCCAATTAATCATAATTACTGATGCAACACCTGTTTAGTAGCTGAAGCTTCCCATGAGGGTGAGGCTGCATAGTTTTGCTGTTGGTGTACTTGCATTGGAAGAAGTACATTCTGTTCCCAGACACACCTTTTGGGTTTGCTTTTAATTGGTCCTTGTAACAGGGCATTTTTGTTGTTTTTTAAGTTAAAAATGTTCTGTTGTTTTTCCTCACCTATTTATAGTTTTTTCTACTTATGGGAAAAATAAAAAAATGGTAGGAAATGAGAAAGAAAACAAATACGATGTGTTTGTTTAAATGTTGTGAATAGTTCAGCCTTGTCGTTATTCTTCATTTTTCTTTTAAAAAATGTTCACTAGATGGCAGTATGGATACTGAAAGGGCATCTTAAATATAGAAACCGAAAATCGACTCATTTTCCAAAAAATATCATAAGTAGATCTCCTAAAACACTGGGCAGTTCTGATCTGGGACTGGTTGTCTTTTCTTAAATAATAGTTTAAAAAAGCACATAGAGGGCATATTTAGAGAAAGCCATATATACAGGTAGTCCTCGGCTTGCAACAGTTAATTTAGTGACAGTTTACAATTAACAATGCTATTGAAAGAAGGGACATTATATTTTTCACACTTATGATCTTTGCAGCATTCCCATGGTCATGTGATTTACATTTGGATGATTGACAACTGACTTATATTTATGATGATTGCAGTGGGAGACGTGTAATCTCCTTTTGTGACTTTCTGACAAACCAAGTCAACAGGGGAAAGCAGATTCAGGTAACAACCTTGTTACTAATTTAAGAGCTGCAGTGATTCACTTAATAAATGAGGTGAAAAAAGTGGTAAAATGGAGCAAACTCATTTAACAAATTTATTTAAAAGTCTGATTCAGACCCCAAACTGATAAAACATTCTGTGTCCTTTCTGTTGGTAAAAGAAATGCTAGTTCCAATCCCCTTTTCTCACTTGCATTAAAACTGGGAGTTAGATCAGCTTAGAATTACTCTTTCATTGAAGTGGGATGGGGAGGAGATTCCTGCCTCTGTATTTAGTTCATAAAAAATTGTTTGGAGAACTGCCAGATTCCTACTTTTAAGGTTCAGTTTTCACATTTGTTCATTCTGGAACAAGATGCTCAGAATAGGCATACATTTCTTCCTTTAAGTATTTCATGTGTTATTTTATAAATCGCCTTACATTTTTAATTTTTATAATGTTATTGTTCTTATTCAATTTGAATTCTGTTCACTGCCCAGAGTCACTCATTGAGATGGACAGCCATACAAATTGAAGAAATAGATGTTAGATCAAAACTGATAAGATCATGAATCTTCATTAAAAGCTCCTATATTGAGTGAACATAGTTCAGCATCTTTGCAAAATCCTACCAGAATATTTTAGAAGTGGATGCAATTTCTCTGGAACTCAGGAGAAGAAATGAGGAATTTTAATAAGAGTTATAGTTAGTTATAAGCTCTTCCAGCTAGCTTAACATGGAGAAGAAGGAATGTGTGTTTGTATTTCTGCTTCCACTTTAGTTCAGTAGTTTTTAACATAGTATTAAACAATTTTGAATGCAATTTTTTTTTTTGCATAGCATGCAGTTTTGTTATTGAATTTGTCACACAATTTCTTTAATCTTACTTTGTTTTGAAGTATAGGTGGTCCTTGTCTTAGGATCATTCATTTAGCAAGCATTTGAAGTTGCTGAGAAAAGGAATCATGAAGGCATCCAATTTTGCAACCTTTTTGCTGTGTTTGTTCAGGGAATTACCAGCAGGATTGTAATGAGGTGTTGGCAACTGGCTCACACTTATGAAAGTTGCAGTTTCCTGTAGCCATGTGATTGTCATTTGCAACCTTCCCAGCTGGCTTCTGACAAGCAAAATCAATGGTGAAGTGAACAGAAGATAAGTCATTATCATGTATTATCTCACTTAACGACTGCTGGTAATTTGCTTAACCATAGCAAAAAAGTTGCAAAATTGGATGCACTCCTGTGATGTCCTACACATCACAAGCACATTACTTGATGAATTTTCTGGTCCTAAATCAAGGACTATCTGTAGGCCGATGGTCCTATTTCCATAATTAGTTCCCTTTTTATCTACTCAATTTCAGGCAGAGATTGTATTTGAAGTTTTAGAAGTATAGTGCATTTTTGGATGTTGAATTAAGTCCTTCTCCTGATTCCAAAGTCTTCAGGCAACAGAGTTATAGTTTGGTTTTTCTGTATTGCAGACTGGAGACACTGACAAGAGAAGTGAGACTCTTTTCATGACCTGAAAAGATATGTCCTAAAAATAGATGTTGACATCTCTTCCATCACTCAAAGGTGTTGCTTAAAAGCTTTAGGTTTATTTTAAAAAAAGATTAATTTGAACCAACGTTCCTGATTAGTTCTCATATTCAGCAGTGTCGACATAATGTGGCTACTTTCATCAGAATGACAAAAACAGCATCATTGCTTTTTGGAAATACATGTGACATAGTGATGCTCTTAGAAAATGGGTGGAGCTTGTGTTGTAACACTGCTTTTGTCAGTCTGATTTCCCTTATCCCTTCTTCCCAGATATTGCTGCTGAAAGTTGCCCATCAGTCAATTATTTAAAAAAGAGAAGACATAATTAATATAACCGCAGAAAGTAGTTTTGGCAGTAGTAAATGTTAAAGGCCTTCAAAATTTAATTCTTAACTGTGGAAGATTGACAGTTGCCCAGATGCTTTCTAAATCTTTTTTGAAAGCTGACCTTCTAAAATTAGCATAGAGGAAAAATAAGCTCATGACATTTTTGCCATTTGGCTTTATAGGTACAACCTGAATTTTTCTTGCATGCTGCTGCATGTTCACGTCAAAAAATTGAGACTGCCAAGAAGTCCTCTTTCAAAATAGATTGTCACTCAACCCAGATTTGAAAAACACATTCCAAACTAAAGAAACTTAAAAGATAAGTTTTTAAATTTGTATGTAATTAGTTACAGTATTATGGAGCTTTCCAAAAGGGGAAGTGGACTATTAAGAAATAAGCTTGTGTAAGGCAAATCTTTTAAAATAAAATGGTTTGGATTAGAAATAATTTTGCCATTTTAATACATGTGTTTGTGCATATTTGAACAAAAATAGGAGCATGTATCCATTGCTTATAAGCATTAGCCTTCACTTCTGATTATTTCCCTTGTTCAGATCTGTTCTATTCAGTAGAATTGAATTAAAGTGACTCCAAACATAGAAGCTGCATGCATAGTTAGATTGGAGCCGTTGAAGTAATTTTTCACCTATAATCAGAATGTGGATCTTAATTAAAGCCACCACTAAAGCAAATATACATAACCTTTAGAAAAGGAAAAGAACCTGGAACTGAACAATCTACAAACAAGATCTTGTAGATCTTCAGGCTTCATATTTTTGCAAATCTGATACTGCTCATCCCAGTATCTTACAGTGACTATAAGACTCATTCTTAGATAAGAAGATGCTATCAACGTCTTTACTGACTTAAGAAGAATCCCTTTCTCCACCTGTCTGTCTCTCTTTTTCTCTCTCCCCTTCTTTCTACCCCTGTCTTTATAATTTTATTAGTATTTACAAATACAAAAATAATAGGCTAACACAAGCTAAGAAAAATATAAAAAGAGAAAGAGAAATTCAAAGAGATAGAAAAAAAGAAAATATAAGGAAAAAAGATACCCATTTTACCCATCTTGCTGGAATAAAAGATTAATTGGGAATAAAAAGGAGTGCCTAGGAATGATGGGAAATAAAATGGCTTTTTTGTAAACAGCAGGTGGCACCACCTCTGGTTTCCCAATAGCTGACCTCCACGTTGCATGGATGTGTCTGCATAAGTCACCCACAGTTAAACTGATTTTAAAAGTAACTCAAGAGCTTCACTCACTGCAAATCAATTTATTTGGTGAAGAGTCTTATTCTTTAGCTTGACTTTGTAGCCAAATGCATTTAGACATGTTTGCTACAATGCAGAAGAAAGTATGCCATATTTGGAAATACAGTACTTCAAATAATAAGATCTGGGGGGATGGGGAGACCTAACCATAAACAGCTGAATTTGACTCAGTGCTCATTTATGCTTGCTGAAAAGGAAAAATAATTTCCACAGCCTACTGCTTATCAGCTGGCAGGTGTTGGGTGTTTGCATTTTCCGTGTTAAGCCATAGGAAACGAGTGTTCCAACATCCGGAATTTGATTGGTATTAAATGTAGCCTTTGAAAGAGATTCCTTTTGCATTAGTATTTGACATTAACATTTTCATGTTCCCCTGCTGCTTTGGGGGAGAATGGGTGCTTCGGTGATTTTATATCTATTTCTTTATACAAAATGAGTTACATGGATATTTGGTGTTACATACAATTTCATTTCAGGAGAATACTTTTGATGCCTACTGAGCTATTAATTTCTTTCAGGTTATTTGCAATGGTTAGTACACTGCAAAAGAAGGATGAGTATGTGCACATAGTTATTACTCAATCAGAAGCAGGGTCAGAGAAAGGGATGTTTCTGTTGGACAATACACAGCTGCCTTTTTCAATTGACTGATAGTGATTTTTTTTCAAGGCCATTGGTGTTCAGGTGATGCTCCAGATGTTTTGGGATTGCATGCAAAGTGCTTATTACTATTGGTGCTATCTTTGCTTTCTTCTGCCATATTCATTCTACAACAGGGGTGTTAAACTAGCAGCCTGCGGCCTGAATGTATCACCCGCTGACCATGCCCACTCCCGGTTCAGCAAAGGGGGAAAAGTCACGATACATCACATGATGATTCTGTGACGATGCGAGTTTGAAACCCCTGTTCTACATCTATTTGCAAGTCTTTGTATTTTGTGATTTTCTCTGGTTACTATTCATTGCACAGCCAGCCTGATGTTTAGGTTGGATTTGGCATTTTTATCCACCTATCGAGTCAGATGCTTATTATTTATTTGAATGTATTGCTGCTCAACTGGGCAATTGTTTACCTTGCTTCCATGAGCAATAAAAATGTGGTGAACCCCACTCTTAACAGCACCTTCTTTTTCAGTTTTGACTGGGAAGTTTTAGAAGAGGTTTATGATCACATTTTCTTCAATAAAAAAGACTTTTAAAAAGATTTTTTAATTCAACCCAGCAAGGATAGTGATTGAGCAAATGGACCGTTAAGGCAGGTCTTAAAGGTAGCTTCATGAATACTCCATTAATAAAATCTCTTGAAATTCAGTTGATGGTCATGTGTATGTTTTGATGTCTTTGAAATTTAAAGTGATACAAAATGGCATGTTATGCTTGCACAATTTTCTGAGAGACATGTTTAAGGAAAATTAAAAGAGATACCAGATTTTTTCCCTCTGGAAAAAAAACCAGATTGTTAATAATCTCAGAAGAATAATGAAGGTTGTCCTCCTTACAAATGATTTAATGATAATCTAATCTAGACTGGGTAAAAAAAAATCCTGTATAAAGGTAAGAAAAAACCATATTCTACCCTGCAAATGTCAACTGAGCTTGACTTGAAGGAGAGTTTTAAGTTTTAAACATTTTCAATATTTTTAAAGCATTACTCTATTCTGAGAAGTCATGGAGCTTTGCATTAAATTGTGTTACTTATGATGTAGATTGTCAGCAAGTTTAATGTTATCTTTTTTTATCCTACAACAACAGATAATCATACTGTAATTCTAGAATGGGCTTTCAGTGGGTTGAAGTATGTGAACTATCCTCCAGTGTACCAATTCCTCTGAAAGACTCCCAGCGACAGATCAGTTGAGCCTCTAAAGGTTTTGTTTAGATCTAAAAGATTGCTGTCGCGGTAGTCTGGTTTGTAAGTCAAATGAACAGAAGCCTGAGAGAAAGTTTTTCTTTTGTTTGAAACTATTGCCCTTGAAAATGCTTTTCTGAAAGGTGAGGATCTTCTGGAAATAGAATAAGATGTGGTGGGTTTCAGAAAGACTCCAAAGGCCCCAAGAGAGCCTTCTCTTCAATAAATTAACATAATTTCTGTAATCATTTGTTGACTTAGTTCATGCCTTTAATAATCCCACCCCCTGCAACTTGGGCCTCTGTTAAATGTGAGAGAAATATTAAATAAACAAAATGAAATAAAAACTTAACATAAACTTATTCTGAATAGGAAATGAAAACATGTTCAACTTGCTTGTCCAAGCTCTTGTCCAAATACACCAATTTTCTGAGATTGATGTTCCATTGTTAGGTAGAGTTTTGAACTCTTTCAACTTTTGCTGGGTTAGAGGTACCTTAGGTGTGGTGACATTTGGGTGGGTACTGTACTTTTTGATTTCTAGAACTGGTTTAGACTTCATCATCAGCAAGTCATTTCACATGTCTCTACACTTCTGGAATCCATTTTAGGAACTTTATTTTCTGTACAGCAAAGCCAGAATGTGGTTACCAAGGTGCGTTATAGGACACAAAAAGACTGTATACAAGTTCACAGAACTCTCTGGCTGATAACATTGTGTTCAAGTATGAAAAGACATTCAGAGATTTAAAGTTAACTATCATATCCACACATACAATATATTAATAATAAAATGAAAAAGCCCATAAGATTACTTTCAAGCCTGCCTCTGATGGACTCCAGTGTGTCCATATTAAATGTTCCTGGCTCATTAATCTCCATGCTCCACCTGATTTCATTTTGATTCATGTATGGATTTTAAATATAGACAGGTTTAAATGTTATAGACCAAGAGTAATTTTTAATCTATTAGAATATAAACACAGTAAACAAATGTTATTTCTAAGAATGCTTCTAAAATGTAATGTAATGTAATACACGCCAGGAGTATTACATGGGTTTAGAGAAAAAAATACAGAGATAAGCTAACATCTTTCCAAGGCTAGGTTCAGTAGATCTAGAGCAACAAAAATTTAGTTACTAATAGAAGGCAGTGGAAATATATAAGATTCTCTTTGGTGCTACCTAGTGATTGCCCAAATTTTTGCAGCCCAGAACATATCTAGCAAAAATTTGGGCAACCACTAGCCTGAAGTTTATAGCAAGAATTTCTTAAATAACTTTAATGCAGCTAATTCTAAGAAATATGACTGGAGAAATGATGGATGTTCTTACTGGCAGCATAACAGAGTGATTCAGTTGCCATGTGCTTTCTGCCAATTGCACACTGTTTATCACAACCCTATTTATTTAACTTGTCAAGGCAAATGAATTGGGGAGTAGCAAGGCAACTGTTAAATCATCACCGAGCAATCAGTTAACTTTATTCTTCCACTCAATTTCATGAAAGTGCATATAAGAATTCTACACTAGCCTGGTTGTCTAATGTAAGCAAGGTCTATGAAAAAAAGGCTTTAAAAGCAGAAGATAATTTCAGAGAATAGTGGATAGTTTAATCTAATGCTGTAGTTTTTGGTTTACTGTTTCTTGACCGATTAAATGATTAGGTGGCACCAAGTTTGTGTTGACTTTTAGTGACCTTCTGGGATGATCTGTTCCTAGCTAAGTAAAATGTAGACATTCAATAGAGTCCTGTATTCATCAATACTTATGTGTTAGTTACTTATGGGTAGTTCTCAACTTGCAACCACAATTGAGCCCAAAATTTATGTTGCTAAATGAGACAGTTGTTAAGTGAATTTTGCTCCATTTTACAATTTTTCTTGCCACAGTTGTTAAGTGAAACACTGCAATTATTAATTTAGTAGCATGGTTGATAAGTGAATCTGCCTTCCTCACTGACCTTGTTTGATGGTCGCAAAAGATGATTGTGTGACCCTGGGACATTGCAACCGTCATAAATATGACGAGAGAGAGAGAGAGAGAGAGAGAGAGAGAGAGAGAGAGAGAGAGAGAATTGTAGATGATGGGATAGAAAAAGCTGATGAGATGATTGAGAGTGCTCTTTTTGCTTTGTTTGAACAGCTCTGAGAATAGGGTGGAAGGACAGACTATGCAGAACTGCTGACGTTACACACAGTTTATTCTGGCTGATAACTGATATTCAAGAACGAAGCCAATAAATGCTAGAGCTAGCTTGATAAACAATTTCCCAGGGAGGGGCCCTTGGTTGTTAGAAGGTTAGTATTTTTAGGTACAATATTGGCAAATAATGTAGAAATAATTGCCATGGAGTTGCAATGTACTAAATGTTTGAGTTTTGTCCACTGCTGGTAATGGTGTAACATAGGTTCCATTATTCCTTATACAATCTTAAGGGAACATGATACATGGTCTCGTCTCTGAATTGTGAGTAAGCATTTGAACTGCTGGTGACCAGTTGCAAATCAGCCTTAACCAGAGCTAGGAAAGTGCTCTCTTTTTGATACAGTATTTTGACTGACAAAGGAGAATCCAAGCCATATAGGTGAGAAATTGGATAGCTATAGTTATTAAGAAGATGCTGTTCTTTCTTTCTTTCTTTCTTTCTTTCTTTCTTTCTTTCTTTCTTTCTTTCTTTCTTTCTTTCTTTCTTTCTTTCTTTCTTTCTTTCTATCTATCTATCTATCTATCTATCTATGGTATTCAGCTTTGTTCGGGTATTTTCCCACGTCGTCATTGTCGTGCTTTTAAAGTTGTAGTAACGTTTCGGCAAAATCTCATCTGCCATCATCAGGCTTCTGTATTGTGTTCGTCTGTCTATCTGTCTGTCTGTCTATCTATCTATCTATCTATCTATCTATCTATCTATCTATCTATAATATATTTAATATTTATTTATAATATATATAAATAAATATCCTGTTATTAAAAATAAAAACTGGATTAAAATTATGGACCTGTGGAAGAATAAAAAATAAAAAATTAATTCAGAGACAGCTGAAAGTGACACATGATTGAAATCATATTGATAAATAAATCTTAGAACTGCCTGTGTAGGAGATGTCATTTACTATAAACAACTTTGATGTTATTTAATATAAACAACTTTTCTGTTTATTGTGTAACTGCAATTACTAGAAGCCTCAATTCTAGCAACATTGTAATTATATATTTGATTATTTAGATTCACTTTCAATGTAGACTTTTCTAGGGAATAATGAACATATGCTAACTACTACACAATTAAAACTAAGAGTTAGTAAACAAATGCTATCAACTTATTTGCAACTTATACATATTAAATTATGGATCATATTTTAATATTTCAGAAAGATCCTAAAATGATCTAACTTTGAATGGTAAATGTGGGTTAGAAATTTTTGGAATAACTGCCATTTGTATATTTCTGTCTTGTTGTCCATTTGAATAACAATGTTTCTGTTGTGTGCTTGTCTTCAAATAGTCCTAACATTTATTTAACAAACCTATTGCATTTTCAAAAATGTAAACAAGAATGACAGGTTGTATAAATAAGCAGCTGCAGAATCTTGTAGGACTCTTATTTTTAACATTGTGCTGATGCTATAGGCATAAAGTACAGTTTTAGAGTTTGCGGAGGTGCTAGTTTGCTATTTTGATTATGGAATGAATGGTAGCCATTGTTCTAGATGGATTAGACATTGCTTTCAGATAAATTGCATGCTAGGTGTAAAAATAGTAGGCATGAACTTGGCAAAAGTTAAAATTGTAGTCTGTTTAAATGATGCTCTTTTGAGAAGTTACAACTTTAGTTTTTGCATTTCATTGCTTTCTAAGTATTTTTTTAGAATGAGAAGCATAGAGTGAGGGATAGCTTTAATTTTAATAGTACTGGTGTTTTTCAGTACAATTTTTTGCCTAAGGGGAATGAATTCTGAGGTTCCTTGGACAATAGCAAATGTGTTTGTTATAGTGGTTAAGGTGTTGACCTAGAAACCAGGAGTCTGAGTTTTTTATTTTTATTTTTAGATGAAAGCCAGCTGGATGATTTTGGGCCAGTTATTCCCTCTCAGCCCAACACACTTCAGAGGGTTGCTATTGTAGAAAAAATAGGAGAAGGAAGAAGTATTATATGTATTTGCTGCCTTAAGTTACAAAGGCAAGATAAAAATCTAATAAATATATTGGTAGGTTAAGTTGTTAGGTGGCTTGACCGAAAAATCTGAATACTTTCTCAGTTTTCAGTAATTATATTTTGATTAGTTAATTACTTTATTTCTCTTACTGTAGCAATATTCCTACCACCTATTCAACCTCACACTTGTTCTACTGTGATGGTAGCAGGTAAGGAACCTGGTAAAATCTGATCAAATCTAAATAATATTAATATTTTAAGGATTAATCACTTTCAGTGTATAGTGTTGAATAAAGAAAGGCTTTAAATTAATGACCATGTTTTAGAGAACAGATTTTCTGACATTTGGCTAGCATTTTCATAGAGAAAGTGATCTGCTATATAAAACACAAGAAACTAAGCAGGCAACAGCATATCAGATGGTACAATACATACAGCTGCATAAAGAGCCTATTGAGATCCACAAACATCCTAACAGCTTCAACAAGAGAGAAAAACTAAAAATTAATGAAGTCTGGTTACCTGCTTGTGCTACACCAAGATCCTGCCCCAAAGTAGGACCAATCAAGAATCGGCTTTCCAAAGTAGTGAAAATGGCCAAACAGAACTGGCACGAACAGCCGATCAATCCTAAATCAACATCATCAAACAACCTATCAGCATTGGACACAAAGAATCAATCAGGTATCAGCTCAGCCAAAGACCAATCAGAAATCAGGAAACATGGCTATAAAGTGAGTTGCCTGTGGTCTACATAGCAAACCACTTTGTTTCTGAAGATGCCAGGCATAGTTGTCAGTAAAACATCAGGAAATCTGTTCTCCACAAGTTTAAGACTTGTGGACTTCAACTCCCAGAATTCCTGACCTAACATGACTGGACAAGATAATAAAAAAACAGATCTGCCAACATCTGGAAACAAATAAAGTAATAACTAGCAGTCAGCACAGGTTTGTTAAAAACAGATCATGTCAAACGAATCTTATTTCATTCTTCAACATAGTGATTAAATTAGTAGACCAGCAAAATACTGTGGACATAATATATTTATATTTCAGCAAAGCATTCGACAAAGTAGACCACAACCTACTTATTAGTAAGCTAGCAAAAAGTGGAATAGATAGCACCACCACTAGATGGGCTCGCAACTGGCTGACAAACAGTACTCAACGAGTTGTCCTTAATGGGTCTAAGGCCACATGGAGGGAAGTAAGCAATGGGGTGCCACAAGATTCTATCTTAGGCCCAATACTGTTCAATATCTTCATTAACGACTTAGATAATGGAATAGAAGGGGAACTTACCAAATTTGCAGATGATACTAAGCTGGCAGGAAACCCAAGAAGCTAGGCTCAAGATCCAGATGGATCTTGACAGACTAGAACACTGGGCCATATCTAACAAAATGAAATTCAATATAGAGAAAGTAAAGTCCTACACTTAAGCAAGAAAAACTAAAAGTACACATAGACTGGGTGAAACCAGGCTCAATAGCAGTGACTGTGAGAGGTTTATTGTATCTTCTGATTTTATCTTGTCCAGTGTTGTCATGAAATTAAATCTGACCTTTAGAACTGAAGTTTGATGAGGCATGAGTATCTGTTATAGTTTGGAATGTATACAAATATAGAGAACATGCCTGAAATAGTATATTTGCTAACATCAGCATAGAACTTGAGCCTTGGTTTCAAATCGTTTTCATGGATATAATTTGCTGCGGCTTAAACTATGCCTTTTACCCATGTAGGGACTGACAATGATTTGACTATATTTTATTGTTATCTTTAGGAACAAATTTTGCTTTTGATATGTAAAAAATGATGCCAGTTAGCAACCTAAGTAACATGTACAATATCACAAAGGTCTTGGTTTTCTCTATGCTTGGCTAAAGACCCTATGGTACTAAAGACCCTATAGTTCAACCCTGAGCTACAGATATATTCTCTTCTACTGGTGTGTTCAGTATCAAACATCAAAATCACTTCTACAGACCTGCAAATTTGTGAATGTTTTTCAACTTTGAATCAGCCTCTTCAAAAAGTTGCCTTAATATGGATAATTCTTTCCATGGGAAAGAATCAACAGAATTTCCATTTAGACAAGAAAATGTAATTTGGTTGATTTTACAAAATCTTAATTTACTTCAAGAACCTGGGTAAAATTTATTCAAGCCTGTCAGGTGACAAATCTTATTTAGCATTGTTTTGTTTCTCTTGTCTCCCCAATTTGGTCTCAGTGATAGCAGCTGATATAGAAAAAGAATCCTGTTTGATTTTCCACAGCTATTTCTTTCATTCACAACTAGAAGCCTTCCTTATTAAGGGGTTTTGACCTTCTTTGTTTACTTAGACAATCCCTCCCAGCCTAGGTAGGAAATAAAATGAACAGTGTCTCTGGGACTTCAGCAACCATTCTGCTCCTTGGCTATTTATTGTATCCACCAGCTACTTTTCATCCTGATTTTCCCAGATTTTCTTTCAATTCTGGCCACCTTGCTTGGGAAGTTTCCATCCTGGCCACCTTGCTTGGGAAGTTTCAGCAGCAGCTTATGCTGGGATTGGATTTATCATCAAACAGCTGGGTATCCTCAACTCTTAATTGCTCCATTTCATGCAACCTTCCGCTAGTAGATTTGGGGTGCCAGTGAAAATACCATTGCACACATATCACACTGAATCTCTTGTGTTTTCACAGACACAGCAAATGTTAATTTCCAAATGTGGTAGAAATGTAGTTTCTTAAAAGAGTATTTTCATATTTTGTAGTCTAAAACTTTATCTTCCTTTTATATAAACTTTAAACCTGAGATGGGGGAATAATAAAATTGTTAATCAATTGATGACGTTCTTTCAGGTACTTGTTTACTATTCATTGCAATTAATAATTTTAGGCATCTCATTTTGAAATGCTCAGGGAAACTTTTTAAATAAAATATTCAGGGTATTATTTTTAGAATATAATTGTTTATATATAATACTTTGTAATTATATATTGCCTGGAAATTATAATTACCTATTGTTTATTTTAAGAGTTTTTTTAAGAATTGGGTTTCCTATAAAATGATGGTCTTTGGAAACATTGCGATTCAAGTATACATATCTATATTGTGCTTAGATATATTATGCCGTTTTAAAATATGAAATACTGATTATCTCCAATTATACAGGGTTAAAATAGAAGCTGATTCAAAAAGTATTTGATCAATTTGGGAAGTTTTAACTAATCATTGATCAAATAGATATTAATTGATTCTCTTTTTTCCTGAAGCGTATTTATTAATTTACTTCTATTTTTATTCAATTTGCAAGTCTGTTCATATCAACAAGTGACTGTGGGCTGCTAATGAAATTAAAAATAATATTAAAACAATTACAATAATAAAAATTATAATACATAGGAGCCAATAATAAATGTTAATGCATATGTAACAAGATGATGCTTAACATGGATGATAGTATAGGAATAAATTAAATCAGATCAAATGAAAATACATTGGCCTCCATTTACTTTAGACTACAACTCCCATAGCTCCTTGCCATTTATTACTCTGGCTGGAACCTAGGAAACTTCCCATAGTGTTCTTTTTTTTTTTATTCTGACCACCTCATCATACTTTAGCTATGAAATTGCTGTCTGGATTGCAAGTTGATCTTGGAGATAGGACGAAGAATATCATAGTTGTTAACTTTATTTTTATTTTAAACAGGGCTTAAAGCATAGAGTTCTTGTTCTACAACATTTGCATTTTGTAAAGTAAATCTGATAAAGAATTAAGTCACTCCCAGTTACTTAATTACTCCCACTCCTGGTAGTCTTAAGACTACCAGTTCATCCTCTTTGGGTGTAAGCTACAAGGTGACATTACGAATAACAGTACCTTTCAGTTTATAGCTTCTGGTATCACACAACAATAATAGATGGTTTAGCTGTGGAGGATGAGGATGCACAAGTTCTAGTTCCCTCGAGCAGGTATTTGATGCTCAGCACTTTTTAAATTGCACCCATTATAATGATCCTTGCTTTCGTCAGTGGATACTATTTATCACCCTGTTTATCCCTAATTGCTTTTTCAGAGCCAAAATGCTTTTCAGATTTTGTTTTGTTAGTAAAAGTGACATCATGCTGTAATACTATAATGCTATAGTAATCCAAGTTTTCCTAAAAAATGTTTTAATACTTATCATTAATAATGATGAGATTTGAAATGTTTAAGAAGCATTTTAATGTCAAAATGTAAAGAATAATTATCCTTTTTTCTTCAAGTACAGCTAACAAAATATTTTAGCAATGATTAGAAAACGGAGGCAGGCAGTCATCTTCAACTAATTTTACAGATATATAGTACTGCATCTGTCATGATTCCCAGATGAAATTATGAAAAGGAAAACCCAATGTCTATGAAATCTTAACAATTTACAGGAAGTCTGAATTAGAAGCTATGAAAAAAAATTATATCCAAATTGTCAAAGGTTTTGCGAGTGTACAGGATTTGATGCAAGACACAAGGCAAAACACCTCTTGTGTGTTGTTTTTTCCCTGTTACTAAGATATCAAGCACCATTTACTTTCAGTAATTGTCACCTTTCTTAAGCAAGTTATATGTATGAACCACTAGATTCCATTCTTTGCTTGGCTGATAACCTGATACAATTTGATTTTTAGAATGACTTGGAGAAGTCCTACTGGGATCTATCTATCTATCTATCTATCTATCTATCTATCTATCTATCTATCTATCTATCTATCTATATTCTGCCTTGGTACAAATAACTCAAGGCTGTGAACATATCCAACATACCTTCCTCCTCCTATTTTCCCCACAACAACCCTGTCAGATAGGTTGGATGGAGAGGGAATGACTTGGCCAAAGTCTCCCAGCTGGTTTTCATGTCTGAGGTGGAACTTGAACTCACGGTATCCTGTTTTCTGGTCTGGTGAGCATTTTTTATTTTAGCCTGGCAGCAGCTTTTTTAGATGGTGGAATATGATTGTTCTCTCTTCTGCCTTCCCCATAGTTCTCTGCGCTGGAAAGTTTTGACCACAGTGATCCCTAATTGTTCACTGGAACTTCAGAGTCCACATTCAGAAACATTTCAAGAGTCTTACCAGGGCTGTCATCCAGCAGAAACTTCCTTAGTTGTTGCCATGTAGTGGGACCTAGGAAGCATGTGTCTTTTATGGCTGCTACCCTTATAGAACACCCTTCTTTTTGAGATCCAGAAGTCTGAAATATCTTGAAGAACTTGATTTTCCACCAAGTGTTGGGATAGGGTGAAGTTGGAGTTTGAAGGAGAGTGTTGTGAGTTGCATTAAGGGAATGTGGGTGTGGTTCCATGTATTATTTTACTAGGGGGGTTATTTTTCATTCTCGGTATGTTGTTTTTATATTGAGTTTGTGAGCTATCTAGAGTTCTACTTTTCAAATGAGTAACCATATAAGTATTTTAAATAAATAAATAAATACATTCTTCATTAGTGTAATACTATCCCGTCTGTCTCAGAATCACGAGGCAACACTTCTCTGTACTAAAATCAACCACAAGGAATCTTCAGTGCCTAAGTCTACCTTAGATTGCCAGCCTATATATCTCCTTCCAGTTCTTCAGGTTTCCTTTCCAGGTAGACTTTTGTTTTTAAGCCTCCACCTTATTTTGTGAGCTGAACAATCATCCCTCACTTTCTTCTGTGGGAAACATCTTACGAGAAATTAAGAAATCTCTCATACCTATCAGTTAAACTTTCTTTCAAGTGCTTGTGTAGACAGATCTGTAGGTAGGCATAGATCCTTCAGGAAATGGGGGTGAGCATGGTTTATGTGTCCAACCTTCCATGTATGCATGTGTTTCTTTGTCCTTTTAAAAGAGAGAAAAGTTACAGGAAAAATTACATTATCAATATCACTAAAGATGGAGGATTCTTTTATTTTTGTAACATTAGTCAAGGCTGTCTTAATAAAATGATACTTATGAAATGTTTTGAAAACAGGGTCTAGAATTTTTTTTATTGTGGTGTTTTTACAGTTGACTGTACAAAATTATTTTCATGAAATGATCTTAAGAGTTCATTATCTGTCTGATTTCTGATTGTTTTAGCTGATTTGCCCTTTATTTTTTTGAACGTAAGACTATGTATCAGATTTGGACAGGACCTGAATTCCAGAGTTGGTTCAAGATAAACAGACCAGCATGTAAATATGGATATGGCTGTAAACAAACTTGTCTTGTCCTAAATTGCAAAGTTATCCCCTAAATTTGAGCTCCTAATGGCAGACATGACAAAAATGGGGAGAAAAAGTTACATGAAAACTATTGGGAGATAAGAGTGGGATTGAATTCAGCGATTAACAGGTCTGTCCTCAACTCAGAGTGACCACCATTGATCACTCTAATAACTTCCTAGTCAGAACATGATATGTTGTCCAGCATTCTAGAAATGGTATATACTATAGAAACTCGAAAAGCAAGCCTTATTTTTACCATTTTACTACAAAATTGGTTACCATTTTTCTAATCTTTGGATGAGAAAAGAAATGTGACTTCTCTCCATCTTTGACAAACATCACCCTTACTTTTCCATGATGTTTCCTTAATCTATGAGTCTCAAATGACATTGATGTTTCTTATAACCATCCTGCTGCCAATTTCATTAAAAGAATAGGTACTTGGAAAAAAGTTTCTAAAATGAGAAGGACTTGAAAATTCCTATCCCCCATTTTATGATGTCTGTCTTTCTGTCAGATTTAAAGATTGCCCAGCTCACTCATAGTCCAACTCTGAGTGGTGTGCAATAAAAAAGTATGTATTTTTATACTTCTTAATTAAATTTCCAGCAAATTCCTTCTTATTTTATTGGGCTTTTTAAATTAATATATAGTCATAAATATATGTGTGCTTTTTCCTCTGGCAGATAATAGAGAGTAAAAACTCTCCTTCCTTGAACTGCATGGCAGAACGAGAATCAATTATTACCCTACCCATGTTCCTGAATGTGTCCCTTCAAACATTTGTATAACCCTCCTTAAGTGTCTTCAGCATTTTATAAGGCTGAGTATGTTGCTTTTGTAGGTTAAACAAAAACAATATCTAATGTTTTTGCTTCCCTTACAATTTAATAGCTATAATTTGCTTGTAAACTCATATTCGAATATTCAGTTTCCCTATTAGAAGGAATAATATCTAGAATTTACTGGTCAGGAATTACAGATTACCATATATACTCGAGTATAAGCCGAGTTTTTCAGCCCATTTTTTGTGCTGAAAAAACCGCCCTCGGCTTATACTCAAGTCAGCCGCTACAGCACCATGCCTGGCCTGCGCTGGCGTGGCTGCAACCGATCGCGCCTCCAGGGCAGCATCGCCGCCGCGGCTGTCTACCCGCTGAGGGACACACAGGCGACCCCAAGCGGCCTCTTCTTCCCCATTAACGGGCGCCCGGGGCCCCCGCGAGCTCCTGTGTTGCGCGCTTCCAGCTTCACAAAGAAACTGCCAGGCTCAGGCAGCCTCCCCCACCCCCTAGCCTAGCAGTGAAGAGCTGCTCCAGGGGCAGCGAGACAAAGTGCCTGGCTGCGCTGTGATGGGAGCCACTGGAGCAGCTCTTCGCTGCTAGGGGTGGGGTGGGGGAAGGCTGCCTGAGCCTGGCGACCCCAAGCGGCCTCTTCTTCCCCATTAACGGGCGCCCGGGGGCCCCGCGAGCTCCTGTGTTGCGCGCTTCCAGCTTCGCAAAGAAACCGCCAGGCTCAGGCAGCCTCCCCCACCCCCTAGCCTAGCAGCGAAGAGCTGCTCCGGGGGCAGCGAGACAAAGTGCCTGGCTGCGCCGTGGCGGGAGCCCCCGGAGCAGCTCTTCGCTGCTAGGGGAGGGGGTGGGGGAGGCTGCCTGAGCCTGGCGACCCCAAGCGGCCTCTTCTTCCCCATTAACGGGCATCCGGGGCTCCCGCGAGCTGCTGTGTTGCGCGCTTCCAGCTTCGCAAAGAAACTTCCAGGCTCCCCCACCCCCTAGCCTAGCAGCGAAGAGCTGCTCCGGGGGCAGCGAGACAAAGTGCCTGGTTGCGCCGTGGCGGGAGCCCCCGGAGCAGCTCTTCGCTGCTAGGGGAGGGGGTGGGGGAGGCTGCCTGAGCCTGGCGACCCCAAGCGGCCTCTTCTTCCCCATTAACGGGCGCCCGGGGCCCCCGCGAGCTCCTGTGTTGCGCGCTTCCAGCTTCGCAAAGAAACTTCCAGGCTCCCCCACCCCCTAGCCTAGCAGCAAAGAGCTGCTCCGGGGGCAGTGAGACAAAGTGCCTGGCTGCGCCGTGGCGGGAGCCCCCGGAGCAGCTCTTCACTGCTAGGCTAGGGGGCGGGGGAGGCTGCCTGAGCCTGGCGACCCCAAGTGGCCTCTCTTTCCCCATTAACGGGCGCCCGGGGCCCCCGCGAGCTCCTGCGTTGCGCGCTTCCAGCTTCACCAACAAACGGAGCTGCAAATCTGGTAATCGCTTGCGGAGCCTCGGCACGAACCCCCTTTCCCCGCACTCCCCCCCGCGCACTCCTCTGGCAGCAGCAGGCGGAGAAAGCCCCACTTCCCCCTGGCTTTGATGGCACGCGTGAGTTGGCTTCCCACTCTTTTTTTTTTAACTCTCCTCCTCCTCCTCTCCTCTCCCCTTGTTGTCTGGTCTTCCCTAAGGAAACTCGAGGGCTCACACTTCCAGGTGTTTCTCCCTGTCTTTCTCCCTGTCAATGATCTTTTCTTCCCTTCCCTTCTCTCAGCCCCATCCTCCTTCACTTTTGTCACCACAATCCTGAACAGATGAAGTTTGTACTTCTCAAGAAAGGTTGGATGTTCCTTTTGAGGAGGGAACCTAGTGTGACATCTGTATGTTGACCTACTACTGAGCCGTGGCATGTGTGCACATGCAATGGAGGCATGAGGGAGAGCTGTGAAAGAGATGGCGGCTCTCCAAAGCAGGATGTACATGCAGCACATACACATGCTTTTTTCTTGCAAGGGAGAGGGTGACTCTGTTTGGACATACAGATGATGAGGAGGAATCCAGTTTTGAAGGATTTTAACTCTTGTGTTTTAGCTTGGTTGCTGATTGAGCTAAGGTTTTTGTACTTTTAAAGTTATTGTTGATGCCATATTGGTTTTGTTGGCTCTCTTTTCCACTTACATAGCTAGTTTACTGTTTTTCTTTGAAATAAATATTCAAAAACATTTAACCTACTGATGCCTCAATTCATGTAATTTTATTGGTATCTATTTTTATTTTTGAAATTTACCAGTAGCTGCTGCATTTCCCACCCTCGACTTATACACGAGTCAATAAGTTTTCCCAGTTTTTTGTGGTAAAATTGGGTGCCTCGACTTATATTCGGGTTGACATACTCGAGTATATACGGTAATTTAATTCTACTTTTGTAATACAACTGTCCACATTTTATGTAGTTGAACTATTTCTGGGGTACTTAGGATCACACAGATAAAACTGTTTTGTGACAAGAAGAACACATAGATTAAGATATTTTGGAAAGCTTCCCTAAGTAGGGTTTTATGCTTTGAAGCAAATCACTAAAGAAAATATTGTTAAAAATACCAGGTTCAAAACTCCAGCCCTGCAGGTTCACCCATTGACTGTAGTAATGCTCTGGAGCCGGCGCCTCCAATGTGGAAGCGGTAGCACGTTATGTGCTGCCATGGCCATGTTCGATGCACCGCCCCCCTCCCACATCTTAGCGTTCCCAAGGGGGCTGGAAGAGGGGTGCTAAGAGGCAGCAAGGAAGCATTCGAGGTGCCTGCTAGCCCTGCAGTTTCACCCATTGAGGCACTGGCTCCGGACCGACGCTCAGTCAATGGGTGAACCTGCAGGGCTGGTGCCTTGAACGTCCCCCTGCTGCTTCTTAGCATCCCCAAGGGGGCCATTGGAAGGATGCTAAGAGGTGGCAGGGAGGTAGCATGGCAGCCGTGGCGGCACATAATGTGCCACCACTTCTGCATTGGAGGTGCCAGCTCCGGAGTGGTGCTACTCAATGGGTGAAACTGCAGGGCTGGTTGGTGCCTCAAACACCCCCCTGCTACCTCTTAGTGCCCCTCTGCCGGCTCCTTTGAGGACGCTAAGAGGCGGCAGGGGGACATTCGAGACACTGGCTCTGCAGGCTCACCCCATTGACTGTTGTACTGCACCGGAACTGGCGCCTTGAATGTGGCAGAACGTTGGAAAAAGCCGCCGCCACCGCTTTCCCAAAGTGCCACCGCTGTCGCATTCTGTCTGTCTGTCCATCCATCCGTCCATACAAAAGGTCTGTTTGCCTGCCGGTCTTCCTGCCTGCCTACCTACCTGTCTTTCTGTCTACCTACCTACCTACGTATCCATCCATCCAAAAGGTCTGTCTGTCTTCCTGCCGGCCTTCCTGCCTACCTATCTATGTACCTACCTACCCACCGATCTGTCTTCCTGCCTGCCTACCACCCACCCACCTACCTACCTATCTATCTACCAATATATATATCTGCCTGCCTCTCTCTCTCTCTCTCTCTCTCTCTCTCTCTCTCTCTCTCTCTCTCTCTCTCTCTCTCTCTCTCTCTATATATATATATATATATATATATATATATATATATATATATATATTTGTTTTCTTAAGTTTTCGCGGGTACTTACATATATGGTATTCAGCTTTGTTCACGTATTTTCCCACGTCATTATAGTTGTGCTTTTAAAGTTGTAGCAACATTTCAGCAGAATCTCATCTGCCATCATCAGGCTTCTGTATTGTGTTCGTCTGTGAGTCAGACTTTTACAGTGGTTTCAGTTTTAAATTTGGGGCTAGCCTACTGCTGTGCCAGAATGGTTTTTTTCTTAATCCTGATTGGTTGGGAGTCTTGGTCTGTGTTTATTGCTCTTGGAGTTTGCTGTGTTCTGCTTGATTGGTTTTTCTAATATTTTCTGTCTGTTTTGTGGCTTTTTTTGTGTCTTGATTGGCTGGCAACATTGTGTTCCTGTATATATATCTATATCTATATAAATACAATGCTCAAAAAAATAAAGGGAACACTTAAACAACACAATGTAACTCTTAAGTCAATCACACTTCTGTGAAATCAAACTGTCCACTTAGGTAGCAACACTGATTGACAATCAATTTCACATGATGTTGTGCAAATGAAATAGACAACAGGTGGAAAGCATAGGATAGGCAGTTAGCAAGACATCCCCAATAAAGGAGTGATTCTGCAGGTGGTGACCACAGACCACTTCTCAGTTCCAATGCTTTCTGGCTGATGGTTTGGTCACTTGAATGCTGGCGGTGCTTTCACTCTAGTGGTAGCATGAGATGGAGTCTACAACCCACACAAGTGGCTCAGGTAGTCCAGCTCATCCAGGATGGCACATCAATGCGAGTTGTGGCAAGAAGGTGTGCTGTGTCTGTCAGCGTAGTGTCCAGAGCATGGAGGTGCTACCAGGAGACAGGCCAGTACATCAGGAGACATGGAGGAGGCTGTAGGAAGGCAACAACCCAGCATCAGGACCGCTACCTCTGCCTTTGTGCAAGGAGGGACAGGAGGAGCACTGCCAGAGCCCTGCAAAATGACCTCCAGCAGGCCACAAATGTGCATGTGGCTGCTCAAACGGTCAGATACAGACTCCATGAGGGTGGTATGAGGGCCCAACATCCACAGGTGGGGGTTGTGCTTACAGCCCAACACTGTGCAGGACGTTTGGCATTTGCCAGAGAACACCAAGATTGGCAAATTCGCCACTGGTACCCTGTGCTCTTCACAGATGAAAGCAGGTTCACACTGAGTACATGTGACAGACGTGACAGGGTCTGGAGACACCATAGTAAATGTTCTGCTGCCTGCAACATACTCCAGCATGACCAGTTTGGCAGTGGGTCAGTAATGGTGTGAGGTGGCATTTCTTTAGCGGGCCGCACAGCCCTCCCTGTCTTTGCCAGAGGTAGCCTGACTGCCATTAGGTACTGAGATGAGATCCTCAGACCCCTTGTGAGACCATATGCTGGTGTGGTTGGCCCTGGGTTCCTCCTAATGCAAGACAATGCTAGACCTCATGTAGCTGGAGCGTGTCAGCAGTTCCTGCAAGACGAAGGCATTGATGTTATGGATTGGCCTGCCCGTTCCCCAGACCTGAATCCAATTGAGCACATCTGGACACATGTCTCGCTCCATCCACCAACGCCATGTTGCACTACAGACTGTCCAGGAGTTGGGGGATGCTTTAGTCCAGGTGTGGGAGGAGTTCCCTCAGGAGACCATCCGCCACCTCATCAGGAGCATGCCCAGGTGTTGTAGGGAGGTCATACAGGCACATGGAGGCCACACACACTACTGAGCCTCATTTTGACTTGTTTTAAGGATATTACATCAAAGATGGATCAGCCTGTAGTGTTTTTTTCCACTTTAATTTTGAGTGTAACTCCAAATCCAGACCTCCATGGGTTGCTAAATTTGATTTCCATTGATAATTTTTGTGTGATTTTGTTGTCAGCACGTTCAACTATGTAATGAAAAAAGTATTTAATAAGAATATTTCATTCATTCAGATCTAGGATGTCTAGACAGAGAGAGGGAGAGAGAGAGAGAGAGACCTGATGCATCAGATTGAATGAGGCCTAGTTTAAACTGAGGCCCTTTTCCACATTGAAACATCTTTGCCAGCACATTGAAACCTTTTTGGCTTCTATTAAAGGTCTTGTGGATGAAACATGGTGAAGACTATCAGGAAGCTCTTGCATTTTGCTTTAAACAGGATTCATTGGACCAGATCTCCACCCTAAAAATTACTTTTCCCCAATATATTACAGTGCCAATTCTGAAGAAGGCAAAACCAAAATGTACTGGTAAAATTACAAGGAGAACACCCACACACCCACACACTCCCTTCTAGCCCTGCTGGAGCAGTTGATTGGACTAGAATAGATATCTCATTACTTTCTCCTCCCTCTCTCCCTCCTTTATTTCTTTTTCTTTCTGTCCCTTCCTTCCATCCCCCCTTCTTTGTCTGTCCCTTTTTCTTTCTTTCCCTTTTCTCTTTGTTTTCTTCCTCTCTCTCTCTCTTTTCTTTCTTTCTTTCCCTCTCTCAGGCTCACCCCTTTAGATCAGGGTTCATCAAAGTTTTGGATCTCGGGGATCACCAAACTCATAATTTTAAATCCCAGAGACCACTAATATGAATTTTGACTGACAGTGGCTTTCTGGTGTTGGTGGGAGAGAGACAGATAGATAGATAGATAGATCTGATCCAACCTCTCTCTCTCCCTCTCTCTCTCACACACACAGGCAGGGGTGGGATTTAGACCCCTGACCTAAAGCTGTCAAAACTCCAAAAACTGGTCAAGTAGCTCTGGGGGAGGCCAGTCATAAATTAGAACACTTGCTAAACAACCGGCCATTAAATGAGGATCACTTGTATTTGGTTTGCCAGTCACCTGGCCACTTGTATTTGGTTTGCCAGTCACCCAGTCACATGATCAGCAAGCCATGCCCACCTAGTCACATGACCAGCAAGTCACACCCTCAAATTAGGCCACACCCACAGAAATTTGAATTCCACCCCTGGGTGGGGGGTACTGAGGATGAGTTTGTAGCACCAAGGGGGCGGTGGACTTAAAAAGTTTTGGAACCACTGAGTTTGGCTTCCGGTTTGAAGGGCTTCAGCGGTAGAAATCTGTGATCGTGCACGGTTTCTGCCTGGGCTCGCCGCTGGAGCTCCCCGAGCCAGCTGGTTTCGGAGCTAAGCCACCCCATAGAGGTGGTGAAGAGGGGGGAGAACGCCAGCAGGGTTGAGGAGAGCTGCATCTCTCCTCCTCAGCTAGCCATTACTCCCTTTCCCGAAAGCGGTTGCAGCAGTGGTCAGAAATGGCCACCACAAAGGAAAACTCGACCGGAAAAGAATGTGTAGGAGGAAGATAAGAAGTGAAAGTTTTGGCTGACCTGGTTAAATTGTAAAAGCAACAACCAAGGTACCCTGGAATTTAAACTTACAAAAAATAACATCGCTCCCAAAGAAGAGTCGGAAGCAGCGAAGGAAAGTGAAAAGGGAAAGGTTTGGCTTTTTTTCCCCTTCTCTCTCCTTCCCTATACTGACAACTAAGAGACTTAAATAAGAAATCGGAAAAATCCGTTTTGACATCAATAGGCAATTAAGCTGAAAATAAAACAAAATGCCAAAGGGATAATAAAGATTTCTGGACATTAAAAACTTTCTTTTTCATAAGCAGGAAGGGAGAGAAAAAGAATAAGGGCAAGATCTGGAAGAGGGAGGAGACTGCCTGGAATTAAAAAGAATCTAAAGTAAAACTTCAACAAGACTTCTAAAAGATACATTTTAACTGAAACTTTGCAACTAAACAGTAACCCCAGGAAGAGAATGTGAAAAAAAAAGAGCAAAAAAGAAACAGCTTGCGTGTATTTGGATTATTTGGTGATCTTTGGGTTTTTGGTTATTATATTTGAATGACTAAAATCAATCGGGTGGTTGTTTAAAAATTTATACAATGGCACCACTTCTGGATGAATTGAAAATAGAACTTAAACAGTACAAAGAAGATGCACAAGAAGGGAAGGGTTCTTTTGGCTTCGTTTTTCAATTCTTAGAAATGGAGATTTGGAACTATGAGAAACAACAAGAAATGCCTGCAAAACAAGAAGACTGGGACAAAGAAGAAGCCATCTTTGATGAACAAGTAATTCTATGTGGGGAATAAAAAGGAAAGGGGGAAAAGAGAATGGAGAATTTAAGACTTAAAAAAACAACCAAAGAAAAGAAAAATAATTCAAAAAAATAAGTATAATACTGGAAAGCAACAGAAAAGGGGAATACAGAAGAGAGAAATAGAGGTAGAGAGACAAGGGGGTAAAAAGGGGAGAGAGAAGAAGAGAGGGAAGAAGGAAAGGAAAAGAAGTTACAAAGGACCGGAGCAAGACATAGAGAAACAGGACCTATTTAGAGATAATGGGTGAAAATCTAACTGAAAAGGGAATTCTGTAAAGGTACATAAGATTGTATTATTATATTAGTAATAGAAATAACTTCAGAAAATTGGAAACAATGTATGATTAAAATGAGGGTTAAAATAGTGTAATTTAGTGAAATGTTTGTGAATAAAATAAATGAAATAAAATAAATGAGAAAATTGAATTAGGAAGGAACGGGAACATTTTAATTAGTTAATGTTTTATAAAATATAAGTGAAGAGGGGAGAAATTAATTATGGAAAGCTTATAATTGTTCCCATAGAAGTATGATATTTAATTGAAAAGTAATGTTAAAGATGTTAAGACTTTAATGAATATTAATATTAATGATAGAATTGAATTGGAATGGAATGTTGTTTTAATTATATACATTTATAATTTTTTTCTTTTTTTAAGAATACAGTGTGTATTTTAAGAATGTACCAAGCAGAATCCAAATGGAAGTTATGTATTATATTGAATGTTACAACTTTAGGGAAAAGATAAAAAGGCATCATACTCCAATCAGTAACTACAGGAGAAATTTTGTTTAATGAGAAAAGATAATAGATAATTGAAACAGGACAGACAAAAAATATAAATACAATGATTTGAACTGAGGTGAGATAATTAAAATAAAATTGAGAAAATTAAAAGAGGGGAGAAGCTATGCAGAAAATGTAAAATAGTAATAAGATATGGAATAGAATATAAAAATGAGCATGAACCTGAATTTGTGTCTATACGAAGAAATGTAACTTGGGATTATGCTGCTTTCAAAAAAGACGTTTTATTTGTATTTTTTTTCTCTTTGTGAAAACTCAAATAAAATTTACAAAAAAAAAAAAGTTTGGGAACCACTGATCTAAATCATTGAAGATATTGAAAAATACTTGGCCGAAGACAGAGCCTTGCGGTACCCCACTGCATACCTCCCTCAATATAGATGCAGTTCCATTAAGACTACACATTGAATGTGGTCAGCCAATTATGAATCCATTTGGTGGTGATTCTGTCTAACCCATGTTTTTCTATTTTATCAAATAGTAGGTTGATTGATTATCTTTTCCAAATGCTGTGGATATAATATTCCAGATTGATTGATTATCTTTTCCAAATGCTGTGAATATAATATTCCAGAATCTTCCCAGATTTTGATGTCAGGCTAATAGGTCTGTGGTTTACTGGAACAATTGTTTTTCCTTTTTTTAAGATGGGAACTTGATCAGCCCTTTTCCAATCATCTGATAGATCCCCGGTACTCCAGGATCTTTGAACGATATGGTCCAGTGGTTCAGAGATCACATCTGCCAGTTCCTTCAGAACCTTGGGATGTAATCCATCTGATCTTGGTGATTTGAGTTCTAGAGTGGATAGAATGGATAGGTGTTCTCTTACTATTTCCTTGCTTATTTTAATTTGCATTCCTAGTCTGCATTCCTATTCTTACAGAACTTTAGAACTAGCATTCTGCAGAATGTAGAAATCTGAAACCTGAATTAAGAGGGCTTTATCCATCTCAACACCAGCTTTGGTTAAGAAATCATTCTTGGCCAGCCCTTACCTGTTCTTGCATTTTCCTAGAAGTCTTCCAGAGCCCTGTAATTTCAAGATGTGACTCAATTAAAACTCAAGGCTGATAAGGATAGAATGCCAACCTCAGCGTTGCTTCAAATAACATGGATTGCATTTTGTCAGTTCTGTTATTTTTAATAATTTAATTGATATTTAGTTTCATCTATCTTCTGCTAGGCATAGTATTGTAACAAGCTCCAGAGAGTGTTAATAACCAATAAAAGTAAGATACTGTATCATTTTAGTGTAATAATATTCCAGAAACTCTGCTAAGGAAGAATAAAATGATGACTTTTGTAAGTTGAATTTTATTTACTTCCTTTTTCTGTGTTATGTATTCGTTTTATTATTTTCTTTCCTTTAAAGGTTTGATAATCCATTAAAAATTCTCATTGTTATACAGATTAAAAGAACTACGTAAAGAATTTGTGTAGTTAAGGTTTCCTTCCATGCACTCAGTGACTTGTTGGTTTTGTATCCAATGAAATGCATGGACTGGATTTATTGTTCACTAATATTAGTTAACAGTAACATTTGAATGGTAAATGAGCTCTGTAGAGGTTAAGGTGTTGATCTAGAAACCAGAAGGTTGGGAATTCTAGTCCTGCCTTATGTCTATGGAGATTCTCAGTCATCCAGGTCATGGTTGTCCCAAAGGCGCTTTTTCAAGAGGCAACTGGAATTTCTAGTTTTTCTTGAAGATGTTTCGCTTCTCATCCAAGAAGCCTCTTCAGCTCTGCTTCAGCTGAAGAAGCTTCTTAGAGGAGAAGCGAAATGTTTTTTTTTTAAAAAAAAAACAAAACCAAACCAGAAACTCCAATTGCCTCTTGAAAAAGCACCTCTGGGATAGTCCTGCCTTAATCATGAAAGCCAGGTGGGTGACTTTGAGCCAATCACTCTCAGCCCAACCCAACTCACAGGCTTATTGTTATATGGAAAATAGGAGAAGGAAGTAGTATTAGGTATGTTAGCCACTTTGAGTTACTTGTAAAGAAATAAAGACAGGATTAAAGAAAAATATCTAAATAAATAAATATTCTCCTGCATATCTGTTTATCCTTAAGTGAACAACCAGAAATATTCTTTCCTTGGCAATCAAATGAAAGGTAATGTTACTTCAAATTGACAGAAACCAGTGACTGTGGTTTATAGTAAATAGTTTTAAGCTACTAGAAGTAGCAGTTGCATGAGTTCAAAAACATACTTAAGCACTGTGTTTGGAAACCAAGCTTCTGTTATCATTTAGAAACCCTGTGGCTAATAGTATGGTCTGTGTGTGGGTAATTTGATGAGATTCTTTAATATAGGTAAACATAATGTACAATTAAGCACAGTAGATGAATAAACTCAGCATGTTTGGTGCAGGTTTGCTTCTGTTCACTAAAAGACATGTGGGATATGTATGTATTGATATAGGTGTTTATGTAGATGGTCTAAACTTCTTCATGTGGTGGTTGGTCCAGCTTGTGGTTCATTGTAAGAATCATGTTAATTCCCAAGATGGCATGATGATAGCATATTAAAATAAAAGAATTGCTGTTCTTAAAGCTGCTACTTCAAGACCTTTCAGGTTTGAATATAGAATGACAGTCTGTATTTGGGGTTTTTTATTAAGAAATGTTTTTTTTTAAAAGCAATGTTATAATGATTTCTCTTTCTTTATTTCAGGTTGCATGCCTTGGACTTGATGCTTGATTTGCATGACTCTTAACAATCAGGTGCTGGATTTGCCAGTGAGCAAACATGGCCCACTCAGTGAATATTAATGGCAGTTTTAAAGGTAATGTTTCGTCTTAGTTGTAAGCAGTCCTTCTTTTATAAGGGAAACTGAGCCTAATATTTTCTAAATTCTATAAATTTATCTGACCCTGTGTGTGCACCCTTCAGTTATGGAAATGTGAACACAAAATCTCTACCTTACAATTCTCATTTTAATAATGTCTGTGCTTGGATGGCTCTTACTGGTTCATATTAATCCATGGTGCAAAATGCATTCTGGATGACTGTAGTTTTCTGTTTTATAAAAAGAAAAGAAAAAAATGGGGGGCGGCAGAGAT
Organism: Hydrophis major; assembly: GCA_033807585.1. Taxonomy (NCBI): domain Eukaryota; kingdom Metazoa; phylum Chordata; class Lepidosauria; order Squamata; family Elapidae; genus Hydrophis; species Hydrophis major. The sequence goes on along the minus strand of CM066329.1, from coordinate 290,013,671 downwards.
TTCAGTCCTTAGAGATATGAAACTTATATTTTCACTATGAGAACTTTTATAGTTAGAAAAGGTACGTACAACATACTATATATGGCATTAGGTTGGAGGCTGCCCTAATAGATAACCCTATGCAACTATATTTGCATATGTGCAAAATGTAATACCTTTTATTTTTCCATGTTCTACTTGTCTTACAAAGGTGCTATTCAAAAGGCAATTGGACTTTCTTTTCTTGAAGATGGTTCCCTTCTCATCAAGGAAAAGAAAAAACAAACAAGAAAATCCTGTTGCCTTTTGAATAACACCTTTGGGACAACTGTGACCTGGATGATTGAGAATCTTCATAGATACTTCTGGTACAGTTGAAAGAATTAAAGAAAATTGCTTTGTTCACCTAAACTGAAGAAGAATGGACAAGTTAATCATAGTCAAACTAAAGATTGTGCCTTTGAAATGTTCCTTAAGTTGCACAGATGCTCTCACTTACGTTTATCAGAGTGAATAGATCTTACAGTTTATCTATATTGGCTTGCATCTCAACTGATTATCTATATTGGCTTGCATCTCAACTGATTTCATTCCACCTATCCATTATAACTTGCATCCCTTTTTTTAATTAACAGCTAAACATACTTGTCTTCTCTTTTTCTCTATTCCTTTTTATGTTTACATACTTTTCCTTAGTTCAGAGGACTGCTGGCAAGTCCAGTAGCATTTGTTTTTATAATCCCTAAAACCTTTAGGCTCTATTTATAAATAACAAACCATTACATTGGTAAGGTGTGCTCAGTGTATCCTTAAGGGTGGCCACTATGAAGTATCAAGTTGATAGTTAATTATTGCTATGTAAATCTTGAGGAAGCAAAACAAGAAAGTTATGTGGTTTAAATGAGAGATGAGGAAATTATTAGTACATAATACAATGTTTTTTAAGCTTGTCAACTTTATGATGTGTGGACTTCAACTCCCAGAATCCACCGGCCAGCATTTCAATTCTTCATTTAAAGAGGACTGGTTATTCTCTACAGAAAACCAGAATGTCTAAAGCACACTATTAGCTCAAAAAGGTTGATCTCATATGTTCTTTGTAATAGTGTGCTAATCAGTTGTTAGGATCATGTATATCTGTTTACATTCATTTTATGCATGCTGCTATGTAGAACATTACACCTAAAATGGCAGTGTTGCCTTGTTTCACCAGCCTGTGTGACTGTACAATTACATTTGCATCGTTGTGAAAAACATTAAGGACAAAGCATTTTGACTTTATTCTTTCTTTGCCCAAAAGATAACTTTTTTTGCCAGCCCTGTTCAATTTGGGGTTGTTAGAAACCCTTGTGTTACTCTGTTTTCCTTTCCATCAGTTTTTTAAGAAGCTACAATTCTCTTTGGAATATGTTTGCATGTGTTTAGAAGGCCTGGAAACAGAATTTATGGGTGGTGATTGACTATTGGGATTGACTTAAGATAGTGTTATAAGTATATCAAGGTTCAGTAAAAATATAAAACTTAACAATTTTAAGGTTTTTGCCATCTGGGTAGAAAGAAATTTATAAATCAAATAAACAACAAGCTAGGTAAATAATCTGCTTTAAGATTTAAGTATAAGATGTTAGAATAATTTGGAGGATCACAAGAATCAAATTTTGTTAAAATGTTTAAGTTTTATAATTATAGAAATTATGCATGGAATGTGTGGATATAAATTTGTAGTATAAATTGAGTTTCTTTATTGTCTAATAATAAGGAAACTCTCTTGCAATTATTCACCTGCTAGTAAGAAAAGGAAATTCCACTGTTTAAGGGGTAAATTTTATTTCAATATGTGCATAAATTTTGTGCTTGCATTTTGCAGTAATCATGTAATTTTTGTCCAGAGATTTTTAAAATGCAGATATACTGTAAATGCTTTATAAAAAACTGATCATATAAATATTACCTGACAGTAGTACATGTATAGCCTATCATGATTTAAAGCTTCATCTAGCATTTCAGTCACAGTTAGCTTGTCTCAATCTGATTGACTTTTATATAAAATGGAGGCAAAAATTTTAACACTGTTAGTTAGCTTTTTTTTCTTTGTCTTGTGAAACTCTGCTTTGCTATAGTCAGTATATTATAACTAAGAAATTAAATGGTCTGTCCAAATTTCTAGGCCTGTGTGTAATTCAGATTGGCTCATTACTCACTGGGAGTGTCTTAAAGTTTCTAGATGAAAAGTTTCACATCATGCTTTGCTTAGGGATTGTTGAGACTTGTTTTATTCTGTACACCCTTAAGTCCTTAGTTCTAATGCACTGAGCTTAGTTTTCATATGCCTGTTTGTCTAAATCTTGAGCGTTTCATAATAGCATTGGTTTCCCTACACATCTGTTATTATATCTCTCTGCTGGGTAAAGGAGTCTGGTCTTGTAATAATAATTGGGCGTTGAGAGCTTTGAAACAGGTTTCTTAATTGCTTTGTGATCAAGGAGTGGAAAGTCAAGCTAAAGAGTTGAAGGCTTCCCTCAGAATCCATTAAGGAGTAGAAAATGACCAGAATATTTGCTTATCGATTTCATTGCTGGAATATGGGCTGATTTCAGAATTTGGTAGTCTTTGCACACACATCCCAATATAAGTTATTTCAAGGAACATTCCCATATTATGCTGCTAATGGTGAGTGCTGAATCTTTAATTGCATGTTTGAAGTGGATTTGTTATTTTTGTGCATGTTTGTAAGGAATACTGAATCTTCGGTTAACAGTTCTATATGATTTTTCACCTCTGTGAAAGTATTGTAGAAATATAAAATATTTTTCATGTGTCTGTTGAACACTATAAGACAGCACGTACCTCTGAGATAGTGTAAACATCAAAAGCATAATGGATCAAGAAGGCTTAAAATAAGATGCTCTTTACACACACACACACACACACACACACATTTTATGAGACTTGCAATGATTTCATACGTTATCCGAACAATTTGAAAATGGCTATGACATTTTTCAGCTTTGCTATTAATCTGTAAATATTTTTGTATTCTGTAAAAGCTATTGATTAATAAATTGTATAAACAATGATTTGGCTCTGTTTTAAACAATATTAAATAATCTTTGTCTGTTACATGTGAGGTCATTAACACAATGAACTACCTATTCAGAAGTTCAGCTGAATGACACTTGCTAATAGTAGAGAAATGAGAAAATTCTATTATCTTGAGTATTTAAATTCTGAGTGAATTGTACAATCTAATTCTACTTGGACTTTGGTATATTTCCGTCACTTCAACCTTGTAAGCAATTTAGTTCTATTTGGAATTCCTTCTTTTTCAGTTTTCTGCTTCCAACACAAATACATTTGAAAGGATTGCTTCTCACTTTTGATCTGTGTCTGTCTTACATCAGGGGTAGGGAATGGAGCAGGCAGAAGAATGTTCAGAGTAGATTTACCTGAAAGGGGTTCAGATCAGAATTTCATCACTTCTTTCATGTGTGTGATTCTAAAAGTCATCTGTATATACCAAAAGAGAGAGATTTGATCCAATGCTATCAGATAACTTTTGTGTTGCTCCAACCTTCCCATTTCCTTGTTGAGGTCATGGTAGGAAGGAATTTCAGAGCATCTTAGAGAAGGCAGATTATTGGGACCCATTCTCAAGAGGGATTCAGGCCTGGTAGTATCTAGGCAGAGGAGTTCATCCATTCTGCTCCTGTTAAACCTCTCAGCTGCCTCAGATTCCGTTGACCATGGTATCCTGAACAATCTTTGGGAATTAAGAGTTAGTGGCACTGTGCTCCAGTGGTTCCATTCCTTCCAGGTGGGTGATTTCAGTCGGTGCTTGGAGGTGAAGAGACACCAGGAACCTTTCACAGGTTGGGTACAGTGAGGCTTGATTCTCTTCTCATAACTTTTAAACATTTACCTGAAGCTACTAGAGAAAGATTATCTGTTAATTTGGAGTGACCCTATTCTATATTACAATCCCGGGCTCATCCAATGATGTGGTTGAAATTTGCCTTAGTGCGTGTGACCTGAGTGGAGAGAAACAGGCTTCTAGCTGAAACCAAGCAAATTGCAATTGCTGCTCATTCAACACAGTTCTATCTCACATTTTTACTGAACATAGAGAAAAATGATGACAATGGATTTGATGATTGAAAAAGAACTGAACAAAGGGGCTGAAGAAATGTTTTAATATTAAGGAGCAAGGTTTGATAATTTGGTTAATTTCTGTTGCAAAGAAGTTAGAAGTCACTTTTTTTTCTTACTTTTTATTTGTTTATTATTATTATTTTTGCATATTCTCTTTTTATTCTTTTTTTCTTTCATATGTGTCTTTTATTGGAAAATATTTAATTAAAATTATTTTTAAAATGGCAATGTTCCATGTTGCTCAGGCATGGTCCCTGGGAAACCAGGCCCAAGATTCAGGAGACTCTGGATTCCTACTAGATGAGTAGATCATGCAATGGTTAGAAAAACATACAGCTTCAGCTGATGCACCGGTTGCAGCCTTAGATGCAGTGGGAGGGACAGTGATGTAGGTTCTCATCACCACCCTGAATGTGTTTTACATGGACTGCCCAAAAACATTTGGAACTTGTGCTAAATGCCATGAGTACATTATCCCTATACTGCAGGCCTTTCAATGGCTGCCAGTAGGTTTCCAGTGCTGGCTTTAACTTGTAAAGTTGTATATGGCCTGGCACCAAAATCCCCATAGTTCTCCATTACTTTGTATCAGCAGGGTGCAGTGGGGTTAAGGCTAGGAAGAGTAGTTTCTTTCTATAGCCCCCATATTATGGAATAACCTTTTCCCTGCAATGAGATTAGCTCAATATTGTTGGCCTTCTGGAATCAAATTAAACAAGCCCTTTTCTTTTAAGCTTTTAAAATTAGGTCAGCGAACAATAATATTTATTGTTGTAATTAGGTTGCTGGTTTTAAGTTTTGTATCTGTACTGCATTTGTTATTATACTGTGGACTTTTTTTTCCCCGTGTACACCACTGAAAGTTGTACTGGTTGAGAATTCCAAGGTATATACATAATGTAATTCTGATATACAACTTTTAATTGCAAGTAAGATAACATTTTTAAAAATTCTGCATAAAATGTTCATCATTTATTGTGTTAAATTTTCTGCCTTATGATTTTATTTCTACTATCTCGAGCCTATTTCTGCCATCTTATTCTTCCTACTACTACACTGAACAGGAAATTAGACTAAATTAACACTGAGACCCTTCCAACTTTATGATTTTATGATAATTGTCTACTTAGCCTTTTGTTTCCCAAGCTGATATCTCTGAATGTGTTGGACTGTAACTCTAGTAATTTTCAGGTAGCATGACTAGTGGTCACGGATGATGGACTTAATGGCACATCTCCTCTAGAGGTAAAGAAGCTATATGGAAAGCTTGAAGTCCCCCCCCACCCCACTCCCTTTCTCTTTCTGGTAGCAGGGATAGTATGCTACAAAAGGAGACACTGCTGTCCAAGAGTGTATTTTTGGAATATGGAGAGAGAATGGAGGCCGAAAAGAAGTCATGCATGCCTGGTTCAGTCATGCTGGCAGAGTGTGAATTAGTTTTTCTTTTAATCTCCTAGCAGCACTATTTGGCTCGCAAAAATTATGATTGCCTTTTTATGGCATACAGGGCAGCTGAAAAACTCTATGAGTATATTGATTATTATTGTAGCGACTGGTTTATCTGCAATAATTTGTACAGGTAGCAGGGGCTGCCAACCTTGAGTGATAGTTCGGAGTGAGACACTGTGAGGGAGCAGAGTGACCAAGCCCGAGGGAGCGAAGCGACCGAGGGGGGGATGGTGTGGAAGGGGGGTATCCCCCCTTCCACGGTAGGGAGCTTTGACAATTTTACATTTTAAATGGTGCAATCTGATGCATACTTTAGTCATGATTTGGACATATACATACATACATACATTTTAACCCATAGGCATAAGAAAAAAAATGAGGACACATATTACAAAAACACATTTTTCTTCAGTGAGGGAACTTGACTATGAAAACCAATGAGACATAGCATAGGCCTTTTAGTTTCATAAAAGTTTTGAAAAAATAATTGGGTAATTATTTGAAATGGACTGTGATGTTTCTTTGTCATATATGTATGTGTATGTGGGTATATGCGGGTATATGCGTAATGGTTATATTTTGAGAACTGAATGCAATGAAATTTTGTTTTAATGTATGCTGATTAGTGTACATTTAAAGTGACAATAGTTTTCTGTTCTGTTCTATTCCAGTTCCATTCCAATTTATTCCATTCCATTCCAGTTTCATTCCAATTCTATTCCATTCTAACTTTTGAATAGCTGATGCAGCTTGCATAAAAAGGGCAAAAGGAAAAATAAACCAGGGAACACTTCACCAATGCCCTTAGTACAATCGAAAAACAAATATATTTTTATCGGCGAGGCGAGTGGCTGCTCGGAGCCACCGATCCCCTGAAAAATCACATCTAAAGCAAAATTAGAGGCAAGGAGCTACGGTTTTTGAAGGGTTAAAATTCAGATTAGTTTGCTAGAGAGGTGTGGCCGCGGGGGAAAGAGACGGGGAGGGGAGTTTCTTTCTGTTAAACCCGCCGTTCTTCGGCAAATTTGCAAGCGGATTAGCCTGCTTTAAATTGCAAATCTAAGATGAATTAGAAATAAAATTTGGGGTGGAGGGGGTCTTATTCCACAAGTGCGCCTTTATTCGAGGCCGGAATTCCCATTGCAAGGAAGATCTCTCGGGCCTTTAGTGTGAGATTTCGTTTATCAGAGTGAGACAGTCAAAATTGGTTGAATTGCGTGAGTCTCACTCTGATTGCGTGAGAGTTGGCAGCACTGCAGGTAGCCCTTGACTTACAACTATTCGTTTAGTGATCAAAGTTACACTGGCACTGAAAAAAGTGACATGACCATTTCTCACATTTTTAACCATTGCAGCATCCTCATGGTCATGTGACCAAAATTTGAATGCTTGGCGACTGGTATTTATGATGGTTGCAGGGTCCTAGGGCCATGTGATCATTGTTTGCAACCTTCTGACAAGCAAAGTCAATGGGAAAGCCGGAATCATTTAATAACCGTGTTACTAAGTTAACAACTACAGTGATTCACTTAACAACTGTGGAAAGAAAGGTTGTAAAATGGGGCAAAACACACTTAACTGTCTTGCTTGGCAACAGAAATTTTGGGCTCAGTTGTGGTTATAAGACGAGAACTATCTGTTTACATCTCCTGCTAACCAACCAGGTCAGTTTGCTGATTGCTTAAAAGTATATTGATGCTCTATGAAAGAAGAAAACTTGTGTCCAACATTTGAAAATGAATTAGATAAACAGTAGAGGAGGACAGAACAGGCATTGAATTCACTGAATTCGTCGAATACTTTATGCCATCAACCTGTCTTTTCTCTGAAATGGTTTTTTTTTAAAAATACTCCTTGATTTATATCTCCCAAAGAAAACAAATAAGAAGCGTTTGAAATAATTTTGAATTCTGAACTTTTTCAATGTTGTATGAATTTATTCAACAATCATTGATTCAGTTATTTAATCGTCTTTCATCTTAACCACTTTATAGGTATGAAGAGTGTTTATATTTCAATTTTATATAATCAAATATTTCCATTTCTTTCCGGGGGATACATGTTATCCACTTTTTAAGTTATCCTCATGATTATCAGTTCTGAAATTATATTATATTGCAATACATGTAGATGTATGTTCGTCTTGAAGTTGAATCTTGTCTATTTTGGCAAGAATGTCAATTGCAGATATTGCTAGCTTTAGGCCTCTCTAAGCGGTTTAAAGAGTAGCATATTCCCTCAACAATCTGGGCTCTCATTTTACTGGCCCTGGGAGGATGGAAGGCTGAGTCAACCTTGAGCCAGTAAGGATCAAACTCCAGGCTGTGGGCAGAGTTTGCCTGCAGTACTGCATTCTAACCATTGCACCAACATGGCTCCTGCCAGCTATAATGTGCTCAGCCCTTGATCACTTGAATTTCATACTGAATGAGGAGTCTTTTGCTATAGCCACTGTCCTCCCTTCCCTCAGTTCTCCCAAATCCATGGGATAAAATAATTTACTCTCATGGCTCCAACTGTTCCACCTGACATTGCTTGGTTGCAGTTTTTATCTCAGGTATTTCCACTGTCATTGGTGGAAGTTGTTCAACAACAACAATATCTGGAGGGCTATGTATTTCCCAATCCTTATTTTAGAAGATGCTTAAGTTTTCCCCCACCTTATTCTTGACATCCTTACAGGTTGATCTGGTTATGCGGGTCCCAGGGGCAGATTTGGCAAGGATGCTGATACTGACTTTTTGCTATGTAACATTGCACGTAGGTTCTTTGTTTGTTTGTTTGTATCAAACTGATGGGCATCAAAGCAAATGTATGCAGCACTGTGTTCTTAAGCACTATGTTGGTGAAATCTGACGGTTTAAGATTGTGAAGACCAAATAGTTAGGTTTTAAAATGCTATTCAACATTTGGACAACTTACTGCCCCAAATATTTGGTTGATTCGATTTTTTTTATTTATTTTATTTACATTTCCTATTTCTAAACTGCCCAACTTTCTCAGAGTTTTTGCTTCATTTTATGTGCTGTTCAGATGGCTCATCTATTTCCTCCACACATTCAACAATTGGCACACCAAACAGCAGATAACAGATAATCAGAGTTGGAAGGGACCTTGTAGGTCATCTAATCCATGCCCCCTGCCCAAGGAGGAGATCCTATACCATTTCTGACAAATGGCAGTCCAATCTCTTCTTGAAAGTCTCAACTGATGGCGCTCACACAACTTCCGAGGGCAAGCTGTTCCATTGGTTGATTGTTTTCACTGTCAGAAAGTTTCTCCCTATTTCCAGGTTAAATCTCTCCTTGTTTAGTTTCTATCCATTGTTCTTTGTCTGGCCTATGGGTGCTTTAGAAATTAGTTTGACCCCTTCCTCTCTATGGCAGCCCGTCAAATATTGGAAGATTGCTATCATGTCTCCCCTGGTCCTTCTCTTCACTAGATTAGCCATGCCCAGTTCCTGTAACCGTTCTTCATATGTTTTAGTTTCCAGTCCCCTAATCAACCTGGTTGCTCTTCTCTGTATTTTTTCTAGGGTCTCAACATCTTTTTTATAGTGTAGTGACCAAAACTGGATGCGGTGCTCTAGGTGTAATCTTATTAAGGCTTTATGATATTAGTACCTCACTTGATCTTGATTGTATCCCTCTGTTTAGGATTGCATTAGCTTTTTTGGCTGCTGCTGCACACTGCTGGCTCATCTTTAGCTGGTTGTCCACTAAGACTCCAAAATCCCTCTCACAGTTACTGCTATTGAGCCTGGTTTCACCCAGTCTATATGTGTACTTTTGGTTTTTCTTGCCTAAGTGTAGGAGTTTACTTTTCTCTATATTGAATTTCATTTTATTAGATATGGCCCAATGTACTAGTCTGTCAAGATCCATCTGGATCTTGAGCCTATCTTCTTGGGTGTTAGCTATTCCTGCCAGCTTAGTATTATCTGCAAATTTGGTAGGGTTTAGTTAATTTACTGTTTTTACAAACTGATTTAGCTAAGGATATAGAAGCAGACTTTATCCCATAGAAAACATAAACATTTTGCTGGATTTATAACTGCTGAACTATGCATATTATATATTTATTACTTTATGGATGACTTTCTAACCAATGTTTCCTCAAACACAATCCCTCTCCCTAAAACAATAAACAAATAAAAAAATTGCTTTAAGAATCTCTAAATACAGTTTGAACTTTTCCAGAATATAAGCTTGGACTTATAAACATAGAAAAACTACTGCCCTGAAATTGTTTCCTGCAATCTGAATTCCTATTGTAGTTTAAAGAGGCAGACAAAGCAATACATTAAATTTAAAAGACTGCTCAATAATAACATACCTGAAGCTAATTATGTGGCATTTCATTACTGACAGCAATCAGTAATGAAAGTAAATGATGGAAGTAAATTAGTTGTTTCTTTTCTAACCATATGGTTCGTTGAACAGATCGAGAGAAGACCTTCCTTGGATGACTACCTTTTTCCATGGAATGGCTATATGAATTTGGTAAAATTGCTGGCTAAAATATTCTGAATTTAGGTCAAGTGAAGGCAGGTTATAGACATATGATGAAGCATCTCGGAAAATATTGTCAGTATTCCTAAAGTCATACTGCACTCTACCTGGGACTAATCTTGAAGAGTATTTGGAAGATGTAGCTGGTTCAGAATGCAGCTGCACAAGCAGTCTTGGGTACTCCAAGTTTATAACACTTTTGTTGCTTAACTCCCTTGGATTCTGGTTCTAGGACTAATTCAAGAAGTTAGTTACCACCTTTAAAGCTCTTGATGGCATGGGATCAGGTTACCCGAGGAACAGTCTTGTCCCAATTACATCAAATCATCAGGAGAGTAAGAAAGGCATGTTACAGACTCTGTTGGTTAAAATCAGGAAATGTACCTTACAGATTTCATCGGTTAAATAATTTTGAATGGCAGGATCTAGGAAAAGAGCCTGCTCTGCTCTTACCCCCGACGTATAGAATATCTTACTCCCAGAGATGAGGTTGTCCATCAGTCCTTTGCACTTTGGTGGTCAAAGAATGGCCCACAATTCTAGGGATGTCTGATGGCTTGAGGGTATTCCCTTTGCTTTTTAAAAAAGCTTCTTAACTTGTCTTCTTAACTCTGCTCTTATTTTATTTTCACTCTGTTTTAATTCTGTTTTTAATTATATTTCTTTTTTATGGTTTTGTTGCATGCATCTGTAAACCAATCAAGAGTCATTTGGACAGTGGCAGGAGTGGTGTTTAAACTGGTTAAATAAATAAAATAGTTTTATGATGGTGGTGATGAAGAGCATTAAAATGTGAAATCAAAACTATAAGAGACATGTAGTAAAATCTAAGGCATATATTTTATATCCAGTTATATTTTAAGTCCATTCACTATCCTCTGGTGCATTTTTATGACAAACTGACAAATGGGCCATAGTGGATATAGAAGTTACTTCATAAATCCCATTAGACATATCTGACGTATTGAAAAACCACAGTGATGTTGCTGAATTCATTTCAAACAAAAATATATGTGCAATATTTTCTTTTAGCCAAACAATGTTTTTTCAATTACCAAACAAAGTGTCCCAATTTAAGAAATTATGCTTGCATGAAATAAAAAAATCTTTAGGGAATAGGTTGATAAACTGGAGAGTATCAAAATATTTCTTAAATTTCATGTTCCTGGATGTGAAATTAGTTATTCTCTGTTCCCCTCTTGTGGGGGGAATCTACTGGTCATAGACCTTTGTATTTTCTTGCTGTTTATATAATAACCCTGGGAGTAGGTGCCGAATTGCAAATATGTAGTACACACCCTTTGGTTTGTAAGGATTCCAAAAGTATGTAGGTAATTTAATTTAACAGTGTCATTTTAACACTGTTAATTAATTTAACAGTGTCATTTTGCAAAGCAAGGTGAGTGGATCCCTTTGATATTTTACTTGTGGATTTCTTTCTGTAAAGAATAAGAGACTACATATGTAGCTTGTTTTGAAAGATTATCGGCAGTGACTGTCACAGTCAAACACATCAGATTTTTTTTTGAAAAAAAACCTTTGGCTTAAGCTTTAAAATTTAATATTTTCAGCTTTTCTGTTTGCAGGCTATTTTGTGAAAAATTGTGGTGAAATATATATCTATCAGATTTGTTGGGTGTTTGCTTGGAAAGGATTAATTTATACATTCAGAAAGATTGTATAATGACACAAAAAAGGAATTGTTTCTTTAAATTATGCTAAGCTACTACTCAGAATAAACTCAACTAATGATTAGAGAAAATACAGTTCAAATACCTGAAGGATTTTTGACCTATAACATATTGTAAAATATCTCTATGCTGTTGATATTAAATAATAATAATTCATGTGTGCATGATGCATGAAGAAAAAATACTTTTATTTGCACTTATTTTGTGTAGTTCAAATGTTTGGCTCATTTTCCATCTACCCTTTGTTATTTTGATGAATATTAGCATTTCTCAATGCTAAGAATATTTTTTAATCTTAAAATTCTAGATTTCTGAACAAGACTTTTCACAATTCATTCTGCAATGTACTAACAGGGAATTATGTTTTGAAAAAAAGAAGACCAGGACAAGAATTTTAAATGATAGCCTTTTTCTTACATCATTGCTGTTATCATTTTCAAGAAAATTCTTTTTCTTTTGTTATAGGAAGCTGCAAAATATACGCTAATGGGTTTTTTTTTAATTGTGGCACATTAATTTTTCTTCTTGATGCGAGTATTGCATATGAACAAGACAGAAAAATGAGAAAAATCGATGCAAGTAAGTTAGACTAGCAGTTGTATACTGACAAATTTGAAGCAGTTTGGAAGACTAAGAGTACTTCTCGCTCCTCATCTGTCACTGAATAATTCTCCAAGGGCACCTGAGACATGGAGCATGTTTGCACAATTTATGGTTAGTGCAGCTGTAATTCCTGAGCCAACTGGATTTGATTACAATTACCCGTGTTTTGGTTCCATCCTGTTTTGCCTGCTGTACTTGAAAAATGTACAAAAGTTGCAGTTGTTGCAAAATGCAGCCACTAAGCACTAAGTCTTGCAGATAGTAGGGAATTGTGTAATGCTTGTATTGAGAGTTCTGTGCTAGTTGCCAGGTGCTTACTAGGCACAATGTAAGATATTGATGTTGTACCATTAAACCCACATTGGTTGATCTCAAAAAGCTAAGCAGAATATGACCTCATGGTTTTAGAGAGCAACCCTCCCAGTCAGGAGGAGGGCTTGAGTGGGAAATTACTTTGCACTTGCCATGTAAACACAAGACAGCAAGGTCTGGCCCCTCTCCCCCCACAAAAAATCCTTTGAATCTTATCTGTTATTCCCCCAGGCAAAAGCTACTACATAGTCCTTGACTTACGGCCATAATTGAGGTCATAATTTTTGTTGCTAAGCAAGTCAGTTGTTAAGTGAGTTATCTCATATTACAACCTTTCTGGCTAAAGTTGCTAAGTGAATCATTGCAGTTGTTAAGTACATCTGGCTTCCCCGTTGACTTTGCTTGTCATATGGTGGCAAAAGGTGATCACATGACCCTAGGACATTGCAACCATCATAAATATGAACCAGTTGCTAAGTATCCAAATTTTGATCACATGACCATGGAGATGCTGCAACAGTTGTAACTGTGAAAAAACGGTCATAAGTCACTTTTTTCAGTGCCATTGTAATTCAAATGTCACTAAACAGGTAGTTTGTAGGTCAAAGACTACTGTTAGTCAGGGGAGGTTCAGGTAAAATAGAAATTGAACAACAAAGTAGCTTGTTTGAACTCTACATGTATGACTGCCAGTGGTGGTATTCATCCGATTCGCGCCGGATCAGGCGAACCAGTAGCAAGAATTTGGCATGGGTCGTGGAACCGGTTGTAAGTTCTGGATGACCACGCCCCCTCACCCGGTCACCCTCCTACCCGATGCTTGCTCACCCCACCCGCCTGCCTGACATGCGCCAAAGGTATTTCTTTTTTTCCTTCCCGATAATCAGCTGTAGATAAGATCAGCTGTGCCGGGATTCCCCTTGCTGAGGCCCAGGAAGGCAAAAAATGGAGGGAGGAGCTCAGTCCCCCCCTCCATTTTTTGCCTTCCAGAGCCCCAGAGTTGCCTTAGGGGAGCAAAAACACCCCCCCCCCGAGGCTCTTCTGTGGCTAGCAAGCTCCCCAAAATGGGCGGGAGCTGCAAAAAAGCCACGCCCACCCAGTCACATGGCCATTCCCACCAAGCCATGCCCACAGAACCGGTAGTAAAAATTTTTGAATCCCACCATTGGACTTGGTTGTTTGCACCTAACAGATGGAAAGCTGCAGTCTAGACTGGGAGTTTAAAGGGGAGGGGTGGAATCATGGCCTGGTCTTTTAAGTGTAGATGCTTAGAGCAGGGATCTTCAAACTTGACAGCTATAAGACTTGTGGACTTCAACTCCCAGAATTCCTCCTCTAGTCATGTTAGCTCAGGAATTCTGCAGTTGAAGTCCACAAGTCTTAAACTTGGCAAGTTTGAAGACCCTTAGCTTAGAGCCTTAATATCTTGAGAGACCCTCTTTCTTACACTGAGGGTGTTTGGATGTTAGAGTCTCCAGAGGAAATTCTTTTGAAGAAGTCCCTGCTGTGACCGAGTCATATATCTTGCATGCAGAAGAGGGCTTTTGATATGCTTCCTAACTATGGAATGCACTTTCTTAAGAATTGCAAATTATGAGTATGTACTTATTTTGCTTGCCTTTAATTATCAATGGGTATTAGTATTAATTTTAAATTTCTAACTTTTTTGTATCTTGTTTTTTCAATGTGTAAAACACCTTGCGTACTCTTTGCAATTAAACTTTTTAAAATTAATTTTTAAGGTGAGGAAAACTGACAGAGGGAACCAATAATTCTACATTAAGTCCATAAGAAGCAAGCAATAGCACTAAGCAATCGTACTACTTTTAGATAATAATATGCTGAAACTTGCTTCTCCTGTTTTTGCCTCTTGAATTTTTTTTACCCTAATTTGATAGATTTCTTCCTTTCCAAAAGTGAAATATTGTAACTTATAATGTTCCAAAGTTATTTGCACCAAGTAGGAGCTGTATTTAGTCTTACATTAGGAGTTTATTATGTATCAAAGCAGAAAGATCAGAGCTAAGCTAATATATATTCTCTTGCTGGATATAATCCACATGCTTTTCATCAGCAAACTACTTTTGACTTTTGCAGCAGCTTTAGGAATGGAAACTGTACAGGTAGTCCTTAACATACAGCCAAAATTGAGCCCAAAATTTATGTTGCTAAGCGAGATAGTTGTTAAGTGAGTTTGCCTCATTCTATGACCTTTTGCCACAGTTACTAAGTGAATCACTGCAGTTGTTAAGTTAGTAACACGGTTGTTAAGTGACTCTGACTTCCCCATTGACTTTGTCGGAAGGTCACAAAAACTTATCACATGACCCCAGAACCTTGCAACCATCATAAATATGAACCAATTGCCAAGCATCCAAATTTTGATCGCAAGATCATGGGGGTACTGCAATGATAGTAAGTGTGAAAAATTATAAGTCACTTTTTCAGTACTGTTGCGACTTCGAATGGTCACTAAATGAATGGTTATAAATCAGGGACAATCTGTACTGTTGTTTCACAAAGGGTTCCTTGAAATACAGTAGCATGGTGTTGAAATTTAAAATGTAGCTTTGCAAATAGGTTATAAGTTTATTGAATCTGTGTGTGAGTGAACTGAAAGTTAATAACCTAAATGGCAAACATGTCAACTATTCTGACATTCTGAAAAATAATGAATGACCATTTTAAAATTATTTTCTGCCTTCAGAAGTTTGACTTATACTTTACTTCTGCAATTCCTAAAATTAAAATTATTTTGATTTTTAAGGGAGTATTACAGTTTTCTTGATAATTGGCAAATGTTTCTCATTTGCAAGTGCCTTGTTTTATGACTTATTTTTCTTTTCCTTTTTCCTTTCCTTTCCACATGGAACTGCTAAATATTTTATCACATTTAACTGAATAAAAACTAGGAAGACTAAACCTACCCAGCTTGGGTTCATTTATTTAATAGTTCTATCAAGCTTGCAAGTCAAATTCTTTCAATGCTCAAATCTGCCTTCTTTAACTGCTAGAATGATAGGGCCTCACAATCAGCTGGATTTACTGGATCTTCCACTTTTGCTCAACCCATTATACCACACCTCTGGCAGGCTGCCCTTTCGCTGGGTTTTCTTCATATTGCTTCTCCAAGGAGGCACCAAAACCTTTACACATCCCTTCTTTCTATCTTCTGCTTCAATGTAGGAATGACCTTCTTTTAGGAAAAGTGGCAAAGTGCCAGCATCCATCCATTATTTCAATATCCATCCATTTACTTCAACTTATTTCTTTTTCTCCCCTTCCTTTTTATGTTCAACAGTCAACAATTGCTTGTGCTAATTCAAAGCAGAGTCTTGTTTAAAATTACTCTAGAATCAGATTAATTATAGATCTGAAGACAGTCTTATTTACTAGCAAATAGGCTAAAGGAAGATTCTTTCTTGTCCCTTCTAACATGTGACATGACATGACATTTCTTGCAGAAAGTATTGCACCATGTGATGTTACTCTTTGGAAGAGAAGAAAGCAGAACAAAATTTGGTCTCTGTACCTTGGAATAAAGTAAACACAAACATTCCCCTTGTCACATTGTTTTCTTGTGACTCATTTTCAACTTCTATATGACCTCAATTCTGCTTGCTTTGTTATATTCAGAGAAAACTTCTGCAGTGCACCCTGATGGTTGCTTGAATTTCCACCGTACAAAAGGATTTGTTTTCCCTTCGAACGCTTCTCTAGCTTCCTGCTTTGTTTCTCTTCTCCCTCCACAGACAAGCCTGAGATTCCTTCCCCTTATTTATTTATTTTTTGCCAAGTCAAGAGTTCTTTATAAGGATTCAGTACAACAGAAGAAGACTGAATGTGGGAATCAGTGCCTATTTGAATCTGCATGTTAAATGAATTGACTTGCTGTTAAGTGAATTGACTTGCTGATGTGAATCTGCATGTTAAGTGAATTGATTTGCTGTTAGCCATTCTTGCCAGGTAACGAATCCAGGATTAACTTGCTATCCTTTCTTGAAATATGTTTTATCTGTGATCTCGAGCGCACAATTTGTGAACTATTCTGTTGAGTCATTCTAGAATTTTTTCCTAGTCCTTATATTTACTCCAAACTACTAGCCTCTGCTATTCTTGTTTTAATATTTGCCTTGGATGTTGTAGTTAAGAATTCATAGTTAGCTGGGAAAGTGTTGTGTTTCTTTAAAGCAATATAAAAGAAGAGTAGGAAGAAAGTTCAATGACTTGTAACAACTAGACAAAAACTGAAACTACACAGTTAAAATCCCCACTATCTGGCCAGAAATACGAATCTAATTAACTGCTCACTAATCAATATTTGTCTACCTAACTAATTCCAGGAGGTGTTCATAAGAATTGAACTTAAAGGGCATGTGTATCACTGTTAACTTTGTAAACTAGACAAGTTGAAGTTAATAAAAAGGGTAACTATAACTGCTGCTGGTAAACCACATTGACTGCTACTCACTGACTCAGACACTTATACTCGTTCTGCTTTTGGGAGAGTCAGATCTTCCAGAAGTAGAGAGAGCTATCCTTTGCAAAAAATAAATGCAGGTTGCTGTACTCATGGTTTTGACGACATCAGTAAAAAGCAAGATGACTGAGCTGATTTTCTGGAGAGAAAAGAAACTTTACCAAGAACATTCTCAACATGAATAATTTCAAAAGCAACTTCAAAAAATATATTGCCTAGATTTTATGGGTTTGGCAGAAATATGTGTTGGTAGCTAAATATCTTCTGCTTCTAAAAACCAGTGTAATCTCTTTCTAAGATAACAGAGTTGGAAGCGGCTTTTTAAGCCACTGAATCCAATCCCTTATCAGTGTTGAAATCCAAACCGAAGTATTCCCCATAGATGTCTGTATAGCCTTTAGTTGAATTCCAACAGTAAAAACAAGGTATTGAACTCATTATTCTGCTACTGAATTACTATTAGGAAGCTTTTTTCTAACATTTTTCTGACATGAATCAAAATCTCTCTGTAGCTGAAAGCATGTTTTGCTTTTTAAGCTCTGGAACAGCAGACAGTTGTTGACATTCCTGTCTCTTGGTATTTAAAGAAGTGTTATCTATCATATTCATCCTCAGTTATATTTTCAAATGGCTAAATATACCCAACTCCTTCAATCTTTATAGGATTTAGTTTTTAGTTGTCTGATGTTTCCTGTTGCCTTTCTCTAAGTCTAGTCCAGTCTTTCTGGATAAAATTTGTATGCTATCACCACACAGAATGAAATTAATACTTGCTTCCTGTAATTTGGAAGCTGTACCTCTGTTGTTGTAACCTTTTTTAAACCTTATTTTTGCAGCCATTAACACCACCAATTCACATTCAGTGTCTTATCAACAACTATTCCAAAAATGTTTCATTAGTGGCTATTAAGTCATGGATCTTCATCACACAGCTTTGTTTCCCCTCTCCCCAAGTTATTTTTAGCAATTTTGATTTTTAACCCAGTTATGTATTTACTTAATTGCCAGGGTGTCCATATTGAAATGGTTTGCTCATTTGACATCATGGGAAAAATTGTTAAATGCTTCACTGGAGTTAAATCTAGAGCAATTTTATAATCTACTATGGAAGGTATCTAATTAAGATACAAGTTAAGATTATTCTGGTTAGACATCTTTTGGACAAATCCATGCTGATCTGGCAATTACTGCAATTGATTTGGCCCTGGAATTTGAAACTCATTCAGAATAAATAGTATTCCTTCAGCATATTTCTGTCAGTCTCAAGTTTTGACACTGTGTTTGCTTTTCACAATTGCCTAGTGGTATACTCTGTCTTGGAGATAGCTGAGCCAAGATAGGAGTCCAGTGCTTTTGTTATTGCTTTGTTAATCACTGTTTTGCCATTCTGTGATTAATTAATTAATTTTCCCAAGAAGCCACATGGGAAACTGGGGCTGTTGTGGAAGGCTGAACCAGTAGGACAAAGACGTTACTATGAAATGTGTAGGCACCCACACACATGAATAAATTGGGAAAAAAAATACCAGTTGCCTTCAGAATAAAAGTAATAGAATTGTATTGCATGCATGGCATACACTTATTTATATTTGATTTCTAATTTTCAGTTGATCTCACATGGGCCAGATAGGGAAGTGGCCTGGTGACCATGAAGTGCCCAGGTCTGATCTATAGTATCCGTGAAGTGTACTTTACCTTGATGACTTACACTTCTTTGTCACTCCATTATCTGCCCTTTTTTGTTTTCAGATCACCAGGCTTTTTTGACAGCCATGTTGGCTATTTATAGCTGATCTCAATTTTTGTCTCTAGAATGTTTGCAGTTGTGCTTTTACTGTTCCCTCTTTTAGGATCTTCCCCTATCTTAAGCTCCTTCTTCCATCTGCTTGCTTCTAATAATTTGGAGTACATTGAATCTGGTTTTTTTTTTAATTGAAGGATGTGTTTTGATGCTGTCCGCTTTTGTTCCCCCACCCCCACCCCAAAATCAAGAATTTCATTATTTCATGTTTGCTTTGTTCTGATGTTGCTGCTATTTCCTGATCTTCAGCTAAGTATTCTCTATTGGCTACTATCAAATTAAGAATAGCTGAGAAATGAGCAGTTTGGTTAAAGAAACAGTCTTGAACAAGAGCTTGTTTCTTAGCAGATGATGGGAGAGTCAAAGTTCCCCATTACTTTTATTTCCCACTTATAACAAAGCCATTTGTTTTGGAAAGGATCACCAAGACATCATCTTGGTTACATAGACAGCTATAAATAACTGCAACCTTATTGCTTTTATTTATTCTTCCACTTTTTTAACCCAGATGTTCTCTGGAAGATTGTGGAGCTAATTCACTTGAATTTCTGAGCAGTTATTGATATTTTTAACACGCAGGAGGACTCTTTGTGTGGTTTCTTTGAAAACAAAAACAAAAAAATTATACCCCTCAGTTGCTACATACACTGAGGAAGTACCCTATCAGGTTTTTATTATCTCTACTAAATAATTTATCTCCCCTCTCAGTTACAATTTGGGTAACTAAGATCCACTGAATTGGATTAGGATCTCCACAAAGTTGTTAACTATCCATAATTTTAGCATAAATAAAAATATAGCTGGCTGAATTTACCTGCCTGCACAGTGGTTCTGATCAGCTCCACGTCCTTATCTGGCCAATAATTTTATATGCAGTAGAAATACTTATAAGGATTGCCCTGGCACGCTTGTTACATTTTAGTGTACATTATGGGGAAAAAAAATCTTCTCTAAGAAATGACAGTATAGGGTATTGTTTTTTGACCTATTAGGCTAGTTTATTGGGCACTATTTGGCCTTCCTCAAAATCAGTGCAGAAGATTATATTATTCAGAATATGGGTGCTTAATTTTTTTTTTTTTTACAAATAATGACTCATAAAAGCCATTGCTCCTGTTCACATAGTTATTATATCCTGCCTTTGAACTATATGGCTTATATCCCTTTTTCCAGCCTAGCACCCTGAAACAATATATAGTATCTAGAATTTCCAGCAGCATAACCTTCTAAGAATTGCAATTGAAAATGGCTTACGTCTTAGACATGAACTACCAAGGGGGATAATTTCTTCCATTCACATTTTTCAGATTTTTTAAATGAAGAATACTGCTTGCTATTTGAAAAATGTGGAGTATAACAGAAACATAATAGTCAATACCTGTCTTCAAAAAGATACAGAATTCTCTCCTTTTCCAGAGTCTTTCACGATATCTGTGATTATTGTTCCACTGTCTCTTTCAGTGCAGATTATGGTCTCGTTGCTGCTGTTTCTTTTGGTTCATTATCCATAAGTCAAAATCTCTCTTTTTTTTTTTTATAATAAGTTTTTATTTTACGTTATAACATACAAAAATTCCAATTTCTATTGAACAGTATGTTGTCTGGGTATAAATCATTTTAGGAAATACCGTGTTTCTCCAACAATACGACCTCCCCCCAATAGGAAGACCCAGCATGTTTTCTAGGCATAAAATGAAATTAAGCCCCTCCCCCCAAATGTAGGCCTATTTTAAAACATGAAAAATGGGGGGAAAGACTTGCCGTTAGGAGCGTCCCGCAGGCAGCATTTCCTCACCACCAGCTGCTCCTAATGGGCAATTGTGGCAGAGCATGGAGAACTCCCTACTCCTGCCAAGCACCTTTGCGGCAGACCCAAGACTTTCAGTGCCCGCCGCTGTTGATTTCCCTTCTGCCCATGCCACTGCCGTGTTTGGAGCTGCCACTTCCACGTTTGGAGCACTGCCGCTGTTTGGAGCACTACTGCCATTTGGAGCGCTGCCGCCACTCCAAACATGGTGGCAGCTCCAAACGCGGAAGTGGCAGCTCCAAACATGATGGCGGTGCTCCAAATGGCAGTGGCACTCCAAACACGGAAGCGGCAGCTCCAAACGTGGCAGCAGAATGGGCAGAAGGGAAAGCAACAGTGGCGGGTGCCAAAGGTCTTGGGTCTGCAGCAAAGGTGTTTGGTGGGAGTAGGGAGCTCGCTGCGCTTCGCCATGATCACCCATTAGGAGCGGCTGGTGGAAAAGCTGCCGGGGGGGCGCTCTAGATGACCATGCAAGGGGGGGAATTAAATCACCCCCGAAAAGACGGCCTAGCCATTTTTTCGGGGCTCAAAAAAATATAAGACCTGGCCTTATTTTATGAGAAACACGGTAATAATCACAGCATTTATAACAATATTCATTGCATTAATATCAATTATATTAATATTAATAACCACAATAATCATACTATTTGTTCAACTAAGTTAATGTATCTTCCTTATATCACTAATCCTTTCATATATTTCTCTGTTTCTAGCTCCTGTCAGCTAACCATAGATAAAATAAGTCCCAAGTCAAAAAATATTCAGTTTCTTTCTTTTCCTTAATTGTAAGTGTTAGTTTATCCATTTCTGTACATTCTAATATTTTTCTAATCATATTTTCATCTGTTGGAGTCTCTTCACTTTTCCATTGTTGTGCAAATACTATTCTCACTGCACTCAATACATGTAAAATCAGATATATATTCCTTTTGTTATACCTGTCTGGTAGAATGCTCAGCAAAAAATGTCTCTGGTTTCAAATCCATATGTTGTTTTATCATTTTTTCAAGCCATGTATGTATTTTTGTCCAATTTTTTTTTGCTTTTTGACATGTCCACCACATGTGACCAAGTATCTAGTGGCATTTCTAACATTTTGCAGATTTATCCTTAAACATCTTTGCTAACCTTAAGGGTGGAAAATGCCATCTATAAAACATCTATTCTATAACTATAACTATAACTATAAAATGCCATCTATTCTTTGAAGATTTTCTTTGTATGCAGTAGACATTGTTGATTTATAATGCCTATTCCATAATTTCTGCCATTGATCTAACTCAATCAAATAGCCAAAGTTTTTAGTCCATGCTATCATTGTCTCTTTTACTTGTTCCTCTTCCATCTTGATACTTAACAAATAGCTATGTATTTTCTTTATTAAAAGGGAAAAAAAAATCATAAGTCAGTATCTCTGTGAATTTGTAATTCAGACATAAAAGCAGTCAGGATTGATGGACAAATAGAAAGGGCCAAAGAATTAGATTTGAAATGCTCAAGACATAAAAGATATTTTAAACTCTGTCAGATGTAGCCTGGACTGGAGAACAAAGATTTAGTAAGAATAATGGACGTGACTAATAATTGCAGGAAAACTCTTTCTCTCCTTTCACGGTCATTCATTTTTTCCAGTCCAGATCTGGGGAGCCAGAAATCTCTGAGTAGAGGAAGCCAGTCAAAACGTGGAAGATTCTTTGTTGATAAACTGCAATGTATAGTTCAGTGGTTTAACGCTTGGGGAAATCTGGGGTAATATCCGTCTGATGTTTGTAAGTATATTCAGGAAAATTTCTTAATAAACTTTTTTCAAGATTTATTATCATCCCGGAGTCTCCTTTAGTATTGTTCTTCTTTGGTATCTGTCCTACAAATTCTAAATTAAGGGCTGATGCACAAATTAACAACAACAGTGGACATAGTCAACAGAGTGATGAAGCCAGGCAAAAAGGAGGAAAATATACTCAGGGCCAAGTACTGGACTGGCCTTCTACAGAAGTGTGGGTACTGTGGCATACATAACACATGAACCCTGCCAGAGATGGAGGCTTCTTCAGCTAGATTGGAGGAGCTATTGACACAACTGTCATGGTCAGCTCAGACTCATTAGATCAGGGCTTCTCAACCTTTAACAACTTTAAGATGCGTGGATTTCAATTCCCAGAATTTCACAGATGAAGAGGAATTACAGGAGGGTTATCAGCCTGAGTGGGATTCAGCTTGAAGAGTTACAGGCAGGGAAAGCTGTGTTGCCTAGCAACCAGGAGAGACAGATTATTGGCCTCAGAAGACAGATGGGTGGAGCTAATTCCCTCCAGTGCAAGGGCCCGCTTTGAAGAGAGACGGACTAAAGAAAGGCAGTTAGCAAAACAACCCTGCTCTTCTAAAGGAACAAATGTGAGTCATGCCTCTCCTATATAAGGGGAGCTGCATGTCTCACAAATCAGCTGATGATGGCATTCCACTGTGGTCCTCAACTCTTTAACCTGTCTGCTCCGAGTAGTGATCCTTGACCCTGTACCTCATTTGGGATTTGAACTTTCTCTTGCCTCTAACTTAAGCTGGTTGAGTTTAGGTTGACTGGTATTTTGGGCATGAGAAACTATTATTGTTTATTCAAATGTTTTTGCCATTAGAATTCTGTTTAAAAACACTTTTAGTAAAGATAACAAAACTTACCTACTAAGTGTTATAAGGAAACTGAGCAAAGAGGTGGCTGAGGGAAAGTGGGAGATATCCCTTCTTCATGAGAGAAAGGCCCAGGAGAAGCAGTTAAAGACAACTGCTTGAGAAGCATTAAGGGATATTATAGTTAATGCTAGAGCCAATCTGCCTTTCTATTTATAAAAGCTATTGTAAAGGATGAGAGGATTGCATGGAGTAAGGACAGCTGTCATAGTCACAACAATGCTTGGTTTTTGTAATGCATATTATTGTTTGTAAGAAAGCTAATTATTGATAACTGCTTATAAATGGGAGCTGAAAGAAAGAAGGGAAGGAAGGAAGGGGAGGTGAAAGAAAAATGAGATATTTAAAAAAAGAGTTCTAGAAGGGATCCAAAAGATGGTCTGGACAGGATATGAGGAAGAAGGAAGAAGCAAGTTTGTGCTTTATAATCATGGTCAGTGATAAAAAAGTTAAGAAATGTGATTCAGAGGGTTTAAAGTCAAACATTATGTCTCAAAATCTGATTCTTTATCTATTGTACTTTGGTCTGAATGTGTCCTTAATAATGCATGTAAAGGCATTCTAGCCAAAAGTGCAAAAAATATGAACTTTGACATGTTTCTGCTTTATGAAATTTAAGATCTAATGAGGTATGTGCACTTGGAACTCCTTGTCACTGTAGGAGTTGGCAAGTTGTGTGAATTTCTTTTCCTTTCTTTTGGAGCCAATGAAAGAAAAACAAACATTTTTTTTTTTTTTTGGGTGGAGAGGTAGTTTGGTGTTGGGATTAAACGCACCAGGATAGAAACTGGGAAATTGTGAGTTCTAATTCTGCAACCAACTGGGTGATTTTAAGGCAGTTATCATCTCTCATTGCTAAGAAGGAGTCACTGGCAACCCACTTCTCAAAATGTTGCCAAGAAAACTTCGGGAGCTTACCCAGTCAGTTGCTGGAGTCAGGTTTGCCTCAATATTTTTGTGTAAGAAACATAGGGGACAAATCCCAGTCTAATGTCTTGTTTTCAGGAAAAAGCCTTATGAAAAGTTCCCTATCATTCTTATGATTTGGGGACTTTTGCTCCTTGGAAACAAGAGCCCTGAAGCAATACTTTTTCCAATCTATTGAACTCGAAAGAGTAAAGCTCGCTTCCCCTGAAAGAAGTGACTGCAATAAATGGGATGGACTCTAAGCCCTTTAATCAGAAAAAGGATCAGAATTGTGAATGTTTTTGCAAATTTCTTTTCCTAAAGCTGCTTCTTAGAAAAAGATGGTTGTTCCTCCTCTACAGGGTGGCTTAGCCCTGAAAACAGCTGGCTCGTGGTGCTCCGGCGGCGAGCACGGATCGAAATCGCACACAATTTCCTCAAACATTTTAAAGGTGACTTCAATTGTGGATGGAATGGAGATTGTTAGATGAGGCAGCTTTTAAACTAAATCATGGGTTC
Source organism: Hydrophis major (assembly GCA_033807585.1). Classification (NCBI taxonomy): domain Eukaryota; kingdom Metazoa; phylum Chordata; class Lepidosauria; order Squamata; family Elapidae; genus Hydrophis; species Hydrophis major. The sequence goes on along the minus strand of CM066329.1, from coordinate 289,988,776 downwards.
CCCAGAGTCCTCACTCAGCCTATGCCAAGAACCAGAATCTCCCACCAGGAGGGCAGATTTGCATGTTTTGTGTATGAAAGCTAGAACTCAACATCTCCTTGTTTGTGGTAGCAACACATAGCACTACGGGGCATCTTGAGGAACTAATATTCATTGAAGTGCCCCCTTACCTACCCTTGGAAAACTCAGTCCTGCGTTTAAAAGTTGGGGGAGAAGGTTATTCAGTTAACTCTCCATAAGATTGTCACTCCATGAGTAGTAGAGACAGGCAGCCCTCTCCCCAGAGCAAGTAACAGAATATCTTCAGAAGTGTTAGGCCCTACAGAACAGAATATGACACATGTCTTGGCGGAGGAAGAGCTCTCTATATTTCTGGCTGTTGATTGTTTTTTTATTAATAGCATCTCCTGCTGGCACAAATGAAAATGTACCTTTACATCCTGTTATCTGTGCTGTGCTGATATGGTGATTCACTGATCTTTTGACATCTAATAGAGCCAAGCAACAAGTTTACTGTGACTGCATACATGAAGTCTGTTTGAACATCATTCTGTCATTTGGACAAAGCCTATTTACATTTTAGGTTTTTTTAGTTAATATAAAACCACACATCCACCTTGGGATCAGCTATTATTATGCTTATGTGATAGAGAGCAATGCCAACATCCCTTCTGGCTCCTGTGTGCAAATCATGCAAAGGTGGCTTGTTTTTCACCAACACACCATAATACCTGGCAATGAGAACAGAATTATCTCTGCATAGTTTTGGACAGGGGTGGGATTCTACCTGGTCGGACCAGTTCTATAGAACTGGTTGTTAGGATTCTGCGCAGTTTGCAGAACCGGCAAATTGCACCACTGGCTGGCTCCTCCCCTCCCCGCCCATTCACTCCTTATCTGGCATGCATGCCATCCAACTTGCCTGCCTTGTGCCTTCGCCTAATTTTTAGTAAGTTGTTATTTTTCCTTTTTTTTTCTCCCAGACATCAGCTGTTCCAACTATCAGCTGTGCCGGGAGATTTAGATTAGCTAGAAAGCAGAAAATTGTTGGATTTCTTGCTTTCTAGCCAATCTAAAAGCAGAGCTGAACCTTCCTTAGGACTAAAGCTTCTATTTTTCAGTGCAGATTCAGGTAGCAGATTGCAGAATGGTAGATCTGTGAAACTGTGATTCTCCTGAGAGCCGGTTGGATCATCCAGAGAGTGGGAGGTGCTTCAGTCTGCATCGTTGAAGGCTGAGCTTAATTACTGGGGAATGCTCCGCCCTCCATCACGTGGCTCCTTGCATTCCCCAGTTTATGCTCAGCCTTCGTGAGAGTAGGTTGTGTATTTCTACTCCTTGGCCGATTCAAGCTAATTGCTGCAAAGTCCTTTACTTTTTCAGGTTTGCCTTTTATTCTTGGCTCTTCCTTAGCCTCTGCGCACTTCAGGTAGCTGTAGCAGGGGAGCGTGTTTTTTGCCCCCAGGGGGGATAAGGAGCGGGCGGCTTTCGCGCTCCGGCGCCAATCCTCCCCCCCCAATTCGGCTCCTTTCCCTGCCGCTTCTCCGCGCCTCAATCGCAGCGGCTCCATTCGATCGTGCTAATAAGCGCAGCTGGTGTTCCCCCCCACCGTGAACGCCGATCGCCCCAGGAAAGGGCGAATAGTTTACCTGGCTGCCTTTCCGGCCTCTAGACATGCCGGAGAGGCTTTTTAATTGCTCTGAGCGGCCCGTGGATAAGAGATCGTGGCCGGCCGCCATTTTGGGTGCCGCTGCGTGTCGCCATTTTGGGTGCCGCCGCTATATTTAAAGGCCTCATTGGGCTGCGAAGGGACTAGCTCTAGTCATAGGCCTTCCAGCCTGTGAGAGCTACTAGATTTTTCATCACAATTGGCATATACTAGTTGGCTTCCGCAGCAAGCTCAGGGCAGAAGCTTGCAGCCTATCCCTCCCAGTTGTTGCCTGGGAGCTCCAGCTGCCAGAGGCCTCATTCCAGCCTCAGGCGTTCATTTGGCAGATTGGTGATAACTTACAGCAACCTCTTCCTAGGAGCATCAAGCCAGACCCCGAATTGAATATTATGAAATAAAAATAATAATAATAATATTAAGAAATATTATACATACATACATACATACATATATATATATATGCATATATATATAGGCATATATAGATATATAAACTTTCTCGCTAAAGGACTATTACACAGTTTCAATACTAATTGTTTTATATATATTAATAATTATAACAATATTAATTTATAGGCTGTATACGTCTTAAATTCCAAAAGGGGGCACGGGCCAGCTGAAAGGACACTTGGCCTTTGTTGTAGGTCGAACCCTTGGCGAGCCAACCGCCTTAAATTGGTATTTCAGTCCTTTCTTCTATAATGGCAGATGACATTTCCACAAAAGGCCCTTCTTTGAAGGCCTGATCTAAATCCTACCACCTGCGCAAACAGGCTAAGGAAGCCTCTAAGGATACTTCCAAGGCTTCTCAGAGACACGCCCTAAGACGTCATAGGTCACTGGAGAAAGAATTGGACAGGCGATCTTGAGAGGCACAACCCATACTTCCAGCCCTACCATCCTCTGTTCCTTCTACCTCCAGACACCCCCCTCCTCCAGATTGCTTTTCCTTCTCCAGGCACAGCTCATCCCAGAGACACCAGGTCCCCGGACCAGCCACCAGACGGCCGCCCGAAGCTACATTCACGCCCACGGCCGCTGGTCTGTGCCAGGAGGAGGCCGCCACAGTTGAGATCCCTGCGTACATGCAGGCATGGATGGAATGGGCTATCCGCCAGGGGATAGAAGATGACCTTCAACAGATGTCCAGACTCGCCATCAGCCAGGTCCTCGTCCAGATTGGACCCTACTCATGGTCAGGTACCTTTGCAGGGGGCCAGTCCTCTCCCAGAAGGGGAACTAGAGGAGGCCATAGAGGACCTGGATCGGTTCGGGGAGGAGGAGGAATTTGAATAGGGTTCTACACACCAAGGGGAAGCCCTATCGGAGATAGACCCGATAGAAGGAGACATGTCTGAGGACGAGGGTCTCACTCCCGATCAACCCACCGTTGTGGGTCTGTTCAAGCCACACATGTTTAAATCGCTCTGATTTTAGGCCAAGAACATTTCTGGCCTGTCTGTTCAGTCCTCCTCGGTTTTCCTCTCTCTGGTGGAGGGACAAGAGGACGCCATTTTCAGGCAGCCCGTGGTGGAGGCGGAGGTTATTCCGGCCCCACCCATATTTCACAACCTAGTTTCAAACCATATGGACTCTACAAGGGCCCCTCCGGTCCCATCCAACCAGAACAAGAGGTTCTTTAACCTCGAGTTGAGCTTCTGCAACCTGCTGAACACTCCCGAGGCAGATGAGCCCATATTGGGCTTAGCGCCCTCGTCCTCCCCCAGTGATCCCCTGGAGGCTCTGAAACCCGAGGACAAGAGTCCGAACTGGCCTTACGTAGGGCCCATCAAGCGGACACCGGGGCCATTAGATCGGCCACGGCCACTTCATTCTTCACCAGGTCTTTAATTCGGTGGCTCCGCCAACTGAAACAACATGTTTCCCCCTCTAACGCAAGGGCACATCAGGACATTGCAAAATTGATGGCCGTGGCAATTCTCGGCCGACGCCACCTACCACGCTGTTAATTTCTCCGCCCGTGCAATAACCTCTCACGTTACAGCTCGCTGCCTGCTCTGGCTCAAACACTGGCAGGCGGACGTGAAAAACAAGGCTAAGTTAGCCACCTCCCCCATTAAGGGGGACAAACCATTTGGCACCGCCCTGGAGCCATTGCTATCCGAAACCTGAAGCAAGAAAAAATTCCTTTCTCCCCTCTTTCAGAGGTCAGAGTCAAGAGCACCTCAGCCTTTCGGAGAGGTTCCCCCGTCCTTTCTACCAGTATCCTTTCCCGCCCAGGCGTCCGAGACCCCCCTCCTACCGGCCATTCCAGCCCCAGGATCGAGCCAATCAGGCGACAGGAACAGGAGGGCCGGCAGCAACAGGCGTCCCTTCAGGGGTTCAGGAGGGAAGCCTTTCCGATGCAGCCCTTTGGCAGGTGGCCTTGAGGTGGAGCACTTGCCTCACAGTCAGGAGGTCGTGAGTTCGATCCCAGACAAAGGCAAATATTTGGAATAAACTCTCCTTCTCAAGCAGGGAGTTGTACTTGACCCAGATAGATCCCATCCCTCCCTCCCCATCGGCGGACGCCTCAAGCATTTCGCCGACCGATGGGATTCCTTTACCTCCAATGCCTGGGTCCGAGACACCATCAGACTGGGCCTCGTGCTTGAATTCAGCGCCCCCCCCTGCTTTTTTTATGGCATCCCCCCCCTCCAAGAATCCCAATGGATTCAGCTATCCACCATCTCCTCACCATACAGGCCATACAACCTGTACCACCATCCCAGCGGAGGCAGGGGTTTTACTCCCACCTCTTCGTGGTCCCCAAATCTTCAGGGGGATGGAGGGCTATTCTAGACCTGAAACGCCTTAACTGTTACCTGACCTACCACAGGTTTATGATGCACACCCTACAATCCATTCCACTGGGCATCAGGCAGGGAGACTGGCTATCCTCTATAGACCTTTCAGAGGCGTATCTTCACATCCCAATCCAGCCCTCTCATTCCAAATCCCTCAGGTTCTGCTACAACCATCGCCATTTCCAATATGTGGCCCTTCCCTTTGGATTGGCCTCTGCCCTGAGAACCTTCACTAAGGTCCTTGCGGTCCTAGCAGCCCACCTCAGGGACCTCCCGGTTCATCTCCACTGTTACCTGGATGACATCCTCATCCTGTCTCACTCCAGAACCCAAGCAGAAAGGGATATCAGAGCTACTCTCTCTGCCCTCCAAGACCATGGGTTCCTAGTAAACTGGCAGTACAGCCATCTGTTACCATCGACACGGATCACCCACTTGGGGTCCGTCATTGACTCAGTTCAGGGAAAGGTTTTCTTTTCCTCCGAGAGATTCCATAGCATCCAGGAAACTGTCAAACATATCAGATGATCAAGGAAGGTAATACCTTTAGAATCGTCTAAATTACTCGGTAAAATGGTCTCATGTATCTCCATTGTTCCCTGGGCCCGTGTACACACTATAGCCTTACAGTGGTTCCTGATCCCATTCCAAAGGACCGGCAGAAGCAATTCAAGGCCACGGTCAAGGTGCCTTCAAGGGTCCTAACGTCTCTCCTCTGGTGGACCAGTCCCGCCATTAACAAGTGACACTGCTTCAAGGAACCCCAACGCCTCACCCTCACCACAGACGCCAACCTGTCCAGATGGGGCGCTCACATCCACTCGCTCTCGACACAGGGCAAATGGTCACAGGTAGAACGGACACGCAGTATAAACTGGTTGGAACTTCGCACCATCCACCTGGCCCTGCGCAACTTCCTCTCCCACGTACGCGGGCAGCATGTCCTGATACTCTCGGACAACGTCACCGCCAAAGCTCACGTCAACCGACAATGGTGCACCCAGTGCATAAGTTTGATGAGAGAGGCCGAGCGCCTCTGCCATTGGGCGGAGCGCAATCTCCTCTCCCTCAAAGCCAAGCACATCTCAGGGGTCTCAAACACCCAAGCAGATTGGCTGAGTAGGACCATGGTGGACCAGTCCAAGTGGTGCATCCACCTGTCGCTGCTCAGGGGAGCGACCATGATGTTCGGTCTCCCATCAGTAGACCTCTTCGCATCCCCGCTCAACACCCAATTCCCCAGGTTTGTCTCGAGGTACCTCTCCCACAGGGCCGAGAATCACAATGCCCTCCGTTGCCCCTGGCCCACAGGGCTTCTATATGCATTCCCTCCGTTGGCCCTGGTCCCCAGAGTCATCCAGAAGCTCATCTCCGAGAAAGCAGAGCTGATTCTAGTGGCACCCTACTGGCCCAGGCGCCCATGGTTTGCGGACCTCCGCAACCTATGGGTAGCCCCCCCCTTGGAAAATTCCCCCGCACAGGATATCCCTTTCCCAGGGGCCCCTCCAACACCTGGATCCTCAGTGGCTCCAGTTAGCCATTTGGAGGTTGAGCGGGAACATCTAAGGAAGGAGCAGTTCTCTGACCAGGTTATTGATACCATTCTAGCCGCCAGGCAGCCCTCAACAACCAGAATATACAATGTCACTTGGCAGGGGTTCTGCAAGTGGTGCCATAGTCTCCATCCCTCAAGTTTTGGAACTCCTCCAAGAGGGTCTGAGGAAAGGTCTTTCCCCGAGGTGTCAGGTCGCAGCCCTCTCAACTGTCATTGTTTGCGACAACCTGGGTTCCCTTTCCCTCCACCCTCGCATTAGGGCATTTCTCAGAGGAGACTCTAACTTGTGTTCCCCAACTGTACATAGATACCCTACCTGGGACCTCAGTAAGGTCCTGGTGTCCCTTACTAAACAACCCTTCGAGCCTCTAAGGGAATCCTCACTCTAGTTCCTAACATTCAAAGTCGTGTTCCTGATGGCCATTACTTAGGCTCGCCGAATATCAGAGATAGCAGCCTTGTCGATGAGGAAGGACCTTTGCATCTTCCATGCCGATCGGGTGGTTCTCCGACCGGACCCTACTTCTTGCCAAGGTCAAATCAGCCTTCCATAGGGCACAGGAACTTATACTTCCATACCTCTACCCCAATCCCTCACAGGAAAGGGAGAAGCTTTGGCATATCCTGGATGTAAGACGGGCCCTCCGCATTTACATTAAGTGTACCCAACCCTTCAGGAGGCCCAAATCCCTATTCCTTTCCTTCCAGCCCAAATCATTAGGCCATAAGGTGTCCCCGTCAACCATTGGCCGCTGGATTAGAGCTACTATTTCCAAAGCGTACTTGTCCCAGGCTCTGCCGGTTCCCAAAGGAATAACAGCACACTCCACCAGAAGGGCAGCCACCTTGGCAGCTTGGGCCACCCAGGCTCCAATTGCGGATATTTGTCGGGCAGCCACCTGGTCATCCCCATCTCTCTTCATCAGGCACGATAAGATTGACGTATTTGCCTCGGCGGAGACTTCGTTTGGTAGACGAGTTCTCCAGCGAGTCCTCAAAGAACCGCAGGGACTACAGAACCAGATGGAGTCCCTCCCGTAGGACAGCCAAGTTTTGGTATATCCCACTCTCTGGATGATCCGACCGGCTCTCAGGAGAATGGGCGTTGGTCCTTACCTGACATGCCATTTCTCTGGAGCCGGGAGGATCATCCAGCCCCACCCTTTTAGTTCATCGTCTGGTGGGGTCTTGTTTCGGCCAAGGAACCGCTTAGCATAGTAAGATGAGAGCACGATCTTCTCTTCACTCTCGACTTCGCATAAACTGGGGAATGCAAGCAGCCACGTGATGGAGGGCGGAGCATTCCTCAGTAATTAAGCTCAGCCTTCAACAACGCAGACTGAAGCACCTCCCACTCTCTGGATGATCCTCCCGGCCCATTCTGGAAGCAACTCAATCTGCCTGCCTGATTTTGGGTAAAAGTTGCTCTTTTTTATAAAATAAATGTAATATTTACATACATGGTGTGTTGTGAGTTTAACTTTGTGAGTTTGGTTGCTAGCAAATTTTATGTGACAGACTCAGGCAGCAGATTGAAGAATGATAGATCTCTGAGTGAATCTGTGATTCTGGGAATAACTCAATCTGCCTGCCTGTTTTGGGGTAAAAGTTGTTCCTTTTTTTAATAAAAAAATCAATATTTACATAAATATTTACATACAAGTAATGCCCAGCAAGTCAGATGACCAGCAAGCCACACCCACAGTACTGGTTGTTAAGAAATTTGAATCCCATCCCTGGTTTTGGGAATGTTATTCTAAGGTGGGAGGGGATGTGTCTTCCATGTGGCCTCTTATACAAAGAAAGCTGCATTTGTATCCCCATCCAAATATCTTTATTATATAAGGGCAATTGTACTCTATGAGCAGCCATTTGTTATCCACCATTTGGATGCCGGTTCCTTTATGTAACAGACAGCAAACTAGTTTAATGGACTAGATAGGAGAAAACGGAAAGATCAATAATTGTCTATGAATTTATCATACCTGTGTTATAACCTAGGAGTTTTCCTATATGAGAAAAGAGAAATATTTTTGAAGGGAAATAATTCTGATTTGATTTTGTTTGAATTCCATTCTTGCAGTACTTCTCAAAAGCAGAATTAATTGAATATAGTGTCCTTTGCAAACAGTATTAAGAGAATATTTTTCAATCAGAAGCTGTTAAAAACATGCTGCCAGATTCTGGGGCAGAACATTTCTTGAAATCCCTAGACTTTGAACTCTGCTATAAGAGCAAACCTAAATTGACAATTATTTACTCATCTAAAATGGGTGGATTGTTTGTTTCTATCCTACCTTATTAACAGTTTTCAATAACTGCTGCCTTAGGAATGCAGGCTATATGGCTTTAGGTTTATAATTATAAATGTAATAGAATTTATTTTATAAATTTTATGTTATTAAAATTACACTTTAAAAAAGATAAAAATACTAATGCAAACTAAAAAAGAATAAAAAGGTGCAGAAGAGAAAAAACAGAAAAGGAAAAAATAATATAGTGAAGAAATAGAAGAAAAGAAATATAGAAAAAAGGTGACTTCCCATCTTCCTCACAAGTATAAACAATGTTAACAGCTTATCACCTCTTCTTAAAATACAACAAATGATGTCTTCTTCCTTTACCCATCCCTTATCTTTAAATAATTCTTAAAGCCTCATTGTTCAGTCCTGATCAGTAAAAGCCCATTAAAGATGTTGAGAGCCAGTTTGGTGTATTGAATGCTGGCCAAGAAACCAGGAAACTTTGTGAGTTCTGGTCTTGGCTTAAGACACGAAAGCCAGATGGGTGACTTTGAGCCAGTCATTGTCTCTCCAGCCCACCTCACCTCAAAGGACTGAAATTGGATGGAAAATCAGTATATATGTTCATCACTTTGAGTTATTCCTCAAAAATAATAAAGGCAGATTAGAAAATTATTAGAAAAAGAAGTATGCCAATCCACTGTCCTTTTGAAGGTGCCAATCCAATTTTGAGCAAAAAGTTGGCTGTGCCATGTTCTCAGCTTGCCAGAGTCCACTGTCTTGCAGTTTCCTTACAAGAAGCAGATGTCTGGAGCACTTGGATGTGATCTAAAAATGAGATGGGCAGCAAACAAAGTTAGTAAAAATAACAATAAATAATAATAATAATCTCAAGTCCTGTCTTTGTCCAGAGATGAATTACAAATCTATTCACCAGCTGCAGTCTTAGATCACCACTTCTTTTCCTGAAGTCATAAGTATAATGTAACAGTTTTTAGAAGGTAAAAATGCACGTACTTAGGGCTTATTCTTGATGGGCTTATTAAGGCCCATCTATTATTTCAGTCATATCTTTTTGTCTTATAAAATGTGTTCACCATGCTTTTAGCCACATCCTTAAGGAAGTATTTTTGTCAAGTATTTATTTTTAGCTTTTAAATTATAAGCCAGGCTGGGCCAATACAAGCAAAATACAGACTGCCTGTGGCATTGAAAACCAAAAATATTCAAATGCTATATGTAACATGATCACAAGAGAGATAGTTATTACTGCCTTTTTTGCCCTTGGGCCAAGTGGGTAAGGAATGAGGCCAGTCTGTGAAAAATATTTTTCATTTTTATCCAAGTCTGGGACACCTTCTTTCATTCTTATCCAATTTTACTTGTTTCACATAATGTTAAAGTGTTACTTTTTGTGACTTATGAAGTATGCATTCTGCCATACTACATTTTCTCCAGAAATCTGTACCTTCTGAATTATAATCATCAAATATTTGTATGCTGAAAAATGTGAAGAAGAAAAAATGGATTGGAACTCCATTAGCTGAGCCTGGGCAGGAGGAGAGAATTTTGTCAGGAAATTCCAAATGAGCATAAATAAATTCTCTGCAGCAAGTCCTGGGCAATTTGCCTGCTTATGTGTCAGGAGTACATATTCTGTTTAAGGCTCCAGACCCAAGTTCCTGCAAATAAAACATTGCAGTGTTCCCTTCTTCCCAGAATGGTGAGTAAAGCAAACAGATACGAGGGGGATATGATGCTAGATTTAAGATAACTTTTTGTTTATAGCTTGTTTTTATGTTTAAAAATTCAAAAATAGAACAAGAAGTTCATAGCTATATTGACTGGCTAGGCTTCTCTCTGCGATTTCTTAACATAAAGATAGCATTGTTTTCTCATACAAAGTAAAACTCTGTTAGTCCAAAGAAAAATGGCTATTTATAACTAACTTCAGCTTTCGCCAAACTCATCATTGGTTTTAACCAGCTTCTTTCTTGATTCACACAGCATTTGTCTGGATGTAACTATCTGAATATCAGTTACATTAGTGCATTTCATTCTAGCAGGTTTTTTAAAAAATATATACAGAAATGTGAGTGGCATTTGTACTTGGATATAACAAGGTTTGTCACTGAAGATCTAAAGAATCTGTCTTTTTGTATGCTGGAATGCAGTTATAGGGATAGTAATATTTCTATTTCAAAGTGTTGAAGTTTACACCTTTTAAATATGTCCCCATCCTGTAAATATCAAGTTTAACTGATTTATTTAAGAATAGAAGAATTAATTTTCTTCATATTTTTCCTATTTGAGGTACGCTTTTTTGGTATTTGGACTTTGTCTGGAAAATAGGTACTTCTCTTTATAAATTGCTGGCCATTTGATTGATGTAATGAAATGTGCATTCTTTCTGATACATATACATATGCTTTTACCTTGTATCATTTCTTCCACTTTTAGATATATGCTCTCAATGCAGATTGAAGGCTAGGATTCCAGTCACAATATCTTTACATATTATTTAAGTATATTAGGGGGAAATTCTTGTAATTTCATGAAAGAGCATTCAACTGCTCCATTAGTTATTTGTTTCCTGGAGGAAATACTTGAATTAACTTTTTAAGCACTGCTTGAATGCTTGAATTAATTTTTTAAGCATGTGAATTTTGCAGGTATTTACCAATAATATGTTGGAATGCTCTGTGTTGTTGTTTGGATAAGGCATTTTCACTCATTAATCATACTGTATAGTTAATATAAACGTGTATTAAAATAGATTTGGGGGGAGTTGGTGTTGGATAAGCCTGAATACTAGAAAAATTATAAAACTGTATTGGGTTGGCAGATCTCCTATCTTTGCTAACATAGAATTTTGAAAACATAATAGGTTGTCTTTGTGGTAATTCCCACTGAGATTAGTGTTTATGCTTATACAGTTGTTATCTCAGCCAATTTCTTAGGTGTTTTGACCACTCTTCAGTCTGTTTGCTTCTTTCTTCATGAACGTTTTTAGAACAAAAAAAAGTTTAAAACATAGTTTTTCTAAAGTAGCCTTCCCCCTACTTGTAGTAGAAACGTAAAAATCTTTATTGGCCTAATGTGTGATCTTTTCTGTGTAATTCTTCAGTATGGAAAAGAATAGAAGGAAATGAACAGAATATAAAACTCAAATATATTTATAAAAGCTTGAGCACATGGAATAATGCTGACAAATTTTCCTTTTACATTAACAAAGAGCTATTTTAAAAGCAAAAGGTGTGTATAGAACTGTAAATTTGTGTGGCCTTGTATTTTCATCACAAAAGACCCATCATTTTTATATTAAGTTTATTTATCATAAATTTTATGGAAAGAAACACAAAGAAAAACAAAACTAATCAATTTAGCAAAAAGGCCATATATATTACAAATTCATCTAATATCAAACAAATTTCTAAATTTAGGTTAAAAATAATATTCTCTAATATTACAAATATATCACAAAGTTTGTGCCAAAGAAGAACATACCAAAAATATTTTTATTAGTAGATAAAAATGCCTTCTCAACAGCAAGTTAATAGCTTTTGAATCCAGCCCTTAATATCTGGAATATTATTACTTTTCCAATTTCTTATACTACTTTGCTTCGTAGCACCTGATGTAACCATAATTTCTGAAAAATAGTCAGATTCCAAGTCATCTTTTTTCCTATGCTCAGTAAATCTGTAAACTTCTATATAATGATAACTTCCAATTTTTTTTACAAAATTCAAAAATTATATTCACATCAAATCATATTACTCCATGCAAAGCCATCTCAAGAGATCAATGCATATTAAACATGACAAGTGCTATTGCTATATGTGTAAGCATTCTATTTATCATTTTACACTTCTAGCTTGATAAAGTTGACAACCCATCTTTTCTAAATATTCTCAAAGTTATCCAACAAACCTAAAATCTTTTGTTGAAATTATCTTGTCTAAATTTCATAAGAACTGTAATTGTTCTTCCAGAGCATTGATTTGTTTATAGGAGATGTTCCAATTCTTTAAAAACCTACTGTAAATATGTAATATATATCTTTTTAAAAATCTCTTTAATTGCCTTTACAACAATTATTTAAAAATTGCAGATTTAGGATAGCTGAAAGTATATTGTAATGCTGTTTAAGCATGTGGACTAAATTTTATAATAAAAATGTTTTTTTAATTAATTGCATGGTTTGTATTCTCCATTCATAGACGCCAGTCAATATAAAACTAGCATTAAACATATAAATTACCAATATAAACATAATATCACATAAACATAATATCATCAAAAATTAAGCAATTCCCAGGTGCTGTATTAACCTACACTCCAAAATTCTGGAATAGTCTTTGTCTTTTTCTAAAATGGTGTTAGGAAGAGGCCATTCCAATCTTCTAAGAGAGTTTGTAACTCATTGGGGTTTGTAAGCATCGATTTGCCTTGTTATTAATGCACTAGTCAACAGTAGATTTCTAGATTCACTTCCAAATGCTGCTCTTCAAACCTTATGATGTCACCTTTCTCCAGGGTACTCATGCCTTACCTAGACTGAATCTGCCTATGTGGTAAGAACATGCCCCATGAGTTCAGGGTGAATATGTACAATGGCTGCCTTTTTTTCTTGTAGCCCTCATGCTATAATATTTCTTTTCCCTGGGGGTTTATAGAGTCCCTCCAGAAAATAAGCTTATTCTATTGGGCTTGTAATCCAACTGGCATTAAGTGACAGCCTTCTTGAATGAGCTATGCCTTTATGTCTTTTTCTTTATGCATTGCTCAGTTGTTATATAATGCTGAGAGTCAACAGATTGGGCTGAAATGCAAAGACCGTACATACTAATAAACAATTCAATATGTATACTACTATAAAAGAATTTTTTTTTCTTGGAATAACAGTTCTTGCATTAATGATGCCAAGATATTTAAAATAATGTAAATACTAAATAGACCTACAGTTTTATGTATTGCAGTATGCAAAAACATTGTCACCTATGGAAAATATATGAGGTTTACTCCATTTGATTCATCTGATTGTTGTACAGAATTGAATTTAGTTGTACAATATTACTGTCCAGTAAAGGATCTAAAACTTGTTTAGAATCTCCAGCCATAAATAATCACATATATCCAAGAAAAGTGTTGTGAATTAATAAAAGTGAATTAATAAAAGTGCTTAATAAAGATTATTCTGACCCTGCACTTCTGATTGGCTGATAATAGCAACATCTGATTGGTCCGTTCAGGAGAATCTGATTGGCTATTAGCGGGCCTCTCTCATTGGTTAAGAGAACTAACGCTTCCCGTTTCTTATTGGTTATTTGATCAGCAGCTTGCCTATAAAAAGGGCTGTTGCTGCCGTAGTTTTTGCTCTGTTCCACAATGTTAAATAAAGAGTTGAAGTTCACTGTTCATCGTCTCATCTCAATCCTTGTGCCCATGCACAGAACTTAACACTGGCGACAAGGGTGGGATTTGGAGACGTCAGAGCTGACTGAGCACTACAGAGCGCCAAACAGAGCACTGTGGCTGAAGACGCACCAACGGCTGAACCATGTCTAGCAGTGTCATACCACCCGCTCCATTCGACCCGGCACAAGAAGACTGGGACTCATATATGGACCGATTCCAGATGTTTCTGGAGACCAACAACTTGAAGGATGCCACTACCGGAAAGAAGCGAGCGGTATTCCTAACTCACTGCGGGCCGACCGTGTTTAAGATGGCCAAGGCACTAGCCAAACCAGCTGAGGTAAAGTCCATGGACTGGGACGTCCTCGAGCCCCTTCTACGGGCCCACTGCGCACCGACCGTACCAATGCTTGTTCGAAGACATGAATTTTATCAAAGAGACCAGCGGAAGGAGAAACCGTTGTGGATTTCATAGCGGATCTCCGGAATTTGGGAGGCCTCTGCGGGTTCGCCGACCTCAAAGAGGCCCTGAGAGACCGAATAATTCTGGGATTAGATGCACCCCACGTGCAGAGTAAGCTGATGGCGAAAGGCGACATTAGCCTTGCAGATGCCATCGCTGAAGCTACTGCAGCAGAAGCAACCAGGAAGTCGGCTGCACGAATGCGCCGCACCCACGCCCCGCTCCGCTAACTCGCCGGTGAAATCTCACCTCACCTGGAGGGACAGGCATCGACAGCCCACCACGAGGACCTCAAATTGTCATCAGAAAGCGATGAAGAAGAGGTCAACTGGCTCCGGTCTGAACGAGACCAACGCCATCAACGAAACCAGAGAGTACAATACCAATGCGCTGGTTGTGGGGCAAACCAGCCACGATCAGACTGCAAATTCCTCGATGCACTCTGCCATGTGTGTGGGAAAAGAGGTCACATTGGAAGAGTTTGTAGAAGCAAGCAAGGATCCAACCCACCTCAGAGGGGGACCAACTACCGCCAGCCCACAGGAAGTCGTCCTGTGAATCGAGAAAACTTAACCCACCAATGGAACAACCACTCCTACAGAAGCAAACCACTAGCCCAGTAAACGAAGCGGGAAGAGGCACACCAAACCATTACGATCGGTCACGCCTCATCATTAGACGCCAAGAAGATCCAGGTGAAGGTCGCCATCGAAAACCAGCCCTGCCTGATGGAAGTCGATTCAGGATCCTCCCTCTCGATGGTTTCCTGGAAGACCCTTAAACAATTAATCCCCACCATCCGGCGGCAAGACCTCAGATTCCAAAGAATCATACTTAAGGACTATCAGGGAAATTGAATTCCAGTCGTTGGATCCAGCAAAGTCTGTGTCTCATTTAAAAATCATACTGCATCCCTACCACTGACCGTAGTCGACCGGGATCAGCCTAGTTTGTTAGGCCTCCAATGGTTCGCCCCACTTGGAATTGAAGTAGCCGGCATTCACCGAACCAACAGCGACGACTGGGAAGAGGCCATCACCAGGAAGTTCCAGGACGTCTTTACAGAGAAATTAGGCGAGTACAAGGGGACCCCAATATCATTTAACCTTAACCCCAAGGTAGCTCCCATCCGCCTTAAGCCTCGTCGAGTTCCATTTGCCCTTAAACCAAAGATTGATGAGCAGCTTGATAAATTGATAGCCCAGGTTGTGTTAGAACCAACCGACCACGCTCCCTGGGAAACCCCAATCGTAACACCCATCAAGCCGGATGGATCGTTAAGAATTTGTGGGGACTACCGAGCCACTCTGAATCATGCCCTTCAGCAGAACACTTACCCGGTACCGGTGGTACAACACCTTCTCCATTCCCTGGGGGGCGGAAAAGTCTTCGCTAAATTGGATTTAGCACAGGCATACCAACAACTGCCTGTAGACAAAAAAACGGCAGAGGCACAAATGATCATTATGCACCGAGGTGCATTTAAGTGCAACCAACTCCAATTCGGAGTTAGCGTGGCCCCAGGAATTTTT
This sequence comes from Hydrophis major, assembly GCA_033807585.1. Classification (NCBI taxonomy): domain Eukaryota; kingdom Metazoa; phylum Chordata; class Lepidosauria; order Squamata; family Elapidae; genus Hydrophis; species Hydrophis major. The sequence continues at coordinate 289,973,086 of CM066329.1, read as the reverse complement.
CAGAGCTTGATGGAGAGACTACTACAGGGTATAAAAGGGGTTGTACCTTATTTTGTTCTAATTGCTGCTCCAACTAGAGAAATAATAAGGGAGCGCCTGAGGTTAGTTCTCCAGAAATTTAAAGACTCTGGCCTTAAAGTAAAAAAAAATAAGTGTCAACTATGTACGGATAAGGTAGAATTTTGGGGTACTTAATCGATAAAAACGGCATTCACCCCACCGATAGCAAGCTTAGGGCAATCAAAAACGCTCCAAGGCCCCGAAATAAGACTGATCTCCAAGCTTTTCTGGGCCTTATCAATTTCTACAACGTGTTCCTGCCCCATAAAGCGACCGTAGCCGAGCCCCTACATCGTCTGTTGGACAAATGGGTCTGGGGACACCGAGAGGAACACGCGTTCCGACAAGCAAAAAACTTATTGACTTCAGACGCTGTTTTGATGCAGTATAATGAGACTTTGCCTTTAACGATTACATGTGATGCATCACCATTCGGAGTGAGTGCCATTTTGAGCCATGTGTTACCAAACGGGAGTGAAGCCCCTATTGCCTACTTTTCAAAAATGCTATCAAAAGCTGAAAGTAACTATAGTCAAATCGATAAAGAGGCTCTTGCTGTCGTTTCTGCTGTTAAACGATTTCATGAATATATTTACGGGCGAGTTTTTACTATAGTCACTGATCACAAACCTTTGTTGGGGATTATAGCGGGGGATAAGCCAACCCCTTATATCTTATCTCCCAGAATGACTCGTTGGTCGGAATTCTTGGCTGAAAATCATTATAAACTGCAACACCGCCCAGGGAAAGCCATCCCCCACTCTGACGCACTAAGCCGTGCACCACTTCCTGAAACCATTGACGACCCAGCTCCAACCGTCGCAACGCTCCAAATTGAAACACTTCAATCACCACCACTGACAGCTCGAGATATCGCGATCGAAACCAAACGCGATCCCGTTTTGGCGCGAGTTCTTAGCTGGGTCGAGCGAGGATGGCCATTGGATCAAATCCCTGACAACTTCAGTCCTTTCAAGAATCGACAGACGGAACTGTTTTCACAGAAAGGCTGCATAATTTGGGGGGATAGAGTCGTCGTCCCAGAGCGGCTGCAACGAGCGGTATTGAAAACCTTGCATAAAGGCCACCCCGGCATAGTGCGCATGAAGGCGCTCGCACGAAGCTATGCATGGTGGCCAGGTATCGACAAACAAATCGAGGCCTGGGTAAAGACTTGTTGCAAATGCCAGGAAGTTAGCAATGCCCCACCAAAAGCAACCCCAACAGAGTGGGAAACACTCAGGGGACCATGGTCCCATATTCAATTGACTTTGCGGGACCTACTAAAGGACACACATTCCTAGTAACGGTGGATGCCTACTCAAACTGGCTTAAAATCCATGAAATGAAAAGTACCACAACGGAATCAGTCATCAGGACAGATTATTGGACAGATTATTCGCAACCCATGGACTGCCAGACGTTCTGGTATCCGACAACGGGCCCCAGTTTACCGCGCTTTCTTTTGAACAGTATTTGGCAGACCGTGGTATTCGCCATGTGCTAACTTTGCCGGCTTATCCTGCGACCAATGGAAGAGGCAAGCGCATGGTACAATTCGTCAAAAAAACCCTACATAAAATGGACTATGGCGATATCGAAGATAAGATTAACCGGGATACTCCTCCTTCAACACATCACTCTGCACAGCATGACCAACAAAACTCCGGCCGAATTGTTAATGGGACGAAAACTCCGCTCCCACCTTGACTGACTGCACCCATTGTACGAACCAGAAAAACCACATGGATCCAGTGGGAAATGCCGCGAATTCCAGATAGGTGACTTAGTCTTCGCTAAAAACTTTTCGGGCGATCCGTTGTGGGTCAAGACAACTGTAATCCAAGTCACAGGATCCAGGTAGTACTGAGTAAAAAATCGCGACGGAAGAATATGGAAGCGCCATATTGATCAGCTGCGTTCGAGGCTGCAACCTCATTTCTGCGACTCCGGAAACTTCCAAACTGATGCCGAGGAGACCGAGTTCAAAATGACAGAAAGCACGAGTGGAAGAAGAGAGCATTCGGAGGAATCAGAGAGGGTGGTGGACTTGCCTCAAAGAGACACCTCGTTAGGAGCAAGCCCACAAAGGCAAGAGGACAACGAAGACATTAGCGGTTCCAAGTTTTTAAATGAAGGACCGGAGGTAACCTACTCGCCAGAAAACATCCCGCCCAAACAAGATTATAAACAAGTACCGGGGGGGGGACAGCGAAAATCTAACAGACAATCTAAAAAACTGGCCTACCTCAAAGATTATGTCACCGCACCCCTTAAACGGAACCCGGAGGGAAGGGGTGTTGTGAATTAATAAAAGTGAATTAATAAAAGTGCTTAATAAAGATTATTAAAACCTTTAGAAAAGTGAAGGGTTCTGACCCTGCACTTCTGATTGGCCGATAATAGCGACATCTGATTGGTCTGTTCAGGAGAATCTGATTGGCTATTATCGGGCCTCTCTCATTGGTTAAGGGAACTAACGCTTCCCGTTTTTTATTGGTTATTTGATCAGCAGCTTGCCTATAAAAAGGGCTATTGCTGCCGTAGTTTTTGCTCTGTTCCACAATGTTAAATAAAGAGTTGAAGTTCACTGTTCATCGTCTCGTTTCCACTTCTTGCGCCCATGTGCAGAACTTAACAAAAAGCATCTAGGTGGTCATTATAGGGACATAACAATTAATAAATGCAACATGATTGTTAATCACCACAGTATTAGAAAGTGCTTTTCTGGATCACATATTTCTAGTTCCAGATGTAGATTTGTTAAATTTAGTATACACTAGAAGATTTTGAATTCCTACAAATACAGTATGTATTTGACCATTCCATCTAGGTTAAAAAATATTTGTCTTGTGAGGGAACCAAATTCATAAATTTAAGTCACCATATACCATCCAGAGGTCTAGGCAATGCATCTGGCACCCTGACAGGCATAATCCTGTACCCTATAAATGACTCCAATTGATTTAAATATGTTGCTTCTGAATAGGTAAAGTAGTTTCATTCAAGCTGAGGTCTATTGCTGATGATTTAATGGGCACATTCATGTAGTTTTCATGTCAGCAATACATAAGTGCCTCTCATTACTATTCCACATAATTTTACTTCCTAAAGTAGCCCATAATCCTGATCTTTTTTGGTGATGTCTCAGCCAAGATTCTACAAGTACTACGGTAACATATAGTCCTCATGCCAAATAAGTTATTTGTTAAATACATTTGAGAAGTATTTTCAACTATTTCTAGTAAAAAGCCTAGAGGCTTCTGGGAAATTGCCAAGGGTTATCAAGCCAAATATTAACTATACCGAAAGTCTAATTTTATAGAGATTTAGCAAAAAAAACAAACAGAATTTTATCATGCCATGCAGCAAAAGTCTGTAGAAGCTCTGTTGTTTGTGACTTGTGACACAAATAAGCAATCTGCGTTTCATCAGTAATCCGTTTTTATTTGAGAAAGGGAGAAATGAGTAAGCAGGAAGTCTTCTTGTAAGTAAAACAAAACCCTTAAAAGTTAATTATTTTGCCTGGCCATTAAAATTCTAATGAATTAAGAGAGTATTCATTAGAGTAATTTTAACATAAACAAATGAAATGAAATTTTAGCACTTTGAATTTTTTGATTCAGTAAAAATGACTCTATGCCTTTTTATAAGAAAAACAATATAGTTCATCCTGATATTAATTCATTAAACTATGACACAGAGCAAAATATGAGACATTTAAGATAAACAAAACATGATATGTAATCTAAAATATATTATTACTGCAACAGGTTTGACAGTATGATTATCAAAACAGGAAACACAGATCCCTAGTTTTTCAAGAATTTGAATATTTTAATTTACTGGACTTATGTCGAGTTTGCTGAATCATTTTCTTGCTTTTTATGTATTTTTAACAGAAGTGAATTCATATTTTACTGCTATGGGAATCTAAGCTGAATGATGAAATTAAGGCAAAGATACCCATCATGGCAAATTTTCCTGGTGTTTAAAGTGCCTCCTCAAAAAATATAAATTGTGTCTTTGTATGTAAAAGAAGAGGTAAATTATTATAAATACACAGCTTATAATACTAACTACACTGACTTAGTTTAATTTTGCATGTAGAGATTTTCCTTTATAACTAGCTGGAGAAATATCACTTGAAACATCTAGATAAGTATATGAGAGTTTTCTTTTTAGGAACAATTTCATTGTTTTTAGATGTGGTTCTCTAAGAAAGGCAATTGGTGTTTTCGACCACTTATTAAAGGCTTGGATAGAGAAAGGGTCGGTAATATTTATTAAATGAAAATGTGATTTGGGGAGGCACAGAGTGTGCTTGTCTTCAATTCTCCCTCTAGGCTGGGTGATAAAATCCCCAGAAGAAGGTAAATGGCCAAGCCAAATATAACCTTTATTATTTGCATTTTGTTCATTAATCAATTGCTAGTCCATTGCTCAGATATCTATTTTTATAGGGAACTTACAACATAATGAATGGTCTAAGGTCTCCTGATTGGGCAGTGGGTTGGACTAGAAGACCTCCAAGGTCCCTTCTTACCTTGTTATTCTGTGTTCTATGTTTTAAATGCTTGCATCGTTGCCTGTGATTTTTTTAAAGTGGCTGAGCCGTTAAAAAAACTAGCTATGTACCAAAAAGGAATGGAAAAAGGAAATATGGGGGGAGAGGAGGGCCTTCCCTAGTGCAGAAAATAACATAAAGTCATTGGTGAATGCTTAGCCTATAAAAGTTCGTGATCTGTTTATTTATATTCATGCTGGAAACATTTTTTCCTTTATGGGATAAAGAATGAGCAAGTTGAGAGACAGGATTTTGCAAGCAAAGAGTTTCTGTGACGTATGGAACTATGATTGCAGGAAATATTCCAAAGCCTGGTGGACTTTGGACAGAAGTATGTGCATACTCAAAAACAGAAATGGAAAGGTTGTATTAATTCAATGAAAATTCTGCCGTCGGTGCTTACAGGCTTTTATTGTGTGTCTAGGCTGGGGAATGGGGCAGAGGGGGTGAGGAGCAGCTCATACTGCACACATAGGCATCAATGCTCTTTTTGAAGTCACACTGTAGATGGATTGTAGTTTAATTTAAAATGCTTTGCTGAAACATGTGTCTCCTGTGACGGCAGGAAGCTATCCTGTCCTGACATTTGAGCTGGCAGTTTCTGTTTCAGCAGAGATATTTTTGACAGTCTTGTGAATGATGTGCATGCTATAAGAATATGAAAGAGGTAACATGAACAATCCTACATGAACGGGTTCCTAAACAGAGAGTCAGGGTTCCTTTATATTGTTTTGCTTTTATATTTGAGTGCATTGAGTTAAATATCTCTGCTGGCTGTTTTACTACCATTTATAAATTCAGGAATGATTTGACTCTGTGTGTTTGTGTGTGTGTTTGTGAACGCAGTTTGCCACAGAATACAGATCCATCTCACCTTTCATTATAGAACAATACCGAACTATCAGATACTAATTATAAGCAGTGATATTTTTAAATGGCTATATGCAAACCCATCTCAAATGCATGCATTTACTTTGAATCTTATAATTAGATGACCCAATCTTAATGTGAAATGTGAGTCTACACTAAAAACTGACCCGAGACATGCAATTCATTCTCCAGGGGAGTATGATATACTGGCTCTGGTATTTGAACAGCATCTCTATAGCATCTTCTAGATAGATTTTAAATTTTACATTGTTTCTTTTTCTTTTTCTTTTTAGAAAATGAAGAAAATGCCATAAATGGGGAGGATGACAAAATTCAGAAAGATCCCTATTTTGTGGAGACACCTTACGGCTACCAGCTTGATTTGGATTTTCTCAAGTATGTGGAAGATATACAGAAGGGAAATACTATTAAAAAACTGAACATTCAGAAGAAGCGGAAAGTGACACCACCTTTTGCTCCTGTCAAAATCGCCTCCAATCAGTACAGTGGATGGACATCAAATGAATCTCTTTCTTCATCCAACAGTGATGAAAACAAACATTCGTTACTTTTTACAGCCCAAAGCCAAATAGCAGGGGCAACCTCTGCAAGGCCATCCTTGGCATTTGAAGCTTCTCCAAGCTTCCTAACTATCCCTGAAACCAAACCATTACCTCCTCCTTCACCACAGCTGCCTAGGCACAACCTTCGAGTTACAAAAACTCTCATGGAAACACGTAGGAGATTAGAGCAGGAGAAAATGGCAATGCAGCCCATCCCTGGAGAAACTCGGAGGCCCAGGCTTTCCAGTTTTGGAGCCATGGGCTCCACTGGCTCGCTTCCTTCTTTTGTAGGATCCAGTAGCCAGAATCAGATGTGCCAGCAATTTCATAATGGCTATCAAGGCAATGGAGATTGTAGTCTTTATCTGGCTTCTTCTTTGGGAAGTTCTATTCGGCATAGTCCCTTGAGTTCAGGAGTATCAACACCCGTGACTAATGTGAGCCCAGTGCACTTGCAACACATCAGGGAACAAATGGCTATTGCCCTCAAACATCTCAAGGAATTGGAGGAGCAAGTCAAAACCATCCCTGTGCTCCAGGTTAAGATCTCAGTACTTCAGGAGGAAAAAAGACAGTTGGTGGCAAAGCTCAAAAGCCAAAGAATGGTCAATCAGAATGACACAGGCACTTTCAGAAAGAGATCTTACAGCGCAGGAAATGCAGAGCAGTGGAAGCACCTGCCTTCAGTCAGAGGAGGTGGAGAGCTTTACATAGACTGTGAAGAAGATACAGGGAATGTGGGGCATAGCACAGAGCAGGTAGAAGAGTTCAGGCAGTTGACCGCTGAAGTGCAAGCACTGGAGAAGAAAATCCAGGACAGCAGTTACGATATTTCCTCTGTGCAAGGCAATCGAGCAAATGTAGCAAAAGGGAATAGGTCGATTGCTGTCGGTGCAGATGAAAGCATTAATGATATTGTGGTATATAACAAAGCTTTGAGGGCCTGCAGGGATGTAGCCGTGGGAACAGATGTGAAGACGAAAGATTTTGTTGCTGGGGTGTCTGAAGAAATGCTTGGTCTGTCTACTGAGGCTGAGAGAGAGATAGAACTTCAGCATCAGATGATTGAATCCCTTAAAGAGAAAATCTACCGACTGGAGGTGCAGTTGAGGGAAGCCACTTACGACAGGGAGATGATCAAATTAAAGCATGAGCTTCAGGCAGCTGGATCTAGGAAAAAATCAGACAAGGCATTAATGGCACAGCCCCTTGTCTTCACCAAAGCAGTAGGCACAGAAATGCAAATGAGAGACCAAATGGTGGGAAACCACGTGGACATTGTTGATTCTTGTGTAGGGAACAGTCCCCAGATGAGTAGCATTGGTGTATTGTGTAGGCCTATGTTGCAAAGTTCAGCTGTGGGGCCAGATGTTCCCATGAATTGGTGGATTGTGAAAGAGAGAAATGAAATGTGTGATCGTTGCATTGGTAGTTATGTCGAGACCTACAGTAAATGTGTGGGCACAGAAATGAGCTTCTGCGAAGCCGGGGTCAATACAGAGGAATTGGTGGATAGCCTAAGCCTGCATAAGACAGAACTACAAATCAAGGAAGTGTGCTCACTTGGCTATAAAGACTCTTTGGATCTGACATTGTGTCCAGCTAAAAAGACCACAACTTGCAGCACAAACACAGAGACTGCTTGCAGAGCCAGCTCTGGAATCATGGCAGTGCCTTGTACAATTAACCAGGGTACCAATACAATATTAGAAAAGGCTGATGGATTCACCAACACAGAAACAACTACTTCGACAGATTCCAGCACCAATACTTTGTTGAGCACTTCTGATAAGCAGACAAACACTGTGGCTGTGGAGTTGAAGACGGTGGCTGTCGGAGATGGTAGGGTCAAGGATATAAATACTGCTGCTAAAACTCGTTCCATTGGTATAGGGACTTTGCTTTCTACCACTGCTAGCTTTGATAAATCTTCTCTAACAAAGACCAAAGACTGTGGAGTAGGTCAGATCAGTATTCATGAGAACTATCTAGTTGGATTAAAAATGAGAAACATTGCCTGTGGTCCACCACCGGTTTCTCTTGCGCCACCCAGCACGAGAAGCATTGGTGTTGGGGATGATTCTGTGGATGATTCAGGGAACCCTGACACTGATAGTCCATTTCCTCTGCCTGAAATAAGGACCGGCCTGGACCATTACATTGAACGGGTTCAAAAGCTTGTTCAAGAACAGCAGATGCTCCTTGCTGAAAATTATGCTGAACTAGCAGACGCTTTTGGAGAACCTCACTCACAAATAGGCTCTCTCAATTCTCAGCTCATCAGCACTCTATCATCCATCAACACGGTCATGAAATATGCAAGCACAGAGGAACTGCGCAGCTTAGAGGTACCAAAACAATGCACAGACAAATCTACTGCAACAGGTAGGCAGAGTGTATTGAGTCTAAGCTGTTGTAGACCAGTCTGCCTTAAGCTGCAGCTTCTGAATATATGGGGCTTTGCAACTGCTTAGCATATGGTGTCTGGGAATTAGGAAAGTTGTTCTTTAATTCTTCAGAAGTTCACTAAATATCTTTACTTCTCTCTCACGAGAACAAGAAGGAGTTTGATAGCACCTTTTCAGCTAACCAATTTTATTTACAGGCATAAAATTTTATGAGCTACAGCCACCCATTAGGAGTTTTATGTCTTTTAATAAAATCGGTTAGCCGGAGAAAGGACGTACCAATCTCCTCATGATTTTGGGCTATCATATATCCTAATAACAGAGATGACATAAACCATCAATGCATGATATTTAAGTTAGCCAAAAAAAATGGATTTCACCTTTATTTAGAAAATGTTTCAAGATCTAGAAGATGATATAGCATAGAAGGGCAGGATGTTACTCAAAATTATGAGACTTACTTTAATATAGACTGAATAATGATTATACTGTGCACTTCTGTGAACCAGCAATATTTGTTTCCCTTGCCTTTTTTTGCTTTCCAAATTCCCAAAATGGCATGAATTTATTTGAAACCCTGCTATGTATAAAAAATGGTCTATTTTCAAAGTGTTGCTATGGATACAGGTACAAACTGTTCATACCAAATGTTAGTCTTTGTGTAAGAGATAAAAGATGCAGGCTTTGTCACTGTCTGTAATTTTTGGTATCTAATTAATAATACAGGTCCACATAAAATACTATACAACGTTAGGTTTTTGCAGGATTCATCTAAGCAGAGACAGCTAACAATTGCCTCATCCTCCTTTATAAGAATCCTTTTAACAACATCTTTGTACCTTTGCCTCTTTTCTCTTAGAGTCAACTTTGGTTACGTGAGCCATAGTACTCAAGAGAAGGGAAAAGAAGGTTCCCCCCCCCCTCAAATAATTGCTTTCAGACAGGGAGAACATCTGTAGTCTCAGAGTAGAGGCAGGTGCTATTGAAAAGCAAGGGTTCCAACCTCTGCAACTTTAAGACTTGTGGACTTAAAGCTGGCTGGGGAATTCTGGGAGTTGAAGTCCACAGGTCTTAAAGTTGCTAAGGTTGGACAACCCTGACCTAAAGAAAAAAGTCATTTCTGTGCTGCTGAGGATCAGGATTCTAGAAAGATTGGGCTGGACTGAGCTTTCTCCATTCTAGACTTCACCTGCATTTTTCTAAAGTCCTTGCTCTCGGACCTCCCCAAAAATGGCAGTGATTTTTCCTTCTCTTTCTCACTGCAGATAATCATATTCCTCAAGACTTATTTTCTTCCAACTCCTAATTACTTTTTTAAATTTCATCTTACAGTTAGTCCTTGACTTATGATCACAATTGAGCTCAAAAGTTCTGTTACTAGGCCAGACAGTTATTAAGTGAATTTAGCCCCCTTTTATGACCTTTCCTGCCGCAGTTGTTAAGTTGAATCACTGCAGTCAAGTTAGTAATATGGTTGTTAACTGAATCTGGCTTCCCCCATTGATTTTTGCTTGTCAGAAGGTCGCCAAAAGTGATCACATGACCCAAAACACACTGCAACCATCATAAATATGAGCCATTTACCAAGCATCCAAATTTTGTTCATGTGACGCAGTGATGCTGCAATTGTGGTAAGTGTGAAACACAGTTGTAAGTCACTTTTTTTCAGTGCCGTTGTAACTTCAAATGGTCACTAAATAAATGGTTGTAAGTCAAAGACTACCTATATTTCTATTTGATATTGTTCTCCCTTTTCACATTCTTCTCTCAGTATTCTAGCTCTTTCCCCTGATTCTGTCTTCATCCAACAATCTACAGTATTTGTTTGTAGTTTTTGCTGCAAGGAGAGAAGATGTATGTGAATGTTTGTGCTTTTATATGAAAGAGAGAACTGTGTGCCTGAGTGGTTTCTGTCTGGATGTCTTCATGGAATATCAATCTTTATGAAAAGCCTGCCTTCTTTTACAAGCAATTCATTTTAATCACTGTTACTTAATTCAGTCTTGTATGTTTATGTGGTCTCTGCCCTAATTGGAGAATGATGTCTAATAATTTGTTTACACTGCACAAAGGTTATGATAAATTAATTACTTGTACATAATTTTATACATGAGGTTGCCCCAAAATACTAATATACAAGAAAACGTTTCCCAAGAAGACCCACTTAAAATAATAAATAGGTGTTAGCATGCTGTGATTGTTGTCAACCCAGGTATGGTTATTGAGACTTCATCTCCATAGAGCTGAAAACATGGATCAGATGCTATTGGGCCATTTCTCTTCATTTCTCATGCTTTCCAAAAATGCGAAGGCAAATTTTACTCTTCTATGTAATGCCATCACTTTTAGTACAGGAGTAATACATAAACAATGGATTAGTTTAAGCCAAAATAACACTTTACTGATTTGTTCAGTACTTGACTTCTGGTTGTTGTTGTTGTTGTTTTTTTTGTTACTTAATTTGATGATGAAACCAGTAGTTTGGTAAATATTTTATTTATAAAGCAGTTTTTAAGAACAGGATTTAAGGGGCTGTGTAGGTTTTTTATTTTAAAATCTCAACAAGGAAAAAATAGTTTTCTTTGCTTTGGTCAAATGTAGCCAAAACAATTCCTTGAATACTGAAAATACTGTCTCTAGTTGTATTTTTCTTCTTTTTGTGCACAGACCTCATACTTTAATTAAAGGCTATAGAACAGTAGTTTCGTGTGTCAACCAAGATCTTTTGCAATCTGGGACTGTTTTGCAAGTTGCATTCCTATAATCCTGAAAATGTTTTCCTTTTTCCTGGTAAGGAAGTAGCCGCAGTGGAAACTTCTTGTTATCCATCTGCAATTGTTTAGGACATTGAACTAAACGACAAGCAAAACAAAATTGATGAATGGTTCTACCATTTATTGATGAGGAGAAAGTATGCAAGATAAATTCAACTTCCCCGGCTGCTTTTAGTGTTTTCCAGGAAGTGTTCTATAACTAGGATTTGGCATTCTGCTCCTTTTCACTATATTATTTGCAATAACCTTTTAATTTACTTTCCAATGTAGCCTTTTATGGTATGCCACACATATATCTACAAGAAGAAGCTAGAAATAATTATAACCAATATGATAAAGGAATATTGCATCTCCTTAATATTGAATGTTATGCTTAGGACAGAAGATTGACTGAAATTTTTAATCGTATTATTTATTTCCACCCACTCTGGTTCTCATATTGTAGCTTCTTGATGATAAACATTCAAGTAAACAAGCTGTATTGTGGGTTGCATTAAAAAGATGTAAAACAGCTGCCCCTTGTAATAAATTGTCACATTTTTAATGAAATTGTGTTTTTAAAAAAACATGCAGTTTTAAAAATTAATTAACGAAGTCTCAAATGTTATCATCTGAAATTATTTTAAATTCATATACCTCCCTTCTAGTGGCTGAAAAAATATGATGCAATTGTTATTTATATATTTGTAGATGAAAAATGTATTACTTTTATCCCTCATTAGAAACAAAAACAGGAAGGTTACTTTTGCTAGCTCAAGATGACTGACTTCCAAGAGGATTATCAAGTAAAAATTGTTTTAATGAATACTATACATTAGGGATGTCTAACCTTGAAAACTTTAAGATTTGTGGACTTCAACTACCAGAATTCCTCAGCCAACCATGTCTCAAATATTGGAATATTTGAATTTATGTATAGAAGAAACACTAACCCCCAAAAAATTATTTGACAAAATACAGTCTAATAATGCCTTTTTTTTTTTGGCAATGTAAGATATTAGTTCCACAAGGCAACACAGTAAAATGTGTCATCTAACTCCAGGCTCTTCAAAATTGAAGGAAATTGGGACCATAAATGAGGAGAAGACTGCAATAATTGGAATGAGACAGGACCAAAAGATTTTGACTTCCCAGGATAGCACATTATCTTCAATTAATCTTACAGATGACCAACTTGCTTCGGGGCTTTATGGTAATTCTGTTATACTATTATTTGTTACGTAATTTTTTTTAAAAAGATTGGTCATTTTCTAATTCTCATAGTATAGTTCTCAAGTGAAATGCTAAAAAGGTTAGATAATTCATGTAGAAAAATTGTAATTGGCCTGTAGAGAACTATGCTTATACTTGTGTGCTTTTAATATATTTGGTCTCTGTTCTCAAAGTAAAATATGCTGACTATAATTTATCATAATGTTGAAAAAAGAGTATATACACGGGACACAATCTAGTCTAATGTATCCCCATAACTTATGATGTGGACTGGGAAATTAGTATGCATTTTGTTAATGAAACATATTTTAGGTATATGTATAGCTTCTTGCACCTTTGTTTTTGATTTATTGTATTTGATTTATTGCCTGCTTATCTTGTATACCAATCTGTGCACAGTTTTGAACAGATATTTCAGTTGGCATTTAATTGCCTTTTTATTATATGATTCAGGAATTCTTTTTTTAAAAAGGGTTTATATTGTTCAGAAAGTTGGATATGTAATTTATACTCAGGAATTATTTTAATAGTCTAGGGTACATGTTCCATCTCTGCTCAATTTTTAAAAAATCCATATGTGGCTATGAAAAAATCATTTAGTTTATTGCTAAAGACAAGATAGTCAGTTTGTTGTAGCAGAATAGAAATTGGGAGAGCGTGAGTTCTAGTCCTGAGGCACAAAGTCACCTGGATAACTCACTCTTAGCCCTAGGAAGGAGCAGTGGCAATCATTTCTGACATTGCGCATACTGCAGATCCTATCAGCCACAGATTGTCAATTGGCAGGAACTAGAAGACAAGTTTTTTCTGCAGTAGCTCCTGCCTTATGGAATATTCTGCCCTGAGCGATTGGAATGGTCCCAGCCCTGTTGGCTTTTCACACAGCTTTAAAAAGCTGCTGTGTACTTGGGATGTACTTGGAATACTTGGAATGTATTAAGGGCCTAGTTACTTGGCTTTACCATTAGTTGATTAATTATCCAGCTGCTGTTTCTACTTACTTGTTTTGTAGATAATTTTATTGTTTTAATGTTTTAAAATTGTTTTATAATTTTAGAATTGTAAGCCGCCCAGAGTCACTTGGTACTGTTGGTGGCCATAGAAATGGAATGAATGAATAAATAAATAAATACATTATACCCAAAAAACTGCAGGAACAAGCCAAGGCAGTCACCATGAGTCAGTACTGATTTGAACACTCCTTCCCCCAAAGAAAACCTTGCTAAAATTTAAAGGCTGTTGTAAAGATGTGTGAACATGTGAGTGGGGTGGAGGCTTGCACCATCCAAACTTCCAAAAGCTTGACCAAGACGTTATCATATGTGGATTTCGATCCTTTGCATGAATAATGTATATAACAATGCTCAAAGGTGGAGATACAACTGGGAAAGGCTTGATCATATGGCCCAGTTGTGGTCTATGGGAGGTCTGAACTCTCTGTCCATAAGTTTTTTGCGCATTTTAAATTTGTCATTGGCCAGAATAGCTTAACTTCAGCATATTGACAGTGTTGATACAAATCTTTGTTAACATAATTTCTGTACTCTTTTCGGTAGTATGTGCAAATGATGGTATGTTGAAGTCCATCATGAAGAAAAAAGATGGGAAAAAAGATGAGAATACAAAGAAGAATTTGCAGTTTGTGGGTATTAATGGCGGGTAAGACCTTACAGTTCTGAAATTAGATTTCGTTCTCTTTTCCAAGTCTATGGAAGTAAAATTATAGTTATAAATTGATATTTGATCATAAAACTATAATATCATAAATTATTTGCTCCAAGGCATATATTTCATTGAAATTCTCAATATGTCTTGTGGGGAGAACAGTATATTTTCAGTCTATTTTCTCTCCACAAGACATGTTGAGATGATCCTTGATATCTTTATATGAACATAGTAGTTGCATAGGGGTAGTTTTAGTTTTCCTGATCTTCAGCAACAATATTTTGGGAGTGAAATATTTTAATCATAGGTTTTTTTCAATTGAGATTTTTGAGAATTTCTTAAAATGAGATTATACTTCTCTTTATCTACCATTTCCACATCTCCCACCAGACAAGCTGTAGTTTTAAAAATAGAATTGATTTTCTCAAACAAATATTTTCTTCTCAGTTCCAGAAGCAACTGAGAAATAAGAGATTATAATTTCTTTGAGAATTTTTTACACATCCTGGGGGAAAAAACTTTGCCTGATTATTTAATACGTAACATAAATCAGGTTTCTCATTACTCATTTGATGAATGATTGTACTTCCATAACTCTTGTGTTCTATCAGTCAGCTTATTAACATCATTTTGATCCTTTGCCTGATGAGCTTTGCCATTAATATAACTTTTAAAACATTGTGGAAAAAATGCCACAGATTTCCAGGTAATTCTCCAATTAAAACTATGAGCAAACTAGAGTTGGAAACCTAGTGTAGCCTTCCTGTAAAGACCCGTGGAAGAGAAATATTTAGAAACTGTTTTAAAAACATAAAGGGACAGAGGCATTCCTCAAGTCCTGGGGAAGGAGATGGTTTTAGGAGGAAACTTCTAACTCCTCCCAAACTCACTGAAGTAGAAAAAAAAAACAGGAAGAAAAGATGGTCACACTTGCAAGATTCTATTAATGTAGCCTCTCAGTGTATCAGTAAAACCTACTTCTAGTCTTTTTTGGAGTCTGTTTCTTGATCTGGACAAGCTCAAAGTGCTGACACTTCCCAAGGCTAGTATAATATGTAAGGCACTAAGCTGGAGAAAGCTGCGATGTGGCAAAGGAGTTGCTTTAACTCTAAATATGTATGTAATGATACATTAATAAAAAGCCATTTTATTTGCTAGCTATGAAACCACATCAAGTGATGATTCGAGTTCAGAAGAGAGTTCCTCATCAGAGTCTGATGATGAATGTGCCGGGAATGAGTACATTCAGATTGAAAATTCCAGCGTATTTGAAAGGGAACATCGATTAATTGGGAAAGATGTTAAATCTGTTCAAGAAGAAGAAATAATGCACGTTCAAGAGACTGAACCTGAGACTGTAGAAATCCATGAGAGGTATGAAATATTTTCTGCATCATGCAGAAATTAGTACATGTTTTGATTATTTAAAATTTGTCATAACACAAATTTGTCTTCACTTATGACCACAATTGAGCCTAAAAATTATGTTGTTAAGTGTGATGTTTGTTAAGTGAGTTTTGGCCCATTGTACAGTTTTCCTTCCATGATTGTTAAGTGAATGATTGCATTTTATAAGTTAGTAACACCGTTGTTAAGTGAATCTGGCTTCCCCATTGACTTTGCTTGTGTAAAGGTTGCAAAAGGTGATCACATGACCTTGGGACACAGCAACAGTCTTAAGTATGAGCCAGTTGCCAAGCATCTGAATTTTGATGCTACAAAGGTCATAAGTGTGAAAAGTGGTCATAGTAATTTTTTCAGTCCCATGGTAACTTTGAATGGTCATTAAATGAACTGTTGTAATTTGAGGACTACTTGTAGTTCTCAATAGGCCTATGTTTTAACTATTTTTTTAGCTAAGCAAGTTAAGGCCTGCATTCACAAAACAAAAGTTTAAGTTTCCAAATTGCTTCATATTTTAATAGAAAAACAGCTACTGAAATGTGTTTATAAATACAAAATTTATATGATAAATACAAAAAAAAATACAAAGTTGAGAACTATCAGTAATCTTTTAACTTCACATAATGCACATAGAAACCACTGCATTATCAGGAATATGGTGTATTTGAGAGCATTGAAAACTCAAAAAAATATTGAGATTGATATTCTTGACTACTTTTCTCAAACAGAGAAATAATTTGTATTGTTGTAGAGTCAATATTTATCAGGCCAATGTTGAGGTTTAGTACATGCATTTACTAACTTATGTAATCAGCATAATTTGGGCTTGCCCAGACATCCCACCAAAAAGCTAAACTGTTCACTGTATTTTAGTTTATTGACCCTTAACCAGTCCATTAATGCAGCCTGGCAGTGGTTCAGAACTTACATTCACACTTGTGGATTTGATGAAAAGGAGAAATAATTTAATATAAATTGGTGCCCATTCTCTTTAAATATGTGAAAGATTTTGCTCAGTAGCGTCATGATAGAGGGTAGGATGAAATGGAAGGATGGGAATCCTGAAATGTAAATATCATGAGACAAAGCAAAAATTCATAGGAAGCCACCAAGTTATGCTAGAGTGGCTATAAAGGTGTTCCTTTAGGGGTGGAAAAAATATCTAATTCATCTAGTGTTGTTGAAAATATGATATTCGAAAGGTGAACATCTCCTGCCAGTTAGCTCATTCTAAACTTACATAATTACAGCTTGAATGTCCTGAGGTAAGCCTTGGCAGAAGTTTACATTGTGATAAATAACTTTTGTAATATATATGTTAAGAAAGTACATTTTTCCTGATATCATAATAGGCCTGAATCTATGTATCTTCACAAATCTTCTGCAGAATTTTGTATTGCTTAAAAAAATAACAACGGGCAATATAATGATGGTTAAAAATAAAAAAAAATTGCGTGACATTGTTTTATATTGTTTGAAAGTTTGGGGTAAATGCTTTAATACCACTAGTTAATACCTAGGCTAGAGGATGGACTGTCTCCTCATCAGTTCCTCAATAAGATCCATGTTGTGTTCTTGAAATAAAATCCATAAAAATTCACTGTTTCTTTCAAGAGAAGCTCCCATACACTTCTGCAGCCAAAGTAGGTTGCATATTTTAGGAACTGGTAAAGAGTTTTTGCTCGGGTATATTTCCTCTAAATCAGGGGTCCCGACCCCCGGGCCGCGAACTGCTACTGGTCCGTGGCCTATTTGTAACCGGGCTGCACAAACAAGTGAAGCTTCATCTGTGCATGTGCCCCATCTAAGTAGCATGGAAGACCATTCTCCCCCGACCCCAGGTCTGTGGAAACATTGTCTTCCATGAAACCGGTCCCTCATGCCAAAAAGGTTGGGGACTGCTGCTCTAAATTTTAAAAAATAAAATCTAAACATCCCTCTTTGTCCCCAGATATGAACTGAGTGAAAAGATGCTGTCAGCATGTCATTTTTTGAAAAACAATATTGATGATCCAAAAGCCATGAGCAGCAAAGAAATAGTAAGTCTGAGTATTTTCTGTACTCCCATTAATCAAAAGGAAGAAGTTACTGCTACTTATCAACGATGTCAGTGAAAAACCAGCATAAAAATTCTCAAGTTTCATGTTACAAGTTTTTATATTCTGAATGGCTCATATAATTCATGAGTAGGGGAGAAGGCACATGTTCCTGGAGGTGGCAAATATGTTCTGTTTTATTTAAGTTTGTTTGTGCAAGAAAACCAACGGCTTCATCAATCCTGAACCATAATGGACAGCATATTTCAGTGCCAAGATTAGCAGACAGGCTGAAATAAAGGTATTTAATCCCTTCAATTAGCATAGCGTGGGCTTGTTTCTGTGGTGCTAATTTTAGCCTCCAATTCACTAGCCTTCCTCAAATTTGCTATGCTGGTAGGTGGTACAGGCAAAATATATACTAAAATGCATTGCACAGACTTGGCTAAAATCTCATTGCATTTAAAAGCAACAGTATAATCCACTTAGTCATGCTCTTGATCTGGATGCTGCTAACAAGTGTAAAAAATACTTAGGGTAGGAAGTTAATGTTCCACTTGAGTGTGAAAGTGTATCTGTTGTTTTGATGTGGAATGTGCTTCCCGTGTTACCAAAAATAGAAACATATAGTCTTTACATCTCTTCATTTTTGAAAGTGTGTTTGTGGTATGCAAAGAAATAGAGCTATTTGTTGAATTCTGTGTCTTCAAAGAATTCAAAATTAGGTATTTTCCTACAACTGATTATATACCTTTAAATGAGAAACTGTTCTATATATAGAAATAGAATTAAGTTCAATGATGTTTCAAGGCCATTTTCCAGGGCAAAACAAATATGTTTAATAGTTTTGAATTTGAATACGAAGGAAATAGAATCAAATACTTTCTCACAAGTTATAAAACAAATTTGGTTCAATTTAATATTACTGGCAGTATCAAACCATGATATATGTCTAGATACCAATTTCCAAAATAAATTATGGTAATCCTCTCATTACAGCTACATGTTTAGTGACCATTCAAAGTTACAGCAGCACTGAAAAGGATTATGACAGATTATCACATGACTGTTACAGCAGCCCTGTGGTCATGTGATCAAAATTAGGATACTTGGCAACTGACTCATATTTATGATGGCTGCAGTGTCCCTTGGCCATGTATCTTTTGCAACTTTCTGACAGCCAAAGTCCATGGAGAATTTTAATTTAACATTAACATTTAATGAGATAATTTCAATTTCATTTCCTACAGACCCTGCCATAGCATGGGAATAAGGCTAGGAAGAAGAAGAGATAATTTAATGGATAAGCTGTTAGAAAAGAGAATATCTTATCCCACTTTTTCCATTTGGTTTTTTTTTTGTATATTACAACCAATATACCGTATATACTCGAATATAAGTCGACCCGAATATAAGTCGAGGCACCCAATTTTACCACAAAAAACTGGGAAAACTTATTGACTCGAGTATAAGTCGAGGGTGGGAAATGCAGCAGCTACTGGTAAATTTCAAAAATAAAAATAGATACCAATAAAATTACATGAATTGAGGCATCAGTAGTTTAAATGTTTTTGAATATTTATTTCAAAGAAAAACAGTAAACTAGCTCTGTAAGTGGAAAAGAGAGCCAACAAAACCAATATGGTATCAACAATAACTTTAAAAGTACAAAAACCTTAGCTCAATCAGTAACCAAGCTAAACACAAGAGTTAAAATCCTTTAAAACTGGATTCCTCCTCATCATCTGTATGTCCAAACAGAGTCACCCTCTCCCTTGCAAGAAAAAAGCATGTGTATGCGCTGCATGTACATCCTGTTTTGGAGAGCCACCATCTCTTTCACAGCTCTCCCTCATGCCTCCATTGCATGTGCAGACATGCCACGGCTCAGTAGTAGGTCAACATACAGATGTCACACTAGGTTCCCTCCTCAAAAGGAACATCCAACCTTTCTTGAGAAGTACAAACTTCATCTGTTCAGGATTGTGGTGACAAAGGTGAAGGAGGATGGGGCTGAGAGAAGGGAAGGGAAGAAAAGATCATTGACAGGGAGAAAGACAGGGAGAAACACCTGGAAGTGTGAGCCCTCGAGTTTCCTTAGGGAAGACCAGACAACAAGGGGAGAGGAGAGGAGGAGGAGGAAGAGGAGAGTTTAAAAAAAAAAGAGTGGGAAGCCAACTCACGCGTGCCATCAAAGCCAGGGGGAAGTGGGGCTTTCTCTGCCTGCTGCCGCCAGAGGAGTGCGGGGAAAGGGGGTTCGTGCCGAGGCTCCGCAAGCGATTACCAGATTTGCAGCTCCGTTTGTTGGTGAAGCTGGAAGCGCGCAACGCAGGTGCTCGCGGGGCCCCCGGGCGCCCGTTAATGGGGAAGGAGAGGCCGCTTGGGGTCGCCAGGCTCAGGCAGCCTCCCCCGCCCCCTCCCCTAGCAGTGAAGAGCTGCTCCGGGGGCTCCCGCCACAGCGCAGCCAGGCACTTTGTCTCGATGCCCCCCGGAGCAGCTCTTCGCTGCTAGGCGAGGGGGTGGGGGAGCCTGGAAGTTTCTTTGCGAAGCTGGAAGCGCTCAACGCAGGAGCTCGCGGGGGCCCCGGGCGCCCGTTAATGGGGAAGAAGAGGCCGCTTGGGGTCGCCAGGCTCAGGCAGCCACCCCCTCCCCTAGCAGCGAAGAGCTTCTGCAGGGGCTCCCGCCATGGCACAGCCAGGCACTTTGTCTCGCTGCCCCCGGAGCAGCTCTTCGCTGCTAGGCTAGGGGGTGGGGGAGCCTGGCGGTTTCTTTGCGAAGCTGGAAGCGCGCAACACAGGAGCTCGCGGGGGCCCCGGGCGCCCATTAATGGGGAAGAAGAGGCCGCTTAGGGTCGCCTCCTCCAGACGAGCGCCCTGACGGGAGGCGATCGCAGCCACGATCAGAGACAGATCAAAGACAGAGACGAGGGGCGCCCCCGAAGAGCTCCGACTGCAGCGAAGGCGAGCGGCCACCACTTCCCCGGTGCGCGGCGGCAGGGCAACTCCTGGCGCAGACTGGCCTGAAGTCCGAGTGACTCGCTGAGCCCTGGAAACGGCCGGCCGAAAGACGAGAGGAGGACACCCGGGCGGCTGCCGCCCCTGGATCCCAACTGGAAAGACCCCGCCGCCGCCGCCGCCTCCCGCTCAGGCAGGGTCCCCATTCCCCTGGCCGGCCAGGGGCACAGCCGCTTCCCACTCCCGAACAGCCCGGGCGCCGCTAGTCAGCCTAGCTCAGCGCCCGGGGCAGCATTGCAGGCGCAGCCTTTTGCAGAGCTGCGCCGGGCTGCGCCTCACCTCACGTCCTCACCTCCTTCTCTCGCTCTTCTCGACTTGGCGGCGAGCGGCTCCTTTACCCGCCTGTTGTATGGGAGCTACCGCGCTCGCCTCCGGAGCAGCCGTCCACAGTTTCAGCCGGGGAGGGAGGGGGGCACAAAGCAGCCCAAACGCGTAGCAGTGGAAGGAAGGCGCGCTGGTGTGAGGAAGAGAGAGAGAGAAAGACACACACAAACACACACAGAGACAGACAGACAGACAGACACACACACACACACTCACTTCGCCACTTTGCACCTTGCAAATGCAAAATCCTGGGGTTTTTGCATTTGCAAGGTGCAAAGCGGCGGGGGCGGATCCCGCGTGCTGGAAAGGGCTTGACTGTATTACGGGGAGAGAGAGAGAGAGGGAAGCTGAGTGGAGCCGAAGCAACCTCGGCTCGCGTTGTTTTCTCAGCCTCGCTTTTGCCTTCTCCCTACATCTTCCCTCTGTTAAAATCCCCCCCCTCCCCACACACAGAGGGGAATCTGACTCGAGTATAAGCCGAGGGCGGTTTTTTCAGCACAAAAAATGGGCTGAAAAACTCGGCTTATACTCGAGTATATACGGTAATTACTGCAAAAACAATCTTTGCGATGTTGTGTGGGAATTATAAAACTGAAATTCCAATATAGTTGGAAGGAACCAAATTTGAAATGCCTGATCTAGCCAGTTAAAAAAAAATGTAGTGATTATGCACATAATAGAATATGATGCTTTATTGATTAGCCAAGAGTCCGTATAAAAACACAAAATATGAGATAAGACAATATATAACAGAATAAAAGGCAAAGTTAACAGAAACTACAATTCATATTTATGTTTTACCCCAATCAGATCCATGTATGTCGTTTTTAATTGTACAGAACTATTTTATGAGTTTATAATGATAGCTTTTATTAGGATGTCATATAATTGGAAAAAATATAATTTTTGGAAGATGTCAGGAAGGATTAAATTGAGCGACTTGATAAGAATGAGAGAAAATACAACAGAAAATATATTAGAATACATGATGATACCAGTACATTTAAGGTTTATATGTTGCAAATATATCTTTTCAAGAAAATGTCTTTATATTTTATGTTCATTATATTTAATGTTTTAAGGGTAGATTCTCTGGAAGAAAATCTGAACTATGTTGTCACCAATTGGGCACATAATCAAGCAATCGGTCAATACTGACTGTTAAGTTTATATAGATTTCTAGTAAGATATTTTCAAACAAATACCAGAAATTATAACAAGTAAAACAATTAAATACAGCATACAAAAATCTATGGAAGTTTAGAATAGGAATCCCCATTTTTTTTGCCCATTTTCTATATTTGAAATTGGAATATTCTTACAAAACTATAATTGCAGTCAACAAACAAAAAATACCATTGGAACACAAACAAAGCAATGGGCGGCACCATTTGCCATGGCTGTGTCTTGTCCCTGGGGAGAAAGTTGGGCACCTGGGCTTAGAATAGTTTGTTTTTAATGTGTGTGGGGAGGGGGAAATGCTGGTTTTCATGTACTTTATTTTTCCTGTGAGGGTGAAATAACTTATAAGCAGAGCTTTGTTTTGAAGCTTTTTATGTTTGATTTTGGCAGAGATTTTGTTTAAATACCATCCAGCATGAGTGGTTTCGTATATCGAGCCAAAAATCAGCTATTGCTGCCATGGTTGGGGACTACATAACAACTTTTGAAGAGGCTTCTCCTGCCGTCCTTAAGCAAATCATCAACATGGCAGATGGAAATGGCAACACGGCTCTTCATTACAGTGTCTCCCATTCAAACTTTGAAATTGTGAAACTGCTTTTAGATGCAAGTAAGTTGGCTAATCTGAATTTTGGGTGGTTCCTTGTATATGTTGTATCTAGAACCAGCAGAATATTATGTTCAGTTGGCCTCTAAATATAGGAAGCTTTAATAATAATTTGTCATATATTCAAATGAATTAAACTGATTTTGCATTGGAGCTGTTGTTCCTTCGGAAATCCTTTCTTTAATTGCTAAGAATTCTGTTCCTAACTACAGTACTTTTTTAGTGATGATAAGGCCCTTCAAACAAATACCATTCTTTGACACCTCTAAGCCATTGAGTTAAATACATACAAATATGTCATTTCTGGAAGAAATGTGAAAAGCATTGCTAAAATATATATGTAAGGGTGTAGAATAAAATGCAGTGTTTTTTTTTAAATATAAAGTTACATACTGTTGATTTGTTTATGAGATCTTCCCTACTAAGACTTCTCTGTGTACCTGAAATTCGGGCCAAAAACTGTTACTTGTGGCAGTTCATAGAATTTTAGAATAATTGTCTTTAAGTTTACTGTCTGCAGCCATTGCATAAACTGGGGCTTTGTGCCCTCTTTCCAGCCCTCCTATCATTCAAACTATAAAGAGAGAGTTGTTCTCTCTACTTGGCCGAAGAACCATTCCTGTCTCTCTTTTCCCCTTTGCAAATTCTTCTGAATCATCTTCATTATGTAAGCAATTGCTACACTTGGAAAAGACTGCTCTGATAATAGTTGATTCAGTTCCTTTGCACAATTGTGTCTTCTGAGCTTTCAACTTTCTCAAGAGATTCTCTCATTGATCTTTTTTTGCAGATGTCTGTAATGTAAATCACCAGAACAAGGCTGGCTATACACCGATTATGCTGGCTGCCCTTGCAGCTGTAGAGGCAGAAAAAGACATGAAAATAGTGGAAGACCTCTTTGCCTGCGGAGACGTGAATGCAAAAGCTAGCCAGGTTGGTCTGCTGCTATCAATCTCAGTCATTCAGAGGCTGGAAGATGCTCCCTGGAAAAATAAAAGAGCCTTTCCTAAGATGCCACCACTGGTCATGCAGGGGGAAGGGGACATTTGGGGGGGGGGGGAATTGTGACAGCTGGGGTAATACCTGCTTTAGGAAGGCTACAAGAGAAATAGAATAATCTTGCTTGTAAATACAATAATTCCATCATATCTTTTTTAAAAAAAGATTTAGAGTAATTTCCCAACCTATGCATTTTGTTGCCTGACATTGAAAGAAATCATACATTTCAACTATAGTTTTGGGGCAGGGGGAAATCCTTTGGCTTTACTTGCAATTTTCCTTTACTGTTTTCAGAGAAGATACGTAATGACTAAAATTAGTGAAACTGTAGCTATGCAAATCCATGGCTTAATAAGATGTGCTTCATACGTTTGTATTGATACTATTGGGAGACGTCCAAAACATTTCTCAAGGGGAACATCAAGTAATGTCTTTTAGATAAGAACCTCATAATATATCCTGTTCAGAAAACCTTTTTTCACTGGAGGCCTAACGTTGCACAAAACAGTACAATTTGAAATCTAAAGTACAAGATCCTGATTGGTATCTATGATTAATTTGTTTAATATTATCTAGAAAACTTCACTTTGAGTTTTTCTTTAAAAGTACATTTAGAAAGAAACCAAATGAATGGTCATCCATGAACATTATTAATATAAACTCTTTAAAATGCTGAGGAATGAATTGCCTTATAGGAAGCCTTAGAGTAGACCAAGAAATGGCTGCCTATCCAGAACTGAGCAGAGTTTGTATGAAACCCTGATATTACATATCTATAAGTATGCATGACAGACAGATCCACATTTAATAATATGATGATCTTTAATTGGGTGTGCAAAAATATAGGTGCTGATGTTCTCTGTTCAGTAGAATTATCTGTGAAATTCTGTTCGCAAAATGAGAGGGGCTCTCCTCTGGTTTTGGTTTTTTTTCCCCACTATGCAGGCTGGTCAGACTGCTCTGATGCTTGCTGTGAGCCACGGGCGAATAGACATGGTGAAAGCTCTGTTGGCTTGTGGTGCAGATGTCAACATTCAAGATGATGAGGGCTCCACTGCTTTGATGTGTGCAAGTGAACATGGACATGTGGAGATAGTCAAACTTTTGTTAGCTCAGCCTGGATGTAATGGTACCCTGGAAGATAATGTGAGTTGTTTCTTTATTATTTGCATTCCACCCTTATTTTGTATAATTCAGGGCTGGGTACAAAATGCTCCTTATCTCCTACTTTTCCCACAGTAATAAAGTTTGTGTGGTGAATTGGGTTGCAAGAACCACTGCCAGTTTTCATATTAAGGGATAACTAGATAGAGCTCAAGATCTTCCAATTGCTAGTCCTGCATCTTAACCGCGATACCACACTGGCTCTCAGTTGCCTCCACACACTGCCTGCCATTATTTCATCACATTTCACGTCATCATGGCTGAAACTGTTTTAGGGTAGAAGTAAGTAGACTGAAAATATGCATCAGATGTGCTTGAAATCCAACAGTCATTAAATACTTGAATTCTGCTTGGTTGCCAGTTACATGCAAAGGCACCTTGCATTTGAATCTGAAGCAAATAGAGATGCTTTGAATCTGTTTTCTCTGGAATATGCTATTTATCTGATATGCTATTAATCAGTGGATTAATGGAAACTAGCATTTTTAATAATGATACTATAGTTTTTTCCAGCAATAACTTTTTAAAAAATTCTGCAGAGATTTCTTTTGACCAAGGCATAATTCATCAGAAACCCATGTTATGAAGAACAAACTCTGATCATTTTTTTCCATAGGAAATGTGCCCTTTAGCACTGTCATACCTATCGTATTATTAATTTAATTCAACCTAGTCCCTTAAAAATATCCATGGCTTCACATATTTTTCCTAAGTTTGAATATTGGCTCAGTGTGTTCAGTGACACATACCACAATACATCTCTTGCTGCTTTTTAATCAGCATATCCATTTTTAATAGATAAAGATATTCTACTAAATTTAGATGAAGCTCAGATCATGTGTTAGGTCACAGTTGTTTGATAGATGATAGAGAGGGAGGTTAAGGCTGAAATAAAAATAAATGCTTTATTAAAACAATGTTTTAATTATATGGAGGCTTTAATTATATTCAGCTCCAATGTACCATAGCTTTTCTTTTCAAAGTACAAGTCATATATGCTAATAAAAAACAGCTCTTTAGAATAGAATATAATAGAATTCTTTATTGGCCAAGTGTGATTGGACACACAAGTAATTTGTCTCAATATGCATAAAAGAAAAGACACACTGGAAGTTAAACATAGGTTTCATTTAATGGGAGTTATCACAATCAGTGTTTCTATTTTTTTAATTTAAGATTTTGTTTTCTATTTTTTCCTTGCTCTTACTGCATTAAATTAGTGTTCTTTTCTCTGGGAAACAGAATTATTTGCAAAGCTTTTATAGTAATAATCCAGCAATCTGGTTGGGAGAAATTTGAAACCCATGGTGACTGCTGAGTTGCTTCATAAAACAAATCACAGCATTTTACCTCTTAGTTAAAATTAAGTGGGTTTTTTTTTTTATCAAATTTTATTATTTTTACAAAAACAATACACAAACAATCAAGGCATAGCAACTTAAGAAATCTTTTCTAAAAAACAAAACAAAACCCAAAAGAACATACAAAAGAATTCCAAATTGTAATATAGATATTTACGTTATCTGTTTAACTTCATATCTTATCCCAACTTCTCCTTTTCATTCTAATTATCCAAATTATATTTCTTGCTAATTAAAATTTTATTGCCTTTCATAAACATACAAAACATAGAACATAGAGAAAAAACCTAAAACATCTTTTCTGAAGGCTGCTTGATCCCGGGTTGAGACTCTTCACACAGACACAAATTCAAACATCATATTCACTTTATGTATCCTTCCATATCTTATTACCATTTTCAGTTTTCTATATAGCTTCTTCCCTCTTTTATCTCTCTTAATTTTATTTTATTTATCTTATCTCAATTCAGTTCATAATACTTATCATTCTTTGTCTGTTCTGTTTCCAGCTATCCATTCATCTTTTTTCTTTTAATATACTTCTCCTGTACACTGATTGGAGTGACGCCTTTAACTCATTGCCCTAACTTAAAATTACTTAATATAACACTTAATTTATCTTGGGATTCTGTTTAGTACATTCTAAAGTTACACAATAACTTTTATAAGAAGGGTAAAAACACATCAATAACTAAATAAAATCCTATATAACCACTATCTATATCATTAAAAAAAAACTAATCATATATATTAATACTCATTTATATCTTAAGCATTTTACTCTAGATACACATATAAAAACACAATCTTATCTACCTTCCAGAATCCCCCCCCTTTTTTTTTTTCAATTAGATTCACCCATTGTCTCTAAATAGGCTTTGTTTCTTTAAATCTTGCTTCCCACCATTAAGGCTTCTCATCCCCTCCTTTCTCTCTTGCTTATTCTTCTCCTTGCCCTTTTTACCCCTTTGTCTCTCCTCCTCCCTTTTCTTACTCCCTTTCCTTTGCTTTCTAACCTTGCATCCACCTTTCCTCTCATTTTCCTCTTTTTTGGTTGTTTTTTCAAACCTTAAAATCCCCTTTTTCTTATCCTCTTTCTCTTCCTCCCCGGAAAAAATCCATTGTTCATCAAAGATGGCTTCTTCTTCCTCTTCTTCTTTGTCCCAGTCATTCTGCTGCATAGTCAGCTTTTCATAAGTGCATACCGCCATTTCTAAAAATTGAAATAGAGTGCCCAAAGTATCTTTTCCATCTTGTTCTTCCTTTTTATATTTTTGAAATTCAGTCTTTAGTTCATCCACAAGCGATGCCATCATGAAGAGAGAAACTTTTTCCAAAACAACCACCCAAGTATTTTTAATCAAGAATAATTCCAAAAAGATTCCAAAGTTAATACTTTTTTTCTTTCTTCTACTTCTCTTTCTGGGGTTAATGTTTAATCAAAGAGGTCCAATTACAATATATCTTTCTTTAGAATTCTAGGCAATCTCCTCCTTTTTCAACTTCTGCTCCAATTTTTTTTTCCTCTCCCTTCCCACTTACAACAACAATTTTTTTTTAAATGTTCAGAAATCCATACCTCCAATAAGGGTTTTCCGATTTCTTAAATTATTCAATCCAATGTCCAAAAAATCCTTTGTCCCTTGGCTTTAACTTTCAAAATAATTCACCTTCAGTGCCCAAATAAATTTCAAATCTTCATCTGCTGTTTCTATGGGATGGGAGAGTGAAGAAAAAAAAAGTTTCTTCCCTTTAACAGCTTTCTCCGCCACTTTCCGATCTTCTTAGGGAATAGAATTAATCTTCCAGCAATTCAAATGATTCAATTCCAGAGTGTTTAAGAGTTGTTGATTGACCCGGCTCAGCCAGCACTTTCACTTTCCTTGCTTCCTCCAGCGCAATCTTACCCGGTTGCTGGCTTCTTTGTGGTGGCCATTACTGACCGCTGCTCCACCACCTCGGGAAAAAGGGGTTTTTCCGGACGAGGAGGGGGTCTGCGACACCCCCAACCCCCTGTCCAGCTCCCCTCTCTCTTCGGCTGCCTCTACAGGGCAGCCATATCCCCCTGACCCATTTGGATCGGAGGCATCTCGGCGGCAAGCGCAGCAGGAATCGTGGACAGTCGCGAATTCCTGCTGCCACCGAAGCCACGCGGAACCGGAACCAAAATTAAGTGGGTTTTTTTAAGGACTATTATTGTGGCTGATTTATATTATGGATTTCAAAAAAATAATATGCACATTTTCTTCAAAATATGCTAGCATTGTAACTCTTAGTCATAACAACAGGGAACTCTGGGAGGTGTAGATTTAATGCCAGGTTGGGGAAGTGATTTATTTATTAAGTGCAATCACTGATGTACAAATGTAGTTTAAATAAACCATATGCGTACATGCACATGCAATGCAATACAATATGAGAGATAATATATTAAATTAAAATAAAACCACAACAAACTCACCATAAGAAAGAACCATAGACTTTCAGTGGGATAGATTTATAATTCAGTATCTAAAGAAGCTAACCTGCTAACTGCTTCTGGTATGGCTGCAGTGAAATCATCCCAGGTACCTGGAAATTTCCTGAGGGGACATTCTTGAACTATGAGGAAGCAATGCTCTAAAAAGACAGACATGTTTTTAATCTTATTTATTTTCTTTTTCTTAAGGATGGCAGCACAGCACTTTCAATAGCCCTTGATGCAGGGCACAAAGATATTGCTGTTCTCCTCTACGCTCACGTAAACTTTTCCAAAACTCAGTCCCCGGTGAGTGGCATAAGTCGTATTCCATGTACTCTACAGTTGATGCAACCACTAGTATATATGGCTGTGTGTTAAGAGGATTTCTGACTCTTAGGAGGTCCAGTCTTCCACCCGCAGGCTAGAAGCTGCTAGGTGATGTTCTTGATAGGTGTCTTTGCTGTCGTGGTTATTTACGCTTGAGCTATTTCAATGTATCTGTTCTATTAGTTGGAACAGATCAGAGGAGATACAGTTGATTGGTAGGAAACTAAGAGAAGCAGGAATGAGTTATAAATCTTATCTCTTGGGGGGGGGGGATCATGTGTTCTTCAATCCAGATTACAAAAAGGATCAGAAATCTGTTCTTGTCCCTTTTCTACTGCAATTTTTCCCCCGTCATCTTCTATTTCTGGAATTGTATCTTTGCAAAACCAACTCCCTCTTGAAAGCATGTGTTGTATATCTCTAAGTGTATACTTAGCAGAATAGCAGTGATTCAGCACAGTCATTCAAACTACTGAATGATTCTGTGACTTTGTGTTCTAACCTTAACTAATACCCCTTTTCCCCCTTTTCTTTTCAGGGAACTCCAAGGCTTGGAAGAAAGCCTTCCCCCAGTCCTACTCACAGAAGCTCATTTGATTGCTAAGGCACAGAGATGTATTAAAAACTGCCACATCCCCTAAGCTGCTAGTGATTACTGTTTTACAGTGACAGATATTGAATGTAATCATCATGTGCCTGTACTCACCAGCAAACTGAAAGCAAATATTTAGAGCTAGAGTAACATCTGTCAGAAAGAGGTTAAGAAGCGTCCTTGTGGATAAGGCAGAGTTTACACATGGTGTAAATTGTGTCAGTTGATACTTCAGATTCATCCTCACTACTCAGATTGAACAAACTCATCCATACAGCAGAAACTTTTTAGGTTTCTAATAAGGTGAAAGAATCTGATGTGATTACAGTTTGCTGAATGGATGACTTGCTGTATGGGAACAGCTGTCATAAAGGGAAGGTTTTCTGCTGCACCATAAGTCATATTACACCCTAAAGCCCTTTTTGCTCCTATTTTCAGCTCCCAGAAAATAGCCTATCTTTGCTGCTGAATATATCTTGCTGTTACCTAAATACAGTTATTTAAGCTAGCTATTTGGTTATGACTCTTCTGTATTACTTTGTAAAGGTATGTTCTCTCTCTATATTTATATTTGCTACTGTTGGGATGTTGGCAAGAACTCTTTTATTATACATGTCATTCCAAAATGATTCTGATTGTTGTTTGAATGCTTTTTTATTTAAAAAGGGATCATTGCTTACATTTGCCCTTTGGAATGTCAGCTGGTGGCTTCATGGCTTAAACAATAGAAGATAGATCACTATGGCCTGAATTGGCTAAATAAATTGTTGCTACCGTTTTGTGTAGCTTTTCTATAACAGTCAGTCAGTATTTTTGACACTTTGAATTCCAACATAACCAAAATAATACTTTACACATAATTATTAATATTATATTTTTATTAATTCCATGATCTCTAAGATGTTGGAAGATGCTGTTCTCTAGTGAATGCAAATGTAGTTCTTGCCGCCTAGAATGCTTATTTTCTTGCCTTGTTCTCTGCATCATATGCATTTTAACGTTTGAAGTGCCTTAGATTCTTGCCATATTTTCAAAATAAAAAATTCTTTAGCTTATTATATGCATTTATATGGGTTTTTTATTGTTGGTTTTTTAATTTTATTTTATGGAACTTGAAAACCAGGAAAACTTTTTTAAAACTTCTGTTTGGTTTACACTGTATCAATAATATACATTAAATTTGAGAGCTAGAAACTACAGTTTAAAAGGAATTTGAATGCATCAGAGTCCTGTACTTTAACAGATAAAAATAAAAGCATTTCATTAATATTTTCCAAAATCCAAATGAATTGACATTTTAACATTTAATTTTCATAGAACCATGTAAAACAGACAAAAGTAAAACTAAAGGGGAAGCACTAGAACATTGGTTCAGGAAAAATATGTGACATAGATGTATTGAATCAATTGCAAAATATTAGTTGAAATCAACAATAGCCAATTTACTGAGGAGCACCCAAAAATTATTCCAGAATATTATTCCAATTACTGAATACAACAGAAGAGAAATATCCAGACATTTTACAGACTATAGTCTACAGTGATATCCCTTCTCTAATCTCATGTCTAGATGGTCTCTTGACAAGGTGCCCAGGAAGACACAGCTGCAAATCTACTTTTTCCCACCGAACTTTCAGTTATGCATATTAGCCTATTTCCTTCATCTACAATGAAATCATAGGTAAAGGTTTCCCTCACACATACGTGCTAATCGTTTCCAGCTCTAGGGGGCAATATTCATCTCCGTTACAAAGCTGAAGAACCAGTGCTGTCTGAAGAAGTCTCCGTGGTCATGTGGCCGGCATGATTAAACGCCGAAGGCGCTATAGAACACTTACCAAAGTGGTCCCTATTTTTCTACTTGCATTTTTTACATGCTTTCGAACTGCTAGGTTGGCAGAAGCTGGGACAAGTAATGGGAGCTCACTCCGTTACATAGCACTATGGATTTGAACTGCTGACCTTTTTGATCAAAAAGCTCAGGGTCTTAGCCACTGAGCCACCGCGTCCCCTTACAGTTAAATCATAGCTAATAGCTTTTATTGTGAGTTGACTTAGCATTCACCATCACGGGTCTAGGACAACTTTCCACCATGGTACAACTCAATGCTGCATTAATAATTTCATGCAGGTACTTTTATTATTGGAGACCACATTTTTGCCTAAATTATTGTTAACACTAGTATTTCTGGATTGCCTTTCATTATTTCATTATTATTGGCCATGATTCTGTTGAAATTAATTTAACTTTTATATTTGTTGAATTATCCCACAACAAGTTATCCCATCCCACGCTATCACTACCAACAAATTAAAGGGCAAGCTTACTACAGTAACCAGTAATCACTCAGATGGGAAATTAAACAATATAAAATAATTCTATCCCTTCCTTATTTTAGTAATCCTCAACACCATAACTTTTTCTACCTAAGATGACATCAAAGTGATTGTGTGGCAGAGATGTCATTGTTTCCTGTATGTTTATACAAAGATGGAAACGCAATACCAGTCAAATACAAGTACTGTTTTTCATTGTAACATGACGTCTCCTCAGAATTCATAGGAAGAAAAATAATCCCAATTTTAAAACCCAATTGCTTCCTACAGCTAGTTTCTCACTAGTTTTGTTTGATGACTGCAGTGTAAACACATCGAAAACTCGAATCAGAACAACACACCAAAAAATAAACAAGATATACTGAAAGATTTCTATTTCACATCTGTCCTTCCAAAAGCAATTAGGACACATATAGTATTTGGAAGGACAGATACAGTTAGTTTGGTCTAACTCTGTCCTGAGTTAGAAGGTCTTCATTGTATGTGTTTTAAAATGTCATTTTATTAATGTTCTAAGTCATGTTTTAATTGGTAGAATTAAACTATTTTGAGATTTGTACATAGCTTATACCAATGTTTCAAACTCAGCATCTTTTAAATGTGTGGAATTCAACTCCCAGTATTGCCAATGCTGTCTGGGGAATTCTGGAAGTCCACACATCTTAAAGTTGGTTGAGAAACACTGGGTTATGCAAATGCTTTCCATGAAGAAATTCATCCAATGCTGTCGGGAAAGCAAGCCTCATAAAATTAAAAAAAGCTTTTTTTTTTTTAAAGCTAAACCACTGTACAGTAGTTGCTAAAGAAGAAACAATTAGCTGGTTTCTCTTTCCATTAAAAGCAATGCGGGGTTTAATAATGCAAGTTACCTATGTAGTAAAACACAAAATAAAATAGTTTTCTGTCTGTCTTGATAATTTCTAGTAAGGGATCTAAAGACGATTGAAGTCCTAAGATTCACATATGAGCAAAATACATGCCCGGTTTCCTATCGGACTATATGCATATTATGGTAACATTATATGATGATTAGTTGTACTTTTTCACCTCTGTATCCCCTTTTAAGTAATTGTTTATTATGGAGACACCTTTCCGGTCATTCTGGGACAAGGGTGCAGGTGCCTATATATGGTACAAAGATGAGATATGTAGCAGCATTTAAAATGGCAGCATTTTTCTGTTTGCCACTTAACTGTGAAGATTCTTCCAACCACATATGAGCAAAATACAGTATATGCTTTATTTAGAAGGGATTTGTGGCCAGTAGCACCCTGGAGTTTCCTCAGGAAGGAAATGGCTAATCATAGGTTGTCTGTTTGCTTATTTAAGCACAGCAGCAATTTTCAAGACCCAGTTGCTCAAGGGTTTTAATCCAGAGCCCTTACCAAGCATACAGCAACATTGTGCTGCAACGAAGAGTCAATAAACTTGCAAGAGTTGCCAAGAAATTCTTCTGAAACTGAAGAACACATCTGAACAATTTGGACATAACATAGAAACAATAATATCAAAATATGGGTATATTGGGCATTTATTTGGCACAAATTACTTGAAATTTGGCACATAAATATAACTACTCTCTCCATTTTGAAACCTAACGTACCTACCTTCATTGAAGTTAACCCTCCCTCTATACAAGATGTCTTGTCTGGAAATTTAAGTATTATATTAAAAATCAAATGGTATGGTAGTCTGCAGAAGTAGAAATTTTTTCCTGATGATGTAATCAACTTTTAAGCCTGGGCAAATATTTAACAACTGCATGGTGAGGAATCATGAAAGGTCAATTATTAGCATTATGAAATGAAGAAAGTGAATGTGGCAACACCAGAAGACAGAAGAGAAGACAAAGAATTTGACGATCACAAAGTAACATGACTTGAAAATCAAAATGAAAGATTATGGCATAAACCAGCCGTGATGGTCCCACTGATAAGGATTAGAGTCCAGAGAACGGCACAGTCATCACAGTCTTAATTCACAAAAGGTTTATCAAGATAAATTTAGGAAATAATTGGATAGCTCTAGGGCATCTTTCACTTCTTGAATATGTAACAAAATTATAATTAAAATAATCCTAGTATTTATAAATCACAGAATTGAAAAAGTATACAGCTTACGAAAAAGTACATTAGAACACCTAAAATACAGTTAGGACCTTTTGGAAACCATTGAAGTAGCTATAATTGCTAAAAGATTTCCCCAAAGGATTGCTAAATCTGGACTACTGGCAGGATAGTAAATGACTTTATTTTAGCAAAATGTCAACACCCTTTAGTCTTAATCTGTTCCAAAGGGAAAAGTACTGTCAAACAGTACCCATTTCCCCAAGGAGAAGGGAGACCCCTGCTGGTGAACATCAGGAAGGAGATGTTAAAAGAAAATGTAACCCTGTGAATGTTTCCTCCATGTCACCATTATTTTATTAGACAGATATATTTACCCATTAATTGCTATGCCAAAAGATAATGGTGCCCATGTCTCTCCGAGAATGTGTGAATATATTTCTAGATCGGCAATATATGCTGATGGGGCCTTTACGAAGCCATAGTCTAAAATACTCACAGTGTATTGTTTGTAGATCCATACATGTCTCTTTGAGCCTTTCTGGTTCTCAATTTATCCTGGGTATGAGATTTCTAATACTCACATAGGGAGAATCTTATGGGGTTAGTTATCATATTTGCCAATTTTTTTAAAAAACAGGATTTGCCTGGCCCAATGTTCTTCTCTGCAAATTTTCAGCATTGTGAACCACACTGGGTGAAATCCAAAGGCAGCTTCTTAAATGTCATAGGCGTTATTTTCTGTATTCCATCTTATATAGGTCTCTTTGACAGCTAGAGATTCAAATAGGAGAGGCTACTATTCCTGGAGGAAATCTATCTGCGTGGCTGCTAAGAGTTGACACCGATTTAAGGGTGTATAATCCAATTGGATTGCTAATCTGAAAAGCAGGATAAATATGCTTAGAGCATCAGCATCTGTTCCAAATGCCACAAGAAAGATGTGACAATGACGTTTGTTTGTTTGCTTCTCTGTCTTGTTAGATCTCAAGGCTCAGGGCAGCAAAGGGTAGATGATTTTTAAAAAAAATGTTTTAAATCCTGTTTACTGATGTAGACTTTACTGAATATCTGATTATAATCCTTTCTATTTTAATGTAAGGTAATAGCATGGTAGAACAGGGAGCACTGTCTAATATGTATTCAGAAAGGACTTGTTTTCTGATTAAATTTTTCCCTGCATATAGGATTTATCTTCTAATTGGAACAGACAAGATAAAAATACAGCTAGTTAAAATACTGTTCATCTCTCTCTCTCTCTCTCATCATGCTAGGGATGATAACGTTACCCTTCCTTCACACAGTCATAAAAATACAGATTTTTAAATGATAGCAAGTTTCATAGTGAAGAGTGCTAACTATTTAATTAAACATAGTGGTGTTTTAAATATTCTTTTTATACACTCAGAATGAGTTCCTGAGCCATGAGGAAAATTTACTTTTTTTTTCTTGCTTAGAGCTTATTAATACAATTTACAATTAAATCAATCTTTAATTCTTTCTTTTTTGAATGTTTACATGTTTTTTTGCTACTGTGCCCATTTTACAGATAGAAGAGTAAATGGGAAGGAACGATTATTGAAAATCAATAAGGATTTATTGCCTACCTTTTTACACAGAATAATAATCTCAGTGAATAGCAATTAAATTAACAGTCTTAATTTCTTTTGTCAAAAAAATGAACTAGGAACAGCATTGCCAAGCATTCTATTTTCAAGGAAAATAGAGGAAGGAAAGCTTTCCTTTGATTTTGACTATGAATATATAGCAAAAGGTACACACACACGTGTGTACAAACACATACAGTAAAATAAAATTTAACTTTATTAAATGTGTAAGATAGGGCACAAGACACAGATATAATGAAGATAAGATACAAAAAGCTAAAATAAAAAAACTACAACAACTCCCAGTACAATTCTAACTTGGGGTGGTTGACTATGGCTCCTTTACAGCCTGGCTCAGGAATTCTGTGAGTTGAAATCCCCAGGTCATAAAGGGTCATAGGTGCTCATCCCTGTTCTAACTGTAGCTGAATAACTAAACTGAATAAATACAAGGCTGCATGGCAAAATCCCAGAATCATCCATATTATTGAAGACTGGAGCCAAAATTAATGCATGAAATACACGATTAGCAGGAAATTACAGCGGGAAAGCCAAGCTGAGGCTACCACTCACAATCTCAGAAGTTTCTACACTGGTGGGGAGAGAATGGGAAGCAGAGAGGGAGAATGTGTAATCCTAACATGGTAGGATATAATTATGTCATAGCGCTCATTGAAACTTGGTGGGGTGACACAAATGATAGGAATGTCATCCTGGAAAGCTAGCACTAACACAGTCCCCTTCAGTGGATGTCTTCATAGGAGAAGCTTCATACGAGAAGTCCCAATGCTTGAACCCAGTGCCTAACCACACTGATCATAGCTAATTAAGCAGCCATACTGAATGCAGGTCAGGAGAAATGTGTATTGGCATTAAGCAGCCAGAGTGGTTTAACTCATGTATCGTGTGAACAATGGTTGGATATAGATCAGAGGTGGTATTCAGCAGGTTCTGACCAGTTCTGGAGAACCAGTAGTGGAAATTTTGAGTCATTCGGAGAACCAGCAAATACCTCTGATTGGAGATTTTACAGTGTCCTTCCCCTGCCACACCCACTAAGCCACACCCACAGAACTGATAGTAAAAATTTTTTGAATCCCACCACTGATACAGATATTGTTCCACATTTCAGTATGACTTACTTTGACTCTGACATGTATAGGTAGGCTTCTTTATCTGTTTTTTATTCACAAATATGCAGAAAAGACCAAATACCAAGAGGCGTGTCCATAGGCACCCTGACACCACCCGATGTCAGACTGAAAATGTATAGCGTAGTACTAAGTGTGAGTCCAGCTTTTGTGGCTTAGATGACAAGCTAGGATTAAACAAAGCATAGCTTGGCAGGATTGTTTTATCAGGGTAAAGAGGGAATAAATGAAATAGGCTCTTCATTCAGAACAGAAGTTAATTGTTTAAGACATGGACTGGAGCCCTTTAGCCAAGACGTTTCATCATTAGATGAGCAGTATTAAAAATAGCATTGAGGGGAAAGCATTTGCTTAATCACTTGAAACAATCTACTTATTTCTGACCTTCTCTGCCACAGGGGAAAACCAGCTGTATCCAAAAGGAAATTAAGTATCATAAATAAAAAGATAGCAATTAATTGTGTAGTCCCTTTTAAAGAGTCCCAAGCTTCCTTTGTCACACTCTGCCAGTTTATCAAATCTAGCTCCCTTACGGCTGTCTTCTCTCTCAATTGATGGTGACATTCTAATCAGAAGGCCTCTTAGGAACTGGAGCTGGCCTGTGATAAAAGAGCACAGACATAGAGAGTGCATATAGGATTCTATCCGTCTTGCATTGTGAATTACAAATGTTCTGAATGCCAGTTTAATGAGTCATGCAGCAGCCCTCAATGTTCTAAGTCACTGGTCCAATTAATTTTTTTAGTGCCCCTAAAATGAATCGGAGGATCTGTGTCAAGTAATACAGGGGTGGCTTTTGCCTTCCCCTCTTTGTCCCTTTTAAAAAACAAGCCTAGCCTAGCCAAGCCTTGAAGGCACAATAAATTAATCAGGTTGATTAACTGGGTCATCATTTAATAGAACGTTCAAAAATGAAAATTCCAGGGAAAAGATTCGCAACATTGGGCGCCAATAGAGAATGTTATGCAGCACTGTGACAGGATAGTGGTGTGTGAGGGTGGGATGTGAGGGGTGTTTGAGCGGACGGCCTAATGTCTTGAGGATGCTTAATGTTTAGGAAAGGGTTGCTTCTTGTTTGTTCAAGGGTTCTGCTTGTTTTCCTACCGTTAACGTACTGCAGTACTTAATCTGTGAGGGAGAAGCACCTGCTGTCTGAACAGAGTCACTGAACTACTGTATTTTTCGGTGTATAAGACGCACTCTCTTCCCCCAAAAAAGTGGGTGGAAATGTCTGTGGGTCTTATACAGCAAATGTTGCCGAAATCCTGCCCCCTGCCCCCCACCTTTTGGCCTCTGCCTCCCAGCAATTTGCCTCCTTGCAGCAAACAGCAAACAGCCTGGTCAGCTTCAGCACAGCCTGATTAGCACAAGCAGCTGATTGGCAATTGGATCTGCCTCCCAACAATCAGCTGTTTCAGGCTGTAGGGATTGCCATCACCTATTGCTGCCTCCATGCACCCCGTTTTTGGTCTCCACATTCTGTTTTCGGCCTCCGCACACCCTGTTTTCAGCCTCCGTGCACTCCATTTTTGGCCCATTCTGATCCCTGCCTGGAATGGGCCAAAAACAGGATGCAGAGGCCAAAAACGGCATTTGCAGAGGCAGCAATAGCGATCCTTGCAGTCTGAAACAGCTGATTGTTGGGAGGCAGATCCAACCGCCAATCAGCTGCTTGTGCTAATCAGGCTGTGCTGAAGCTGACCAGGCTGTTTGCTGTTTGCTGCAAGGAGGCAAGTTGCTAGGAGGCAGAGGCAGATTTTTTTTTCTTGTTTTCCTCCCCAAAAAGCTTGGTGTGTCTTATACTTCAGAGCATCTTATAGTCTGAAAATTACAGAATTTGGGGTAGGCCAGGAGCTGTAGTCACTGGCTCATACATTGCATTAAACTATGGTGTGTGTAACCTTGATTCTCTTTATAAATAAAAGTTGGCTGTCTTCCTATCTGCAAAGTCAGACATAAACCATAAAAAATACATTACAAACTAGTATGACTAGACTCGCACAGCATACTAAGTCAAAATGTGAATTGGTTGGTTTGGATTTAGCTTGTCAGGTAAGCGTACTTATGACCCGAATGCCCATCCTCGGAATTCCTGATCCTAAGGAGGAAAACCACAAAGGGAATTGGAGGGAAGAGCAATTTTATGAAGAAATCTAACTTCTGGCACAATGGGAAGTTTGTCTGAAAAAAATTTGAGAAGTTAAGTGGGCAAGGCAAATTTAGCATTGGGATAGAAAATCAGCATAGTTAATACTCCTTTCCTGAAGAGCTTTCTAGATTATACCGAGACATTGAAGAAAATCAGCTATGAAGAGGAGACGATAAATGTGAGAGTTAGCTATAGGATTATACACAGAGCCATTGGAATGTCTTTATGCCCACTAAACACACAAATGTGTGTTTGATGCAACATATTCCTTGGTCCGTAAGTACACAGGCAATGGAGGAAGGAACAAATGATGATAGACCAGGATCTGTATCATCATATACTGTAAATGCTACAGCTGACCTACAGTACTTGTTGCATCAGATGTCAGGAAGAAAGTGTGAAGGGTTGGCATTTGTGTGACAACATGAACATCTGTGTATCATCATTTTCCTACCCTTGTACAATCATTTGCACCAAATTTAGAATTAGTTTGTTCCCTGGAGCGAATCTGAGGGGCATGGGGGCTAGAGACTATTCAATTACTAGGCATGAGGACCTAGGTTTGGGCAATAAAATTGATAAATAATTATGATGTCAAAGAACCAATCCATAGGGTG
Organism: Hydrophis major; assembly: GCA_033807585.1. Lineage (NCBI taxonomy): Eukaryota > Metazoa > Chordata > Lepidosauria > Squamata > Elapidae > Hydrophis > Hydrophis major. Next base: position 289,933,569 of record CM066329.1, on the reverse strand, counting down.
GGGATCTTGCACTTCATCCTATGTGACTAATAGTAAAATAAACCAGGGGCTCCCTTCCTCTCGGGAAAATCCCAAAGCACTCCAAGGAACACTTCTGAATTTGGAATGTGTACAAGAACTTTTAAAAGAGCAGAGATTTTGCTGCTGACTGGCACAGCCGGATATCTCGATACAGAACATGAATAATTTTAATAATTTAATCATTTAAATATTTTAGGAGAGTGCATAGAGCATAACATCTAGAATTAGTTATGGATCACGTGATCTTTAAGAAAGAGGAAAGCCAACAGAATGGAAACTTCAGTAATGTTCTAAGTAAAAGACAACACTGGATAATTTTTTTCTGGATTTTTCTTTCTTTGCATTTCCCAGGCTGATCCAGCACATTTTTAAATTCAGTCTTGGGTTTTGTTTTGTTTTTTTTGCTGGCTTTCCTTCCCACCCACTAAATTTGGCCAGGCCTTTCAGGTTTTGGAAGTGGACAGAGAGAATAGTGGAGCCCAGACATAATTTCTTTACAACATGGTGTTAGATTAGAAAAAAAAATTAAATAAAAGGACCATGCGTATGCAGCTCCTAGCTTCTGACAATTTTTCCAATAACTTTACCAGCAAGAGCTAAAGCAGGTATCGCCATTTTCTTCTGTGTAATGAACATGTCATGCCTGTATGTGAACTTAAGTTTTCCCTTTGTGTTGTGTGTCTGTTCTTATATAGATGCATATAGGTAGTCCTTGACTTACAGCCATAACTGAGCCCAGAATTATGACTGCATCTGATTTTACTGTGGTTTTGCAGCTGTTATTAAGCGAACCTAGCATCCGTAACGGTTATTTTCCTTTTGCTTGAAACAGGATATAAACACCGATTTCCAACAAAAAATATCATAAATCAGGGCCACGTGACTGCGGGATGCTGCAAATGGCCTTAAATGAGAGCCAGCAGCTGAGCATCCAAAAAGCAATCAAGTACCCATGGAGAAGGGCAGCTGTCTGAACTCTGAACCTGGGTCATAAATACATTTTGGGGTGGTCTGTTGTAATTTTGAAAAGTTGCTATGAAACTGGTCGTAAGCCAAGGACTATTTGTATATATATATATATATATATATATATACATATGCAACGAAAAGCACTGAGTGAACAAAACACACTTTGCTCTCCCTCATGTGAGCAGGAGGGGAGGGAGAGGCACTACCAGAAGGGACAGCTTGTGAGCATCTGCTCAACTGCTTCTTGCAGGATCCATTATATGTGCCATCAAGTCAGTGTCAACTCTTAGCAACCATATAGGTAGATTTTTCTCCATTACTATCTGTCCCTAACCTGACTTTTCAGGTTTTCCAACAATGTAGTCATTGTTGGCTATTCTTCTACTTAATTCCACCTTTTCCAGCATTATAGACTTCTCCAAAGAGCTACGACTTCGCACACCGTGTCTGAATAGGCTAATTTGAGCCTGGACATTTGTGCCTCGGGTCAGAACTCTGGGTTGATTCATTCAACGATCCATTAGTTTGTTTTCTTGGCCATCTATGGTAGTGTGTTCTCAGGCATCTTCTCCAACACTAAAATTCAAAAGCATTGATAACTCTTCCCCCTCAGCTTGCTCCATGTCCAACTTTTGGTTCCACAGTGTCAAAAGAAATACTGAGACTTGCACAATTCCAATATTTTAAGATTCATTGGGGAGATTTTCTGGAATGCATTTCTCCACAACCTTGGCTAGATCCAACCTATTTTCTCTGCTTATCTTACCGGTCCCAATTTGATCTAGTTCTGATTTTTGGAGAATTACTTTTCTGTTACATGGAAGTGTCTATTCTGGTTTCATTGGTGAAATATGTAATTAAATATAAAGTGATCAAATTATATTAATATTTAACAGCTGTATGGTATCTCCATGTATCAAAAGCAGGTTTAAGCTTTGTTACCATTTATGATCCTCTACTAGGTGCTCATCACATAGCCCACAAGTAAAACTGCTCAGGCTCTGCATATAAAATGTGAATAAACCTATCTTCAAATATGTCAATTCCCACATTGTAAGGCATACACCGCAGGTAGCACTATTTGCATCTTAAGTGACTTTATCGTTACAAAAGGTATGCTTAAAATTATCTTAACATTTGTTCTTAGCAATCTGTTACTTCCAGGAAATAGTGATTTCCCCACAATTACATGAGAGATTTAGTTTCAGATGCTGGACTACTTTACACTAAGAGTATCTATGACAGTTAACATATGGTGGCTATTTATAGACTTTCACACTGTATCTGCAACCATGTCATTTGCATTGTAAACATGAAAATGACATGAAACTGTGGAAACCTCTGCTTGTAAGTAATTTTGTGTCAGTGTTCTCAAATGTCAGGTGGAACAGCCTAGCATCCAGTTCAGGACATATTTTTGCTTGTAGTTCTCGGTCTAAGGCGACCAGCCACCGTCTCTCTAAAGTCCTGCTGGTCATTCCCAAGGATAGTACAGCTGTCATGGGACCCTTTGGTCCAGGTGTCTCCAAGCTTGGCAGCTTTAAGTTTGGAGGATTTCAACTCCCAGAATTCTGGGAGTTGAAGTCCTCCAGGCTTAAAGTTGCCAAGCTTGGAGACATCTGCTCTAGTCACATCCCAGTGCATATTTACAGACAGAAGGGGCTGTTTATATAGGCACTTTGATATGCAAATGCATTACCTTAAGACTTACAATTTCTTACAAATATTGCTCCATTAATATTTAACAGCTGTATGGTATATCCATGTATTAAAAGCAGGTTTAAGCTATGTTACCATTTATGATCCTCTACTAGGTGTTCATCACATAGCCGTTGAAGTGAAAAAACACAATTGGAGCATCCTGTTTACAAAAGCCATCTCAACCGCTAATAACATACCAGAAGCCCGTTTTCCCATGTTTCATAACGTCCCTTCTTACGGGCCACTACAGGCCTCTTCATTTACTTAGTTCACTTAGTTTTATTAAGAAACTAAGGCCTCATCAACAGCCTTTCATATGTATACCTTATGACTGCACATGAGTTTGGGGCCGCTAATTCTATTAATTGACAGAGGTTTGGTTCCATATTATGTAAAACTAATGAAAGGCTCAACAAGATCAGGCCATTGTTTTATCCAAGTTCTGAGCAGTTAAAGTTCTGAATATACAGACATTTATACAGAAATTAAAATCTGAAAACAAGGATGGTGATAGGTTTTGATTATTAGTTTCTGAAATTCTAAACCAGGGGTTTATACCCTTGGAGTTCAGACAACACAATATATCTCAATCTGATTAATAAATCATTCTTTGCAGTGTCCATTTCTGCAAGATGTTTTTCTGTGGCACATACCTTCTTATTGATCCATTACCTTGGGCTATCATGTCATGCAAACACAACTAATAATTAATGTAAAATTTAGATCAAGGCCTAGCAGATGTCCTGACCTTTAAATCAGGTCTTTCAGTTTCTCTGGGGACCAAATTTCTCCCTCTGGCCTCACTTTGGACAATCAATCTGATTGTTTGCATCATATTCTGTCATTGGCAATTGGGCATAAAGGCCTATATTTTTTAAAAATGCGTATGAACAACAGTAGTTATCTTCATAATCAATTTGGCCCTGACATGACCTGGAAGGGGGACAGATTCCTCTAACTAGGTGAAATATCCTAATTTATATACACTGGAAAAAGATTGAGAAAGCAGCATTTTTTAATTGACAGCAGATACACAGGTTTGTTTGTTTCACGAACTTAGGTAAGTTAGGTCAACTTAGGTAAAGCAGGTTTTGCTGTTGAAATTATCAATTATTTGGGGGGAAATTATTGAGGCACAGTTGCAATATTATCACAGCAGCAATAATCTGTGTTGGGAATTACTGTTTTATTCTTCAACCAGTCTAGAAATCTTAGGTCTAGCTGCCTCTCTAAAAATGCACAAATTCCCATTTCTGTTCAGGTGTTTCACATCAAATACTTAAAATTGTATTTTGCATTTTCCCGCTTGTGTAACAAAGTCAGAATCACATATACATATACTGTATGCATTTTGTTTTCATTCCATTATCATATTCATGATTTTTTAGGGCAGGTGGGAAGAAGTACTTAACAAAATTTTCCTCTAGCAGCTAAACTGCCAATCGGCAACTGATAACGGACATCTTTAATAAATACTCTCCTTTCTAGAACAGAAATAGCGTTCGTCCCTCAGACCGTTTGAACGAAACGTCCACATATATTTAAGAATTACAAATTCAAATTTACAGCCGTTGAAGAACTATTTCTCAGAAATGCCGACCAAAGAGAAACCTTGAATTTTCCAGGGAGGTGGTGGGTTGTAGCCGTTAATCAGCCAAAATAAAGATGTGAAATTGGACGGAAATCTCCCACTTCTCTTCCCCCTCATGAAGTGGAAGTAAGGTATGGAAGCAGCTGTTTTCCATAAATCGTCTGGCCCGAGACATATTTCTGCTGATCCTCTGCTCCCCCACCCCCGTCCCACTTCATCCTACCCAAGGACGAAATTAAGTCCTCTACGAAGACTTATCTCCAATTAAAGGCGTTCGCCAACGCTTGCAAACCTCCAAAGTTCTCCTTTCTCTTTGCAAAGACTTGTAAAGGAACCGGAGACAAACGGGGTCCCCAAAAGGAGATTAAAAGCATGTCATTTTTGCGTCTGTCTCCCCCACCCATTCCATTTGCCCTCCATCCATGTCAACAAAAGGGTCCCTTTGCAGCCGTGACAGGATTGTGTTGCAGAAACCCAGCCTGTGCGCGGCAGCGGCCTTGCGCGAGCGCGGCTCTGATTTCCGCGCGCCGGCGACCTGCTTCGCTTTGCACCCATCTTTGGGACTCAGGCGCGTGAAACTGGGCTGTGGAAACGTTTCCTATTGAAGCGGGTCCAGCAGCAATGCCAGCGAAGAATTTGACCAAACTCGGTTACTTTATCTACCCTGCCACTAAGTTTCAGCAGCCTGCAAACACTACATCCAAAGGTGCTTTTTTGCTCCCAGAAGACAATTGGATTTTCTTGGATGTTTTTTTCTTTTTCTTCTTTGAAAACTTTTGCTTCTCGTACAAGAAGCTTCTTCAGTTCTTGGATGAGAAGCGAAGGTTTTCAAAGAAAAAAACCTAGAAAGTCCAGTTGCCTTTTGGAAAAAAAAGCAATCTTTGGGACAACCACGACCTGGGTGGATAATTGAGAATCTCAATAGACGTTTGCAAGTGGGCTGTAACCCAAAGGCCGTTGCCTCGCAGGCATCTCTCTGCAAGGAACTTCATAGACTGGGCCTAGCCGGGGCGGGGGGGAGGGGATGCGGGGGTCAGGCTTGCAGAAGGCCGCTAGAGGCCCTTGGGGGGGTGGAGCCTACAACGCCCGGGAGCGGGTCCGGGCTTTGGAAATACACCTTCAAACAAATAGCAAAAAGTTGAGCGAGTTCCCCATTTGACCCGCGCGTCTTTGCAAAGTAACGAGGTGGGCTTGCTCACTTTGCACGGCTTTGCTACCACCTGCCAGCCGGCTCTTCCAGAAGCTGCATCGAAACCCAAGCAAAAAGCAACCCCGCTTTTGCAGGGCAAAGGCGAACTGCCTCCTCCGGGGAGACCCTCGCTCGCCTTTTTTTTCCAGGCTCCGGTTAAAAAAAGCGAGCCCTTCCCTCGCAAAGCCGAGCAATTCTTTGCAGTTAACGGCTCGGAAAGGCGCCATGCCCAACGGCACCTCTTTTAGCAAGCCGTCGGCTTCGTCGGAGCATCACGCCCAGGGGACCAAAACGGGCCCTTTTGGGAAGGCTGCCGGGATGGCGGCCGCCGGAGCTGGCGGCAACTCGGGGGGTGTAACGCAGGGCCCTGCTGGGGCCGGCACCGCTGCGGGGAAGAAGTCCCCGCGGCTCCCCAAGTGCGCCCGCTGTAGGAACCATGGCTACTCCTCGCCCCTGAAGGGCCACAAGCGGTTCTGCATGTGGAGAGATTGCCAGTGTAAAAAATGCAGCTTGATCGCCGAGAGGCAACGGGTGATGGCCGCCCAGGTGAGCAGCCGGAGGGTTAAGGAAGGAAAGAAATGGCGGGGACCCTGCTCTGGGGCCAGAAAAAGCACAGGGCAGCCTTACTGCCCCCTCGGTGATGCCGGTTGGAAAGTAAGGCTAAGCCTCATCCCTTAAAACTGTGCCCCAGAGAAATGGGTTTGATCTGCTGTGTAAAAAAACTCGGATGCTTTTTCTGCAAGAACTCTTAACTTGGTTGCCGGAGTTGAGGATAAATTTATTTGGGGGTGGGGTGGGGGGGGTGGGGGGGTAGAGAAAAGTGTGTCCTGCACCGCCTAAGACACTGTTCTGACTTTCAGCAGAAGTATGCATAACCTTTTTATTGTCCAAATAATACCCACTATGGAATTCCACCTTATTGTCTGTTTTCATATTTCCTCCCCCCTTTCTTGGCGTTAGTTTCAGATAGTGTGCGGCTTCCTAATATTCTAGGATTGATTTGCAAGTAATAATGCTTGTTATATAGAGAGTACCATAACTAAAGGGAAAAACAGAAGTCAGATGCCCTGGAAAGGAATCCTGCAATGGATAATGCAAACTGCATCGTTGCATTGGAAAGCATTTGTAAGTGTGAGACTGATATTTATAGTGAAAATAAATGCTTAGAAAATAAATGATTAGTCGGTGAAAGACTCCTTAGTGAAAGATTCATTAGTTTAGTTTTTAATCAATGAAAAGGTAATGATGTCAAATTTGAGTACCAGTAACGCCCAAGCATTAACATGTTCATGTCTTTGTTTTTATTTACAAGGTTTAAAATTCAGTGAAAAAAATATTTTTGAAAAATAACGTATTCAGCATTTTCAGTTGCAAAATCATTGTATTAAAAAATTCTTCCTGTTCGAAAAATGTAAATTAATGTATTTTTATTTATTTTTTCATTCAGAATGTTTAGCTTGAATCATGAGAAATTGGAAAAATTATACTGAAGTTTTCAAATATCAACATTTTAAAAAGTTATAAATAATTGTAAACTTTAAAAAAAGGCCATTTCTGAATACTTTGAAAAGGGTGCTGTCATAATCTTACAACAGTTTTTTTTTTTTTCAATTTTGCCTGCAATCTCTGGATGTGCTGGGAATTGTAGTCCAAAATATCTCAAGAATGCCAGTTCGGCAAGTCAAAAGTAGAATGCCATTCCATTGCGTGACCATCAGTGCCCGATTCTTTGGCTTATCTGGGTGTTCACTTTTTAAAAGAAATTGGCACAGAAACAACATGCATTTTACACTTTCAAGACAGCATTACTACTTGTCCTACAACAGATGGTTGCACAAGAGCAATTGTTAAATACTACTTTTGTACTTATCTAGAGTTATATCCAATTGATTGTTATGGGATTTATAAGACTCCCAAGTATCTAGGTCAAAATTTCCTGTGCTACCTATCTCAGTAACTATGCAGGTTTGTGCTGCTTTTGCTTTTATGGTTAAAGTTGCTCCCATACAATAGTTGATTGCTTTAAGTGAATATGAACAAACTTTGTTTTTTTGGAAATACACTTTGTTCTGCAGAGTAGGCATCTCTTTTAAACCTGAACTGTTTCTTTCAAATACTCCAAAGGAAACAACTGCATTTTTTTTACTATTAATATAGCATTGTTCCTACTGATGGAAAGGCTTGTTCCAACAATTCACCTTGTTCCAACAAGGCTTGTTCAGCACCTATTCAACTTTCTTTGTGTCACTACAAAATAATGCTATCTTAATATTAGCTAATTGTATCATGAACCCTTAACTTTTTCCATAGCGTTTGTTATGACTAAAGTGCACCCTATGCTTTTTGTTACGCCATTTGTTTCAGCCTTTGTGATTGGTGTCTTAACATTATGAGACTCGAAATAATATCTGGTTATCTAAGCATATGATGCCATTACACACTGTTGTGCAATTGTGACTTTGGGCCAGTCATACTCTCTCAGCCCAATCCACCTTGCAGAATTGTTGTTCTGGAGAAAATAAGAAGAGGAATGAGTATTAGGAACGTTGAATTAGTTACACAATAATAAAGATGAGATAAAAATCTAATAAATATAATTCCAGCTTTCTCTTCAAATACAACAGAAAAGCAATCAAAGGTCAAAGGCAAGAGTTTTCAAACTTGGCAAGTTTAAGACTTGTGTATTTCAACTCCCAGAATTGAGCTAACATGACTGGAGGAAGAATTCTGGGAGTTGAAGTCCACAAGCCTTAAAGCTGACAAGTTTGAAGACCCCTGGTCTTGAGTCACTCCAGCAAGGTTAGGAAGAGGATCTTCTAAATGGGAATTGCTTGTTAAGACAGGGAGTATAGAATGAAGTTAAAGATGTCATGTCAAAACTTCTCTATTTCTTAAGGAGTTTTGTTCATTTGTAAGGACTGAATAGGTAAAAAACCGGTGATCTCCTTAAGAATGTTTGCAAGTAACAAGTAAATAAAGTATGCATTGCCATCAGGAAATGATTTTACCTGTAAGCTTGAATGAGCTAGCAGTCAATAATGATAATTTGCAGTTCTCTTCTAAGAATCATTTTAAAATGTTGGTTTTGATTTCATTTGTAGTTTTTATATTGTAAGATTTTTTTTCAATAATGTAAGAGAGTCACTGTCAGCTTCATAGTGGCAGATAAGAAGTGGCACCCAAAGAGGCAGACCGTTGACCAGAGAAGAGAGGCCATGCAGGGACACAAGCCGTGAACCCCCAAATACACTCCAGCTGATCACCTGACCTCGGCACCATGAAGAATGGGTGCCAGAATTTGCAGATTTAATATGCCTTCATACTATGATGGAACCGTGGGTAAAACTTGTTTCATTCTGATACTATGATGGAATGTAGTAAGGTGGCTGGCTCTCTGGGGGTGCAGTCCAGAGGAATAATAAAGGCAACTCAGTCTGGATGTTACATGTGAGAGAAAGAGGGTGAAGAGTCTCTAGTAGTTTACATAATATATAATATATTGTAGATACAAATAAGAGTCCTCAGTCTGGCAAGATTTTGTCTATACAGGTATGAAAACAATAAAGAACTCAGTGTAGAAGAATCACATGCCATTACTTGGGTTTTGGCTAACAGAAACATGGAAATAATGACATACAGCTGTTGAATCATGGACTTGAGGCTACCAGATGATCAGGGAAGAAATTTGGGTGGTAGACACGCTGATGTTGCTGTACACCACAAATGGGACAGGGCTTTAGAAAGTTCTTCAACAGTTTAGATTACATCACTAAAAAAAAGAAATGTTTGCTAAATACATTCTGGTTCTGTTAGCAATCATTTGTAAAAAAAAAAAAAAAAAAGACCATCTATGAGTAGGATTTTGTAATATATGTCTGAATTTTAATCTCATAGTTTAGCTTTTGCCAACTTTTATTGTTATTTAAATTCAGGTTGTCCTCGACCACAATGGAGCGCAAAATATTCATTTGTAAGCAAGACAGTTAAGTGCTTCTACGATCTTTTTTGCCACAGTTGTTAAGTGAATCTGATTTTCCTCATTGAGTTTGCTTGTCAGAGGTTGGCTGGGATGGTTGCAAATGGTGAATATATGACACCGAGGCAGTCCCAACTGTCAGAAATACATGCCAGCTGTCAAGTGCCCAAATTTCGATCGTGGGGTTGCTGCAACCATCATATGTGTGAAAACTGCTCATAAGTAACTTTTTTTCAGTGTGGTCGTAACTTTGAACAGACACTAAATGAATAATTGTAAATCAGAGACCACTACCTCTATGAAGACAGATACTGCAATCTACCCAGAGGACAAGAAGCCCCTATATCCTTCTATAGCAGCCCTTTGAGGCTTGATTTTCATGCTAACAGCCTGGAGGAAAGGTAGAGAATATCAGCACCTGGCCAAGTTCTAGTCATCGCTTGAAAAAGAATGAGGATAAGCCTAGTCCATTTAAATATTGTATGTTAGGAAGCATTACTGAACTGCTAAAACAGTCAAGTAATAATAGTAGTATTACGATGTTTTTTTTGTTATTCAGACAATATAGTTCAGATTTAATCTCATACTTAAATAAGAGAAAAAAATAAAGTCTTAGTGTTCTAATCTGGCCTTCCCAAAGTGATGCTGTCTTTAATGTAATGGACAATAGCTTTCATCAGTCATTGTGAACACAAACCCTTTGGGGAATTTTAGTCTTACATGTGTGAAGATAACAGATAGGGAGAAGTTATTAAATGAATGGTTGTGTAGGTATATCATTTTGCTTCCAGGCTAAATTGAAATGGTTAATACTTGGAAGGGAGTGCCCAGAAATCAGAAAGTTATATAGGCTAAACTTGGGGGGTGGAGGTGGGGGGAACTAATAAGAGAGTAGCAAATCACTTCTGTATTGCTACAAAACTGGATGGGCAAAGAATGATCAGATTTACCATTTGAAGAAAGGATTGAATTTTAGCCTGTGCAATCCAAGGCATAGAAGTAGTCCTCAATTTATGACTACAGTATGGACCAGACCTTCCATCACTAAGCAATGTGACTGTTAAGTAAGTCATGTCCAATTTTACAAACTTTACCATGGTGGTTAATCACCATGGTCATAAACCAAATAACACAGCCATTTAAGTATATCTGGCTTCTCCATTGACTTTGTTGGAAGCTCCCTGGGAAGATTGCAAATGGCAATCACATGACCCCAGAATCATGCAAACTTTGTAAATACATGCTAGTTAGAATTGTGTGATATCAGTCTGGAAGCAAGCAGCTTGTATCTACTGGCCTGATGCTAGATATGTTGCAAACTGCAGCACTGGGTGTGAAAATTGGAATTGTAGTAAAGTTACCAGGTCTGGTGTGCAAAAATCTGAATGACAACTAGATGGCCTCAAAGAAAAAAATAAATTTTTGCAGCCCAGCACTAGCACTGCCTTAGTTGCCATGGAATATTTCTCTTTCAGAAATGTTTAGTTTCGAAACCATTACCTATAATTTTGTAGCTGTTGGTTCCGAGGTGGTATTCAGCAGGTTCTGACCCGTTTAAGAGAACTGGTAGTGGAAATTTTTAACAGTTCAGAGAACCAGCAAATACCACCTCTGACTGGAGATTTTACAGTATGCTTCCCCTGCCATGCCTACCAAGCCACACCCACAAAACTAGAAGTAAATTTTTTTGAATCCCACCACTGAGTTGGTTGCAATAAAGTTGTAACTGCTTAGGTGTATGATAGTGTGAGGATCAAATCTTTCTTGCAGACTCTTGCCTTTGAACTTCAACACCCATCATCTCCAGCTACAACACTGTTGGGATTATAGAAATAGCACATATCTGGAGTGTCTTGGGTTGAAAAAATTGATTCCTTAGATAAAAAACTTATCTCTTCAGCAGATCCAAACAATCTGTTAAAAAGATGCAAAAGTTCTACATTTCCATTGAATTAATATCAGTTGACTTGATTATTAATGTTTTCCTTCCTGGTCCATTAAATGTTAAAATGTGTTTTGTTTTAATGATATTTGTATGCCTGTTTTTGCTTCCTTTTGCTACGGTGTTACATCTGTCTCTGTTTCTGCATTCTGCTTCTTTGTTATCAGTTAACCTACTTTTTCATTTTGTACCAGTCTGAAAATCAGCCATACAGTATTTTTCCTTGTAGTTAGTTCTCAAAAGTTGGTGCGTTTAGAACATGTCAAGTGTGAAACAGGCCCTTCCAGTCATTTTGAAAGTCATTTTGTTCTCTGAACAATTTTGTTTCTGCTAAGAATGCTTTCCAAATAATTGAAATAGTCTGTTTTGTAATTATGACAGGCATATTTTGAGTTCAGAACAGTTCAGATTTGAAACATTTTTCACACTCTTGTTCAATATTATGTAACTGTTAAAGGATCTGTGCTAGGAAAAAAATGCTATTTCTTAATGGTAACTCCGAATGAGAGACATACTGTATATATTTTACCTATGTGTAATTAAGTGGCCCAAAATATATAGTCTTGTTTCACTTTGCTTACATTGCAACAGCATAAGATAATTTATAAAATAATGCTCAGGAAAGATCTGCCTGGATTGGTTTAAGTGAGATTTCTGTAAAATGAGTGCGCTGAACTTGAAATGTGATTTTAATTCTTTTCCAGAGCAGAATAGCCCTTTGAAAACCTCACATTTGCTGCATAAATTCTGTATCAAGTACTTTGTATTATTTTGCTTTAATAAGGCTTACATCCTGAGGTACCTAAAAGACTCATGTGGCATGCATATGAGATAAAGGTGAAAAATTATGTTGTTTATGAAAGATAGATGCTGTTAATCGTACTAACTCCAGTTGATTAAATCCTTTGTTATAAAACAAGGATAAAAAGAATCTCCATCTCTGGTTTTCAGTAAAAAGGGTTCATTTAATTATGGTTGAAATTGATCCTTTATTTTCCAAGGATCTCAGTTTGTATTTCAGAAGGTTTCCAAACTCACTAAAGCAAAGGATTAAAAAGAATAGTTAACTAAAATTAGATAGCTGCCACATTAGAAATGTTATTGGTAGATGCTTACCTTTTAGGTTTCTTTAAATTTTTTTCTCTTCTCTTTTCTTTATTTTTTTAGCTTTAAAATTGTGTCTTTATTTGCGTCCGTAAACCATCAAGTGTGTTAAGATAAATAAAACGGCAGTGTTCCACCCGATTTTGCTGCTGTTGTTTTTCAGGGAACAGTGCAAAATACAGTGTAATTTTTCCCTTTCCAGGTTGCGTTGAGAAGACAACAAGCCCAAGAGGAAGAGCTGGGGATCAGCCACCCCATCCCACTGCCTAGCACCTCAGAAATGTATGTGAAGAAAGAGAACAACGCTAACAGTTCCTGCTTGCTGGAAAGCACCAGCCCACCCCAGTCGACCACCACAGCAACTGTAGTGTCTACCTCATCCACAGGTAATGTCCAGGTTAAAGGGACTACCCCCCCCCCTTTTCAAAGTCTTACAACTGGAAAAATTGTATTGTCATGAGTTTCTTGGACTCTTTAACAGATCTAATTTGATTTCAGTAAACCAGGGATGCATGCATAAAAGCACGTACAATAATCCTTGGAGATTCTCAGTCATCCAGGTCATGGTTATTCCAAAGGTGCTTTTCCAAGAAGCTTCTTAGATGAGAAGCAAAATATCTTCAAAGAAAAACCAGGAAGTCCAGTTGCCTCTTTAAAAAAGCACCTTTGGTAAAATAATCCTGGTTTATGTTACATCTTTAACACGTGCATTCTTTTAAAGGTATCATTTTGGTTAAAGTTGAACCAGCCTGCCTTAATCCGATTAAATTATGTTTCCATAAATTCAGTGTTATTTCTGCAGACTGTTCAGTTTCACAGTGATTCAGAAGAAGGTCTTTAGAAAATACACACACAGGCACAGATACACATGTGCAAAATAAAAAGGCAAAGTTAAAATGATAAAAAATTGACTGCATTTATATGTGCTTTTTTTTCACTGTTAGTGTCTCAGAACTCCAAGTTTTATGTTTTTGTTTTAAAAAACCATGTTTTAGACTTTATAAATTGTGGCATAGTTCTGGTATTCATTGTGGCATTATTGGGGGGGGGGAGACATTGAGATTGCATGAGCCTAAAGAAAGTGGCTGCATTAAGAGACAGAGGCACTTTAATGAGTTGACTTCCGAAGCCTTCCATTTTTGCTGAAACCCAGAGCTTCAGTCATGTGAACCACAATGAAGGATGCTGCAAATCATAGTTCAGTGACCACTGAAAAACCCTCAGATCTCAATAGGCTTTAAAAAAAGCAATTTTAACTGCAGTCTGTAGTTTAATTTGGTTACTTTGAAAAATTGCATTCCCTCTGAATCTATGGATTATGCAGAACTTCAATTCCTGCATTCTCAGTTACGTGGCCAGTAAGTCCTGTTAAGAACAGTCAGCAGAATGATATATATGATTTCTTATTTATAAGTTCCTCTGAGTTTGAGTAGAATTGGATACCAGCAAAAGAAATAAATTTTCAGGCACAGCTTTAACAAGTCACAGAAGTTGAGGACAGTTTCATAATTGACTGTTTTTCATTCTTCTCCACAGTCGAGACAGTTTGAGCAGCTGCCATTATTGTCCACAAGTCCATGACACCAGATTTTTCATTTGACAACTCCAGAAAGCAGTGGGTTCACTCCTTTCTTGTGATGGTTTTCTCTTCCTCTCCCTTCCTTAGAGGTATAGCGGTTTTTCTTCATCACACTGTACATGGTTTACTGAGAGAGGAATAGGGTGTGAAGGAGCCACACAAATCATACATGGTACCAGAAAAGTCTTTTTCTTTTGCTGTATCCATTTTATTGGCAGGTCAGAAATATTATGGCACATTGAGAGGCCAGAGTCAATTTTTCAAGCCTCTGGTGACACTCCATGCTTCCTGAGGGGGAAAAAGTAAGAAGACAGAAGGGGAGAAGAAAGGGAGCGGGCTTACCATTATTTTTATTCCTCAGTCCTGTCACTGTGTTTCAGTGTGTTTGTTTTTTTAAAACTGGTTATGCTAATAGAGATCAAGAATGTAAAGCATGAAACAGATTTTTGAGCCTGGAAATTCTATACCTTACTGAAAATAATCTAGTCTTAAGGTAGTAGCCTAAATTCATCACCTTCAGCCATGATAAAGGAGAGGAAACTGGATGAGTTACATGAGAAAATGAAGGTGTTTTGATAGCTAAACCTTTAGAAATGAGGTGTTTGTGTGAGGAAAGTGAAAGAAAGATTTGTATTTTCACCGTGCCTGTGTTTCTTACTTATTTTTTTCTCATTATGACAGACAACATAATCATTCTTGTTCTCCTGGGCTTGGGCCATTCAGAATCATATGTTAATTTAAATGTGACACTGACTGCTGTGTTTATATGTGTGTTTGAAATGTGACTTGGTCACATGGTGTGGGCAGTATAAAACACATACATTACGATCCCTCTGCAAATGGTCGCTTTTATCTTGAAGAATTCAATGTGTGTCCTGGTTGCCAGAAAGAAAGAAAAAAGTGGTTTGATGGAAGAATGCAGCAGATTGCTCTTGAGGGAAAATAAAACAAATTCACACATCTAATTTAAAAGGGGGAATAAGAAGAATTATATTGCCTGCCTTTTTAAGAGCAAGACAAACATGGATGACCCATCCTTCCCCTGCTGCCTTCTCTTCTACCACTTTTGTACCTTGATTGAGCAGATTATGGCATGAGAATTTGCTAAGGAGGCATCTGCTTGTGAAGGGGTTCATGCATATGATTGTTTCTTGGATATAGTGATGCTTATTCCTGCTTTTAGCTCAAAATCAGATCATCTGTGCCTCTCAGTCCCAATTCTTTTGGAACCCCTCCATAAAAAACCCTAGTTTTAACTGGGGTCAAAAAGCCTTCCTTAAAAAAAGGCAATAACGTT
Source organism: Hydrophis major (assembly GCA_033807585.1). Classification (NCBI taxonomy): domain Eukaryota; kingdom Metazoa; phylum Chordata; class Lepidosauria; order Squamata; family Elapidae; genus Hydrophis; species Hydrophis major. The sequence continues at coordinate 289,918,200 of CM066329.1, read as the reverse complement.
TTTAAATAATCTCCAAAAATCCATGGAATAAGTAAAGGATTTCCTCATATTTAAGGCCTACTCTATCTAGCCTTTGCCTTGTCATAAATGTATTGGTGGAATCTGGCTAGAAAAGGGTTATCTCCTTTGTTCTGTTCTACAAAATGGGGACGTAACTGTCTTTAATACCTGTTTTCACTCCTGGTTAATTCTTATCTTTGCCCCAACCAAAGCAATTTTTCTTTTAAAAAAAAATGATAATAATAATATTTCATATAAGCTTCTTGTAAAAATGAATTAGATGAAAAAATGCCTGTATTGCCTACAGGAAGGCAGTGACATAGGTGTATGACTATTTTGTTAGTCAAATTTATACTATTAGGAGGTGATCACAATATAATTGTTAAGATGTTTATAGAATTCTAGCACAAAATCTTATGCTTGTAGGATTTTAAAAATGTGCTTCCATAATCTCTCTTTAAGAGATTGAACTATCTAGCAAGACCAGAATTTAATACTTCACTTTTATTAGATTTGAAGAGAAAAAGGTAGTTGTATTGCTATTTTTTCTTTTGGATACATTAATCACATTTGGAAGGAACAGTCTTCTATTATATGAATACAGTTCTACAGATATGTGCAAAAGCCATTTTTACATGTAAAGCCATTTTTTAGATTTGGCCCACTCCAAATATTTGGATGGTTTGACTAAGAATTCTGGAAGCTTCGTTTTAATCTATCTGAAAGATACTGGTGTTAAAAACAAAATACCACATTTCTTCCCTTTTCATTTGCTTACATGTCGCTTATGGTTTCAATCATCAAAAAGTATCAGATAAAAACTTGTAATGAAGATAATAAGTAAGTTGGTGGTGCAAATTAGCATATATGCGCAAAACCTGTGTATAAATGTTTGATATTTACAAAATAAATGATACTGGAAGTATTATTGATGATCATTTATTTAAATGATTGTAATTTATAGTTATGGTTAAGTAAATTATAAGGATTACTTGAAACCATACCAGTTCCACAAATGAAAAAGTTAACATGGAAAAAAATTAGGACTGAAACATTTTCCATGTTGTTTTGTCACATTGGTATAGACTTGGGGATTACTGGAATTGTTTTAATCTCCAGTTAATCCATATATTCTATATTGTATCCACGAAGAGCTTCCTAGATTTTCATACCAACATAATTGGGTATTAAAATGATATATTGTAATCTTCACTTTGCTTCTTCAATCCAACTCTCAATGAATGGCTAATTGGAACAGAGAAGGGGAAAAGCAAATCTGTCCTAAATTTATAAATACCCTATAAAATATTCGAACTGGTATATTGCAATCCATTGTACATGGAGGCTGCACGATTTGAAGTGTTCAGCTTGAATGCTGTGTAGCTCCGCAGTTTTGCAAGGTGAGTAGATTATTCAGTATTTTAGCCACATACCAATTGACCATTTCTGAATTCAGATTCAGCTGGGTGGTTTTCATTTTGTTAAAAACGTTAAATAGCTTGAAAAGAGGCTAAAGTTAATAACTGTTAATTATTTCCTACATTGACTTTTCTCTGATAAATTAAAAATCTAGCATACAGTATTTATTTCTCTGTCTCTTGGCCGTATTGGTTACAGAAGTGCAGCATCGATGCTGAATTTAGCCATGCCATTCCATTCTTGATTAACAGTTGGTTCATTGAAACGCTCATTTCCAAGTCCTTAGAAGTGCTGGTCAAGGTGAATGTTAGGCATTTATCAATCTGTCCTAATCCATATATTGGCAACTGGAGGTCCAGGAAATGTAGTCAACAACACACCTGGTGGGGGATGAAGAGGGATGGCCTATGTTTTAAAATTATTAAGAAGTTTTCCCAGGGTAAAGTCTGTAATGTGCTTTGAATATCAGTATCATATGTGTGTGTCCAGCGCATGATGCATCTGGCCCATGGGCCGCGAGTTTGACAGCCCTGCTTTAGAGCTTTAGTTGCTGACCCAATGATATCCAAACACCACCATCTCCGGGACTTCAAATGCAAGAGAGGGCATGTACTTCAGCCACTTGGCAACTTCTCTCATAGCAAAAGTTGGTTTTACAAATCACAGTGCAGATGCACACAACATGAACTAAAAACATGGAATAAATGGAGCTTTAAAATGGAAAGACATTCTTTGCATTCTGCTGGGAGGTTGAACTTTGAATTACTTTTGTGAGATTGGGAGGAGTGGAAATGGTGATGATATGCAAGGACTGAAATAAGGAAGTTAGTCTGACTTATCCTTTTTTCTCTCTTGTTGGAACTTTACTTTAGAGTGTGGAATCTCATTATGAATAGGGACGTGGATAAACCTGAATAGATCAAGACTTGGATGACAAAAATGATATATACCTTGTAGAAAGAGAGAGGGTGAATATAACAGTCTATAAATATTTGAGTGGTAATAATATGAAGGAAGGGGAGGTATTATTTACAATGCTTGCAGCAGCATAACAAAGAGTAATGGCTTGAAACTAAAAAATACAAGGGAAATAATTAAATTGGGAGACGCTTCCTTCCTTAACTAAAGGTTCAATTAGACTGTTAGAACACAAGGCAATGCTTCAAGCATCATTGGCAGGTGGATTTAAGAGAATTGCTTAAGACTATTCTCTAATTCTTAACCTCTGCAGAGGTAGGTTATTTATATTAAATAGCGAAGAGCCTAGCAACATGTTGCATTTGTGACATGCCCAGCAGTAATATTGTGTACTCATTTTAAAAAAATATATAAAATGTTTAGTATGCAGTGGAGTTATTTCCAAAACACCAGTGTGTGTGTGTGTGGGTAAATTGGATTCAATTTTCCCTCCCTAATCACTATATTATGGAAATTTTCCCTTCCCCTCCCCCACTTGCATGCAGCCATTAACATTAGGGAGAAAAGTTGTCACTAAGCAGTAAATGATGTAGTTTTCTCTTACTATTTACTCCCCTGAGAGGGGAAGGATTTATTCCCAGAAGGAGGGAAGGATTTATCGATAGCACATTCCCAAGGACAGTGCCTCAGACATACAGAGACTACTTTGGCATCTGTTCTTTAGTTTTTTTAAAGAACAGAAGCTGATCACATCAATAGCATGAGATATGGTGTATGGGCTCAAGTTCACATTAAATAAAAGCAAACAATCAACCCATCAAGAGTTTGCCATTGAATTCACAAATATGTCTTTTTTTAAAGTGCACGCTTGAAAATGTTTGGCAGTCTTCCCCAATTTAGGTGCCCTTCAGATATGCTGGGGGAGCAATGATCTGCAGAATTCCCAGCTTATTTTTAGTTAATTATTTAAATTGCAAAGGAGGACTGGAGATATATAATGACTTTTTTTTTTTTTAAAGGCATATTTTCAGAGAAGTAAATATTTCTGCTCAGGTCCTGGTAACTGTTCCAGCCGGGTTCACAATTTGCAAGCAGTTGCTCATAATAGAACAGGGATGCAAGTTGGGTTGCCCCATGAAACTATCTCTGAAGACAAGACTGACTCGGAATGTAAAAAAGCTGCAAAGGACTTCTTGCAGCCTGCAAGTGATTGGGAAGAAGAAAAAAGCTAGACCAATTAATTAGACAGAGAGGCAGAGATACCATAATTTGGCTGAAAAAACCGAACAGCTACAGATGACGGCAGAGGTTATAGTTTTGAAATAATAGAAAATAGTTGTAGTTTGAGTTTTACATTTTGGTTTGTTCTCCATGCTTGTTTCAATTTGGTTTCTGAGCGTTTTGTTACCAGACTAGGTAACATCATGAGCGGAATTTTCTTGTCCTATTCTCCTTAGCTTATAAATGTCTTGTGTGGCATTTTTGGTCGAATGGTTGTGTGATTAGTTGTTCGTTTGGAGTTATGTTTAAATTCTGAGTAGCTGATTGGTTCTCTTGTTGACTGGTCATTTGAATAGTCTGTTCTCCTAAGAGCTGCTTGGATCGTCCAGATAGTAGGGTGGAGCTTCAGTCTCTGCTGTTGTAGGCTGAGCTTAATTTCTGAGGAACGCTCCTCCTTCCATCACGTGGCTTGCCACAGCGTTCCCCAGTTTATGCTCAGCCCTCGTGCAGAATAGGCAGTTTTGGATTGTGCTCTTGGCCGTTCCAGGAAAGCCCTATTTGATTCGTATTTCCTCTTCTCCAGGTTGTAATTTGATTCATTTAATTGTTTTCTGTTCTTAGCCCTGCGCAGTTGGTTCTCTTAATTTCTAGAGGCCCCTGGGAGGCTCTCCCGGCCCCAAGGGGTGTCAGGGGGAAGGCTAGCAAACCTTACAAGCTGCCCCCCCACCCCTTCCCGTTGCCTTACTGCTGTTTTTTTCGTTTTCAATAGCTTTAAAATGCTCTGTTCTGCTCCGTTCCTCCCCCCCCGAACTCCGTTTTCTGCCATTTTTTACTTCATTTGGTTCCTTTCTGTTTGTCTTTCCCCTGGGGACCTTGGATTGCCCCTGGGGAGTCATCTGGTCGCTGCAGCAGGGCCCCCTGTAAGACCACGTTCAAGCGGCCGCCATTTTAGCGCCGCCTCGTGGCTGGGCGCCATTTTGTTTCTCTCCTTATCTCTCCAATCGCTGCAGCGTGCATAATTAAAGCAGCAGGACCGATTGGCCTGCTCAGGAGCGTCTTACATTCCAATTAAATTGTTCTGTTGGAGGCTTGATTTATCACCTCCCTTTGTTGGCTTCCCCCGCAGCCAGCCGTAGCAGCCGCGGTTCCTTACTCACCACTTCCACCCGGTTCCGCCTGGGTCGGCAGCCTGGTACAGGCCTGGCTTCGCCCTTAAGGCCTCTGTCGTGCCCTGGTCATCCTGATCAGTCATTCTTAAAAAAAAAAAAAAGGAGATCTTTTAACAATTCAAGATCTGTAAAAAAATTAAGAGGCAGAGAAAGACGGCCTAATTGAATAACTTTACATAAATAAATAAATAAACAAACAAACAAATAAATAAATAAAAATAAAAACACTAAGAAATAAGAACAAATAGGACAAACAGATTAATCATAAGCGATTAATAAACGGGGGGGCGTAAAAGACTTTCCCAGGGCTCCCGGCCTTTGTTGTAGGTCGACACCTAGGCGCGCCAACCACCTCATATCTGATCCTTTATCCTCCTCAATTATCTAAAATGGCAGAAGGCAATCCATCAAGAGGCCCTTCTTTAAAGGCAAAAGCAAAAACTCACCACCTGCGCAGCCAGGCTAAGGAGTCCTCTAAAGCCTCCCAAAGGGACACCCTAAGACGACACAAGGCACTAGAAAAAGAAATAGACAAATGCACCAGACAGGCAGGCTCAGTGCCTCCAGCACCAGCCACTCCTTCTACCTCTGCGCTTCCCCCCCTCCTGTAGCTTTTCCCTCCCTATCCAGGCACAGCTTGCCCTCCCAAGGGCGCCAGGCCCCTGGAACACCAGCCAGGTGAACTCCAGAGGCTACGTTCACACCCACAGCCGCCGGCCTGCGCCAGGAGGAACCTCTCATTCAGGCGGTTCTGGAGCAGCTCAGAGCCTGGATGGAGATGGCGATCCGCCAAGGAATTGCGGAAGGACTCCAACAGATGGCTAGGCCGGGGTTGCCTCCACAGGCCACCGAATCCGTAAGATCATTCCCACTCATTCCGGAACCATCTCATGGTCAGGTACCTCTTCAGGGGGAGGCTTCTCCCTCAGTCAGGGAGGACAAGGAGGAGGCGGAAGGGGACCTAGATTTGTGCAGGGAGGAGGAGGAGGAACAATTTGATCTGGGGTCCTTACAATACAACGAACCCCTTCCTGACTCAGAACCATCAGAGGCAGAGATGTCGGAGGACGAAGGGCTCACCCCCAACCAACCCGCCTTTGTAGGGCTCTTCAAGCCCCAGCTATTCAAATCACTCCTCTTCAAAGCCAGGAACATCTCAGGTCTAACTACTCAGAGCCCCTCTGATCCCACTCCTCGGGCTCCAGAAGGACTAAAGGACTCCATGTTTAAACAGCCTGTAGTGGAGGCCAAGGTCATCCCCCCCCATCTTCCTGGATCTGGTGTCCAAACAACTGGTCTCCTCAGCTGCCCCCCTGGCCCCTTCAGCCCATGACAAAAGGTTCTTCAACCTTGACCCAGAGCTCTCCAAACTCCTGAGCACCCCAGAAGTGGATGAGCCCGTCGTGAGCCTGGCCTCTTCCTCCGCCCTCAGCAACTCCTTAGAGGCTCTGAGGCAGGAGGAGAAACGGTCAGAGCTGGCCTTATGGCAAGCTCAGCAGTCTGACGCATGGGCGATTAGGGCGGCCACGGCCGCTTCCTTCTTCATCAGGTCATCCATTCGCTGGCTTTGCTAGCTTAAGCAACATGTCCCGACTTCCAATACCCGCGCCCATCAGGATATAGCCAAGATTACGGCTGCGGCGGAGTTCGCAGCAGACGCCACCTTTCACTCGGTAAAATTCTCCTCCCGTGCCATTTCCTCCCACGTCTCAGCCCGCTGCCTGCTCTGGCTAAGGCACTGGCAGGCAGATCTCAAGAATAAGGTGAAACTAGCCTCTGTCCCCCTCACGGGAAATAAACTGTTCGGACCTTCCCTGGATCCTCTCCTAGTCGAAGGAAGGAAGAAAAAGAAATTCCTCCCATCCATCACCCGTAAGTCAGAACCAAGATCCCTGCAGCCCTTTCGGAGGGCCCCCTTTCATTCCTATCCCCAAACCCCCTTCCTTCCCAGGTACCAAAGGCCTCCCCCCTTTGGCTCGGGACAGCCCCAGGACAGGTCCGACCCCTTTGACAGGCACAGGAGAGGCAGTAACTTCAAGAGGCCCTTTCGCGGCTCTGGTAGCATGCCCTTCCAGCACTCCAGATAAGCCACCTGACTCAATTCCCATCGGCGGGCGACTCAAAACCTTCGCCAGCCAGTGGGACTCTTCCACTTCGGACACCTGGGTCAGGGACACCGTCAGGCTTGGCCTTGCCCTCGAGTTCCTTTCCATCCCCCCTGATTTCTACATGACATGTCCCATCTCCAAGAACCACACCAAACGCAACCTCATGGATTCAGCAATCCAGCACCTACTTGACATACAGGCCATCCAACCCGTTCCTCCGTCCCAAAGGGGATAGGGATTCTACTCACACTTATTTGTGGTTCCCAAACACTCGGGGGGATGGAGGGTGGTTTTGGACTTAAAGCGGCTAAACCGCCATCTTGTATACCGCAAATTCAAAATGAACACGCTGCAATCCACCCTCTTAGGAGTTAGACAGGGAGACTGGTTGTCATCCATTGACCTTTCTGAGGCATGCTTACACATCCCAATCCGACCCTCCCACTCCAAATTTCTGCATTTCAGCTATAATAACCGCCACTTCCAATATGTGGCCCTTCCATTTGTGTTGGCCTCTGCCCCCAGGACCTTTACCAAGGTCCTGGCCGCTCTGACTGCCCACCTCAGAACCATCCTGGTGAGACTCCACTGTTACCTGGATGATGTTCTCATCCTATCCTCCTCCAAGGAACAAGCTGTCAGGGATACCCAAATTACCCTTACTGCCCTCCAGGAACACGGGTTCCTCATCAATTGGAAGAAAAGCCAATTGGTCCCTTCCACTAGGTTATCCCACCTGGGGATTATAATAGACACGGTCAAAGGGAGGGTGTTCATCTCTCCGGAGAGAATACTCAGCATCCAACACTCAAGTCAAACTCATCAGACGACTTAAGAGGGTTTCCCTCCTCGAACTATCCAAGTTGTTAGGTAAAATGATCTCTTGTATCTCCGTTATTTCCTGGGCCCGTTTCCACTCCAGATCTCTCCAGTGGTTCCTGCTCCTGTACCAAAGAGCCAGATCCAGAACTCAAGGCGCAAGGTCAAGGTCTCGCTGAGGGTTCTCACCTCCCTCCTTTGGTGGAGCAGGGCGTCAATCAACAAGGGCTGCCTCCTCAAGGAGCCCCCAAGACTCACTGTCACCACAGACGCCAGTCTGTCCGGATGGGGCGCCCACCTACAGTCCCTTACAGCTCAGGGCAGATGGTCAGCGTCAGAAAGGCTGCGCAATATAAACTGGTTAGAGCTTCGGCCATCCACCTGGCCCTCTGCAGTTTCCTCCCTCAGGTACAGGGCTGCCACGTTCTCATTCTCACTAACAACATAACAGCCAAAGCTCATGTCAACAGGCAGGGGGGCACTCAGTCATTAAGCCTAATGAGGGAGACCGAGCGCCTCTGTTGGTGGGCAGTCTCACCTCCTTTCACTCAGGGCCCGACCACATTTCGGGTATCGACAACACCCAAGCAGACTGGTTGAGCAGGGCCACCATAGACCCATCAGAGTGGCGCCTCCATCCAGCCCTGTTCAGGGAGGCAACAGCAATATTTGGTCTGCCAGTAGTAGACCTGTTTGCCTCCCCCCTCAATGCCCAACTTCCAAGGTTTGTTTTGAGATTCCCGTCCCTAGGGACAGAGAACCACAACGCCCTCCGATGCCCATGGCCCTCGGGCCTCCTTTATGCCTTCCCCCCTCTGGTGCTGGTGTCCAGAGTTCTTCAAAAGCTACTCCTCGAGAAGGCGGAATTGTTTCTTATAGCTCCTTATTGGCCCCATTGCCCTTGGTTCGCGGATCTCCGCAGCCTATCTGTAGCCCCTCCCTGGAGGATCCCAGCAGACAGGATATCCCTGTTGCAAGGCCCCCTCCTTCACCCGGACCCCCAATGGCTCCAACTAGCCGTCTGGAGGTTGAGCGGGAATGTCTGAAGAGGGAAAATTTATCCACCGAAGTCATTGATACCATTTTAGCAGCCAGGCGTCCCTCCATCAGAAGGATTTATGACGCCACTTGGGTCATTTTCCGCAAATGGTGTGTCAATCTCCTCATTGACCCAACCGACCCATCTATTGCCCAAATTCTCGACTTTCTTCAAGAGGGTCTCAGCAAGGGACTGTCCCCCAACACACTAAGGCATCAGGTGGCAGCTTTATCCACCGTCATTGCCTACAAGGGGGTCAGCTCCCTTTCTCACCATCCCCGCATCTGAGCATTTCTGAAAGGGGCCACAAACTTATGGCCACCGTCCCTTCACTGGTATCCGACCTGGAACCTCAACAGAGTCCTGACTTCCCTCACTAAGCCACCCTTCGAATCCCTAAGAGAGGTCTCTCTCCAGTTCCTATCCTACAAGGTAGTGTTCTTGGTGGCTATCACGTCAGCCCACAGGATTTCAGAGATCACTGCTCTGTCAGTCAGGAAGTATCTGTGTCTCTTCCATCCCGACCGGATGGTCCTCCGACTTGACCCTTCCTTTCTACCCAAGATTAACTCGGTTTTCCACAGGGCTCAGGAATTATCCTCCCCAATTTTTGTCCCAAGCCAACTCATGAAAGGGAGAGATTATGGCATACTTTAGACGTTAGACAGGCCTTGCGGATCTATATTAAATGTACTCAGACCTTCCGCAGTTCCGAGGCCCTGTTTATATTCTTTCAACCAAAGTCACAAGGGCTCAAGGTACCCTCAACCACCATAGGCCGTTGGATAAGGGCGGCCATTTCCAAGGCCTACCAAGCCCAGGCCCTCCAAGTACCCAGGGGTATCACGGCTCACTCCACCAGGAGTGCGGCAATTTCAGCCGCCTGGGCTTCCCAGGCCCCAATACTCGACATTTGCCGGGCAGCAACGTGGGCCTCCCCGTCGCCCTTCATTAGACATTACAAAATCAACAGGTATGCCGCAGCGGAGTCTTCCTTTGGTAGAAGGGTCCTTCAGAGGGTAATCAGGGAACCTGAGGAGTCTATAGACCAGACGGTGTCCCCCCCGTAGGACAGGCCCCAGCTTTGGTATGTCCCACTATCTGGATGATCCAAGCAGCTCTCAGGAGAATGAGCGTTGGTTCTTACCTGACACGCCATTTCTATGAGAGCTGTGAGGATCGTTCAGCCCCTCCCTTTTCTGTCTTTCACCGTCTGGTGGGGTCTTGTTTCGGCCAATGCACCTTAAGTCTAGTAAGAGGTGGGCACAAATGCCTGTTTTTTTCCTCTTGTCTTGGCATAAACTGGGGAACGCTGTGGCGAGCCACGTGATGGAAAGAGGAGCGTTCCTCAGAAATTAAGCTCAGCCTACAACAGCAGAGACTGAAGCTCCACCCTACTATCTGGACGATCTTCACAGCTCTCATAGAAATGGCGTGTCAGGTAAGACCCAACACCCATTTTCTTAAGTATTCATATGCTGGATCTAGATCAATATGCTTGCTAATTGCTTCTTTTGCTTCCAAATATGTCCAGTGATTTGGGCAGCAGCCCAAACATGATAGACCTGGAAGTCATTTCTTCTTTTTTATTTTTCTAACCGGCTGGACTCTGTCCAGTTGTCAGTCTAAAAATTGAACAGGACCAGACTTGATTTGATATGAACAAAAGAAAGATTGAGTTCAAAAATGAGCCACATTAGGCTGCAGGAAAATATTTGCTTATAGGCGAGGCAGTCAGGCAGCAGCTTGGAATATTGGTGACTATTTTATTTTAAGTCTCTTCTCTTTTAGACATGTAATCCAGAATAGCACATCTAGAGCACACCCCACGCTTCCCATTGTACTCATTTACATAGCTAAGTATGTGTGCATTGCTGATAAATTATAGGAATTCTCTAGCATGTTGTCCAATCTACTTCACCCACTGGACTTCTGAGCAATAACTTTGTCATTGTTTTCACAGCTTGGAAAATTGGGTGATTTTGGTGTATTCAGCTTTGAACATGTTCCTTCCCTGTCCATTAGCTTTTGTTCAAACCAATATGTAGGAGTCAGTAATTTGGTTCAGACAACATGCTGAGTTTAGCGTGATTTGTTTCATTTGTTATATTATGTACTTTATTACATTATTACGATTAATACTATATTAAACTAATAGAAGAGAATATAATTCAGGATTGATCTGTGGAATTCTTGGTGCTCTCTGAACTGGTTGTTTGTTTCCTTGTTTGCTAGTTAGGTAATGAAATGTTTTAAACTAATTTTATGTATTAACAAAAAGTTCATAAACAATATCGACTGGATTTACACAGCACATTAAACCAAATCCAAATAATCTATCCAGTAAGCAGGAAAGTTAATTTACTATGATCTGTATTGAATAACTTGTGTAAAGAAACAGTAAAAATAATAAGGGAGGTATGTGCTAGTGGAAATTCACCACATGCTACTTCAATAGAAGCTGTATCCTAGAATCCGCAATTAGAAGATAGAAAACACTTGATTGCTGATTTTATTTTGACTGTTTTATTACAATTTCCATACACACATTTTATTTTTTTATTTGTGACTTTGTGTGTCTACCTATTCAAAAATGCACTTTGATAACATAGTTCAGCCTTTGTTAGTCTGTTTGAATGACATGCCATTGAATTCAGCGATGCAGTGTAGTTGCTTTGTTTTATTTGCAGCACTTCTGAGTCATATAGTTAAGCTAGGGTGGGGATGTGGGGGGTGGCGCTGCCCTATTACTTACCTTTGGACAGTTGTAGCCAGGCCTCGCACACCCCGACACCTGCCTTGCCAACCCATTTCTTCTACAGCCAGCAAGGCTGGCAAGGCTTTCTTGAAGGCCTCTGTAGCTGGTAACAAAACTCCGGATAGATCTGGAGCTCTGTTATCGGCTGCAGAGCCCTTCAGGAAAACCTTACTGGCCACAGAAGAAAAAGTTCCTGAAGGCCTCTGACAGCGAAAAGGAGGCTATGGGTGATGCATGCAAGTGAGGTTAGTCAGTAGATGACATCCTCTGAAAATAAGACCTGGTGCCTATTTTGGTGGCAAAAAAAGGCAGAGTTTTATTTTCGGGGGAACATGAATATCCTAATGCTAATATTAGACTTTGCTGTTTATGGAATTGTAGGTGGTGTTATTTATGCTTGGATTTTCAGCTTTTTTTTCTTCAAAATTACCTATTCCAATACAGTATTTTTCCATGATTTTGTGTTACCGTTTGCTTCATATCCAGTGAGCTGTATCCCTTAGCTCTGACTAGTGTGGGCATCACATTGAGCCATAAACTTACTGATTTAATTTGTGATCACTTTTCAACTGGCTGTGAAGTGTGAGTTATTATTTAGCATTATGTATGAACCCCATCAATCTAATCCAGGAAATCATGATTGTAATGTGTTTCAATAGGCATGAACTATAATGGGCAACTTTTTAAAACATGAAAACACTGATAAAATTATGTGAGAGATGAATAGGACATTCATTTTCCTTCTGGGGGAAAATGCAGGTGGTTCAGATTGTAATTTTGAGTGGACAGTTGCCTAAAAAGGAAAATAATCTCTTCATTGCCATGGGCTTCCCATGAAAAGAATGTATTGGAATATTGCACCCAGCTTTGGCTTCTATGATATAAAAAGATGTTGATACTCTAGAAAGAGTTCAGAGAAGAGCAACAAAAAAAAAAACCACAAAAAACAAAAAAAAGTTCAGAGAAGATTCAACAGTGATTGGTCTCATTTGAGACAATGATGAATCTGCATACAGACAGGAGGTTATACAACTTGCCTCGTGGTGTAACCGGAACAATCTGGAACTGAACACACCCAAAACCGTAGAAATGGTGGTAGACTTTAGAAGAAACCCTCCCATACTACCACCTCTTACAATACTAAACAACATAGTATCAACAGTAGAAACCTTCAAATGTCTAGGTTCTACTATATCACATGACTTAAAATGGACATCTAACATCAAAAACATCATCAAAAAAGCACAACAAAGAATGTTCTTTCTGCGCCAACTCAGAAAGCTCAAACTGCCCAAGGAGCTGTTGATCCAGTTCTACAGGGGAATTATTGAGTCTGTCATCTGCACCTCTATAACTGTCTGGTTTGGTTCTGCAACCCAACAGGACAGAAACAGACTTCAGAGGATAATTAGGACTGCAGAAAAAACAATTACTACCCACCTGCCTTCAATCGAGGACCTGTATACTGCACGAATCAAAAAAAGGGCTGTGAAAATATTTGCAGACTCTTCACATCCCGGACATAAACTGTTTCAAGTCCTTCCCTCAAAACGACGCTATAGAGCACTGCACACCAGAACAACTAGACACAAGAACAGTTTTTTCCCCAAAAGCCATCACTCTGCTAAACAAATAATTCCCTCAACACTGTTCAGTTATTTACAAAGTGTACACTACTATTACTGTTAATCTTCTCATCACTCCTTATCATGCATCCCCTCCCACTCGTGATTGTAGGACTGTAACTTTGTATCCTTACTATTTATATTGACTATTTCCTAGTATGACTTGATTGTTGATTGTACCCTATGACTGTCATTAAGTGTTGTACGTTATGATTCTTGATTCTTAACAAATGTACTTTTTCTTTACGTATACTGAGAGCATTTGCAACAAGACAAATTCCTTGTGCGTCCAGTCACACTTGGCCAATAAAGTATTCTATTCTATTCTATTCTATTCTATTCAAAGATGATTAGGAGACTGGAGGCTAAAACACATGAAGAACAGTTGCAGGAATTGAGTTATGTCTGGTTTAATGAAAAGAAGAACAAGGGGTGACGTGATCGCAGTGTCCCAATATTTAAGCTGCCACAGAGAAAAGGGGATCCACCTATTCTCCAAAGCACCTGAAGACAGGACCAGAAGCAATGGATAGAAGCTAATCAAGGAGAGAACTAACTTAGAAACAAGGAGAAATTTCCCAACAGAAATCAGTGGAATGCCTTGCCTTAAAAAGTTTGTGGGTGCTCCATCACCAGATGTTTTTAAGAAGAGATTAGATAGCCATTTGTCTGAAATTATATAGGGTCTCCTACTTGAGCACAGGGGATTGGATTAGAAGACCTCCAAGATCCTTTCTAACTCTCTTTATTCTGTTAGTATTCCTCAATCTGGTTCACGCAGATGTGTTGGATTGCAACTCGAAATTTCCAATTACTAAGACCTGCAAGAGACTAGGCTGGGGAAAACTTTCTATTTGCATGTACTTGGAATTCTTTCTAACTCTGTTTTGGAACACAATCCATGGGATAGGAACTATTCCCTTTTGAAAATCCTGGCCATCACTTGCAAGAAACTGTAGCCTCTGTTTTCAAATTAATGCAGATCTTCAGGTGTGCTCTGCATCTTGTGTCAAACTTGTTGTCTTAAATAGAACCACATTTTTCAGGCAGATTATACATGTTGGTCTATAAAAAGCTGCCCTTGACTTGTCCCCAGGATAAAGTGAGAGCAGTACCAGTACTGCTAATTAGAGATTAGATGTTCATAACTATGACTTTCATTATAAGGAGAAGAACCTAAATGAGCTCAATGACATCCTAATGCAGAAAGTTCTTAATTCCTTAATGCTGTGTAATTTTTAATGCAGAGAAGTGTTACATTGTTAGTACAGAAAACCATGCTTCATATATAGACTCTAGGGCAGGGGTGGGCAAACTATGGCCCGCGGGCCACATCCGGCCCGTTGGTCTTTTTAATCCGGCCCGCTGAAGATTGGTACAGAATTAAGGTTTGATGTGAATGATTGAATGATTGTTTTCATTTGATTTTGACTTGTAATGACAGACATTTCGACACCAGGTGGTACATTAGGCGCAGTGACTTGATTTTGCGGAGATTTTGCAGTTTTTTATATGTATCGTATCTTGTGCTGACCCAACCCGTCTGTCAAATTTTAAAAGTCAATGAGGCCCCCGAGCCAAAAAGTTGCCCACCCCTGCTCTAGGGATTGAAAAGGGTGTTGCTGATGTTTTCATGGAGTCATTAGACTAGGTAGCCATAATATCTGGCTTACATTTCTTTGCATTTTGCAGGATTTTGAGTGTTAAATTGGAAGCTTTAAAACCTCAATTTTAAGGCACTTATTTTTGTCCTAAATTCTACTTCAGAAAAGAGGAAGAATCATTCCAGTTTCATCTAAGAATGAAAACTCACCATGGCCCTGAGCTCCCACATTACAAAAAATAAAAAATATCAGCCTCACACATTCCATGGAAGTTGAGCATTGATGCAGGGAGCCATGTGAATTATTATTGCCTTACACTAATTTAAGGGTTTAAAACCATGAATGTGTTCTTAACATAGCTCTCAAGCTCTCAGTTTCTCTGGGTACCCATTTTTCAGTGATACTAAGATTAATGAAATGTTCAGGGTACAGCCCCCCCTACCCATCTCTGGAAATGGCCATTTAGCTAAGGCCGCTGCTTTCTTAGTACAAATCTAATTTTGGATTGGGTTTGGTTATTTTACTGAATATCATTTAATACTAAGTGAAATATGCCTATGAACTGCCAGTTAGTTGTAATCTTTTCATTTTTAAAAACGTAACATTTTTAATCCCTTGAAGAAGTGTATCAGACCGTGAGCCACGGTGCACAAACTGTGAATTAAATGTTAATTTTGAATGCCTTTCAACGACTTCCTGCTGTAATTTTTAATGCAATGAATAATCTGGAATGCTTGGTTGTATAACAAATGGAAGAACCTGTCCACAAGAATATAAATCAATGCAGTTGATCAACATAGTACACTATTGTCCACAATGTAATAGGGTGAATCAATCTCTAGTATTAATGTCTGCCGTTTGGCAACTGTGCCAACTTTTCAATAGTGTGGAAAAATGCTATTTTCCTTTCACTGTGTTTAAAACAGAGCCAAGTGTTTTTTTCTGACCAAAAAGGAAAAAGAAAATCATCCTTGAGAATCACATGACACTAGGCATTGACGTCTTTCCTGATAAAGCCACTGCCTGCCCCCAAAGCTGCCTTCCTTTCCTTGTGCAGATAGGCCTTACACGAACACTTGATAATATTTACAACAGTTGTACTGTTCCGATTTGAAGCCTTTGGTACATATCCTAGAGTTCAGTGGATAGTTTTAGCAGTATCAGAATGCCTCAGTAACCATTTTTGTTTGAGGGATCGAGAGTGCTGGAGTTAGAAATACCAAGTAAGGAGCATGCAGCTAAATATAGACATCAATAGGATGAGGCCCATGCACCGTGTATGTAAGCAATATTTATATACAGTTAGCAAAGGCTTATTTGATCTTTGGAATATTGAACAGCTTTAAAAAAAAATTATCCAGTAAGAAAATAATTAAATTGCAAAATTGTAGATACCACATAGTTTTCCTGCAGAGAAATAGAGAATATAAGTATAGTCCAGCCTTAATTTTGCTAACCCTTACCTTTTTTCCATGTGGTAGAAGTTTAGAGCTCGGTTAAAAATATATTTCCATATTTTGGGCCATCAGATTTACGGTCTATAACAGGGATGTCCAACCTTGGGAACTTTTAGACTTGTGGACATCGCCTCCCAGGATTCCCTTCCATGCTCCCTCGGGAATTGTGGGAGATGAAGTCCATAAGTCTTAAAGTTTCCAACATTGGATACCCCTGGTCTGTAAGACTAGGCAAGGGAGAATAAAACAAGGAAATGTAAACACCTGTAACATAGCCTATAAATAATAATCAAGTCAGATAGAAATGGTTCACAAAGAGAAAGAGGCTATGGGAATCTATTTGTAGATTCAGTGGGCCCCTTTCTGTTTAGCTTCTATGACTTCTAACATAATTTTCCCTTCTGTATGTTTAGTTTTTATAATTTATTTTTTATGATTAAAGGCAGTTTCTATTTCACAGTTGCAATATAACTACTGTATTTTTTTCACAAAATAGCCAATTATTCTTGACATAATACAATGCCATGGTACCCAATTATATGCATTGTGGCAAGGATTAAAGAAATTTGAAAAAAAAATCTAATATATCTTAACTTCTTTGAAGTTATTTGACGTGTATTGTTTTAATTACATAAACTCAACTCTGGCAAATAGGGGAAGTCTACATGGAAGGGAAATCATTTCATTTATTGTAAGTTAATGAAAACAATGCAATTAGAAGTGTAATTATATTTAATTAATTTATTATTTATTTTTTTTAATTTCTTAAAGTTACTAGAGAGCAAACTCAGAGATTATAGAGATTATTTGTGAGTATCTTTGTAATGGGCTTTATTGTATTAACACCTTGAATTAGTACATATTTTAATTTAAATCAAATTACACATTTAAATATATAAATCCTTTTTATGAATAATTTGTTCTGGTAGACATTATAAGTTATTTAAGTTATGTCTCAAGAAGTGCCAAATGTTTGAGCTCCTTCTCAAAAGTGTGTTTTCTTTATTAGTTAAATAAGTAAGAGACATGAAACTTGACTTGCTAAACAGCTGTATAAAATTCTACTAGTATATTTTCTGTTAAATAAGAGGATATAAGAGATGAGGAGTTTCTTGAATAGATATTGTCGTACTAGAAAGTTCAATTTCCTCAATCTTCTTCTTTTTATTACGATTTATATAAATGCCTTTAATTGTTCCGAACATTAAAGTGGAGAGAAACATTTTAATGCAAAACTTATGTAAGAGAATGAAGAAAGAAGCCATTTCCCTTGCGAGATCTTTTTAGAATTATCCCTATTCTCCTTTTCCTTAGAAGAAATCAGCTTTCTTTGTTTGTGAAGGATTTTTTCCATATCTTTTCATTTCTTTTATTGTAGATTGATTTATTCATTCATTCATTCATTTCCCCCCTTTCAGGATAAATGGTCTTCCCAATCCATCTTACCAGGAATGTCATTCTCCTCAGGGGTGGGATTCAGCCATGTTATTACCAGTTCGGTGACCACGTTTTGTGTGTGCACTGCACACACATGTAAAATAACCTTAGGCTTTGCTGCCCGGACAGCTGAGAAGCGCTGTGCGCAGGTACGCAGCATTTGAAAAGCCTGAGGTTAAAAAAGCAGGAAGTAAAGGACAGGTAAGAGCCAGGGCAGGTGGGTGGGCCAAAGAGCAGCAAACACAGAACCGGTTTGGTGTCTGCTACTCTTCAATGCTACCAGTTCTTTAGAACCGGGCAGAACCGGTAGCATCCCACCCCGATTCTCCTTTAAAAACACAGTGACTTGTTTTAGAACAAACTCTTTTCCAGGTTCCTTCCTGAGAGCAATGGGAAAGATGTGGAAGGAATGAGCAGGGCACTACTATGGAAACTGGGCAGTGATATTATATATGCTACTTGTATCACTCTTACCCTTTCGGTTTCCCATTGATAGCTCTTTGAAATAGGCCAGGTCAAAAAATATACAAAAGAAAAAATAGAACTCTATTTATTAATATGAGCTATAATAACGAGCCTGGGACCATTTTCCTATGCCTTCCAACTTTACCAAAGAAAGCCAAAGTGGGATAATTAAAGTTTCTTTCTTGTGGTGTATTTATTTGTTTATATTTCATATTTCTAAGCTGCTCATCTCCCTCAAAGAGATGCAGCTAGGTGTATCTGTTTACCTGGATGTTGAGATGCTGGCTAGGGAGTTGAAGTCTACAAGTTGCAAAGGGGCCATAGTTATCCACAGTGGTTTATTGCTTCCAGAGCTGAAGTTACAAGTTGACCTGCTCTACATGAGGGGGATTACAATGGCTATAATCCCCAACTAGCACAGCCAGTGTGTGAATCTTAACAAAACTGGGAAGGAGGAAATAAAAAGCTATTTTTTTCCACCGATATAATCAGGCCTTCTTCCTCTAAAACAGGGATGGCCAAACTTTTGGACCTCAGGGACTACCAAACTCATAATTTTAAATCCCAGAGACCACTAATACAAATTTTGACTGATGGTGGCTTGCTGATGTTGGTGGGAAAGTCAGTCCCATATTCCAGAGCTCTTCCATCTGGGTGCACCAGCCTGCTATGGACTGGAATATGGGAACCGACCTTCCCACCAACATCAGCAAGCCACCCCGGGGCGGATTTTCCTTCCCTGCAGTTGCTCTTACCTTCCAGTTCTAGCTCATGTGGCTCTACTCAAGGTAAGGTTTGCACTTGGCCAAAGGGTGGGGACCAGCGGTTGGGCAGGCCATGTTTTCCTGGGCAGCCTGGATTAATTGCTTTGGGGGGAGTGCTTTAGGGGGGACATTTTTCTGTGGACCACCAAAAAATTTTCGCGGACCACTAGAGGTCCCTGGCCCACCATTTGGCGACCACTGCTCTAAAGGAAACTTTTAAATATTTATTCAAGATTATGTGTATATAAATGTGGAAGTGTGCCACTGGTTTTACTTTCACCCATTTCATTTGTTATAGATATTTTTTATGTAATCTTCCTAAAGTTTCTAGCCAAGAGCACTTTTTAAATTGTTGTAAGCTCATTCAGTGCTGCCTTCCTTTATATAAGGTACTCTACTCTGGCTGTTTGTGACATTGTGACAGAGTCATTTGCTGAGATGGACAGCTGTAGAAATCAAATGAATAAATACAATTTTGTCATTTTAAAAATGATGACGTTTTTGAAATCCTAATCTTAATACTAAAGTCTGAGGACAATAATTTTCCAACAGGAGCACTAGGAGAATTGAGGTAGTCGATGTCATGAATTGAGCCCAAAATTTGTCTTGCTAAGGGAGACATTTGTTAAGTGAATTTTGCCCAATTTTACGACCTTTCTTGCCCCAGGTATTAAGTGAACCACTACAGTGTTACAGTAGTGTTAGCGACACTATTGTTAAGTAAATCTGGCTTCCCCATTGACTTTGCTTGTCAGAAGGTCACAAAAGGAGATCACATGACTCCCTGGGGCACTGCAACTGTCACAAATATGGGTCAATTGCCAAACTCCTGAATTTTGATCACTATGGCCATGGGGATGCTGCCACAGTTGTAAGTGTGAACAACTATCATCAGTCACTATTTTCAGTGCTGTTGTAACTTTGAACAGTCACCAAAAGAACAATTGTATGTCGAGGACTCCCAATAAGTCTTTCCTACATTTTGTTCATTTATAATTAATGTGGCTGATTTGTTTGTGGAAGATATATTTATAAGCTGGGCAGAATCCTGTGCAGAACACTTATTTCCATATTTTATAAACGCTAGGTACAGAAGTCTTTGATTTACAACCACAATTGTGATGATAATTTCCCTCACTAAGTGAAGTGGTGGTTTAAGTATGTTGTGCCCGATTTTATGACCTTTTGTGGTTAAGTGACTCACCACAGTCGTTAAGTGAATCATGCGGTTGTTAAGCAAATCCGGCTTCTAATATTGACTGCTTATTGGAAGCTGGCCAGGAAAGTTGCAGCAGTTGATCCCATGACCCTGGGAAGCAGAAACCACAGTAAAACCATGACAGTTGCCAAGGCCCAAAGTTTGATCTTATGACCATTGCAATGGTTGTAAGCGCGAAGACCAGTTGTGAGTCACTTTCTTAGTGTTTTGTAACTTGGAACAGCCATTAAGTCAGTGATGGATAACCTTTTTGTCATCGCGTGTTGAAAGTGTGTGCATATATAATGCAATGCATGCGTGACCCACCCCCGGGCTCTCCTCACCCCCCCTGTGCATGTGCATGTGTCCCGTGCTAGCACAACAGATACCCGAAAATTAGCTGGCTAGCAGGACGCGTGCATGCATGTGAGTGGAACTGAGCTGGGGCGACGACTCACGTGCTGACAGAGATGGCTCTGCATGCCACTTCTGGCATGCATGCTATAGGTTCGCCATCACAGCACTAAGTGAATGCTTGCAAATTGAGGACTCTCCATATCTCATTTCAACCATCCTTTATAGTCTGTCTCTCTTTAAAGAGAGGCCTCCAAACTTGGCAACGTTTAAGACTTGTGGACTTCAACTCCCAGAATTCTGGGAGTTGAAGTCCATAAGTCTTAAAGTTGCCAAGTTTGGGGAGCCCTGCTCTAATAAAAAGACCCCGTAAGGATCCTACGGGCAAAGGAAGCCTGGAAACATTGAACCCCTTTTGATCTGGCAAGCAATGTGTCACCGCTAAATGTTTTGACAGTGGGTAAAAGGAAGATTTCTATTCGCACATACTCCGCGGGGACACCTAAGCATTGCCCTGTCTCTGCATGGAGAGAGGGGAACTCTGAATAAAGGTCAGGAAACCCTCCTTGATCACATAAGGCAGTGAGCTGTAACTGCATCAAATCCTGGAAGGCTGGAAGGCAGCCGAGGAGAAATAATTATACTTGGGAGATGGGTAATTATGGATAATAGCTCTTTTTGGGGGGTGGCAAAAACAAAAAATCACCTCACGACCCTAACTGAAATGAATATGGCATTGCACATTAACTTTATGGCAAGGTGCAAGTTCAGCCCCGAAACAATGCAAGTTGCAAAGAGAATCTTTTTGTTTGTTTGTTTTAAGCCATTAAAAAAAAAACAGGTAAAACTTCTGGCTTCTGTTTGTGCTCTTTCTCACTCTCTTCCCAAAACAACCTTGATGGCTGAGAAAAGCTGGCCAGCAACAAGGGACAGCAAAAAAAAAATAATTTTTTTTTTTTTTTTGCTCTGTCATGAGAGGCCTGGTGGGAGAAACACATTGTTCCACCGGTTCCTGATTATGGCTTTAGGGAGTGATTTCACACCACTCTCATTCAAGGCCCTTGTTCGACCTCAAACGCAGCCTTAAAGCCAGGTCTGTTAATGAGGAAGGGAGGATGCGTTCAGCCTAGGGGAGGGGTGGTGAGGGAGGGGTGGGCTGAAAACTGCTGAGTTGGGATCTAAACTTCTTTTGTGATCAGAAAAGAAGTTTTGGATGTGTGAATAATTACTTCCAGTTAAGAGATAGCACAACATTAAAAAAAAGAAAGAAAGAAAGATGGCCAGTGGCTTTGCCTGAAAAATAGTTTTTATTGTGCTTTTAAGACTGTGTAGGCAGACTGTAAAAACATTAGCTGTAAACCCCAACGTGCAGTAAACAGACTTTTAAACTTTTTAGCACATTTAGACGCCTAATAAGCTCAGCGTGGGGATCTAAACTGTGGGATTTCTGTCTTAAGTGTATTCATCACATTCCTAGATATAAGGTCACCTCAACTTAAGGAGCACAAAGGAGACCAGAATTTTCATGGCTAAGCGAGATGGTCGTTAAACGACTTGCGCCCGATTTTACAACTTTTTTGCCATGGTTGTTAAGCAACTCACTTCAATTGTTAATGAATCATGCAGTTATTAAATCAGGCTTTCCCCATTGAATTTGCTTGTCAGAAGCCAGCTGGGAAGGTCAGAAATGGCAATTATATGACCTTGGGATACTTCAACCCTCATAAATACATGCTGGTTGCCAAATGCCTTAATTTTGTTCACGGTGACCATGGGGATGCTTTGATGTAAATCCCAGTTTTTGTACATCACATTTCTCAATGCTGCTGTAGCTTTGGAACAGTTGCTAAATGAATGGTTCTAAGTCGAGGAGTACCTGTATACCAAAGAAGAAGACATACACTGGCATCAGGGACTCCTTTAGTGCAGCATCCTCCTCTCTTGAGTTCCCCAGTCAACTAAGTATGTTTGACCTTGTAGACACAGTTTGTATGAAAGGGAGAAACACTTACTCTCTATTGCCCCGGAGGGCAAAATTAAATTTGAATGATTTCAAGTTAGTGAGTAGTAGGTTTTGGCAGGGGTTTTGACAGTGTTGTAATCTAGCAAGAGGATGGTGATCTTCGCTGGAGGTCCTCCAGTAGAGGCTCTACAATGAATCATCCATTCAGTATGTTCTAACTCTAGTTTTCTGTGTTGAGCAACACTATAAAATGCTATTTTTTTTCTGTACTGAGCAGCAGACAGACCTCAGCACAGTAACTATTCTCCTATACCTCAGGCTTATTTTATTTGTTCAATTTTAGTGCTGCCCAGAGTACTTCTGGAGTCAAACTACCAAAATGGAATTTAGTCATGATGACGGTGATGACTTACCAGTTGACTTTGTTCATTCAGCCAAAAGCTGAACTCTACTTCTGGTTTTGCCACTTACTGTGTGGTCCATAAACATTTGACATTTTGTGTTTGTGGTGCTTGGGAGAACCAGGAAGAGAATTTACCTCCTCTGTTTACCTACTACAAATGCTTATATCTTCTTCGTCTTAACATATTATGGTCTCCTTGCAGCATATAAAACTCTGGATGATTGAGAAAATCTTTTTATTGTTATCAAGCCTTCCCTCTGCCACTGCTGCTGTGGGACTCACTCTTCATTCACTGCCTCTCTTCAGCATGTTCCATTACCTGACATTTGTAAAGCTGCCTCTTGAACCATGTGTCTTTGTAAAGCATTAATTGGGTACAAGGGCTTGATCAGAAGTTGCACCTGGATGGATTGTGTTGTCTTTGTGGTTAGCCAGTTGCTCCATCACCTGAAGATGTTAGCTTGCTAGACACCTAATGGATCACATTGATGAAGAAGAATGTCTTATATTTTTGAATGATCATTAGTTCATTCATGCAATTATCTCTCCATCCCTGTGTAGACAATGGCCATAGTCCAGAGATCTCCAAACTTGGCAACTTTAAGACTTGTGGACTTCAACTATGAGAATTCTGGGAGTTAAAAGTCCGCAAGTCTTAAAGTTGCCACGTTTGGGGACCCCTGCTATAGTCTGTGGCTGTCCTGCATCACTCTCAAGGAACTGAGATTAAACAAATAAAATACTTCAAAGCATGTAAATTAGAAGAAGAGGTCTATTACAGTCCATCAAAAGCCATAGAACACCCACATAGTAGGCATTAGAATGCCCTAACTTAACCTTGTTAAACCACGAAGCTAGAAACAGGGAGACTGGGAGTTCTAGTTCTGACTTAGTCATGAAAGCCAGCTGAGTGATCTTGGTCCAGTTACTCATTCTCAGCCCTACCTACCCTCACAGGGTGGTTGTGGAAAAAAAAATAAGAGAGAGATACATTGGTTATGTTCTCACCTTGACTTATTTGTGTGTGTGTGTGTGTTTTCCACTTTCAGGGGCAAAGTGTAATGGAATCAACTGAATTGTTTCAGTACACATAAAAATTCCCTTTGGCATCTGAATCTGAAGAAGATGAATCATATTAGATCATAGAACATATTAGATCAAACAGTAGACCAACACTCAGTAGATCAGAGGTCTTCAAACTTGGCAACTTTAAGACTTGTAGACTTCAACTCCCAGAATTCTCCAGCTTGCATAGCTTCGTGGGTAGCTGGCTGGAGATTTCTGGGAATTGAAGTCCACAAGTCTTAAAAGTTGCCAAGTTTGGAGAGCCCTGCAGTAGATGGTCAGTTTAAATGAACTACACTTGGCCACTATTAACTAATCAAACAACTCAAGAGTGCCCGTCAGAAAGATTTCCTCATTTCTCT
The DNA here is from genome assembly GCA_033807585.1 of Hydrophis major. Lineage (NCBI taxonomy): Eukaryota > Metazoa > Chordata > Lepidosauria > Squamata > Elapidae > Hydrophis > Hydrophis major. The sequence continues at coordinate 289,894,052 of CM066329.1, read as the reverse complement.
TTGTGTGGCATTTTTTAAAAGAATGGAACTTTCTAAATTAATGATGAATTGGTTCTTCTCTATTGCAGTGAACTTCCAGAGAGAAAATCCACCCCAAAAGAAGATTTGCTGACTCTTCCATAGATCACAAATGAAAACATATTTGGACATCAAAACAGATTAGCAGGCAAATTAAAATTTGACAGAAAAAGCTAGCATAGATATTTGAGGATCGGCTTTCCAAGCATAGGCTTCTTCTAGAAATAGATTACACAACCATTGGGTTATTAAGGTTGATGGGTTTGCTGGTAGCTTTTGTCTAGTCTATTTTATATTTTGTTCTAAATTCTTCCTGGTTGTTTCCCCACAAAGGGCCTAGAGTAGAAATAATGTTTTGGACCTTCTACTTTTTATGGGAAAAGATCATATATATATCATCTGTATGATGCATTGCTGTCATTTCTATGCACCCGTCCATCATTTATCAGACTGAAGAAGGTCCTGATACTGAAGTGGAGTTTAGTTTCCAAGGAAGAATACACTTTTAGATGGTGCATTTATATCTTTTTTTCCTCTCTTTTTGCTCATAATAAACGGAGTTCTGGTACAGTCATAAAATAAAGCTATTAAGCACCAGTATTCACATATAAGCTTTATAGTAATTCATGGCTTTGTGTTTGTGATGACTTTAAATCATTGTTAAAATTCTGACTATAATCTTATTGTTGTAATGTGGTATTAATAAAATAATAAAAATACCATAAAATGGACATTAATATTTTAGCCTTGTGATATTATAGAGACATTATTTATATGATGAAAAATAAGAACCTAATGAACAGGTGCCATGCTTCTAACAGTTGCCTATGGCAGTTACATCACATCCTAGTATGGAGAGATTGTAATGGGATGTAAAGAGCCATGGTAGCACAGTATTGCAGGCAGAATTAGGCTGATTGTCAGGAGTTCGATCCTCACCAGCTCAAGGTTGACTCAGCCTTCCACCCTTCTGAAGTCGGTAAAATGAGGACCCAGATTGTTGGGGGCAATATGCTGACTCTGTAAACCGCTTAGAGCAGGCTGTAAAGCCACTATGAAGCTGTATATAAGTCTAAATGTTATTGCTATTAAAACTGAATATTTCAAATTCATTTCCAGAAAGGTGGCAGGAAGCACATAATGTTGAGAGCCAAGCCATAAGAATTGCAAGAATTATAACAATCTTTTTTTTTTTTAAGCAGCTGAATTTTCCCCAGGATCTTTTTCTGGATTGTCATTGAGCTATATAGAGAGAGGACTTTGAAAGGGACTTTTAAGACCAGTGTGGTCCTTTAGAACTGAAACTGCATTTCCCAGCCTTCCACTAACATCTGCTTAATTTCAAGGGTCAGTATAGTGTAGCAGTCATGGGGTTAAACTAAAAATGAAAGGCCCAGGTTCAAGTCTATCTTAAATCATTGAAGGACATTGGGAGATTGAGCATGTCTCTCTGTGTGTGCCTCTTCCCCTCCTCTCCCTTTCTCTCCTCTCTCCCCCTCCCTCTTCTCCCCCCATCTCACAAAGTTGTGACAAGACAGGCTGTATGCTTTGCATAGGTATACATGCATACAGAAAAAAAACAATATTAGATCCTTGCTGGAAACCCCCCTCCCTAACCTCCCCGTGTCACCCCTATGCTGTTTAATTGGGACTCCCTCCACTTCCTGTTTAATAAGCTACATGTATTGGAGTTCCAACAATGACCCGGATTGCTGTCAGTAAGAAATTTGGTTACATGACATCACAATTTATGACCACATCACGTAGCAACCAAAATCCTAGTCATAATTGCCTTCATAACTTGAGGACTTCCTGTATTAGCTCTTGAATATGTGGGAGAGACTCCCATTTGCTGGATGAAAAAGAAAGCACAATGTATATGTTCAGATGTACTTTTGCTGTTTTCCCCTTGGTGCCCTTCAAATGTAGAAACGCTGATTGGAAATTCTTGAAGTTGTGATACAGCACATCTGGAGGCTGCTAAATTGAGGAAAGCTGGCTTGGATTCACTTGCAACCCCCAGTTCTTAAATACTGCCAAGATAGTTGGAGAAAAAAAACTTCGCTAGCCAAGTGCAGTAACTTCTTTTTGGGGAGCATCTTGTACTTTCGGGAAGAGCCATTTGTTTTGCAACATAACTGACTTGATAACTGTGTTGGCTTTCAAAGTTTGTGTATTGTACCTTCTACAAAAATGAATGATTGCTAACAATTCATAATATCCTGTCTTCCTGGTGCCTTTTGTCCAAGTGAAAGATCAATAAGGATATTTATCAAATGGGATATTGATCTGGGCAAAAAAGATGTGTGTTTCTCATTGAGAGCATGGGACAGGATAGATGCTATCTAAGGACTTTATAACATGGAAAACAATTGAAATATGTATATGTGTGTGTGTGTGTATACATACATATATAGATATATATAGATATATATACACACATATACACACACATACATACATTATATATATTTCAATTGTTTTCCATGTTATAAAGTCCTTAGATAGCATCTATCCTGTCCCATGCTCTCAATGAGAAATTCATCCCCTTGACTATTAGAAATTGAATCCTTTATTTTACTGACCTTTTTAAAAATGGAAACCAAAGCAGAGCCTCCAAAACCATTTTTATACAATTTAAAATTCTATTTTGCCTTGGAATTTCCACAGTTGCAGCCTTTATACAGTAGTACCTTATGTTAAATATTTACAGTTTCTAGTATTTTGAAGTTGTGGTGTCCCTGACTAGCAGTCTTCAATCTGGTCTGCATTCCTGGCGGGGACCACCGACTGCTCCCATTGGTTGATGCTGTTTGACAGCCGGCTATAAAAGGAGCTGTCAAACAGCATCAGCTGCTGCCGGGCAGCTGCGGCAATCTGTTATGCTTCAAATAAAGCAATATTAGCCTTTAGATCCATGTCTGCCCTGTGTGTCCGCCTGCAACACAACACTGGCGACGAGGATGGGATGCACAATTGAGAGGCAACCAGACTAAAACAACCGAGCAAAAGTCACTGATGAAGCCGCTGAGAGCTGAATGTCAGGAGCCGCAGACAATCTCTGTGCGCGCCAAGTTTAAAAAGTTTCCTTGACTGAGGAGACAGGCACGGCCTAACAGGCACTGCTGCGAGCGCCCTTTTGAGGGCGCGAAGCTCAAAGCCTCCTTGACTGAGGAGACAGGCACCACCGCCTTTGTTACTGAGAGCGCGAAGTTTTAAAGGCACCCTAGCCTCCTTGACTGAGGGAACAGACGCCGCCCGAAAGGCACCCCCGCTGGCGCTACCAAGAGCGCAAAAGTCTAAAGCCTCCTTAGCTGAGGAAACAGACACGCCCGAAAGGCACCTCCACTGGCGCTACCAAGAGCGCAAAAGTCTAAAGCCTCCTTAGCTGAGGAAACAGACGCTGCCCGAAAGGCACCTCTGCTGGCGCTACCGAGAGCACAAAAGTCCAAAAGCCTCCCTAGCTGAGGAGCAGACGTCACTGACAGGTGTTTCTGAAAGCTGGGACACAGCTGGTCTACTCGCAGCCGGTCTACTCACAACCGATCTACCCGTAGCCGGTCTACCCGCAGCCAATCTACCCACACCCGGTCTACCCGCACCCGGTCTACTCAGCCACACCGAGGTCTCCCTGCCATACCCAGTCTGCTCAGCAGTGCCATGGTTTCCCTGCCTGACCCAGTCTACCGTTCCAGCCGACTCACGTGCCTAAGCAAGCCGGCTGACAGAACCTGCCCGGCCCGCCGATGGGCGCTCAGACAAAGTCACCTATGGGTCGAACTCTCGCTCCAGCAGCCTCCATCGTGACCCAGGAAGGCTGTTGGGGGGGTCTCCAAGTGACTCTGGAGGAAGGGGTCTCCCTGCCCCCCCTTTTTTGCCCACCAGCCCCTTCTTCCTTCAGCTCCTGAGCCAGTGGACACTGCCAACATTCTTCTCCCCAGAGCTGCTTTGCACAAGGACTTGGGGGGAGGGGTCCCTGTATTTTGGGGTTGGTGGGTGTCAGGTGCTGAATAAGGAGGCGCACACCTACCATTAGGGTCCTGACGTGCAACCCACCTTTAGGGTCCTTCCCACCTGGACTTGTATTCCTTGGCAATGGCAGTGCACTCCCCAGGGGGGCGAAAGGCTGGGTAGGTGGGAGGTTGGAGGAGGTTGGATTGTCCCGTCCTAAGGGGGCCGAGGGAGCACGACGTGCCTGCTCCTCTTTCGGCCCTTAGGCGTTGACCTTCCCGTCCTAAGGGGGCTGAGGGAGCACGACATGCCTGCTCCTCTTTTGGCCCTTAGGACTTGACCTTCGTAGTCAACTCCCTAGCTCAGCGGCCCCCCACCTTCTGCCTTATGGGAGGGGGAGGAAGAGGAGACGGGTTCCATATGGCCAAGCGCTGTGTGCATCTCCCTTCATGCAAGCCACAGCTGAACTCACACCCTGCTTGCCCAAACGGGACATGCCTGCCATTTCTGCAGCTCAGTTCCAAACAAGCAACTGCCCAGTACTGGCTCACAGCCCTTGGGGTTTTGGGACCCCTACTCCACCACATGCTGAAGGTCACCAAGGCATGGTTACTCACCAAGATTATCAGGGTCTCCTTCTCAGACCAGGGGCTCCTACCTTGTGACAGGTTGGGTTCTGTTTCTGGAAACCAATGGTGGGGGAGGGGCACTAAGCAGCTTTTCCTTTTCTGTACCATGGACCCCAGAAGGCAGGGCCGCGCAGGCTCTTAGCTAGGGGAAAGGGGTGTGGTGTCCCTGACTAACTAGCAGTCTTCAATCTGGTCCGCATTCCTGGCGGGGAGCACCAACTGCTCCCATTGGTTGATGCCGTTTGACAGCCGGCTATAAAAGGAGCTGTCAAACGGCATCAGCTGCCGCCGCCAGCTGGCTGCCAGCCCAGCCGGGCAGCTGCGGCATCCTGTTATGCTTCAAATAAAGCAATGTTAGCCTTTAGATCCGTGTCTGCCTCGTGTGTTCGCCAGCAACACAACAGAAGTATAGCTAGATTTAGTGAAAAAACACTTTCATGTATCTTCTTGGAATTATTTGCAATATCACGGTATGTTTCTGTAGCTATGCTGATTAGTTAAACTGAAAAAAAAGGGATCAGCACTATTTCTTTTCCCAGTGAGCCTTGTATAACAAAACATCTTGGTCTGCCGCTATTCCTTTTTGAACGGAAGATTGTTCGGATCAGATATGCAAATGTAGAAGATCAAAATCTACTAGTAAATCTCCAGGCAGTTTACTAGACAGTTCTTACTGATTTGGGATAATGTCAGGTGTGAACAATCGAATCCACATATGAAGAGTTCCAATTATCTACTTTGTTGCTTATACCTGTTTCACAGGAATCTTCCCAGACTGGCAGTTTGCACATAGGCCAAACCAGATAAGAGTCAGTGGCATTCAAAGGAAGTAAGGTCTGCCCTCTTGTGCCTACATAAGGATTCTGGACTAATTACCTGCTTGACTCCTCCCCCTGGCTCATCCAGTTTCTCTCCAACAGACAACTTGGGAAGGATTTCTAAGTACCAATCCTTTCCTCCACATCCCACCTTCTCAAAACGAGGCAGCTTAAAATATAAGCAAGAAAACAACATGGTTTTGATATGAAAGCTGGGACCTCAATGCTCATATGGAAGCTGAGTGTCCAGTTCCTTAATTTTAAGCCTAATTCTCCATCACTGGAAGAGGCCTGCTACAAACTCCCTTCTGCTAAAGAATTCTGGCAGGCAGAGTCCAGGAGAAACCTTTTTGCCTTGACCAGACCCTGTGAAACTCTACCACCTGAAGTGAGAATTGTTCCCATGCGTTTTTGGCCTTCTGGAAGGGTATTAAAACTTGGTTTTACCAGTTGGCATGGACTGTGCAATAGCAATAGCATTTAGACTTATATACCGCTTCATAGTGCTTTACAGCCCTCTCTAAGCAGCTTTACAGAGTCAGCCTATTGCCCCAACAATCTGGGTCCTCATTTTACCCACCTTGGAAGGATGGAAGGCTCAGTCAACCTTGAGCCTGGTGAGATTTGAACTGCCAAATTGCAGTCAATCAACAGTCAGCAGAAGTGGCTTGTAGTACAGTACTCTAACCACTGCACCACTGAGGCTCACTACTGGAGTTGGTTGACAGGATAAGACCTCATCCCTATACTGTCTGTCTCTTGGTTCCTGGTTTTTTTTGTTTTGTTTTGCATGTTTTTAAACTTTAATTTGCATAGTTTTAAAATTTTAGTTGCTTTTCTGTTTATCTTTTTATGATCTGTAGGCTATCCAGAGTTGCTTCATCGGGAAGGTGGGTGACATACAAAGTTATAATTAATTCTCTTTTTTACATGCAACTCTACTGTTAGGTTTTGAAATTCAAAAAAAAAACTGTGTCTATGCTGCAATCTTGAAGTTGCCCCATTGTGGATCTCTAGAAAATAATATTTCCTCCTTCTCCCTCCCCCTCTCTGTTCCTTTCCCTTCCCTTCCCTTTCTTGCAGTGTACATTGGGTGCTTTTCTGATTTATAGCCAGTGAATTAGCCACCAGTTGCTTAGAATGATTTGTTTATTGATTGTAGAAGCCATTTAATTCCAAGTGTGGCATTTTTTTTGTCGAAATCATTATTGCATTCACTGTTGACAGTTTATGAGGAATGACGACATTGCTAATATGATAATACAGCTTGATTCAAAGATAGGCCATGTGGCAAGATGATGTAGCCCTCACCTTGTTTTCTCGGTTGGCTTTTGGATTTTAATAACTCATGTGGGAGCTTAGTTGCATGCTGCCTCGAAGTGCAAACAGTGGCAAGAAAGAATTGTCCATTTAAATGCAGCGGTCAGTCTAATTTCCATGACTATTCTCAAAGGCTTGTGTGGGTTTTTCTCAGTTATGGTTAGACAGTGTCACTCTTGAGAATTGTAGCTTAATTCATTTCAGTAATGGAAGAATGTCTTGGATAGTAGTAGTAGTAATTATTTTCCAAAATGTGGTTGTCTTTTTTTCTTTTTGCCCAAATAGTAAATAACCTTTTTTGTTTGATATAATTCATATATCTTCCTCCTGGTTTAGAAGATACTGCAGTTACATTGCCTCACTAATGAAACTGTAGTATGATGCCAGTGAGTAATTGAGCCATATCTAATTGAAGACATAGTATAACAGATAATCAGAGTTGGAAGGGACCATGTAGGTCATCTAGTCCAACCCCCCATCCAAATAGGAAACCCTACAACCATTTCTGACAAATGGCAGTCCAATCTCTTCTTGAAAGTCTCAAGTGATGGCGCTCCAACAGCTTCCAAGGGCAAGCTGTTCCATTGGTTGATTGTTCTCACTGTTAGAAAGTTCCTCTTTATTTCCATCTGTGCAGACTCAGAATTACTTACTAATATGCAATTAATGCTTCCTTGTGATTGTGATATGGAGTGTAGAATGGCAAAATTTCTCACATATTAAGGGAAGGAAAGCAAGGTATAATGGCTCAGTTCCATAGTTCTACTTTTGGGGAACCCTTTTTGCACAGGTAAGTACTTCCTTCTTTATGTGCTGGGCTACGACTTCCTATCATCCATAGCCATGTCCTTTGAGATATATTTACAAGTTTCACATAGGTTCTTTCTGTGTTTCTTCTCTATTATTGTGTAAATGCAATTTGAAGACTGAAGAATATCTACAGATAGTCCTTGCTTTATAATGTTTTATGACCGTTTGAATTGATGACAACTACAGAATGGATGCTTTATGGGCTGTTGTAAATGGTTCGCTACCTCCCTCCAAAGGCACATGGCCAGGAGGTTGGTTGGGTTATCTTTACAACCCATCATGATATTCTAAGCTCATATCATAGTGATTTGCAATGTTTTTGCTAGTTTTGCACAAAATTGCCCATTCAATGGGTTCACTTAACAACCACGGAGTTTGTTTAACGACTCTGACTCTGCTTAACAGCTGCCAGAAAAAAGGCCAGAAATTTTCTTCTGTTCACCAGGATGTCTTGACTTAAGACCTTAATCATTTACAACTGTAATTCTGGGCTCAATTGTGGTCATAAGTCAAGAACATGTCCTCTCATTTCTGCCACCGTCAATGATGTTTTGGATCTGGGGTGTGAGGACAAACCATCTGCTTAATCCATCTCAATTTTACTAGAATTGACTCCACTCTAGTTGGAAAAGCAGGACATAAAAATGGCAAATAAGGAAAAAGGAGAAGAGGTAGCACTGGAACTGAGTTATGCAGGAGGACTGGAAATGCTAATGATGAATGGACAATTACATTTTTTTTCCTTGTGGCACCAGAGATATATGGAGAATGACTTATTTTGATCTCATTCCTCTGTTATTTCCATCATCTTTTCAGTGCTGTTCCTTTGTTGCTTCCTTCTTTTGCATTGCACTCTGTAGTCCAAAATGAAATGCAGGATTTTCAGGTTGCTTCTGCTGTTGGTTCCTAATTGGTTCTTTCTTCTATTCTTTCTCTCTCCCTGTCTCTCTCTCCCCCACTTCTCTTTCTGCAGAAGGACGGATGCTGATTCAAGACATTCCTTCCTTGGCCAGCAGAGGGCATCTGGAGAGCACATCTGACTTAGTTATGGACCCCACCTACTACAGTAGTTTATACCAGCCATCCCTGTATCCTTATTACAACAACCTCTACAACTATTCTCAGTATCAAATGGCTGTGGCCACCGAAACCACCTCTGGTGATATGGGAAGCCCATTGACAGGGTCACCTGTTAAGAGTAGCCTCCGAAGCCTCCCAACCACTTATATGTCAAGCCAATCAGGAAACCAGTGGCAGGTACTGTATAAATGAGTAAAGGCAGGACCTTGTTTGCTAAATGAAGATTATTCTGAGTTTTCTTTGAGAATCACTGGAACATTACAGGTTCAAAGCACATGACCTTTTCCCTAACTTGTTGCTCCCCAGGGGTTTGGGGATAAAACTGCCATTATTCCCAGTTATTATTGATAATTGTTAGTAATGATGGAACTTGTACTCCAACACTTCTAGGGAGGAGCAGATGTGTTAAAAACAGACAAACATAGAATTGTCATCCTTAATACTCTTAAGTTCTTCCCTCCTCAAAACAGGTATATGTTAATTAAGATTTGGTCTTCAAATTTATTGGGAATTTGTGTTTATCAGCATCTCTGGAATCATTCTCTTCATTGTTACTAGTTTTGTATTTTTACATAAATGTAACTAGAATGGAGTGTTTGACCAGAACTGAGGATGTTGGTTCAAATTCCCACTTAGCCATGAAGCATATTGGTTAAACATTGACCATTGCTCACCCTACTAGATCCCATGGAATTGGTATGCATAAAAACTCTGTGTGTGTGTGTGTGTGAAAATCATAGTGTTTGTGCAGAATAAATGAATAACAAGCTGCTGTTGATCTGGATAAAGACTCCCCATGTTACTTCATTATCTTACATTTATTATGAAAACTGGGTTTGCATCAGTGGGAACTCTACTTGGATATAAACCCCACCAAATAAAAGATAGTAGGCTGAAAAGCATAAAAAATTACATGATATACTGATACAGACCATGCCTCTGTCTAGTATGATTGGCAGTGGCTCTTTGATATTTCAGGCTGAAATTTTTCCCCGCTTCTCCCTGGAGATACAACCTGGGCCTTCAGGCTACAGAGCCTCCATTCTACCATTTGCCTGCAACCTTGGAGTAATAATACTTCTTGCAGTCAGGGACCTATTCAACTAGGAAAAGCTGTTTTACAAAACTTAACCCAAAGAGAAATTGTAACACCTTTTACAAAAAGGTGATTCTCAGGAATAGGAGTCCCAGTCTCAGGCAGATGATCTTTTAAAGCAGAGGTCTCCAAACTTGGCAACTTTAAGACTTGTGGACTTCAACTCCCAGAATTCTCCAGCCAGCATAGAAGCCCGCAAGCCTTCAAGCTGCCAAGTCTGGAAACCCCTGTTTGGAAATGCTATAAGCTCCCCCTTTTTTGAAAGGACAGTGATAAAGGAAAAGGCTGTTCGGAGGCTTCAGACAGTGATGCTGCCTGTATATGAATTACAAGTTTTTATATTTAAAAAAAAGTATATGTCCCAAACTACCAGTTTCCTTTTCTAAGGCCTCTGTTCTTATTTCCTTCCTGTGGCAGCAATTGGGAAGGCAATATGCCATGGAAAGCTAAAAGGAAAAATTAATTGGGTGTACCAGCAGGTATATTACATTATTAATTGCAAGAGGCGTTTGAGCTTGTTGACCTAAACAACTTGTGTGTGAAGGATTTAAGAAAACTCAGGCATCATTTAAGCTCTTTAGAATGTGATGACTGAATGCAGTTGCTACCTCAGCTAAGAAGCTGTTACTCCCATCATCTCTACCCTCAAAGCTCACCTCAGATGGGAGTCACCTAAAACGATTGAGGTGGCCCGTGCTAAACGCACGTTGGAGGACGCGCGTTGGAGGAGCTGACTGCATGGGAGGCCCTGTTTCAGGGCCCCACATCTCTAGTGGCAGTTGATGTTGGTCCAAAGCTCTTTTATAGAGCCTGCAGAATCCTTATAATGGCCAATGATCAGAAGCTCTTGTTCTTTCAGCAGTCTCCCATCATCTTGTGAATTCTGAAAATTGCAGACCCAACATAGGGAAAGGCTAGTCTTAAGAGGTGTATATTGAAATGTTGTCATGATTTTAAACCATAGTTTGTTGAATAAACCATAGAGACACAGCTGCTGTTATTAATACAGGTAGTCCTTGACTTATAAAAGTTCGATTTACAGCAATTCATTTAATGACTGTTCAAAGTTACAACAGCACTGAAAAAGTGACCGATGACCGTTTTTCACACTTAACGGCCGATACACAGCATCCCCATGGTCATGTGATCAAAATTCAGACATTTGGCAACTGACTCATATTTCTGACAGTTGCAGTGTCCCGAGGATCACATGACCACCTGACAATCAAAGTCAGTGGGGAAGCCAGATTCACTTAACAGTTGAGTTACTAACTGAACAATTGTAGAGATTGACTTAACAACTTAACAACAACTTTACAACTTTTCTTGCCATAGTTGTTAAACGAATCATAGAAGTTGTTAAGTTAGTATCATGGTTGTTAAGTGAATCTAGCTTTCTGACTTAGCTTGTCAGAAGGTTGCAAAAGGGGGTTGTATGATCCTGGGACAGTGCAACTGTCAAATATGAGCCAGGTGCCAAACATCTGAATTTTGATTACATGACCATAGGGATGCTGAAGTGGTCGTAAGTGTAAAAAAATGGTCATAAGTCGCTTTTTGTTCCAATGCCATTGTAACTTTGAATGATCATTAAACAAATTGTTGTAAGTTGAGGACTATCTTTACTGTAGTCACCAAAGCAAATAATGTGTTGCTTGAAAGTAGCACTAACACCAGTGTGTGGCTGCACTTTCAGCAATCATGGTTTGGGCGTGGGTTCCAAGGATTTCAGCAAAGGAACTTAAAGGCCACAGTTTGCCCCACATCTCTGTGTAAACCTGAAAAGTAGCAGTTCTTCAGATCCTTGAACAATTTGTACTAAATCCCTCCAATCAAATTAAAATTATTCTACTAGTTTTGTCTTTTACATAATTGCTTACACAGAATATTTCATAAAAATAATGTGCGAGACCACTGTCCAAGTTTAACGTCAAGGAGAGGGTAAAAGCATCGCAGATGTGTTGGAATACACTAGTTAGTTGTTCCTATTTGGTTTTTCTTGACATTGCTAAACCAGACCAGATGGTCCCATCTATGGTTGGCTTTAGCATTATTTCCAAACCAGGATTGTTTTCCCCTATAAATGATAGTCATAAGCTAAGAAGAAGAAAAAAGGTTCTGGCTTATTGAGAAAAATGCAAGCCAAGATTCATATTGATTTATTCAGCATAACTGAACTCTACCAAGTGAGAGAAAAGCTACATGGGAATGATCAAGCAGGGCATGTCAGCTGGATCATTTCTGCTGAATGTCGTTTGAACTAGTTCAAAAACTGCCTTGAAACACCTTGTGTAGATGAAATATTCGCATATGAAATAGAACTGTAGAACGTTGTCAGATATGTTCTACTAATTGAATGCCAGCATTGTTTTTAAATTAGTCATGACTAATCTATAAAGTAGCCAATTATAATTTAAATATTGGATTTAATATTAACATGTAGTTGAATTATGTCAGCAACTTGAATCCATTCTGGTTTGTCATTCAGACAGCATATATTGTGCACTGTACAACACAGATTTATGCTAAAAGTAACCTAATGTTTCTGACAGCTCAAGTGTGACATGAATATAATCCATATTTCTTAGAGAAACTAATCTAAGTTGTTTATTTTCCGATACTGCTGATAGGACTATATCTCTTGGTGTCACAGTGGTTGAGATTCTGATGGTAACGCATTGTTTGTGGATCACTGCTTTTGTCTAAAAGAGTAGATTGGAAGAGAATAGCAAAGGTTAATTGAGTTTGTCTGTCAAGGCGGGACAGATACAGATGGTCCTTTTGCATGAAAATTACCTTTTCCACTTAGAAGCCATGGGAGGCGGCAAGCACTGTGTATCTTTTAATGGTGGAAAAAGTCACTCAAGGCTTTAGAATTAAAATTTAAAAGCAATTAAGGTATGAAGATGCTCAGTGGTTGTGATATTCCTTATTGTATGATGATTCCATATAATTCTGAATTTTCCAGACCAGTTTCTCCAGTTTGGGCAATCTCCTGATATATTGTCTTCAAATTCTTGACCCTCACCAACAGACATATTGTCTGGGATTCTGGAAGTTGAAATCTGCAGAATTCAAGAGCGTCGGTTTGGGATAGACTACCTTAGAACAAGGCTTGTAAACTCCCGACCCGCGGGTTGGATGTATCACATGTTGGTCACGCTCATGCCCGGTTTAGCAAAGGGGAAAAAAGTCCCAATATGTCACATGACACCACCGTGATGACGCCAGTTTGACACCCTGCCCTAGCAGGAAACTTTCTTAACTTTCTTAACATTTAAGATATATTGAAACTTTCCAAATTCTAGCAAATTTGTTTGCTAGTATTTACCATTCCAGCATAGCTGGATGGTGTCTTATTAGAGAATATTTCTTAGGTGTTTACTGCAGTCAGTCTATAAGAGAGGATAATATGAGAAAATATGATCAGTGATTAACAATATGTTTAGTTCAGGAAGAGGCACAAGATTCTTGTACATGGATTGATTTTCTTTGAGAAGCTTTGTTGAAACAATAGTTGGCAGAAGTAACATCCGATCGTAATGTGTCCAATGATGGATTTAGTAATATCTAGGATGTACAAGCCAACTTTTCTGAATCTCATCTCTGCCTTGATTTTGAAACAAGACTAGATAAGATGATGGTTACAAAAGTCATAATTTATTTGGTATAGTTGCCTTGAAAGTGTTTATTTCTTAGATTGGAAGGTTAAGGTGCCTCTCTCTTAAATCTTATTGCCTTCTTCTCTTATCCCTAGGGCTAATTGCCTAGTTCATTATTGTTATTATAAAGTAGAGTAACTAAAATTCTATAAAAAGAAAACCTTGTGGTTCAGATTTACTGTGTTTTATATATATTCTAAATATTTTAATAAAACAAAAACAAAAGCTTTATAGATTTTTCTAGTGGTTAATTCAACACATCGTTTGCAGAACCTTGGCTCGCCTCTGTCTGTTGGTCATACTGTGGTTCACAGGCTTGGTGCAGATAATAAGATTATAAACCATGTCTTTCTAGGCAAGGAGCACATACTATTAGTAATAGTTGTAATAATTCACTGGATCCTGGGAAATTAGTTGGCTTTTTTAAAAGAGTAAGAAATGGGAGAAACCTCAAGAAGGATCAAAAGGAAACAGGTCATTGCCTACATAAGGTAAACAAAGTAGAAATTCTTTAAGCACAGGTGGGTAGTGGTGCAATTTATCGCTTCTGAAATTATGTTATCCTTTTACAGTTATTTTTAGAGGGTGCACAAAAAAAACAGAATGAAATAGGCTTTTCCCCACAACAAAATAAAAGATCATGAACAGCAGGCTTGAAAAAACAAAAAGGTTGTCCTTAGAAGCATCTCTCCAATTTTATTCCTGGTTGAAAAATAATTTCCAGGGTCATGATTCAGAGTTCTAGTAAATTGGTAACCTCCTGGATAGGTAGTCCTCAATTTATTATTAATTATGTATATATGAATAACAGGAATATGTATCAAGCAGTAGGTGGCGAATATACCTAATACTTTTGCCTCCTACTTCCCCCTTAACAACAACCCTGCGAGATAGTTGAGGCTGAGGGAGAGAGAGAGACTTTTTCCTGGTCTTACAAAATTCAGCAGAATGTGAAGCCTGAAAACCAACCATATAAAGAATGCCCGTTGAAATGCACAGTTCTCCCATGTACACTTTTTCTTTGTGTACTCATATATGAGTGCTATTTTACTTTGCTGCAGTTCATATCCTGTAGTTGCACTCTGCAGTTTGGAAACATGACATTTTTAGTCTTTGTGATTTGGACAAGATCTGTAACACATTCATCCGAGATACGCAAATCTTTTGCTTTCATGCAGCCAGAATGTCTTCTTGGCTAAAAGAAGATTGAGGTTTGCAACCGGATATCTCATTTAGAAATTAAAGCTTTCCTCGACGTTTTTACGCTTCTTACATCAGATTTGTAAACAGCTTATATTTCCTCGTGAACTGAAATAACTTTGCCCGAGTATAAATAATTTGCTTGCTTGACAGCCCTGCAATAAAGTGTTGATCATTTTGAGAATCTGAACACTGTATGATGGTAGGAATCAGGGCAATATGCTGTCATAATATCCTTACTTCCTTTTTACCGGAGGCAACAAATATATTTTTATTGTGATCTCCGCATGTGAAAGTTGGAAACTGGATTGTTTGAAAGGGACTTGAAAGGACTCCCGCCATAGCTTTTTCTTCATACCACTTTGGTCTGTTCCTCATTACTAATCAAGGAAGGGCTGGAGGCATTTGAAGCACTATCCAAAACCTGCAAAAACTTCGAGCAGCCACAAGATACTTTATTGATTTATAAAATTTTACTGGCCACCCATTTTACCTCAGGGTAACCCTGGGCAGCTTACAATAAAAATAAAATAAAAACTACATAAAGATAAACATGAATAGTGTTGGCGAGGTAGCCTTTATTTCTGTGAAGTCCTGGCCGCCACTTCAGGCTTTCAGAATGCCTTTCCAGGGATGGGAACGATAACACTGAAGTTTTCGACATGGAAGTAATCAAACATTTCAGGACTACTATTTTCAGGCAGAGAGTTCCCAGGGATAAATTCAGCGGGAGGAAAGCATGGCAATAAGCCAAAAAAAAAATATATACTTTACACAGGTTGAGGAGAACTGGCCCCGTCCAATGCAGGTTTTCTTTCCTCACAACTTTGTATGATGTGGTCTTTCTGCTGTTTCTCTGAACAGGTGAAAAGCCCAGAAGGCCGGCACAGCTTGAGTTCCCAATACAGGATGCATTCCTACTATCCTTCCAGCTCTTACTTGGGACAGAGTGTTGGAGCCCCTGCTTGTGTTCCCCAAATTTTTACTTTCGAGGAGAATCCTTCTTACTCTGAAACAAAAGCAAATGGTAAGCACCTTGTCAGACTTCAAGGGAGGAGGTGTTGGGGAGTCTACCGAAAAGCCAGTGGTTGAACTTGGTGTAGTAGCAGGTAACATTGGAGATAGATAACATTTCATTAAAATTTTCTGAATGACTCTTAAAATGGTCGCTTATTTCCATTTTATGGTAATCATTTTTTTCCCCTCTAGCATTATTCCTTCCTTAAGAGAATAAATATTTCCAAGTTTTGGTTTATGTTTGTGCTTAGGGACTTCTTGAAAATCTGTGTGGTTTTGCAGCCTGCAGCTGTTGGCATAGCACTAAATCCTTCTTCAACTTGAATAGTTTGCGAAGTATAAATTGTTGGGGAGCAGTATTTTACCCCTCCTCCTTGACACCTTGCCCTCTATGTGTAGCAGACTGGTATATCTGGGAACTGATCTCCAACCAGTCTGGAGGGCATCTAGTTGGAGAAAGTTGTTTGTAGGAATTTGAAGGAGGAGAATTGTAGACCTTGTGCATTTTTAAATTGAAAAAAATTCAGTGTTTTCCATCACTATTGACTACTTGCCCAGACAATATTCCAGATTCTGATATTGTTCTCTAAGTTAATCCATCAATCAGCAACAGACAAGCAGGGAGATGTAATTTACAGAGCTCAAGCAGACTTTTTTCAGCTGTGACAAAGTATTTTTCCATAGCAGGGTGACCTGCCAGCCTGAGAAAGACAGGTACGCTTAGGAAGAGTGTGAATACAAAATCACACGGCACACTTTCTGGGTGTTCCTTCTAACAGTTCCTTCGTCTTCCTAATACAATGATCATTTCAGGTATGCTGTGTATGTTTCTATTTTAAAGGCAGACACAAGTCTCTCATCTTCTCTGTGATTGCAATAAAAATGTAGAAAGTGTGGAACCTTATATATGTTTTGAAATCAAAATATAAGGATTTGAAGGATACCCCTTGTTCATTCTCCCTTTATTTGCTGCCCCACATGTGAATGTCAGAAGTCTTTTAACAACTTTGTAGCTTAAAGATCTCAATAGGTGGCAGTACCTGGCAAACTTGTCTGGCACAGAAGTGAAAACAGCTGTGATTGTTTAGTTTTGGGTGGGAGACCTCCACATGCTTACAGCTGTAGACCAGACTGGATGCAAAAAAATAAATAAATAGAAGAAGGCATTGATAAACCACTTCCATACTGCTGCCAAAACGTATAAGTGGACCACTTTGAAGTTACCACTTTGAAGACAACCATATATTTTTAGCTTTTATGGATTCCAACCTGGTTTATATTGATAGTCAGTTTTATTGCTGCCTCCACATATCATAGATTGCAATATTGTATTGAATACAAAATATAGCATCCTATAATTCAATATTTCAATCAGGTTTCTGTTCCTTAAAGTTATAGAGATGGGTGTTAAGTATATCACTTCCATTTCTCCCTTTCCCAGACCTTCAGATCCACCATAGCCCCAGTTGTCCCCTGGCAGCTGTTTTGAACCCTCACCAGAATCTATCAACGCTCACTTCAACTGCCCAAAATCAGTATCAGCCTTTTGCTAGGATTCTGCTCACCACATCTACCACCAAACAGAAGAGCCTTAGATAAATCAGCTAGTGTGTCTGTAAGCACAATAATCTTGAGACAGTTTGTGACTTTCTTATATGTTCACTGATAATCAAGGATGACAGCACCGGGGAATGGGTCCTTTTTGTGCAGTTCTTTTAAGGCCTTTCTGTTCCTCACTATTCTTGAGGAAGCATAAAATTATATGGCTTGAAAGTATGTCCTTATTGCTGATGGTTATCTTACTTTTGCTCTCAGCCATTGCCAATCACCTGGCTTCCTTCTTAGATAGTCATTCTGAAATTTGTTAGAGCAACAAATCAAATTAAAGTGTAATTTCAGATTAGTTCATATCATTAAAACATTAAAAACAAAAGAATATTGTATCTCAGCTATGTATTAATCAGGTTCATATCTTCTTAACTTGAGTGCAGTCAAAGTCAAGTAGCTGCGGAGACACAAGTTCAAGTCCACTCCCATAACAGAAGCTCACTTGGGCTACTTACCCTAAGCTACCTCGCAGGGTTGTTGGGGAGAAAAACCAAAGGGAGTGCTTAGTATGCTGTCTTGAATTCTTGGAGTAAGAGCAAGATGCAAATCTATCAATCTATCAGCGATGGCAGCAGCTGGTCAAATATGGCTACCGGTAATCCTTGACTTACAGCCCTGTGATGGGAATTTCCCATCACAGTCATAAGTTGTGATGGTTGCAAAGAGGGTCACCAACCCAATTTTATTACTGTTTTTAATGTCGGTTGTAAAACCAACCTTTCCTTTGCTCTGGGCCAATTTTGCTGAAAACAGAAATTAAATGCTGGGTTTGCAGTAAAACTGTCAGCAACATTTGCAGCATTCCACAGTCATGTGACTGCACTTTCAGTACAAATGTTGCTGAATACCTACCATCTAGTCAGCCGATTGTCATCATCCAAACAAGAGGCCCAAGGCTTTGGTGATCTTGAGCAAGACCCGCTCGTCCATGAACAAGCAAGCCCAACTGGCAGACAAGATAGTCACCCCCAGTTTATTTTCAGGGATTCCTTGCTAACCTACTCAGCTTCCAACTGGAATTGTCTAATTCCTAAAGGCCTGGTCACACTGCAAGAACTTTGCTATAGCGGTCCTTGAACGTTGAAAAAAAATCATCACCGCTCGTAACCGTTCACCACCGTTTAACAGAAGTTGGCCTCCGTTAAGGCAACGCCATATACGCTCGGCCTCCGCTGAAGGTTCCTCCTACCGCTCCAAAAGTTTTGAGCTGCACAAAATATTGTGAGCAGTGAGGAGCGCACAATTTTCCGCTCCGGCAAAGTTCACCACCGCTCCAACAACGCCCGGTCAAAGTTTGTTGCCACTAGACGCAAGTTCGTGGACGCTTGGGTCCGCTAGGCCAACGCAGAAATCTTCAACGCTGGACCACCGCTGTTTTGCAAGCTTTGCCCGGGCGGTGATTAAACGTTGCACTAACTTTGGTGGAGCGGTTG
This sequence comes from Hydrophis major, assembly GCA_033807585.1. Classification (NCBI taxonomy): domain Eukaryota; kingdom Metazoa; phylum Chordata; class Lepidosauria; order Squamata; family Elapidae; genus Hydrophis; species Hydrophis major. The sequence continues at coordinate 289,875,410 of CM066329.1, read as the reverse complement.
TAAGCGTTTTACGAGCAGACACGGGATTCCTGGAACGGTGTCAGGCGTTGAAGCAGCGATCCATTGCAGTGATGAACTTTGGTTTGGCGTTGGTATGGAGATGTTGGAGCGGAACCAGAATTTGCCTATAAATACGGGGAGAAATGGACCAGTAGCCCTTTTGGAATAGGCCTTGAGTCACAACACCAACAACATCACAACACCATCAGTGTGGTAGTCAAAGAAGTGGTAAAGGCCATCATTGAGGAGTACACAGATGAACTCTTGTTTTGCCCAACAACTGAACAAGGATGGAGAGACCTGGCTGAACAATGATACCAGCGATGGAACTTTCCCCACACAGTTGGTGCCATTGATGGCAAGCACGTGGCATATAAAGCTCCTCAACTCTGGCTCAGAATTCTACAACTACAAAGGTTTTTTTTCGTTATTAAGTAAAGTAGTCAAGAATAGTTTAATAAAAATGCTGTTTATTAAAGCTCAAAGCTTTTGAGACCACCCAAACACAAAGGTGCACAACAATAAACAACAAACATCAAAACAGCTGACCAGCTCAACCTTTAAACAAAAGTCACATGAAATATCTGAGCAGTCCCTTCAACACATTTCAAACAGTCTCAATTCTCCTCGGTGGTGGCCCTTATCTCTGCAAGTACATCAGCAGTCCTTTGAGATGAGGTGGTGATTGATAAGGGTGGAGCGTTCATCTCCTGCCTCTGGAGGTCCTGGAGAATACCCCCCTGGCTGATGGTGCTCATGTTGGTGTGGTTACTGGAGGAAAGGTTCGGCATGTCTGACAACATGAGGCCTTCGTTGGAGCTCCTTGGGGTGGAGGATGGCTGGCTGACTCCGGGTGTCTGCAATTGCTGGAAGAGCTGAGGCTGATGCTGAGGCTGAGACTGTTGCCGAAAGTGGAAAGGCTCCTGTTGGAAGCCGTGATGCTGAGGCTGGAAGTAATGCGGCTGCTGCTGCTGGTAGAATGTGTGTGTGGGTGAAAGTGCGAATGCTGGACGTGGTGGAGCTGGAGGAATGGGGTGGGACATGGGTCGCTGCGTCTCGTGGAGGATGGCCGTCATCCTCTCAACTGTGAGCTGGTACTGGGCCTCAGGTAGCCGTTGGAGAGACTGGGACATGTACGTGATGAAGGGCTGCCTTGCATGGCTGATCTCTTGGGCTTGGACCAGTCTCTCCATGAGGGCGTTGGTGGCCTTCATACAATCTCTCATCTCCAGCATTGCAGGGGAGTCTTCAGGCTCGCCTTTGGTGGCGCCACGGCGTTGTCTGGTGGTGGTGGAGGCGGGAGCTGGTGAAGGGTTGCCCATGGACCTCGAGACTGCCGCTTGCATTTCAATGAGCGTGAGCCCTCATTCCCTTCCTGTTCCTCGATGTCATGGGAAGGCTGGCGAGAGGTGGTGGGCGATGCCGAGGGCTGGGCTGCTGGAGGCTGGCTGGCTACAGGTTCCGGTGTGAGGAGTATGCATCTAAGTGGCCGACCTTTCCTGGGCTTCACCTCCTTGTGCAGGAAGGCACAGTTCCTCTGGATGAACAGTTCTCTGTCTGTCAAGTTCGCTGCAGCCTGGCCAGACTTCTTGGTGAGAAGCTTAGTGTAGAGGTCCCGGACTGACTTCCACCATGTCCTGAGAGCTTCAGCTCCCTCCTCAATGTCCAGCTCTCTTGCCTTCCTGGTCCAAAGCTCCGTCTTCTTCTTTGTATCCTTGTAGTCGGTGGCCCCCTTCCTCCAAATAAATTCGTGCTCCCGGATCCACTCGATGAGTTGCTCCTGAGTGTCATCGTCGAGCAGGAGGGCCTTGCGGCGAGACTTCTTCTGAGGCTGACGCTGTTTATCGTTCTTCTCCAAGTATGGGTGCTGAGAGTCAGAGTCTGAAAAATATAGCAATTGAATAAAAATAATATTAATAAATAAATAAATTAAACATATATTATTTAGATCAACTTGTATTGATTACGTAATCGAATATCCTTCGGATCACCTAATTCGTCCGACTTGACGAATAGAGGGGTTTCGTAATGTAGTCACATTTTATGCACACATCTTTGTTAAATTTTCAATGAGAAAATAGTTGTTCTCCTGATAACAAACAATAACATTCAAACATTGTAATGGATGGAATTATCGTCACCCGCAGTCCTTGTTGCTAACTCGGACAAGCTACAATGTTTGTCCGACTTGGCAACACTAATGTATGCAATTCGCCTTCTAACTATTGTGATGTGGTTGTCTTTTGACAGGTGAATACATATTTTGTCTTGGGGGAAACATGAATAAATTTGACTACATTACAAAACTCCTCTATTGAAAGTCTAGTTTTTCATTGCATTCATCACACTATAATTACCTTCAGCAGCAGCACGGCCCTCCTCAGGTTGGTCATCACCAGGGGGTAGCTCCTCACCATCAGGCTGGTCCTGTGTCAGGGCCTCCTGGGGCTCATCATCAGAGTCTGCAAAATATACAACATGAATAATAAATGAGCAATGACAATTAACGTGAAAGAAAGATTATGGTTATTATTATTATTATCATCATAATTATATTAAATTTCATACATTTTCATTGGTGATTACCTTCATCAGCAGCTGCCCCTGCCTGGGCGATGGTAGCAGTGGTTGTGGCTGTGTTAGCAGTGGCTGTGCTAGCAGTGGCTTCTGGTGTGGCCTGACTGGTCTCTGCAAAATATAACAATGGAATAATAAATTAAAAAGAATGGTTGAGGTCTCAAATTTTTCTTGACGCAACCAGTGGGCCACATATATTTACCTGACTCCACTGCTGCCTGCATCTTCTTGGAGGCTGCTGCCTTTCCTCCTCCAGCCTTCCTCTTCTTTTGTGCACGTCCCATGATGAACTTCTATCAAAACTCTTTGAGAACTTCCGTACAGCTCCGTTACAGTAGTCCAAAGCGGCATGTCGCAATTACTTAAAACCCCCACCGAGCCAACGCACGCATGCGCAGAACAACGCTTTATCAACGCTCGCATCACCGCTAAACCAACGTTCCCTACCGTTAAACCAACGCTAAAGCAACGCCAGCTTCAGCGGTGCACCGCTAAGGCAACGCCCTTGTTTTCAAATTTTTTTCAAATTTTGTGCGCGGTGAGGAGCGGTGTCGAAATTTGTCCCCCTCTTCCTACCGTTCAAGGACCGCTATAGCAAAGTTCTTGCAGTGTGACCAGGCCTTAAGGCCTTGGAAATGTTCAGCTTGTGCTCTGACATTAGGAGGACTGAGAACCACAGAGTTGGAAATTGTCCCTCACTTCCTCTTTCTTCCTTTCAGATAACTAGCAGTGTGATGGCAAGGGAAGAGCAGGCTTTGCAGTGAGGCTTCAAGAACTTTGGGGACCATGGGATTGTGGTTACCTACTAGGCTTTAGGAAATTTAATTCAGTGCTATGACCCTGAATTAAGGTATTACAGTATCATCAAAAAGAGAATTTGTCAAAGAGATTTACCCATTGCTGCTGCTGCATGTTTGGGGAGAAGGAGATTTTATTAGGTAATTAAGAACACTAGGTCTATTCAACTGTAAATATATAGATATAGATAGATATGTGCACTCCAAGGATCTCAAGGCAAACTCTGGGCAGTTTGGGCCTAACTGAAGCAAAATTCCAAATTTGAATAGATACAAGTTATTTCTTTTACTCCCGCCTTACTCCAATTTCTGAATGGAGCAAAGATAAATGTAATTATGGATTTGTTTAGTTGATACCATGGAAATAATCTTGAAAGAAGGCTGTATGTAGAAGTGATACGGAGTTCACATGTTCTGTCTTGCTTTCTGGCAAATCATTTAGTTGACACTTCCTGATTACTTCCTTATAAGCCATGCATTGTATTCTGCCTAACTCTTGGGTCCTTGACTATTGTTCCTAATTAATTTTTGAATAGCATTGAAAGGAGGGGAAACATGGTTATTAGAGCTATGTAACATTTTGTACTCTAGAATATGGAAGTATTTGCCTACAAGTTAAATTAGATGTTTATTTTTGTGGGATTTTATTGGGGACTGTGCTAGGAAGGGAAGTTTGCCATCCCAGAAAAAGCAACTGCTTTTTGAGTTCCTCTACAGCCCCAAAGCAGCTTTTTGGCTTAAAATCTCTGCAGTTTTCTGGTGGATAAGATTGTTTTTTAAAGGGACCATACGTTAAACCTAGGAGGAAGGAAAGGAAAAGACTAGTTTCCATTGATTCCTCGTGATATAAAAAAGAGAGAAGATTTGCAAGATTCTGTTATTATTAGAAGTATAATTCTAATATTACTGTGGAGGCAGTTTCTTGATCTGATCTATCTAGTAGGGCTGACAATTTTTAATCACATTTTAATCACATTTGCCCTTGGAAACACTGCTCCATGGCAGGCTTGCCTGGGGATGGGATATCTTCTGTTGGTTCCCATTAAAGTATCTTCAAGGCTGGGTATTTTGATAACCAAAAGTTATTTTTCAGTGCAGGCCTCCTCACAGGCAGCACTTAGGCCAGGTACAAGTTGAATAACCTTCAGGAGAGCTGTGCCTGTCCTTCTGTCGGCCGCTGTCTTTGAAAATTGCCTGCAGAGTTAGTGAGCGGGAACAGTTAAGATTTACAAACAATGATGAAGCTTGTCACGCATCTTTCACCATTCATCATCTGGGTGCTGTGGCTGGGCGGTGAAGTGTTCTTCATAAAAACCAGCTCAGTGTGAAATACACCTCGCTGCAATGTTTACTGCTCTGAAACTCGTCAGAAGCCCTTTATAGTAAATCCAGATTGCGAGGTGACATTACAGTATATCATTGCACAGCGCGGTGGGGTTTACACTAGGAATGAATGCAGTTCACACCAGATGAGATGTCGAAATTGAGTTATGTAGGAATTTGGCTGTTATATGAGGATAGCTTTTGTTTTCTCAAGACTGAAAAGTTTTATTTTATATTTATATAACACACACACACACACACACGTATATATGGGTATATATGTGTGTGTGTGTGTTTCATAAAACTGGAAAAATACATGGGTGGATGGAGGAATGATTGAATGAATTAAGTGGTAGAAATACATATTTAGTTGTCCTTGGGTTATTTATATGTAGTTGGAAATATTAATTTCTATACTTTCCTCCTTCTCTTCACTACTTTCTGTTGTTTCTTGTATACTTATTGCTGATTATTCATTAATTACGTTTTAACAAATATTGGCAAGCCTTGTTATCTGCAATCATAAATAAACTTATAAAATCTGTCAACAAAAATACAATGTTCTACAATCCCAAACATCTTTTCTCCTATAACTCCTTAGTTATTATAAAACGAGATGACATCATTTGCCAGAACTTAAGTTTTCAGTCGCATTACTTTTAAACATAGGGGTTTATATTGTTTTCCAATCATTGTAGCCATTCCATGAGGAATGCGGGCTTTATAGTTTGTACACCAAAGTTCAGATAAAAAAGAATTCACTCATTGAATTGTCATATTTTGCTGAGCAAAGTATTGGTCAAATTTTGAAGGGCATATTTGGTAGCTTAATCATATCCTCTTCATTATAGAAGAAAATAGTCAGGAAAATTTGATTATGGAAGTTTTCAGTTTATAACTGTTATCAGTTGTTATTTATACAGCTATCTCATCTTGTTACTGGAGGGAAAGATAGAAAATCTATGGGTTTTTTTTTTACCGTGAATGTTGGGAACTAAGAATGCCTAGAAGCGTTTTTAGATCCTTTTAAAAAGCATTGATAAGATGGCTAGCTTGCTTTTTTTTTTTTTAAACAAAATATACTTGATAGCAAGTTGCAAGGATTTATGCAATTTCATCCAAAATTGCCAACACTGGAAATTACATTTTGGTTTTGAATTTCTAATAGAAAAATAAGCAACTTCTGCCTTCAAGTGTGCTATGACACAGGTGATGACGAATGGAAGTTGTAGTCCAGCAACATCATGAAAACTATACATTTCTTATTTCCCTGTTTTATTTCCCTGACGCTGTCCTTGAGACTATTAAGCGATGATATTTTAAATGAACACCTTTTAAGTGTGGGGTAGGAAACCAGAGATTAGTGAAATATAAGCCAAACTCAGCCCTTTATGTGCAAGAGGAATTTTACTTTTTGTCTTTGTCTTCTCAACCCAAGTATGAGGAAAGAAAATGGCAAGAGAACGAGGCAGAGTAGCAATATAGAAGATAGATTTCCTAATATTTCCAGCTTTAACCCTCGAGTGTGGGAGAAGGTAGATCAACAAACACAGATTTATTTTAAGCCACAGGAAAGAGGCACTCGGTTCCATTACCTCCTTATGCATGAGAACACTTCGACCGAGCAAATTCACTCATGTCACATGATTGTTGCAATGGCTTCCCTTTCTGAGTGTTCCCTACTTGTTCTCGTAGAGTGGAATGGAATGGAACGGAACGGAACGGAACGGAACAGAACAGAACAGAACAGAATAGAATAATTTATTGGCCAAGTGTGATTGCACACACAAGGAATTTGTCTTGGTGCAAATGCTCTCTGTGTACATAAAAGACAAGATACAATAATCAAGAGTCAAGAATGATCGTTGCTATGACCAGACCTCTCTATTTGTGACCTCTTTCTCTCTCTAAGCCAAATGTGGTAGTACCAAGAAAAAAGTGTTGGCACTATTGACTTGCTTACATAATCTTTCTGGGTCCAGTGAGAGTGTGGCTGGTGGTGCCAACGATGAACAATTGGCTGTGTTCTTGCTTTTGTATTCTAAGAAGTAGGTCTGATGCCAATAATGACTATAGGTAGCCCTTTGCTTACAAACATCCATTTAGTGAGCAAAGTTTCAACAGCACTGAAAAAAGTGACATACTACTGGGCCTTGCACTTTCAACCATTGCTGCCATCCCCATGGTCACATGATCAAAATCAGGTACTTGAAAACCAGCATGTATTTATGGTGGTTGCAGTATCCCAAGGTCATGTGATTGCCATTTGCAACTTCCCCACTGGGATTCCAACAAGCAAAGGAAACTGGTTTCACTTCACGATTCACTTAACAATTGTGGCACAAAAGGTTGTAAAATAGGGTGCCACTCACTAAAAAAATACTTCGCTTAACAATAGAAACTTTAGTCCCGATTGTGGTTGTAAATTGAGGATTACTTGTACATGTATTTATAGTTCTCTATGGTCTTAAACTTTGACCAGAATTATCACTGTCATTGATTGGAATGTCAGTTATAAGTCATGCTGGTTTTTTAAGCAGGTTACCACATGACCTCAGCCATCCATGTGATCTTTTTGTGGCAGTCATTAAGTGAATGCAGCGATTGTTAAGCAAACCCATTGTCTGCCATGGGCATTTTTTTTTGCCAGAAACCGGAAGTAAACACTGGTTTCTGTTGTGTCCGCGAAATGATGCCAGGAGTCGGTGACTTTAGTGCAAAGCTCTTTATTAAGAAGTTGGAACCGAACTGGCGAAAGGAAAAAAGCCCGCGGCTTTTATTCCTTTCGCCGCGGCGGCCGCGGCCAATGGCACCACTTTGAATCTCCCGCGATTCGAATGGACCAATCGCGGGAGATTCCTAGCGAGCCAATCTGCGCGGCTCGCCTGACCAATCAGAGAGCCCCGCGCTTTGGCCAATCAAAGCGCGGGGATCTCGAGTATGTTAATTAAGGACAGAACACCCCTCCCCTCTTGGTTCAGTCCTTACGTTGCATAGTCACGTAGGTAGGCGGGGCTCCGTCTGGTCCTACTTGACCTGCGCAACTCAGTTGTAGGCTGGATCCCGGCCGATTCGGTCGGGATCTCTGCTGCTCCTGCTGCCATCGTGGGAACCGGATGGTCGGTCGGGCCGGTCCTTTCTCCGTAGCTCCCTCCTGGGCCTTCCGGGTTGGTTGAGCTGCGGGTTTCGCCGCTCCCGCTCGGTCTTTCCGGGTCGGTCGAGCTAGCCTGGCTGTTTCTTCCTGGCGAGGGGTCATGATGGCTGCTTTCCGGTGAGTGCTGCTGGTTTATTTTTCTTTGGTTTTGGTCCCCTGGGTATTCCCTCCCCCCTTGGTTTGTGTTGTGGGGATTGGTTTCGCTTGTTTGTGCGCCGGTGGTTTGTTGGTTGGTAGTCCTCGACCTTAGTTGGTCGATGTGGCGTTTCCACGCTCGTCCGTCTGCTGTTTGTAGCCAGTACGAGTGTGGGCCTGTTGCTTGTGTGATGACGGCTGGAATCCATAGTGGGTCTCCCGTCAGGTTCTTTGCTTATACGGGGTCGCCGGGTGCGAAGGTTCGGTGTTTGGTGTTTGAGTCTGGGGGCCTCTCCGGGTTATACATGGGGTGTAACCTGTCGAGTGGGGACCTTAGCTTCCTGCCCATTAATAGTTCGGCTGGGCTTTTATTGGTTGTGGTATTTGGGGTTATGTGTTGGGTGAAGAGTAGTTTGTTTATTTTCTCCTGGATCTCCCCGTGGTCTATTTTCCGGATGGTCTTTTTAGTGAATTGGACCATCCGTTCCGCCCTACCGTTCGCCGCCGGGTGTGCCGGTGCTGTCAGCGCGTGGCGGATGCCCCTTTCCGCTAGGAATTTTTCGAATTCCAGCGAGGTGAACTGGGGCCCGTTGTCGGAGACGACGACGTCTGGGAGGCCGTGTGTTGCAAAGAGTTTGCAGAGTTCCTTGATCACGGCCTCCGTGGTTGTCATCTTCATGTTGCTTACCTCCAGCCAGTTGGAGTAAGCGTCAACTGTTATGAGGAAGGTGTGTCCTTTTGTGGGCCCGGCGAAGTCTATATGGATCCTAGACCAAGGTCCCCTTGGGGTTTCCCACTCTAGGACGGGTGCTGTGGGTGGGCTTGGTCTAGTTTCCTGGCATCGTTGGCACCTAGCTACCCAGGCCTCTATTTGTTTGTCCATCCCTGGCCACCAAGCGTAACTTCTGGCCAGGGCTTTAGTCCTAACGATGCCAGGGTGCCCCTCGTGTAGCAGTTCCAAAACCTTCCCCTGTAGCTTTTCCGGAATGACCACCCTATCCCCCCATAGTATGCACCCTTTTAATAATGAGAGTTCCGTTTGGCGGTTTCGGAACGTTTTGACGGACTCGTCGTTGTCCCTTTCCGGCCACCCTTTCTCCACCCAATGCAGCACCCGCGCCAGACGTTTGTCTTTATTAGTCTCTCGGGCAATGTCTGACGCGGTTATGGGCAGGTTGGGTAGAGTCTCTATGCTGAGGGTGGTCGTCGTGTGTGCTGGGTCGGTGTCGGGTTCCGGTAGCGGCGAGCGGCTTAAGGCGTCTGCATGGGAGATCGTCTTACCCGGTCTGTGTATGAGTTCGTAGTTGTAGGCTGCCAGGAACTCGGACCACCTTGTCATTGGGGTAGACAGAATGTTCGGGGTGGCCCGGTTTCCTGCAAGGATTCCCAGCAGCGGCTTGTGATCCGTTATGATGGTGAAAGTCCGGCCGTAGAGGTATTCGTGGAATCGTTTTACGGCGGCAACTATAGCCAGAGCCTCTTTGTCCAGTTGGCTATAGTTCCGCTCCGGTTTGGTGAGGGTCCTTGAAAAGAATGCGATGGGCGCTTCTTTTCTGTCGGGAAGGGTATGGCTGAGGACAGCGCCGACGCCGAAGGGTGATGCGTCGCATGTGACTGCCAGAGGTAGGGTATCGTTGAATTGTATGATGACGGCATCGGAGGTGAGGAGGTCCTTCGTTCTTTGGAAGGCGGCTTGCTCGCGTTTCCCCCAAGTCCAGGTCGCCGCCTTGTCCAGGAGCCTATGCAAGGGCTCCGCCGCCGTCGCCTTTTGGGGTAGGAACACATTGTAAAAGTTCAGTAACCCCAAGAATGCTTGTAGCTCAGTCTTTGATTTGGGTGTGGGGGCTTCTTTGATGGCCTTGATTTTTTTGTTTGTGGGGTGAATGCCGTGACGGTCTAGGAGGTAGCCCAGGAATTCTACTCGTTCCGTGCATAGCTGGCATTTCTCCCTCTTGACTTTTAGTCCGGTCTCTTTAAATTTGGTTAGGACCTCCCTTAGTCGACCCTCTAGTTCGGCTTGGTTGGCTGCCGACACTAGGACGTCGTCGAAGTAAGGTACCACCCCCTTGATACCTTGCAATAGTCTCTCCATTAGGCTTTGGAATATGCCCGGTGGCACGCTGACTCCGAATTGGAGTCGGTTGCATTTGAATGCCCCCCGGTGGGTGACTATGGTCTGCGCTTCTGCCGTTTGCTCGTCGACCGGCAACTGTTGGTATGCCTGGGTGAGGTCGAGCTTGGCGAAAACCTTGCCCCCTCCCAGTGAGTGCAGTAGGTGTTGCACTACTGGGACGGGGTAGGCGCTTTGTTGCAGCGCGCCATTTAGGGTGGCCTTATAGTCCCCACAGATCCTCACCGACCCATCGGGCTTGATCGGGGTGACTATGGGGGTCTCCCACCGGGCGTGGTCTATGGGCTGTAGAACCCCTTGTTTGACGAGCTTGTCAATTTGCTCGTCTATCTTGGGTTTCAGTGCGAATGGCACCCGCCTTGGTTTCAGGCGTTTTGGGGGGACGTTAGGGTCTAGGTCGAAAGATATAAGGGGCCCTCGGTACTTGCCTAGGTTTCCGTCAAAGACCTCTTGGAACTCCCGGGCCAGTTGCTGCTCCCAGCTGTCGTCGGTGACGTGGTCGACTCCCGTGACTGCGATGTCGAGCGGGGCGAACCATTGCAGTCCCAGTAGGCTTGGGCGATCGCGGTCGACGATTGTTAGGGGAAGTCGTTCGGTGCGCCCCTTATACGTGATTTTGAAGTGTTTGGTTCCGACTACCGGGATGCGGTTTCCCTGGTAGTCCTTTACAATGAGTCTCTGGCTGTCTACGTTCCTCCTTTGGAGGGTAGGCACCAAGCGCTTTATTTCGTGCCATGCAATCATGGAGAGGTAGAACCCGGAGTCCACCTCCATTTTGTATGGCTGGCCCTCGATGCCTACCTCCACGTGGACCTTCCAGGCGTCGTTGGTGATGGCGTGGCCGATGGTGACCGTCTGGTGGGTCTCCTCTCTCCGCCAGTTGTCGCCGCCTCGCGAGGATCGCCCGTTCCGGTCTCATCGGCTGTCCGAGGGGCGATCTCTGGTCCGGGGTGGTGTGCTTTCTCTCCTCCGGTCGTTCTGGTCCCATCGTGCCGGGCTGCGATTTTTCTTCAGGCGGCAGACACGGGCGATGTGTCCCTTCTTGTCGCAATGCCGGCAGATCGATTCGAAAAACCGGCATTCCGACCTGGGGTGGTCGCCGCCGCAGCCGGCACAGTTGGTCCTCAACTTACGACCTCGCCGGTTCCATGGGTCGCGGCCAGTCTGGAGTCGATGGATGTCCTCCTCGTCATCGGAAGTGCCCGATGCCGAGTAGAAATCGCCCTGGTGGGTGGTCGTCTCGGGTTTGGGCTCGGTCGACCTCGTCGGGTTGTTGTTTCCGCTGCGGTCCCCAGTGTTCAGTCTGCGCATGCGGTCGACGGAAGTTCGGGTTGCTTCGGCGGCTGCGGCTGCGGTGAGGGTGTCTGCTAGGCTGATGTTGCCCTGGGCCATCAGCCGGCTCTGGAGGACGGGGTCCCACAACCCGAGCACGATTCGGTCTCGCAGGGCGTTGTTTAGGTTATCGAACTTGCAGAGCCCCCCTAAACGCCGCAGCTCAGCGACAAAGTCGCTGAAGCTCTCACCCGACCTCTGGTCCCGCCGGTAGAACTCATTGCGCCGGATCAGGATGGGTACCTCTGGAGCGTAGTGCCGCCGAAGTATGGGTTCGAGGACGTCCCAGTCCATCGCGGTCGCGTCGGCAGATTTGCCCAGTGCCTTGACCATCTGGAAGACCTCGGTCCCGCAGTGGGTCAGGAAGACGGCGCGTTTCATTGGGCCGGTGGCGTCCTTCAGGCCGCTGCACTCGAGGTACATGCGGAATTGGTCGGAGAACGATTCCCAGTCCTCGGCGAGGTTGAAGGGTGCGGGTGGTGCGATTTTCGCCATCTCGGTGGTTCGTCTGGCTTCCGTCGGACACGTGGTTCGGTTCAGGGTCTGGACCCCACCTTCGTCGCCAGTGTTGTGTCCGCGAAATGATGCCAGGAGTCGGTGACTTTAGTGCAAAGCTCTTTATTAAGAAGTTGGAACCGAACTGGCGAAAGGAAAAAAGCCCGCAGCTTTTATTCCTGCCGCGGCCAGTGGCACCGCTTTGAATCTCCCGCGATTCGAATGGACCAATCGCGGGAGATTCCTAGCGAGCCAATCGGCGCGGCTCACCTGACCAATCGGAGAGCCCCGCGCTTTGGCCAATCAAAGCGCGGGGATCTCGAGTATGTTAATTAAGGACAGAACAGTTTCCAGCAAAAAAATGATGTAAATCACATCACATGGCTGCAGGGTGCTGCAAATAGCAAATACAGACCATTTCCCAGGTGCCAAAAATTTGATTGTGACTGCTGGGGGGCCCTGGCCATTGGAACTTCAAATCTGGGTCACCCTTTTTGGGTGGTGGTGGGGTGTTCGTTGTAAGTGAACAGTTGCTAAGCAACTGGTTGTAAGTTGAGAATTCTCTGTACATTTTAGACTGGTCAGACCATTTGCCAACGTAATTCAAATCAGGAGAAGAGAATTGTTCTGGAAAATTATAAGCAAAATGACAGTTACCATTTAGTGGGGTTAAGGTTGGGTGTGTGTCAACCTTCAAAAAACAAATAGCAAATAAGAGCGCAATTACATGTAAATTAGATTTATATTAAAGTAGATGAATTATTTGCTTGGCACTTCAGCAACTCAGCAGCAGCCCTCAGACTTGCTGGAGGTTTGGATACAGACAATGATCCATCAACGTTTATGGAAACTTAGTGTAGAGAAATGTTGCTACAGCTGAAGTCTATGTGACCATGGAAGTAGAAAGTTGTCTTACATAAATACCAGAAAAATGCCCATCAACAAAGGGTAGATAGCATTGTATTACAGCTATGTAGGAAAGTACACAGAAGAACAATAAACTAATGATTCTCTCTCTTAATAATTTAACTTTGCTAGTTTTCTGTTTCTTTAATAGTTGCAGCTTTGAATACTGATTTTTTTTTTTTTTTTTTGCCATTGTACATTTGGATTTATGAGGAAAAGTGATACCTCTGGGACTCAAACTTTCACTTTTGTTCCTCTTTCAGCAGAAAAATAGCCCTTGATTACAAAAGAACCCATCAGAGATAAGCAAACTGAAGGGGAGTGAAAATCATGCATGAGAAAATAAACTAGTTAGGGGTGAGTGGGAAGGGAGTGAAAAGAGAGCAAAACTGCCTGGCAAATAAGGAACCTCTGTTTGTTGATGTGATGGGAGACAACCTCCCCCCACCCACCCACAGCATCCCAGAGCTGTCAATCACCTGGTAATGTTTCTACAAGTGAAAAGTCAATGTGTTGTTGTTTAATTTGACATGACTCTTGAGCTGCGGAAAGGGAACAGCATAATCGCTGCAGGGGACAGTTAAGTAACTCTGCTCCATGTCAGCTTGTCTCGCTCTGACTACTGCACTAAACGGTTTGCTGATGAGCGATAGATTTGGTTAAATACCAGGATAATTGCTAGCTATAGCACCCAGCACTCTTGTAATGCCTTGTAGTACATCAGTACTAGCTCTCGCCTCAGGCAGTCGGAGGCTTATCCACTCAAGAGGGCACTTATGTTCAATTATATTGTTCTCTCTTCCTTTCGGAGAAAGCAATTGTTGCTGAGCCAAATGAGCTATAATAAATTATATTTCTTTCCCCTCTAGACCTGTTGAGGTAGATCAGGCATGCAAATGCCGAAGCTGCTATTTTCTAAATCTTGCCAGTATTTTTCTTTTCCTGCCTATCTACTTCAGGCTATCTGATTTTTGTGAGGTAGAGATGTTTTTTTAAAAATCTTTATAGATCAAATTGCTCTACCAGTATGAAACAAATATGTACTTCTTCCTATCTCTAGTATGTTGTTTATTTTTGATGGAGGAGATGCTTTCAAGTACAGGTCGTCCTTGACTTACGGCCACAATTGAGCCCAGAATATATGTTGCTAAATGAGAAATTGGTTAAGCGAGTCTTGTCCCATTTTACGACTTTTTTCCCCACATTTGTTAAGTGAGCCGCTGCAGTTGTTTAATTAGTCACACAGTTGTTAAATGAAGCTGGCTTCCCATTGGCTTTGCTTATCAGGAGATCACGAGCATTGTCAAGTGTTCAAATGTAAATCACATGACCCTGGGGATGCGGCAAAGGTCATAAGTGTGAAAAATGGTTATAGTTATTTTTTTCAGTGCCGTTGTAACTTCGAACAGTCAATAAATAAACTGTTGTAAGTCGATGATTACCTACGTACATATGAAGAGTTGCAGAGGAGGCCTCTAGTGTTTTGGGTCAAAAATCATGAAGAATCTTGTGGCACGTCCAAGACTGAACACATTTATTGCACAATCACAAACTACTTGAGCAGTGCAAGTTCTAAAATGGCATTGGAAGCAGATTTTATTGAAGATAAACAATCTTTTTTTTGTCCTCTATTTAATGCAGGATTTTAAGACAGCTTCCTCGGCTTTTCTGGGACACTCACTAAATAGCCACACTAAAATCTCAAAACTTTGAAAGCAGTCCTGGTTGAAGATACTTAAACTAGAAAATCTAGAGGCAGACAATATACATTGTTCTAAATATAACTCTTACCGTTCAAGCTAGCCTAGCGTTGTGTGATGGAGAAGAAACTACTCTTCGTAATTCTTAAACCACTTCTGAAGCAATTTCCACTTGTTCCACTGTCTTAACTAGAAATTACGAGACAGTTTGGTGTAGTGGTTAAAGGCTTGTAACTGGGAGATTGTAGTCCTGCCATAGGCACAAAGCCAGCTGGGAAAATTTGGACCAATCATTCTCTCTGGGTTCTTAGAAGAAGCTCTTAGAATGGTCCATATACCTTCCCGTAAGCTCTCAGAGCAGAAACATACAGATATTATATGTTGTCTTGTTCCAGTATATGGGATTTTCTATGACTTCTGTTGATTTTGAAGGTGGGAGGGAGGGAAACTTTCTCTATTTTTACACACAGTTGATATCCTCTGTGATGTTTTGTAGCTACTCTTAACTATCAAGGAGTACCATGTGACTGACTTCAACCTTTATTGAGACACTTCAGATGCATTTAACGAGATGCTGTTTTGTGCGGTTCAAACCTCCTCTGAGGAATCAAACTCACAAACTCATGGAAGTTATGGAAAATGCTACACGGGAGAGCAGGACACAATATAACTTCTGCATTTTTCTGGTCCAAGAGTTTAAGGAAAGATAGGCTGTATAATGAGAGCTTCTAGATATCCTTTCCTTTTACCACTGAGCAAAAGGTCCTGGATAGTCTTTTAAGGCAATGCACTGAATATAGTCACCTAAAGTGAAGAAAGTCTGTGAATTCATTTCAACATAGAAGGTTTGAACCCACAAAAGCCCCATTAAAAGATGAAATGACCGTGTAGTGTACATGGATCTGTCCATATAATCACATACCCCCTTGGATCTCCAGTTTTATATCTCCTCTACTTGTCCATCTTGGCAGTTAGCTACATTGATACCATTGGTTTTTGAGTGGAGAGATGCCATTACTCACCTGAAGTGTTGTTTCATTTGCATCTGATGAAGTTTTCCCTTAACTGAGGTGACTAGGCAATAGTAATAACACTTAGACTTATATACTGCTTCACAGTGCTTTGCAGCCCTCTCAAAGCAGTTTACAGAGTCAGCCTAATGCCCCCAACAATCTCGGTCCTCATTTTACTGACCTCGGAAGGATGGAAGGCTGAGTCAACCTTGAGGCCATCAGGATCGAACGCTTGATTTAGCCTGCAGTACTGTATTCTAGCCACTGTGCCACCATGGCTGTGCACCACTACCAGGCCCAAGCAATTTTGAAGTATGCGGCGCTAGATTACAAGCCCAAGATTGGGATAATCAAGAGAAGACATTGTATTTGAATAAAAGCACCACGATAGGGTTAACAAACTTAGAGCCTGAATTCTAAAGCCAGCATCCAAAGTTGAGTGTTCAGCACAGAACAAAAATAAAAACAAACCCTTGTGGGATTTAATGTCCCTGCTTATAGATTCCATTTTCCCATGGTTTTGTAGGCCTCATTGGGCCCAATTTCATGACATTTCTTCAGGTACCTATTTGAGAACAAAGGCAGTCCAAATTTTGTCCTTTGTGAGTCCTTTCATTAGGGGAGACATTGACTAGGTTTTAAAAAGGCTTCAAAGTTCTTCAACAAGCTCGTAGACCACTCATAATTAAGAGGCCCCTTAAACTACTACATTGATGTTTTAAGGTCAGCCCTGAGGTCAGGAAAGAAAGCTCTGGGGGTTTCTGACATGTACATTTAATGTTTACAGAGATAAAATCTATTATGCTCAAAGGGACTTACTCTGAAAGGATGAATACTTAGGTGTCGCTCTTACAGAATAAGTACATCTATATTTACACCCACTGCAGAAACAGATTCTGTGTCCACTGGGATTTATTTCTAGATAAATGTGTTGGAATCCTGTGCTCACATTTCTATTGTGGTGGGTTTTTTAAAATCACAATAGGAATTTTGAGTCAATTTCCTTACTAAAAGGGGACAGAGGAAGTGGAAGAGATATAAAACCCAATCTCTTTTCTTCCACGCTCCTTTTATTTTTTTTTTCATAAAGGTAAATCATTTTTAAAAAATGAAGTTTTAGGAAAAAGATAAGTTGAAATGTGTTTACTCTTTTCTTCATTTATACTTGTTGCTTTGACATAACTTAGTCTTCTCCCTAACTACAATTAAATGGGAACTGCAAATGTATGTTATAATCCCTCCATTTATATCTTATCACATTGCTTTGAATGCCAATAAAGGACTGTTGGAAATTATGCCAGAAGTCTGTCATGTTATACTTATTTTAGGTTTTTAAATGTTAATGAAAAGAATTGGTGGTCAAAAGCATCAAAAAACTATGTGATGAAGTGTTAGAGACAGAAACAATAACATGTTAGGGCAAATAGGGCCAGTACTGAAAATACCTATTCCATGTCCAGTTACTAATTATAATGAGATTGGTAACGTGAATAAAAAGGATAGAAGTTTCAAGACAGAGGAACGCTTCTTATTGTGGAAGGAGAAGTAAACTGGATCTTAGGCTACTATTAGCAGCAGCCAATACAGGTAGTCCTCAACTTACAACAGTTCATTTAATAACCATTGAAAGTTACAACGGCACTGGAAAAAAAAGTGACTTATGACCATTTTTCACATTCACAACCATTGCAGCATGCCCATGGGTCACATGACCAAAATCCAGATGCTTAACAATTGACTCAACAGTTGTTGTGATCATGTGATCCCCTTTTGCGACCTTCTGACAAGCAAAGTTAATGGGGAAACAGGATTCACTTAAGAACTGAGCTACTAATTCAGGGGTGTCAAACACAAGGCCCAAACACAAGATATGGCCTGCGGGGCCGTCCTGGAAAATGTATGGGGCCAGCCTGCATCGCTTCAGGTATTCTGAAAACTAGCCAGTACATTCTATGTTAGTCTTCTTAATTCAGTTCTGTGTTAGCATTAGAACTCCAAGAATTTGCATTTAACACTGGTCATTGACTGGAAACTGCACTTTATCTTCTGTTACATAACCGGTGACCGACAATACAAAAAAACCCAATTGGCCATCCTGCAATCTGACTTCTTCTTTTGTGAAGATTTACTCCGTTTTGGATACACCGAATTTTGATTCTGTTTTCATGAAAACTTGGTTTAATCAATTTAGGCTTATCTCAGTATGCAGAAGCTCTCTCAAGCAATTAGGGAGATAACATTGTTTCTCTGGCTTTTATGCATTCCAGTTAAAAATAACTTCTGTTTTTTATTTCACATACCATTCCATGGACAGTATGTGCCACATAAAGTTGCTTTTCAAAGTATGATCATGATATAGATGTTTTACCTGGGAAAGAAATCCTTACCCTCACTGCTCTTTATTGTATTCCTTAGTTTGGACTGGTAAGGATTTTCTTTTTAGCACAATCTTGCTTGTGAATATTGACTTAGGAGCAAATGTTGTTGGATTTATTAAGGCTTGCTTGCAGGGAAAGGAAAATACGGTTGCAACCTTAATGTAGATTCCCAGCTGAAAGAACATAAGAATGTGTGAAAAAGCTTTAACAAATGAACTATACCTTTTCAGAGCTTAAATCTTTAAAATATTGCTTTGCATTAAGAATCTAATGGTCCTAAAATGTAAATACAAATAACATTTTGCTTTTCAAGCATGACTGTCTTAGTGGTTTCTCACATCTCTAGAAGCATATTATAGTTTCTAAGCCATTGACTTAACAGCAGTTCAGTCAAGTTAGTCTGTTCTTTGTATGGGATTGGTCCATTGATGATTTCATTCCAAAAGTTATTTTTCTGCTGGCATTTTTTTCTCGTGATGCTGGTTTGGAGAAGAGCCAAAAGGGGGGAAGAAGGGAGGCATTGGGAAGATCAGGCAGGCAATTTGGTAGAAAGGCCATACATGAAGCCATGGACATCATTGGTGAGATGGTTAAGGGGAGGTAGGGAAATGTAGGCACTGAGAAAGTTGCATAAGCAGGCCAGTTGAAAATTGCATGCTTGAAACCAAGACCTTCAATGATGTCAGAAGCCAAACAAAAATAGGAAAAGGAAGGTATTGTGAAGACTGTGATACAGTAGACCTCGACTTGCAACCCCAATTGAGCCCACATTTTTCATTGCTAAGCTGCAAATTTGTTAAGTGAGTCCTGCCCCCATTTTATAACCTTTCTCGCCACAGTCGTTTGAATGAATCACTGAGTTTTTAAGTGAGTCACAAGGTTAAGTAAATCTGGCATCCCGTTGACTTTGCTTTTCAGAAGGTTGCCAAAGGTGGTCAGATGACCTGGGATACTTCAACCTTCATAAATACATGGCAGTTGTATCCAAGTGTCCAAATTCTGATCATGTGACTGTGGGAATGCTGCCATGGTATGAAAAATGGTCATAAGTCACTTTTTTCAGTGTTGTTGTTATAATAGTCATTAAATAAACAGTTGTTAAATTGAGGACTACCTATAGAAAAGGAGACAGAACCTCACCAGCCTTGTCCTAATAAACCAATGGGACCTCTTGATTTGATTCTCGTTTGGCCAAATCTCAGGTCTACCAGAGTGATTTGAAACATTGATGTGTTAAATTTTGGTCCACAGCATCCCTGACAATGAGTAGGGCTAGCTGAAGTTGATGGAAGTTAAAATCCACTTTCATCTGAGGAAGTTCCACAGGAGGGTTTTTGAAAAGAGGGTTAAGGGACTTTCCTCATACAGTACTTGTAATCAGTAAGAAAGGACATCTTTTTCTGGATTGAATCAACTTTAGAGGCTGGCCTATTCTGGCTTTTTCTGACAAGAAGAACTCAATCCAGAATTTGTTTTAAACACTTAGTAGCTGTTCAACAGTACTCTTCACTGTTTTGTAGGAGAATTAACTTAAACAACCTTCTTAAACCTAATCCTCCCATTTATTCATCTTGTATAACTAGAATTGGAAAGAAAATGTCTCAGAGTTGATGCAGGATTTTCTTCTGTCCATCACATTATGTCTAAGAAAGGACTTAAATCAGAAACAGAATAGAGCTGGAAGGGACCTTGGAGGTCTTCTAGTCCAGCCCCCCGCTGGATTTTGATAATGGGATGTCTCAGTTCTGACCCAAACCTTATTCCAAGGAAACAAACACAAAACAAAGGTAAAACCTTTTAATGATTCTTTATGAATTCCTTTCCTTCATGGTTAAAAGGCTGTTTCAAACTAATTGTCTCTGATAAGAACAAGCCTTGCCAAGGTTGTGCAAAGCTGCCAAGAATACTAGATAGAGTTACTAAGAAATATTTCAAACACAAAGAAGTCTCCAAACACCAACCAAGATACTCTGAACATCCACAAGGCTTGAGTGCAAAGACTTCTTTGCTTCCTGCATAGAACTCTGGTTTCTCAGCTGGCTTTTAACTCTTAAGCGAGGAGCCATTACCTTGCAGCCTTACTCCCAAGTCGCCCATGCTGTTGCAGCTGCTCTTTCCTTCAAGCAGCCCTGCATGCACACTGGGCACAGGGTCAGGGTCCTCGGGACCTCTTCATCACTGCTACCAGCCTCCACAATCTCCAAAGGCAGCATTCCACTCCCTGATGGTCCTGGCCCTATCCCTGCATCACACGCAGGCCCCTCATCTGAGTCCTCGTTCTCTGAGTCCTCAGCCATCCGCACTTGCTGCCAGTGAATCACAATAGTCTCTACTTTAGGACAGTATCCCTTCCTTTAAATTGTTTGCATTCAGCTCAAATTAGTTCCCCATTCCACATTTATAGCCTTTTTTGGTAGACTCTGATGAGAAATTAGGTCCAAACTCTAATTAAAGCTCTTCCTGCACTCCAGGCAATTATTTCTCTTTCAAGTGAGTCCTTCAATGTGAAGTAAGGTTACTGTTACCTCATTTCTTTCTTTCATCATTTCTTTATTTAATTCTTAAATTAATCATTTGTTTGGGGGAGGGGGGGAAGCAAAGTAGTCCACATCCATGTATAACAGTAGCAAAACTTTTATAAGTCTAGAAGTTTATAAATCAGTACACTTAAAATCAGAAATTAAATCACCATCAATAAAACCATCACAATAATTAAGAGGCAAAAGCCTGGCAATAAAAATGTTTACTTTAATTCTCAGTCCTGGGTAAGGGAGCAAACATAATTTTTTGACAAATAAATTGCTTGGCTTAGATGGTCCACAAGAGAAGAAGACACTCCCATTTTCCGGTAGACAAACTTCTGACTTGAGGGGCATCTTCAGAAGGGCTTAATCTGCTGTTATGTGTAAATAGGTTTTTGCCAGAGAGGTAGTCCTGTAGATAGTCACTGTTCTTGCATTTTTATTGTACTGTATTGTATTGTATTTCTATAGCTGCGTACCTCAAGAGTAATTCCAGACACCCTACATCAAAAAATGTAAAAACAAATTTAAAACAATACAAGATAATCCGTATGGATGCCAAGTAGAACTGTTTCCATGAATACAGCCAAGAAATGCAATTCTTACCTAGAATCATAGAACTAGAAAGTATCGGAGGGCTTCTAGTCCGTCTCCCGCCCAAGGCTGGAGTCTTATACCAACCCAGTCATTCTTGTACAATTTATTTTTGAAAAACTCAGGTGATTTTTATACTTCAAGCCTCAAGCCTGGACCCACAGCCAAGCTTGAACTAGGTAATAGCTGTGGTATTTTGCTCCAGTTGTGACTTCCAGCCTCTCACATACAGCAAATTGCATTAGTCAAGAAGGATTGTAACCAATTGTGAATAATTACTGCCAAGTTTGACAATTCAGAAAGGTCACAGGTTGGGCAAACACACTCCTCGCCACAATTATTACCACCTGCAAGTCCACTGACAGCCAAGCATCAGGAAACACTGCCAAATTGTAAATCTGTTCTTTCTGGGCAGATTCTACTTTTTTGTTTCCCTACATCATCCCCTGTTTCATCTGGATTTAATTTCATCTTGTTCTTCCTCATTTAGACCTTGGTTGAAATTAGATAGCATGTACAGACACGAATTGCTTCCTTATTTGTGTCAGCTCAGAAAGGTGGAGTTTAATAAGTATCTACAATAGAAAAATCAATTATTCTTAAAGAACTGTAAATAATTGAATGTGGATTGGTATTCTTAGCCTAGGCACAAGGACCTATTTCTTTCAATAAAAATATAATAAAATTAATGGTGAATAGTTTTTATTTATTGTGATATTTGTTATTAAGAAAAGTGTGAGGTTCTGTCGTTGCTATGGTTTGGTTTGGTTTGGTTCAAATCAGTTTTCAACTCCTGACAACTTCCTGGACTAGTCCCTACAGTTTTTTCTTGACAAGATTTCAAGTGGTTTGAAAGAAAGAGACCGGTCCAAGGTCACTTAGCTGGTTTTCTGCCTAAAGCAGGACTAGAACTCCCAGTCTCCCAATCTTTAGCCTGGTACCTTAATTACTACATCAAACTGACTCTCAAAATATTAGAATTATAAAAATATCATGGCCTTCAATTATTTAATAACATTGATTGTAAAAGATTTCGTTGGTACGTTTTTCTCTTTCTTGAAAGCAATAAAAGTAGGAAGTTTAAATCAATGGAGTCAAGGAAAGGAGGATGACTCCATAGTCCACTTGAAAGAAATTCATTGGGTATAGTTCCCCACTAAATTATATCCACTCAAAACAGAATGACTGCAACACATTTTCTTCTGCAAATGAATCTAGCATACTTGTCGACCAAAGCATTTTGCTAATTATATCATAGATTTCCCCATTGATGAATATATGCAGAATTAACATAGGAGCATCAATGTTACCCTTTCACTATTATTGTTGTACAAGAAGCCATGGCAGATGTTGGCACTTAGTTACACAAACATTAGTCTTAACGATTGGCAATTTGGATTTGATGATGACAAACGGGAGGCCTGGTGGAAATCCGAGGCTCAAACCAATCAGGAAGTTAATGAGGAGAGAAATTACCACTGCAGCTTCTCCTTAATTACATCCAGGCTAGGCGGGAAAGGAGTGCTGTGGGTGAAACTTGACTCATCAAAGGTGAATGGGGTCAGAGACCCTTCCATTTCGTGTTTTGTATCGAGCAGAGATTGAAATGTTGCAAATACTTATTCCACTATATTAACTTTTAAACTGTTTAAAAGTTTGCTTTGATATTTTGCTGTTTACTGTTCTGGAACCTGAGCACTTCCTTTGGTGTAACATTAGTTCTTCAGTGATTTGGGGCCTATATCTTGCTGTATATGTGTTCTGACCAACTAGGTTCCCAGAGAGCAAACACAGACAAAGGCAGCAGCTGCCCATCTTTTAAGGTTTAATCACAGTTCTGTTTCTTTACAGATAAAAGGCTGCTTTCCAACAATTAGCTCCAACAAGAAAGTGTCTTTCCAAGTTGTTTGTCAAGGCTGGCAAAAACCCAGAGATAAGAACTAATTTACAGAATTATCCAAACACGAACTAATATGTCCACCAGTTGAGTTTCAGAGCTTCTTTGCTTTCTGCAAAGAATGCTTTTTTCAACCTGATTTTTAACCTCTTGAGAGAGAGGCCATTACCTTGCAGCCTTACTCCTGAATCGCCTGTGTTGCTGTAATTGTTCTTTCCTCTGAGTAATCCTTCACGCACGTGCACTTGGCACAGGCTCTCGTCACTGCTGCCAGCCCCCACAAACTCTGAAGGCAGCAGTCTACTCCCTGATGGTCCTGGCCTCTCATCAGAGTCATTGCTCTCCTTAGCCATCTGCACCTGCTGCCGGCTAACCACAACAATATGCCACCTTCGATATTTATTCCATCCCTTCTGCATGGGGCCACCAAAATTGGGACACCTTCCTCTGGCCAGAGATGGGCAACTTCTTGAATTAGGAGTCTGTTTTACTCATTTATTTATTTGCAAGTGTTTATTTCCCAATCACTTTCTCACAATCCCATCACAAGATTGAAATCCAGGCCAGCTTGGAAAAACAGCTATATATTCACTTAAAATATATCCAGTTTAAACCCCCCCCCCCGCCCCCCGAATGCCTGGAGAGGGGAATGGTCCAAGATTTCTTTTTATGGCTTGATCATTAATGATCTCTCTATCAAACCATCTGGTTTTGACCTGCCTCGTTTCGTCTGGTTGAAATTGAACAGAATTAGGTGTGATACTGGAAGAAGTGCCTCTGTGCCCTGTATCAGTGGGGATGAAAAGATTATCCTTGTTGTGATTGTGGTGCTGATACGTAAAGTATTAAACATATTGTGTAAGATTGCCCATGACGTGCATTCTCTGATTCCCTAGAAGATCTGCATGAAGTAACACCAGAGGCTTAGATAACAGAATTGGACATCCAGTTATGACTTTCATACCCCCCAACGCATGGGCCTGATGGGCATTGCCTGTGGGTCCCATGAGCATAGGGGCCCCATACTAATCTGTGTATGTTAACCCTTCAATGAACCTTGTATCATATAAATACAGCAACATATTTCTTTGTTGGAAGTGCCAATAGAATAAATATATGTTTAATTTTATCTACCATTTACATTTTTATTCCTGTGAGTAGTGGTCATAGGGCCCCAGTACACTGCTTTGCTGGAGCCCATAAAGCTGTTAAGATGGCCCTCCATAGAAGCTTTGCTTATAATTAGGTGGGCTGTGTGTATATGTTTACTTCTCTTCTGTCAGTGTTGCCAAGAAAACTGCAGGGACTTCTCCAGTAGCCAGGAATCAGCACTGACTCAGGGGCATATTCCGTGCCCCCCCAAAAAGAAAATACTGAGCAGGAAAAGAGGACAGCCCCCCTGGACAATTCTCAAT